>CM076580.1:1216689324-1217372174 GCA_034641835.2 Pinus albicaulis
TATGGTGATGACGATGAACATGTGAGTGAGACACAATTCATCCTTAAACCAATTTTCAATAGCATGGAAGCTTTCACAGCCATTGACCATCTGCCAATTATGCAAGTGATATTCCATATGTGGTAGTTGATCATGCAAATGACAATGTAAACTCGATTTCAAATGATAATGCAGTGAGATTAAACATGTTGAACCTCTAATTAAACTGAGAGGGGGGGGGTGAATCAATCCACAGTAGCTTAAATTTTTTAGGGGAGGCCAAACCCCTTAAATGATGGTTTTCTTAGTAAATCATGGTTGAGTGGGTTTAGAAAAATGATTCTAGACCTTGTGTTATTCACAACAAAGGACCTTGACAAAGACAACGCTATAAATCTATTCCCTACAATTGTTTCCATGTTCTATGAAAATCTTTATGTTTCATAAGATCAACACTCATATTCCCCAAACCATATATGGAGTTGTGAAGAAACATAGTTATAGGTAGAAATGAATTGTGGTATGCAAGTAATTACTAAGAGAGGGAGAATAAATGTGCCTAAGTTTTTTCCTAATGGTGGGGAGTGGATCTCTATTATTTGTTGTTTCAATGCAACTGGTTGTTCAATCCCACATTTTCACGTATTCAAAGGTAAAACTCAACTAAAAAATTATATACAAAATTTTGAACCAGGTGCATGCATGGTTTCATATCCCCCATCCATGGGTGAAAAAGGAACTATTCTTGAATTGGATTTTTCACTTTGTTGCATCTATACGAGGTGGTGTCTTTCCTGAAAACATACACCTATTGATTTTAAATGGGCATGCAAGCCACATGCTTGTGAAAATGATCAAGGAGGCAAAAAATTTGGGCATTGACGTATTAAAATTATCGTCTCATACCACTCATATATTTCAACCCCTTAATGTGAGCGTGTTTATGCCTTTCAAGAAACATTTTAGGTCTGATCTAGCCTCATGGATGGAAAATAATGCAGGTGTAGAGGTAAAAAGGTTTGAGCTAACTGAGGTTACAATGGCTCACACACCTGTTAATATCAAGGTTGGATTTAGGAGGACTGGTATATGGCCACTAAATTATGATTCTCTTATGCATGATACTATTTTCAACTAGATATTTGATGTGGAAGGTCAACAAGCGGGGGAGTTACAAGCCCATGTTCATGCCCAAGAAGATGTGGATGGGAAGGAAGATGCTTTTATTGTTGCAGATATGATTTACCTTTCTAAAGGGAACTTATATTGTGGTGATTATATGTGAGTGAAAAATAGTTCAGTCATGAACCAATTTTAAATAAAATGGAGGTTTTCAAACCCACTGAACCACCTTAAAATTTTACATGTCATATTCCATATGAGGAAATTAATCATGCAAATGACAATGCAATTTTTTTTTCAAATGATAATGGAACAAGATTAAATAATGATAAATTGAGAAATCCAACCCAGGTAACCCCACCATCATGGTTAGAAGAGACCATGATGAATATCAACACGTATATTTTGTCATCCACCAATGAGGAAAGCATGGACATTCCTTCACAACTAGTAGAATTGAACACTGAAATTTTTCATTATTTTGTGGACAATGAATCATTGGAAGAAGAGCCTTTTCAGTATGAAATACTAGATGAACTCAACAATGGCAGAAAATCATTTGTCCCAAAGGTTGAAATATAAGTATCAGACCATGAGGAGCATGTGACAACGAAGAAATGAAGACAAGACATGTTCCTAAAGCTATTGGTACAAAGAGTGAAGGCCTAATTAAGGAACTCAACAAAAAATTATCTCCATTTAGGGAGGAGTTCATAGTTTCTCAACTCTGAATACTATATGATGTTATTGTTTCAGTATTAGTGTTAAAAAATTTAAACAAAGAAAGAACATGTTGGCCAAGGAAAATAGTACTGCAAGGATTGAAGCAGTAGAAACTCAGGCAAAGGAAAGTTTGGAAAGACAGAAAAGAAGGGAAGGTAAGGAACATAAAAAATAATTTGCAAGGAAAGAGAGGGAGGCAAGAAGGGTTCAACAAGTTTTGGAAAAATGAGCAGAGGTGACAAAGAGGGAAGACTATTGTCTATGCCAGTTTGAAATAGGATGATGTCCAACAATCTGAACCACATTTCAAAGAATACACTATCATACCGAGACCTTATTAACATCCAAGTCTCTTGCTATCAGTCAAGGGTTATGCCCACCTCTTATACCCTTACCAGTGCATGTTTAAATAATATCTGTGATTATAGGACACCTCCACTCAGTGTTGGGGGTCAGTAGCACAAGTGAACACTTAGGATACTTAGTCCCTCAATGGCTAGAAGGAGAAAAACTGGACTCAAGCATATGTCATATTTCAAGCACATGCTAATCAACCAAGCTTGGGCAGGACACTATACATGGCCTAGGAAGACAACTCAACAAGTTTGGGAAATGCAAGAGATGGAGGCCATCAAGCATAGGAATGGCATGCGTTAATTTTTGTAATGACATCACAATGAGAATTTTGTAAGGATGCAATATGTTTCATGGTTAATATAATCATTCACACATGGTTGAACATACAATTTAATGTAATAGTTCACAACAAATTTTATGCAATTATGGTTTACTTTACGATATAGTTCTTTTTTTGGTTTATAGCATACCTAAATTCAATAATCCTAGATAAATTTTAACGTGACAATAGTTTATGAAGTACCAATACCTTCAAATACTTAGTCAAGAAACTGTTATAGTTCCTCACCTACTATCAAGTATTATTATAGAGTGATTGTAAGACATTCCAAGAATCGAAACCTTATGTTTATCAACATTGAAGACATGCCTCATAATCCTCTTGTGCTTCACCGATCCCAATAGATCTACAAAAAATAATCCCCACCCTAACAAATCCAAGACAAAAGGACTCTATGTCTCCTCTCCATACTAACCAAATTTATTCAATAAAACTTACATGATTAGCTCAGGTTCTCAAATGTACGACCTTGGATGGATTTCATACCAATAGAGAAATGTCTCTCCTGACCAGAAAAAATTACCAAATGTAATCAAACATTGATTTCAACCAGGACAACATTATGGAACACATAAGGCCTCCATATCACATCCCTAAAGGGTTTGACAATTATGCTCCCAATCAAAACGATTAAGATGAAAACGAGTGCTTCAAGACTACTTCTAATCACATCATCCATCTTCAAAACCTCACATAACATAATATTATTACATGGTTGCTTCACTGTGACGACCCAATAGTTTTTTGTTTGAATGAGATTTTCACAGAAATGAATTAAGAGACTACATAAAATTTTCACATAAATGTATGAAACACTTCGTATTTATAGGTTCAATTAAGACATGAAAATGTTATGAAACTGCACTCAACCTTACAGTGACACGATTAATTTTCCAATCTAAACACATCCACCTTCCTATCTAAATATAATAAGGGAGTTTCCATTGGACAAAAAAACTAACAATTATAACTAGCATACTAAGAAAATATACAGTAGCTCTCTAATGAGATTCTTTAGTGTTCGGATTCCCAGGGATCAAAGAGAAATTTTAACATTGGAAGCGATTAACAAGGAATGCATAAGTCCTCCTTATCAAGTTCCTAAGGATTTTGATGATTATGATAAAAAAACAATTAAAATGAAAACTAGTGCATAAACACTTCTTCTAATCACAATACCCATCTTCAAAACCTCACATAACGCAATACTATTACATGGTTCCTTCACTATGACTGCCCAATAGTTTCCTGTTTCAATGAAATTTTCACAGAAATGGACTACGACACTTTATAAAATCTTCACACAAATGTGTGAAAATGCTTCATATATATAGGAACAATTAAGACCTAAAGATGTTATGAAACTGCATTGAACCTTACACCGCCACGATCAATATTCCAATATAAACATAATTAATTTCCTATATAAACACAAGAAGGAAGTTTCCATTGGAAAACAATGAAACAACCATAATTAGCATATTAATATCTTATATGTTAGGTCTCTAATGATATTCTTTAGTATTTTGACTCTTATGGATCAATAAGAAGTTTTAACATTGGCAACGATTAATTCCATAACAAGAAACCAACAAATACAACAACTATATTGTAGCAATTTGACTAAAATAATAAAACACACTAAACTTATTATATTTAGAAAACTGGGTCACACGAAAATAACCACCATCTTTCACTGAAAAATATAGAAAGTATAGCCACCATTTGTAAAACGCTAAACCAGCAAAACCCACAGAAAACAAAAACCCTAAAGCAATAATACAAATTTGAAATCCACATGCAACAAAACACTAATGCAACAAAAACTCTAAGAAAGGAATAGAAATTCGAAACTCACATTTAACAAACCCCTAAACCAACAACATAAATTCGAAACCCACATGCAGTAAAATCCAAATGCAGCAAAACCCACATGCAGAAAAAACCTTAAACAACCATTTGAAATTCGAAACCCACATGTAGAAAAACCCTAAACCACCAAAAAAAATCTGAAATCCGCACACAATAAAACCCTAATGGAGCAACACACAGAGGTAGAAAAAACCCTAGAAAATTATTAGAATTTCGAAAGCCACATGCAACAAAACCCTAAACCACCAATAGAAATTTGAAACCCACATGCAGCAATAACTCTAAACCACCAATCAAATTTCGAAAGTACATACAACAAAACCCTAAACCACCAATAGAAATTTGAAACCCACATGCAGCAAGAACTCTAAACCACCAATCAAATTTTGAAAGTACATGCAACAAAACCCTTAACCACCAATACAAATTTGAAACCCACATGCAACAAGAACCCTAAACTACCAATAGAATTTTGAAACCCACATGGACAAAAACTCTAAACCATGAATAAAATTTGAAATCCATATGTAACATCGCCCTAAAATACCAATAGAAATTTGAAACCCACATGCAACAAAACAGTAATTCAGCAAAACCCACATGCAACAAGAATCTATCTATAATTCTTGAATTAATGCATAAATATGAAGGCAGAAGTAGAAAAAAATTCAAAGGCAAGTAAAATCCATCTGATTAAAGGTGTTTAAAAACAGAGGTAGAAGAAGCTCATAGGATTCAAATCCTACCATAAAAGAATTTGTTGTGCTTCTTCCATGCCTGTACACCACACGGGAAGCACGGGAGCTTGAATACCCTTAAATGCAACTTGCACATAGTGACGTGTAAGATAGACAAGGAGGCCACAAATATGTCGTGAGGTCAAACTTGCGAAAAAGCAGCAAAAAAATAAGAAATTCGTCCAAAAATTGTTGAAAAATGATGAATTACCTACAGATAAACCTTTTGAAGCATAAAACAACCATATCTAACAACGAGCAGAGGAAAATCCCCCACATGGTCGAATGCAGGTGGATACCGTAGTTGTCGATGTGCAACAAGGAAGAACAACCATCCGAGTAAAAGGAACACAACACAAGATAAAAGTTGAACAACATGACAAACGAGGATCCATCACACCCCATAACCCACTCTCTACAACGCTAAAAATGGTGATGGTTGCCACCAACATTGCAACAAGGTTGCACAAGTACCGAGGGGACCCAACGCTCAACTGTCACACCCGAATAGAATAACACTATGGTTTGATAACACTCCGGAACTCACAACAAACAAAAACCCTAACCTACCCCAATCACATTAATGTTTATTATTGAATTACCCAACATGTGGCCACATGCAAGGGAGACATGTCATACTACTACCTTGGATGTCTACGTGGAGTTTGAAGGGTTATAAAGACGGCATCATGCCTACTAGCGTCCCTCCCCTATACCCATGTCAAAAAAGATTGTGTAAAAGGGAAAATTCATCATCCACAAGAAGTAAAAGAGATTGATGACCAAAAATGTGATATTAGTGGACGATAAGCAAGTGGGCATGATGACAAATGGGCCATTATGGAGAAGGATTCGTAGTCAACGAGGAGGTAGTCCGCTGTAATATGTTGCTTTCTAGTTCAAAATAGCTTTGGAATGTCAGAAGATGTTTTTTTTGGATTTTTATTTGTTAGATTAAACGGGTTTTGTTTTTTTTGAATGGTCAAGTTAGGTTAACCGTTTATGTTAAATTGAATGAGATTAGGTTAATTGTTAAAGTTAATGTTTCTCTACATTTTGTTGAAATTAGAGGAATTTTGGGTGTTCCATAAATACTATAATCCACAATTTTATTCTCGCCCTCCACCCCTCTCGTGAAATTGAAGTTGAAGTTAAAAATGTGATGAACACTAAAGCCCACGTAAACGGACTAATTTACACCTAAAGAATAAAATCTTAAACTACCTTATGTACTCACAAATTTACGCATAGAGAATGAAATGTTAAGCTACCTCGTCCATGCAATCGTGTAGAAGACAAATATGGCTGGGAAACGTAGTTGGCTGAACCCTTTTTCGATCACAATTCGTCGGTATGCAGATGAGCCGGTGAATTTCGGCAATCCGCCGTCTATCACGGAATAATTTGAAGAGCCCGGGTCCCATGGCATATTCATCGGTTCTTGAATGACAGTACACTGTACTACTCGCCAACAATCCATGAAAGGAAATTATTTATTTTGTATATTTTGTTTATAATTAGGAACATGTTTAATAATTGCCAATAATATCTGAAAAGCAAATAGGAACATCTTTATTAATTGTCAATAATATCTGAAAATCAATTATTTCTTTTCTGATTATAATTAGGAATAGATTTCCATTCTCGAAACTTATTGATTCCACTTCTCTATACATAACAGCATAATAATGCGGTTATATAAAATATTTTTAATATTTTTATAGTTTTTTTTGGTAAGTTTGGTAAGACTATATCTTCATCATCATGATTAATATATTATTTCAATTAAAGCAAAGAATTAAACTAGTAACTTGACACCCTGTAATCAAAATAACAATTCTATCATTACTATTTAGAGAATAAAAAAAATAACTATTCTACAAGTTTACAAACCACCAATTGGCAACTTTATAAACAGTCAAATTTCAATAACTACTTCGCACTATAATTTGGATGGCTTTTCTTATATTTTCAATTACAATTACTGTTTCCTTTGTCATAAAAAAAGAAAACAGTGACAATTCCACTAAGAAATTCCTCTAAGAATCCACTAAGAAATTCCACTGACTGACAATTCCACCAAGAAATTCCACGAAGACTCCTAAGTTACCACTAAGAAATTCCACCAAGTGACAATTCCACTAAGAATCCTAAGTTAGTAAGAAGTGAGATCTCCGTAACAACTAAAGCAGCGAAATCTAAGGGCAGCGCGCAGCAGTTGGTTTCCAACACTCATCCAAAAAAAAACATGATATGTTCCTCGGGTCAAAAAGATATTGTTCGGTTTATGCTCAACAGCGTCCATACTCTTTGACGATAAGACAGTAGTGGGGTTCATCATGGACTTTGCAAGGTTGGGTCTTTGACTTAACGCTCACTGTGGGCCTAATGGCAGGAATCTCAGGGCTCTACGTTGACACACTTAGTTTTAAACCTAGCCATATTCACATTATGTAGCTGCGGAAGTTGAAAGGATAAAAATGGACGCCATGTGCGCGGCAAGAAAAAATGAATGCAGAGCAGGTAGGGCACGGCAAGCCCACTATGCAACGACTCTAACAAACAATTCAACATCTTCGACAATAATTGCTAGAAGAAATTTCGATCTATAAATATGAGACTTTTGCTCTTCTCCAGCTCGTGTTTTAGCTTGCTAAATAGCTAATATAGTTTTTCCTGAGCTTGACATTATCGATAATGGCGTCCAGCACTAAAGTTGTGTGTTTATTTTTGCTTTCCTTCAGTCTGCTTCTCTGTAACATGGAGGCGCGAGAGGGCAGATTCTTTAACAAAGAGCCTGCGTACGACAACCCTAATGGCGGATCAAATACCGGCGGGTACGGAGAAGGATATACCACCAAGGGTGTAGATAATGCTTACGAAGCCGGTTCTGGCAATGGCTACCGTGGTGA
The DNA here is from genome assembly GCA_034641835.2 of Pinus albicaulis. Lineage (NCBI taxonomy): Eukaryota > Viridiplantae > Streptophyta > Pinopsida > Pinales > Pinaceae > Pinus > Pinus albicaulis. The sequence continues at coordinate 1,216,697,367 of CM076580.1, forward strand.
GGGAAACGGTAATGGGTATGTATATGGCGACAGCGAGGCTTCCCGTGCTGAATTTGGAAGCGCAGCCGGCTACGGAGAAGCCGGGAGGGGCTATCGTTCCGGATCAGGTAAAGCTGGTGAGTATTATTCAGAGAACTCTGGTGTCGGAAACGATGCCGGTGCCGGATACAAAGAGAGCTCTGGCAAGGGCGCTGGTTGTGGTGCCGAGTCTAGCTACCGTGGTGAAGCTTATGCTTCAGGTTCTGGCTCAGGCTCTGGTTCTGATTGGCACGGCTCCAATGGCGGTTATGGACAAGTTGGTGATCAATACGAGTCGGGTTACGGTGGACGTAAGGAAAGCAATACCGCGTACCGTTCAGGTTATCGTGGTGGCTATGTCACCGGTTCCCATAGCGGTAAAGGCTACGAAACGGGTTCTGGTATTGGCAATGCAGAATACGTTGCCGAAAATGGTTATTATAAGGAAAATCCTTAACTCATAATCCGGGAATTGATAATTTGACCTTATAAATTTCCAAGTTCTATCATCTAAAGGAGTCTATTTGTGCTTGTGTCTATTTTTACTGAAGGTGGATGGGAACACTAACAAAATCTCAAACAACAAAAGATGTAAACTATTGGTTCTCTGATGCCTTTTAAATCGATATCTTATTTTTCATCATTTTAGTTCTAATTTCCTTAGCATGCAAAGTTTTGTCTCTTCGCCTCTATTTTTTCTTATTTTCGTTTATTTTCATAAAGAAATGTCAATTAATGCTTTTTTCGTTTGCCTACTTTCATAGCCATTAATAAACCAAAAGACATGCCCACTATAGTTTTTTTCCCAACATTTAGATTAGAATATGTGGTCCATGACCTTGGTCTTATTTTTCCTTTATTAACATTTATAACATGAAATTTAACCCAAGGCTATTACAAACCCCTCCCCCTTAGGGGAGCACCTTCCTCAGTGTTATGTGAAACCTATGACCAGCAAGCTGCTAAAAAAAACATACTACCTATGGAGCTTTATAACATAGCTCGATACAATATTTATAATGAACAACTACTGCAAACCATGACCAACATGAAAAACATGACAATCATACCTCTTATTGGAGATTTATAATGCTACTCATTGTGGTTTCTAAGAACATACACATATATACATAAATAAAACAAAACTAATTTGCTTGACCCAACAAATAATGAAGGATATAAATCCCACATCTAATAAACCATCTCCCATGTAGATTCAATGGGCCAATATGCTTCCATTGTGCTTTAAATTTCTTTACTGCTCAATTCTAGACCATGAATTGTTTTTGCTACAATATCCATTGTTGTTCTGGTTGAAATTATCCCTCTGGTTACACCTAAAAATATAGACCAGTCAATCACATGATCAACATCTTGGAGATATATCTTAACCAATGAAACATGGGAAAATAATGGGCTTTCATTGTTGGAGGTAGTGCAAGTGAGTAGGGAAGTAGTCCAATCCTCTCAATGATCTCAAAAGACCCACAATACCAAGGTGCAAGCCTGGTACACGATCCAAAACACAAGGAGGTCCTCTTTAGCTTGATGCACAAGTACACATTCTCCCCAACCCGGAATCCTTTAGCTTGATGTTGATCTCCATAACTCTTTTGTCTTTCCTGTGATGCCTTCAAATTACTCTTAATAATCTACATTTATTGTTCAATATTTGCCAACATGTACAGTCCAATAAACACCTTTTTCACTGGACCACTCGAGCTGATAGGAGTATTACAGCTCTACCCATAAAGAGCCTCAAACAGACCCATCCCAAAGGACTTTCGACACCCATTGTTATAAGTAAATTCCACAAGTGGAAAATACTCTTCCCACTTCCACTGTTGATGCATGACGTACATCCTCATCATATCCTCAAGAGTCATATTTAATCATCCTTTTATGTACATTTATCGATAGATGATAGGTTGTACTGAAAGCTAACTTTGTCCTCAAACTTGCAAACGGATCCTTCTAGAACCTGGAAGTGAACTTAGCATCTCTTTCTAATATGGTTTTCTTGGGAGCACCATGAAACCTCATTATGTCTCTAATGAAAATCTGAGCTACCTCACTCGCTGAATTATTAGAGTTAACTACAATGAAGTGAGCTACCTTACTTAACCTGTCAATCCGAATCGTGATGGAATCATGCTATCTCAATGTCCTCGACAAACCTGTAAGGATGTCCATGGGAATGACCTCCCTTTTTCACTTTGGAATCAGAATCAGACATAACTATATTTTTACTTTTTAATAGTCGAAACATATCGCAACAACTTAGCCACCTCTTTATTCAATTTTAACCAATGATATAACTTATTAATTAATGTCGATTTATTATGATATCCTGAGTGACTTTAATACGGCTTGAAATGAAACTCCTTCAAGATAAGCTTCTTGAAGTCCCAAGTATTCGATACATAAATATTGTTCTTGAATATCACTAAGCCATCTGTTGTGAGATGATGCTCCTCATCCATATTACCTTAACCCTACTACTGTAACTTGTGCCTCAAATAATGATACCTGTCATCATGTTGTCTTTCCTACAATATCTTCTCCTGAAAATCTATCCCATAAGAACTCAAAGATGTGATATGGTTCACCTACACTCTCCTATTGAGAGCATATGAAACCCTATTATCCTTGCCCTTAATGTATCTCATTTCAAAATCAAACTCACTAAGAGTAGCCAACCATCTAGCTTTCCTAACATTCTTATTAGGTTGGTCAAACAAGTACCTCACTCCATTATGATCGCTCATCATAATAAACCTACTTCCAAGAAGATAATGTCTCCATATCTTCAAGAACTACAACAAAAACTTGTAATTGACATCCCTTTTTCCTTCATTTTTTACATCTAGAGCCAATTTTTGGTGCTATTTGCATCCATTTATTAGATATGCTACAAAATTTGATGAAACATTTGCACCACATCTTGCACCAAGTTTAGCAATAAGTGTTGCACTAGGTTTTGCATGAGGTTTTGCACCAAGGTTTTCCCCAAGTATTGCACCCCCCTTTGCACCAGGTTTTGTGCTAAGTGTTGTGTAAATTTGGGCACCTAATTTTTGTTTCACCTACTTGTGCATCCCCTATTTCACCCACTCTTTTGCACATACACGTGCATCAACTTTTGCATCATTTTTTGCATCCTCTTTTTCATCCTCTTTTGCAACCTATTTTGCATCCATTTTTGCGTACTTTTTCGCATCCTTTTTTGCACCAATTTCAGCACAGAGCTTATGTCTAGTTTTGAATCTACTTAGGCTGCATCCAATCTTGCATATTGTTTTGCATTTTCATTTGCATCCTCTTTTGCAACCTTTTTTGCATCCATTTTTTCATACTTTTTTGCATCCCTTTTTGCGCCAATTTTCGCATCGTGGCTTATGTCTAGTTTTGAATCTACTTATGTTTCATCCAATCTTGAATATTGCTTTGCATCTACATTTTCATACTCTTTTTCATCCATTATTGTTCCATTATTTCATCCACTTTTGTTATGCCAAAAAATTCTACCTATTTTAGCACCTACCTTTGTGCCCACTTTTTCTTCTAATTTTGCATCCATGTTTACATCCTCATTTGCATATATATTTGAATCAAAATTGGAATCTATTTTTGCATCCCTCTTTTTATCCATTTTTGCGTCAAGATTTGTATAAGGTTTTAAGTCTCATTTTTCATCAATTTATGTTGCATCCACTATTTCACCCATGTTTATAACCACTTTTGTATCCCCTTTTTCATTTTATTTTGCATCAGAGTTTGATTCTTATTTTGCATCTACCATTGCACCCACTTTTGTTGCGCCACAATTTTTGCGTTGTTTTGTACCTATTGTTGAAGCCATGTTTGTTTCCACTTTTACATCCACGTTTCCATCCTGTTTTGCAAAAAATATTGCATCATTTTCTTTATCCACTTTTTCATCTACTTCTATTGAATCTTTTTTTGGATCCAATTTTGTGTCCACCGTTTCACCCATATTTCTGTCCACTTTTGCATCCCCTTTTGCATCTTGTTTTGCATCCAAGTTTGAATTTTCCTTTTTTATATCCACTTTTGCATCCATAGTTGTTAAGCCACAATTTGTGCCATGTTTTTCATCTACCATTGCACCCATATTTGCCTCCATCTTTTCATCCCCATTTGAATCATGTTTTAATGTTTCCAAGTTATCAAATATTGTATATCATTTTCCATCCACATTTACGACAAGTTTTGTATCTCATTTTGCACCTACTTTTTCATATACTTCTATTGTATCCACTGCTGCATTTAATTTTGTGTCCACTATTTCACCCATGTTTGTGTCCACATTTACATTCCTTTTTACATATTATTATCCATCCAAGGTTGCATTCTTTTTTCTTCCATGTTTGTGTCCATCGTTGCATCCACTTTTGTTTCACCATAATTTATGCCAATTTTTACACCTATTATTGCACCCATGTTTTCTTCCACCTTTGAATTCATATTTTCATGGAATATTGCATCTACTCTTCATATCATGCTAAAATTTACCATTTCTTCACATAGAATAATCGTCGGAAGTTCATCTACATTAGGGGGATTAACTACATTGCTACCTTGTGGAGGTGAAATATTTACAACAATCATGATTTCTCATTATTGTTGAGGTGGGAAAGGATTGTTCAACACAACAGGTTGTGTGGAAGGATTTCACTAAGTATTGTTCTCATTGATCTCCTCTAAATGTAGACAATGATGTGTCATATCACTACAAGGAAAATACCCTCTAGTGGATGTTATAAAGGAGGTTTTTAGTGTTATAAAATTGGCCAAAATTGTCAAAAAACATTTGCTACATTCGTTTCTGGTAATCGAGGTTTTGGTAGAGCTTTTAATGGAATTTCAACACAACTAAAAAACCTAGGTGGCTAGAGGTTATTATGGATGTTTTTTTCATTGGTGCGCTACTAAGGCATGAATGCAACAGTGCGTGTCATATAGACGGTCGTCCTAGGATGGTCGAATGTGAATGCACTGGGTCGTAAAGGTATACAACCGCACCGAGCGCACTGTAGGTGATACAACACACGGGGCCCTTATAATTTCTATTGGGATTTGTGTGGTGCCCATATGTTGTATCAACACACCGGTGTGTAGACTTATTGAAGTGCACTAGTGCATATTATCAGACGAACACATCGATTGTTCTAATTTATATTGGTATTTTTGCAGTGCCCATAGGTCGTACAAATGCATCGGTGCATAGTCTCACATAAACGCACCAATGCTCAATATCGCACAAATGTACTAAGATTTATAATTAGTATTGGTATTTGTTCAGTGCCCATAGGTCATAGAAACACGTCGGTGCGTTGTATCATACAAACATGCCGGTGTACAGTAACTGACAGACACCAATGTTCATTTTGTATTTTTTAGAAACATCGACCTATGATACTGCAATTATTGTGATTTTTTAAATTCATTATTCATCAAAATTTGACACATATTATAATAGTATTCATATTAATTTAATTTTTATTAATTCATTTGAATGTGATGTTTGGATTAATTTGTAATATCATATCATAATTATTGTGATTTTTTAAAATTCATTATTCATCAAAAGATGACACGTATCTTATAACAGTATTCATATCAATTAAATTTTTATTAGTGCATTTGAATATGATGTTTGGATTAATTTTTTATATCATATCATCCGATTTCACATCTCTTCATTATAATATTTAATCATCCATAAATTTGATGAGACGTGGTGTTACATATCACAGCGAAAATGGAAAGCGCAATAGAATACATAAAAACATATATATATATATATATATATATATATATATATATATATATATATATATATATATATATATATAAGACAGTCTTTGTCATACAAAATGGGATATTTATTGGTATCTCTTTGTCTTTCAATTGGGACACTATGTCCATTGCATTAAACAAAATGTTTGATTTCACATACAAATATTTCAAAAAATTCAATGCCTTGCTTTGATATCAAAACATAATGATCATCATTCTTTGCTTGAACTGTTGTCACTACATGAGCTACTTCCATGACTTGGGTTATTTTCAGGAATGTTTTGTTCATGTTGTTGATTGTTTTCTTCTTCTTCACCTTCCATCTACAAACATAAAAATAAACTGTAATGAGTGTATATACATTTGTGAGAATAATGAAAATTTCAATATTAAATAACATACATCAATGTAAATCGAAAAGAAATGGCGTACCATAGCAACAATTGACTCATGAACTATACACATTCTTTCAAAACCATGTAGTATGCCATCTTTCAAGGTTTCATCTGTTGGCACAGTTCCATACTTTGTTTCCTACAAGTTTTATACCCCATAACAAATCATATATTTAATATAAAATATTTTTTTTTTCTATTAATTATAGATGGATCTAAGTAAAACAAGATCGATAGATGCTTACACATTCTACAATTAATTTCTGATATGCCAACATATAATCACAACCCATATTTAACCCAATGTCAATCAATTCATCTCATGGTTCTTCTTTGTATGTTAGCACCTATTTTAAGACATTCAATGATGATTTTTGTAAAACAACTTAAAATATACAAAAATGAAATCTAGTTGAGTTGTTATAAGGAAGTAATAATTACTCACAAACTTATATATCAACCCTTTTCTTCCTTGTCGTCCTATTTTATGTGTTGAATGGGTTCCATTTTCTTTTCTTTTCAGCAAGAAAATACTTGAAAATTAATATTTAATGTACCTAATGATAGAAAATTTCAATGATTACATATTACATTTGAAGCAAGTTATTGTTGAGATGGCTCCTCCTGCGATGCAATTTTTCCCATTTCTTTGACCATCTCCTTGTACACCCTTTTGGACATTCCTACTGGCATATTTCTGATATCATCTTATTCATCTTTTGAGATTTTCATAATCTTCCTGAAAATGTAACATGAAAATAAATTGTTTAATTTTTATATTGATATATGAAAAATAAATATAACAAAAGTGTTGGAACAGGGTCTCCTAAAGCTGCGAATTTTGTCCATTTTTTTGTATATTTTTTGTATTATTTAGTCTAGTGCAGGGGTTTTGGGGTGGGTCAAAGCCCCGAATGAATTTTAATGGGTCAAGGGTATACCAAGAGTCTGCAAACCATGGTTTACGGACCATTGGATGCGTATGATAAATCGGTATAAATAGATGAACCTTTTTTAGTCTTCATGTAGAAAAGAATTGAGATTGATGCTAAGCACGAATTGTTAGATCTGTTGCCAGGTTGTTGGGTAAGGACTTTTGTTGGCTGTGTGCACAGAGATCCTTAGTCCTGCTGTGTGCTGACCGTGTTGGCTGTGTGTGCACGTGGTATTTTGGATTGTAAGTGGATTTTGGTATTAATATATATGTGAAGTACTGTTGGATATCTGATGCTACCTGGATCTGTTTGGTTATGATTGATGTGAACCCGGGTTATATGATTAAGTGAAAAAGTAACTGTTTAATTGCTGCAAGCTATGAAAGTATCTATGCTTCTGGTATATGTATCTATGATCTGTTAATTGTTGCACTTATAGTATTCTGTGCTGATAATTAGTATTGCACACATGGACGCAAAGGTATTTACTAGATCTATGCATAAGAGTAGCTCTGTTAGACTGTCAAAAGCCTACGAATAGAACTATTAGTGTGAACTCGATAAGCTGGGGATGCAAACCTACTTAACTTACCTACTCTCTCTCAGGGTGCAGAAACCTGGTTCCAGCACCCTCCCATACTACTTCGGGTGAGACTTTGGCCTGCGAAAGTAGGTCACTGCCGAAAGGGCCAGTAGTATAGGGGTTTGTTGGAAAACCTTAACCTCTGAACATGGGTCAACACCCCTAGAGCCAAAAAATGGTTCTATTGCCGAGACTGGGAGAATTTTGAGAGAGAGATAGGGTAATGCCAAGAACAAATTGGAAACCTAAGAATAAAGAGATCGACAAGTGGTTCAAAAAACAAATTCAGGAATTCACGGTGAAGGAGAATTGTAGTGTGAAGCTGACCATAGACAAGTGGAAGAATAAGTACATTTCCATAGAGATATACGAAAATTTCTTTCTGACATTTGTGACTGAGCTTCAAGAGTGGCTCGCAAGGCTCATAGATTTCCAGAAGTTTTGGAAGGAAAAATGGGTCACGTAGTGGACCCCAGAGCTGATCCAACAGTTAGAAAAGACTAATAACACCATCACTTGCACGGTAGATCACTGGTTGGATAGTGTGATAGGAGGGTTTGTTACAGAATTGTCACTTGATCAATTTGTGTCCTAACCTGAGGAAAAATGAAGGTTCTTCAAGGGTTTCCAGAGTAAGTTTCTAAAAAATCTTCCATTACTTATTAAGATCTTATTGTGCGAAAAGAGAACTTTTTGTAGCCATACAGAGTGAATGAGCTCCGATCAAAGTGAGGGTAGAATGTGTAGTGCTAAGTACTTTAGAACTAACCAAGAAGGAGATAGATTTGTCTATAGTCCAGTAAGGGATTCGGCTGCGCAGGAATATCTGACTACACCACAGTCAAGCCAACACAGGGGTAAAAACTCACACGTACCTCCTCCCCCACTGGAAGACTATATGGTCTCTCACATGCATCTGCCTATCTTCAAGGGTGTAGGGGATGAAGACATGGATCAGTTCTGGTTTGTTGCAGGATCGGTATGGACGGCGCAGAACGTGGCTAGAAATGCATTGAAAAGGGTGCAACTATCCATTGCCTTTGAAGGAAGAGCCTTGGACTGGTACATGGGATACATCGATCAGCATGCGAATGAAACCATTGAAGATATTAAGAATGCCTTGAAACAACAATTCAAGAAGCCTAAGTCCTACTCTTAGATAGTGAACGATCTAAGAGATTTCAAGAAATGACTGTCCGAGTGTGTGTGGGAAGCTGACCAACAGCTAAAGAAGGTAATTAGATAGGGAGGATTCCTGTATAATGATAGGCAGTACACATAATGGTTTATTGCTATGTTGCTGCCCCACTTACGTGTACCAATGGGCCATCAAGCCATTGAATCCCAGGAAAAGGCCTTGGAGATTACTATGAAGCTGGAAGCTGTGCCAAGAGATGATACCGAGTTAGGAGTACAACACATACAAGGATAGCTAGAAGAAATTCATATGGAGATCTAGAATCTGCGGAACGAGCGAGGAGCAGAGGTGAGCCCTGAAACATGGTGCATATGATGTAGGGTGAATGGCCACACCAAGGATAATTGTCCTCTGTTAGCAGACTACATGTAGGCCGGGGGACCCACCCCATTGAATCCTAGGGATGCTGCGAGACCAAGTGGGCCAGTGTTGTGGTGTGATGATTATCGCATTGCTGGGCTGCATGTTACCAACCACTGCCCCTGCCTTGCCGCATATGTCCCAGAAAACAAACAACAATGGTGCAGATTTTGCAGATCTGTAGGACATGATGAATAGAAATGTTGATGTATGATCTGATGATAGATCATCGAAAATTATATAGGGTACAGTGGGATCTGTCCTCACCAAGATCCCCCTCGGTCATAAGTTTCTCCCCAGCTAGGGGCAGGGGAGGGGGCCGAGGTGGAAGCACACGAAAGGGGAGAGGACAATTGATTTTATATAACTGTGGAGAAATAGGGCACCTTGCAAGGGACTGCACGAACCTTGCGAGACAATCCTGTAGATACTGTAGACAGCTAGATCATGTGATCAAAGATTGCCTGATTCTGATAGCCAAGATGCAGGGGAAGAAGCAGACACCTATGCAGAATGTAAAAAGGGTCAAGGAAAAACCTTGAGATTAAGGACCAAGTGTTAATGTTATAACACGTAGCGGCATGGCCATCGGAGGAGCTACGAAGAAATTTGAGGTGAAGCCCCTTATCCGTAAAGTAACCATTAAACAAGAAGGTTTGGAATTACATAAGGAAAAGGAAACCTTTTTCGCAGCTTGCCAATACTTTGTTAAGGCCGTGGCATCTACTCCTCAAGCCCCTGTGAACCTCAAGGAAGATGATGACATCAAACCATTCCTACAGGCATGTATGAAGCTACTGTGAAACCAAAGTGTCATAGAAAACCACCAATCTTTGATAGACAATTGCACAGAAAGAATTACCCCAGCCATGGAAGTTAAGTATGTACAAAATCTATATAAGCATAAGAGACACACCGCTAGGGAGATGCGGTTAACCGCGCAGATTGGTGATTATGAGATGGATTAGGTTATTCTAGACCTAGGCTCGGATGCGAACATACTACCTAAGAAAAATTGGTAGAGAATGGGAGAACCTAATCTGGAATGGTCCAGTATCCAGCTGTGCGTGGCTAATCAACAGAAGATCATACTTTTGGGGAGATTATCAAAGATTTTGGTAGATATCGCAGGAGTTAATGTTCAGGCTAACTTCGAGGTCATTCAAATTGTAGAAGATGCGAACCCCTATCATGCACTACTAGGATTATAATGGGCCATATATATGGGTGGTATTATCAATTTGAAGAAGAGAAGCATGGTGTTTGAAAGTGAAGGAACACGGGTGGTAGTACTGCTAGACCCCGCAGAAGGAGAAACGTATACAAAACCAGTGCGTGAGGAAGAGGAGGTGGATCACATCTATAAGTTAACTGCGAGGGATGAAGATTGGATCAATCCTACGGCCGATGGTGTGCTTTGCTGGGAAAAGTATAGCGAATGCTTTTCTGACTCCGACGAAGAAATGGAAAATTGGCAAAACCAATTACATGATGTCTCTGCGCTGCGCTACCTACGAATCACAAGGGACTTTCGATGCATATCCTCAGAGGTAAGAGAAATGCCCTACTTCGATGGTTCCAGTAGCGTAAAGGAGTTTTTGCGAACATATGAAGCTGAGGTTCTAAGAGAACGAAGGCTATGGGCCCTTAATCTAGCCATGCCCTTAATCTAGCCATACGCGCAACACCTGTAAGGTGGTGGGACATGCATAAGGGGGCGTTCCAGGATTGGAAGGAATGTTGGGATATGATTATCCTACGATTTGAGCCTCCGGCTGACGTGCGCATCAAGATGTTTCTTGGCCTAGGGGGTCCTCGCGAACTTTTGTTCTCTTGGATGGAAAAATGGTGGGATCGCACTACAGAAGAATGGATTCACTTGTTTATTCATGCCTTGGGACCAATCCCCACTGCGTGGTATTTAGATTCGAAGCTACATCAGTGCACCTGCCATTGGGAAACCTTAAAGGATGAATTCGTGGGGACATTTGGACTAACAGGAGGAAACAAGGAGCTAGACGAAACTCTGCAGGATATAGATACCTTTGTATTTGGTGAATCCAGTCTCTATGCAACATTGGATATACCAACATGGGAAACACAGATGCAGGATATTGTCAATTGCCGCAATATCACCATAGAAGAATGTGATGAAGATCTGCGCAATGTCTCAATCCCAGAATCAGAAGGGGAGCGAGCAGTTGTAGGACCTCCATTACACAGTGTGGATGTTACGAAGCCTCTGAAGCTGCGAGAAGTTAACATTGGCACGGAAATCATGGAAGAGCAACCTGCTATTGCACGCAGGGATTACTTGGATGATACAGTAGGCAAGGTTGCTAATTTAAGCTTAAGGGGATCACGGGGGACTTAGGGGTTATGGGCATCACACTAAAACTAGATGCGCACCTTGTGAAGCAACGTGCTTATTGGCTGAACCCTAAGTATAAGCAGAAGGTTAGGGAAGAAATCGATAAAATGCTCACCGCAGGTATCATCGAACCGGTCAAACAGTTGGATTGGGTGAGTCCCATGGTGGTTTAGGAAAGGAAGACGAAGGGGGAAATCCGCATCTGCGTGGACTTGCGCAAGTTGAATGATGCCTGTATACATGATCCTTTTCCAACACTGTTCTCTGATGAGATCCTGGATAGCGTAGGAGGCCAAGAAGCATACTTGTTCACTGATGGGTTCTCAGGGTACCATCACATCAGAATCGCACTTGAAGATCGCAGCAAAACTACATTTGCTACTGAATGGGGATCCTTTCAGTATACAGTCATGCCGTTTGGACTCAAAAATGCCCTTGCCATCTCGCGGGTAGTAGTCACAGTGTTCAAAGAGTTCATCCGTAAATTTATGGAGGTATACTTTGATGATTGGACTGTCTTCGGCTTAGTAAAGACGCATGTTTCGAACCTGCGCATGATGTTGGATACCTGTTAGAAGCACCAATTTTCCCTGAATATCAAGAAGTGTATCTTCTGCGTACCCTTTGGAATCTTTCTTGGACATATAGTTTGCCGACAAGGGTTGATGGTTGACCCTGCGAAAGTTGCAGTTATCATCAATCTGGCAGTACCTACGACTGAGAAACAGGTGCGTTCGATCCTCAAACATACGAGCTACTATAGAAAGTTCATTCAGGGATACGCATTGATCACAGCACCTTTGTAAAAGCTGCTTAAGAAGGATGTTTCATTTTTTTGGGATGACGAGTGTCAAAAGAGCTTTGAGCTACTCAAGGAAAAGATGGTCTGTGCGCCTATCCTTATTTTTCCTGATTGGGCAAAGGTATTTCATGTTCACGTTGATGCTTTCGAAATCGCCCTGGGAGTGGTCCTTACGCAGCCTGGAGATGGAGACATTGATCACCCAGTTGCATTTACTAGTCAAAAACTCTATGGCGCGGAGCGCAATTATGCCACCACGGAGCGGAAAGGATTGGCCATGGTCTATGCATTACAGAAGTATCGGCACTATCTGTTAGGAGGACACTTCAAAATGTTTACAGATCATTCGGCTTTGAAGTACCTGGTGAATAAGCCTGTGTTGGCGGGGGGGGGGGGAATCTGCCGATGGCTTCTGCTGTTCCAGGAATATGACTTTGAAATCATTGTCAAACCAGGGAAGTTGAATGCTGGGCTAGATCACTTGTCCCGAATTGAGACTGGCAAGAAACCAACCAACATGGAAGAAGGATTGTCTGATGCACAGCTGTTTGCTATTAAGGTAGTTGACGCACACTTCGTTGACATCATACAGTTCCTGACTACAAGCATGGCACCCGCGGAGTATTCGGTGCAACAGAAGAAAGAGTTGGTAACTCGCGCTGCGGATTTTACCATCATCGCAAGTCACCTCTATAAGATGGGAGCAGATGAAGTGCTGCGAAGGTACGTTTTGGAACATGAACGGCATGCTATCTTGACAGAAGCCCACAATGGGGTAGTAGGAGGTCACTAGGTAGGGAACGCGACGGCACGAAAGATCTTAAGAGCTAGATTATGGTGGCCTACCCTGCATAGTGACTCTCACGACTATTGTAAGGCCTGCGATACATGCCAACGCACCAGAAGGCTGTCCTGCAGGGATGAAATGCCCCTTGAATCGCAAATGGCCCTGCAAGAATTTGACAAGTGGGCCATCGATTTTGTAGGACCTATCAACCCACCCGGAAGGAAGACAGGTGCGCGTTACATTGTAACTGCTACTAATCATGTATCTAGGTGGGTCGAGGCACAAGCAGTGAAGGACTGCATTGCAGATACTGCTGCGCACTTCATCTTTGAGCAGATTCTAACCAGATTTGGATGTCCGAAAATCCTGATGAGCGATAGAGATACGCACTTTGTCAATGAAACAATACAGGCCTTGATGGAAGAATTCTGGATCCATCATGCGAAATGCACTATGTATCATCCTCAGACAAACGGAGCAGTTGAAGCTTTTAATAAGGTCTTGGAGCACGCACTGACCAAGGTCTGTAACGCCGATCACAGCGATTGGAACGTGCGCATTCCGTCTATTCTATGGGCTTACCAAACCACCTGTAAGAAGTTGATAGGGAAAACACCATTTAGGATGGTCTATGGCAAGGAGGTCGTTATGCCCATGGAATATATTGTTCCTAGCTTGCGTATCACAGCCTTCACAAATATGGCAGAATCTGATATCATGGAGGAGCGGTTAGCGTAGCTTGTGGCTTTGGAGGAAGATAATTTCATTTCTAAATTCCATAAGCAGGTTTAATAAGCACAAGATAAGGCATGGCATCAACGACATATTCGACAAAAGTCCTTTGTGAAGGATGACTTAGTGCTACTTTACAATAGCCAGTTTGCGAAGCACCCAGGGAGGTTCTGTCAGCACTGGCTTGGGCCCTATATAGTGAAAGAAATCACGGATGACAACATTGTTTGATTAGCTACCATGTGCAGCGATATGCTAGTCGGCTATGCCAATGGCAGTCGGATAAAACCGTATCAGATGAAATGACTATATGGTTGGAGTAGCTGTATGAATTGGGATAGACCCACCCAGGAAGGTAAGCGTAGCAGGTGCCATGCTTCGTGCAGAAGGCAGCCGCAAAAATGGGAGCTTGGGGAAGTGCGCCGAAGGTGCAGGAATAAACTCAGAACATAGCAGATGGGTTGGGACGTAGGAGGTATGCTAAAAGCATAGGGGTGCACTGAGCACACCAAGGGTGCGAAAACTAGTCGTTGGAACAGTAAAATCAGGTAAAAATAAAAATTTACTATTGGGAGGAGCGGGCAGTCAGCATTTAATGAGGCGATGTTTGGATATTTTTTACTGTTTACTTGATGGTAAGTTCCAAGTGCAGTTTACCCTACCATTGGTGGATCACAAAGGCTATAAAAAGGGCAGGATAGATCATATAAGGGTTTTGTATCGCTTGAATAGCTTGTACTTTGCATGTTTGTCATTGACGAATTTGTGTTGTAAGAATTTCTATGCCTATAGTGTCCCTTTCATGTCTGAGAACCCTACTCCCTCTAATAGTAGAAATCCTGAGTTTGTCTGTTGCGCTAGAATGACACCGACGAATCCTGTTGAATCCTCAGCACCAGTGACCTCGACAGAGCCAGAAACCGAGGAAGTGGTGGAAATTGAGTTTGAGGCTGAAGAAATTATCTCCATGCCAAGCCCAGTCATTAAGAAAAGGAAGGAAAAAGCAGAAGGCTCAGGAAAGCCCCTAAAACTCGTGAAATGAGCTGGAGGGAAGTCTCGTACTTCCCCACGAAATGTAAAATCCCCACGAGTGATGCCATAGGCGTGGGTTTCTTGGGAAGAGGCTCAATCTGCAGACCCATTCAACTGGTTACCTCCTTTCGTTCGGCCGCACAGGCTCTCAACGCGCACGCTAAAGAACCTTGATAGCCTGATCACCTACCTATAGATGTCGTTGACTTTGAGATAGGTCCTTGTTATTGGTAAACCTTTTGGAAGGCTCCATGAGATCAAATTTGATGATCATGATTGGCCAATTTGGAGGCCTTCCGAGATTTAGTGCCCGATTTATATCTTGAACAAGTTCAGGAGGATGATGGGATCAAAATTGTCCCCGTAAGCTAGGTACGCCGAGTGGCAAGATCTGAGCTCCTCAACCTGCTTAGGATGCCGCATTTCGGCCACTACAATGTCACGAACCATCTGGTGCGATAGTTACTTGCCCTAGTCCATGATGGGTGTTTATGGATCAAGGATCGAATCCCTATCGACGCTGCACTCATCCATCGAGTCACTGGTCTTCCTATGGAAGGACAGAACCCTCTAGAACATGTTGGAAAGAATTATGAGGGATAAACTGCTAAGTATGTCCGAAAAAAATATCATGTGGAGCAGAATACTCGTGGCTTCATGATAAAAACCATTAGTGATCCGTCTACACAACTGGGTACCATGTTACTTGCATGTAAGATGATGCAAAAATGTTAGGTCGCCTCCGTCCTCGCATACATAATTTAGCTAGTAGGTCAGTGTGAGAAAGGGGTCTATTTCAATTGGTCACAATGCTTGTGCAATGATTTTTTGGCAAATGTCCGCGAATCCCAGGGGTAGGGACAGGCATTTTTCTATTCCTGACTCCTAGTTCTCATCACACTGACAGCCTGGGAAGAACCTGAGGAATCGGTCCTCCCAAAGCTTACCCCTGACATGTGTGAGGGGAATCGATATAAAAACTTATGGAATTATAAGGATATGCAGCATCTCGAGGACAACCAAGTATTTTGGGTCCTCTTTCAGAGTAGCTTGGCAGTAGCCATTAATTCCTGACCATGGTTGTCTCCAGCAGTATATGACAGATACAAGGGCATTGCAGAACTCCAGATCACCATGCACAACATCCAAGTTAGAGCACGCAAGGATAAAGCCTAGAATTTGCTCCCTTATATGGTGGCAGATGAAGAATTGACAATGTAATTGGACTCTAGCCTCTTAACTGGAAGTTCTACTTCAAAACTGGCGGGAAGGACACTGAAGAAAAAATCACAACGAAATTAATCCCACTTGTCATCATCAAGGATACTGGCGGACCAAGCAAGAGTACAGGGAAGGAAACTGGCACAACAACACAAAAGGATGCGCAACAGAAAAAATCCATCGAGAAGGACAAAGAAGTGGAGACTCAGCTAGATTCGCCGCTAGAGCTGGGTACAGAAGGACTAGATGCAGGAGGAACTGCCTCCCCTCGAGGCACGAAGCGAACAAGTGAGCCTGTCAAAGGGCCCCGAAAGAAGCAGCACTCTCAGCGGCCAGAACGAGATGAGATAGTCACGCTGACCGGCAGGGACCTTGAACAAATTGCTAACGCAGTCACTTTTGCCATAAAATACAGACGGTTAGCTTTAGAAGAATAGCAGAGAGCTACGATCAACACAATCCAGGATGAGCTCCACACTCTGCAACTTAAGACAAATGCATTGCAAACCAGTTTGACTCAGGTACGAATGCCCTCGGCAACTAGCAGTGCAGCGCTAGTTACAAATGAAAGTCGCCTCTATTCTCTACCTGGCACAACCCTTGTGATCAGTCCACTCGGCCTGGGAATGAAATTCTAGGTGAGTATAGAAGTCCAGCTGAATTTAGCCAGGCTACCACATGAGGCATTGTAGGGTCCCCACACCTCCTTGTTTCAGGAAATTCACCATCAGCACCAACAAGTGCACCAACAATTCAGTGTGGCTAAATAGACAATCGATGAAAATAATGCTAAAGTGTACCTCGCCACGGTGCAGAAAACAGAGCTCGAAAACTTGATTCACCAACTCTGCGTGGATGTTACAGAAGAAATCCTGGCCACAGCCACCCCCAGGCTAATATTGAGGGGTTGGTCGCAGCATTGAAGGCCTCCAGGATGGATGTTCAGGTGGTCAAAACACAGATGGAGCAACAAATCACAGATTTGCAGGCTAAGTTGCAGCCTGAAACACCTCTGGAGGTACGGGGCCAATGAGCTGCGCTGGTTACCGCGGATAAAAATGTCGTTATAGGGAAGATTGTTCAGGGTTCCCAAAACAACCATGCAGCTATGGACCAATGTCCAGCGCGATCTGATCCTACGAGAAATAAGCCAAGACCTATGGCAAAAGGAAGAAGCATTCAAGAAGATGGAGGCCACATTGCCCACCTTGGTTCCTGCTCAGCGCTTGACATGGCTACGAACAGGCCACACCCTCCAAAATGATATTGAGGAACTTTGGCATAAGAATAAATTTCTCGATGATCACCTGAAGCCTTGGGCTATCGAAGCCCTCAAGTTCTCGCAGGATGTTGATGTTGTTGTTAAACAGCTAAATTAGACTCTGGAAAGTGTCACCACTGCAATAGAAGGTCTGACTTCGCAGAAGTTGGTAGACATTGCGCAAAATACTAGAGCTTAGAGTGAAGGTGTGTTGCCCCTATTGGCTGAAGCGATCAGATTGCTGCAAGTGTAGGTGGAGACCCCACCATCACAGTGACTCGGGACAAGTCAAAAGATTGTATTGGCGGACTGTTGGAATAGGGACTCTTAAAGCTGCGAATTTTGTCCATTTTTGTATATTTTTTGTATTATTTAGTCTAGCGCAGGGGTTTTGGGGTGGGTAAAAGCCCCAAATTCATTGTAACAGGTCAAGGGTAGACCAAGAGTTCGCAAACAACAGTTTGAAAACCATTGGATGCATAGGCTAAATCGCTACAAAAAGATGAACCTTTTTTAGTCTTAAGCTAGAAAAGAATTAAGATTGATGCTAAGAATGAATTGTTAGATCTATTGTTGGGTTGTTTGGTAAGGACTCTTGTTGGCTGTGTGCACGAAGATCCTCAGTCCTGCTGTGTGTGGACCCTGCTAGCTATGTGCACAGGTGGTATTTGGGATTGTAAGTGGATTTTGGTATTAATATATCTGCGAAGTACTGTTGGATATCTGATGCTATCTAGATCTGTTTTGTTATGATTGATGCGAACCTGGATTATATGATTAAGTGCGAAAGTAAATGTTTAATTGTTGCGAACTGTGAAATTATCTATGTTTCTGGTATATGTATCTATGATATATCAATTGCTGCACTTATAGTAGTCTGTGCTGATAATTGGTATTGCGCAGGGGGATGCAGAGGTATTTACTAGATCTGTGCATAAGAGTAGCTCTGTTATACTGTCAAAAGCCAGCGAATAGATCTATTAGTGCAAACTCGATAAGCTGGGGATGCCGACCTACTTGACTTACCTACTCTCTCTCAGGGTGCGGAAACCTGGTTCCAGCACCCTCCCATACTACTTCAGGTGAGACTATGCCTGCGCAAGAAGGTCACTACCGAAAGGGAAAATAGTATAGGGGTTTGTTGGCAAAACTTAACCTCTGAACCTGAGTCAGGACCCCTCAAGCCAAAAAAAAGTGATATTTATAAATGATATTTATAAATAATTCTAGAAAAACATGTAAAGGAATATTACTTTTTCATTCCTTCCTTTTTATTGTTGTAAGTTTTTTCCATTAAATGTTTAACATGTCTCATTGACCAATTCTCTAGAAATTGTTCCTATAGTTTAGATAAAATTTGGTTCCTGGAATCATTGGATTGATTTTTGTATTGTAAGTGGAAAGAACATCTATACATCCGTTCCACTAGATCCCTCAAACTTTTTAAAAAGTTTTTCCCCCTTTCGTTAACCTCCAACACAACTCCAGATGAGCTAAGGAGCAATTAATTTTCATTTTCATGTTCTATTTTTTTTCTTTTCTTAGAACAAAATTCCTTTTCTGAGTTGTTGGTCCCTATAGAAAATTAAACATATGTGAATTAATACATTGCTTGAAGCATGTTATCTAGTAATTTTAGGTATATTATTAATGAAAATTGAAAAAAAAAACTCTTATTCAATCAATAGTATTTTTTCATTCACCCGATTCATCGTTTTGCAATTTGTCCATCAAGATTTAACCCTCTTCTGGTCCTAGATCATAAATAATATTATCGAGCTTCATCATTTTGTGGCTCTGCATGATACACAGTAAATAATATGTATTAGTTAAACTTACATATAGTTCAAAAAAAATATTTTATGTAAAGAATTTACAAAGAACTTGCCTTTTTTGCTTTTCTTGATGTGTTATCAGTATTTTTGTTACTTGATATTTTGTCATCCGTTTCTTTCTCAATATGAAACCTGTACCATATCATTCGTTAATATAATTTATAAATAAATTTTCAACTTTTCAGGTAAAAAAAAAAATATCAAGAAACTGGAACGCTTTTCATGGTGTAGACACTAACGTCGATGCGTTCTGGTCTTCTAAATGCATCGCCCAAACAATATAAAACACTGTACGGTGCTCTATGTCAACAAGGAGCACTGGTGCATTATATTTTAACCACCATACCGATTAACATAGAAAAAATAATAAAAATCGTCTAAGGTTAGTTTTTGTAGCATATGGTGTAGTGGAGGGGCAGTGCGGCCTATTCTTATAAACGCCCCGTGCAAACAAGGGACTACCATATGGTGCTCTCTTTCAACTAGGAGACCCTGTGCGATGCATTATATGTTACATGGTGCATCGATTAACACAATAATTTTTTTTTTTGTGAAACAATACATGCGTAGTGCGCCATAATGAAATAGCGCACTGGTGCCCTATTTTACATATGGCGCATGGATCAAAAAGAAAAATAATAATAATTTTTTTATCAAACAGTACGTGCACAGTGCGCTGGGATAATACAGCGCACCATTGCGCGAGGTTATGTTGAGCGCACTAATTAAAAAAATTCTATTTTTAAAAAATTCACGCAAGGGGCGACATTGATTGGGATACGACTATGTAAGTCCTCCCATGGGTTGGATTTCATAGGTCTTTATATAGCAATAGAAACCCTATAAATCTAAAATGAAAAGCCCTAATTCTGAAATCATAGAAACAAGGAGAAGAAAGGGCAGAAACAAAAAGAGTGAAGGTTTTAGGGTAAAAATGGAACTGCAGAAAAAGTAAAAAAAAAACGATAAAATTTAATCACGAGATCGTTTGAAATTCTATGCTACGGGGTTTGAATCACCAAAGGTTTGGAATTCTAATTTTCTAAATACTTATGTTCAAATGTATTTCACTGCTCCACAGTGCTCTCGTGCTCTCTTGCTCCAGGTATGTCTCCTACGAATCTCTGGCTGAAATTGTTTGCAAAAATAATGAAATAATGAAAATTGTTTAGTATTTAAAGAATTTTTTTATGAAATTAGATTTTCAACAATATTTTTCCATCCATTTTTCAATTTACGACCTTTTTTTTCACTTAAAAAAAATAGAGTTGCACTTTTTTTATTTGTAGTTATTCGTCATTGGTGTGTCACTTAATATAATCACATTAGTGCATCTGTTGATAACACGACACCAATGCACAATAACTAAAACACACAGGTGCGGTTATCTGTACATTATCATTGATAACAAGAATTCAATTTTTAAGGTACCGAAATTACTTTTAGGTGTGTACACCAAAATTTATTGTTGATTTTTCTGAAATACAGAGAGAAAATATCATAATTATATCCAATGGAAAATTCTTCAAAATCCATCTCGTTCCATAATATTTCTCAAATTCCACCGTGAAGTTCTCCCTATCCATCTCGAGACATAATATTTACTTCACATTTTATTTATATTTTCATTATCTAATTGAATTTATGTTTTTTATCCATGTCAATCATGCACATCTTAATTAAATTTATAATGTATAAAAATTTGCAGGCTCATGAAGATTTAGAATCGAGTTCAGATGCAAAAAATATTCAAACAACTCCAAAACATCGGAAGCTCTTATCAAGAGCAGCATACCGCAAGGTGCATTTGGTAGATGAAAATCGACAGCCGCTTCACCCTGCCAATTGTAACAATATTACATCTTCTAGACACAATCCTAGGACAATGATGGTAATAATTATAATTTTTTGGTATATTGATTAATGTAATTATTTCGATGTCAAACCAGTTAATCATGCAATATTTTCAATGTGCTTACTAATTGATATCATATATTTTGTACTAATCATGTTCAATTTTTTTTTAAATTATTAGGATTCTAGTGATGATGAGTGACCTACCTACCATCTTCTGTTGTACCCTATGACAGTGTCAAGTCAGGAGAAGAATTAATTAAGAGAAAAAATAGAGAGGAACGATAACAAGAATGGTTGAATCAACCACCAATTCAATTCCTGCTATGTCCAGATTCACTAATTAGGAATGACTACAACTATAGTAGTTCCTCAAATGTTGGCAATGGAGGCAATAAAATAGAGGTTGGTATGGATTAGTACTTAAGGGATACAACTACCATTGAGACAATGTTGTTATATGCATTACAAAATGATGATCAGCTAGGGGATGGTGCTCATATCGCTGACACATTTTTCGAAAGAATTAAATTTTCTTCCACCAACCCTCTCTTTGGACTTGATGGTCATTCAAAGTCTACCCAATTGGGCACAATGATGTTACTGTACAACTTGAAAGCAAAGTTTGTCTTGTCAAATGCATGTTTCTAGGAAATTTTGATGTAAGTTACCATAAAGTCCTCCCTTATATAAATTTGAGAAATATAATCAGTACACAATGAACATTACAAATGGTAAATTTTATGAAAATTAATCATTACATCGGCATTAATGTACATTTATTAATATTTTCCATGATCACCAAATACAGGTTATTCAAAGATAAGGTTCTTTCGAGTGATAATTTCTTGCCCGATAGCTACGAAGAGGCAAATAAATTGTTGAAAATGTTGGGTGTTGAGTACATATCATATCATGCATGTCCAAATGATTTTATTTTATATAGAGGAGAATATGCAGAGAAAGAGATATGTCTGAAATGTGGGCATGAGAGGTATGATAAATAAAAAAAGAAGGGTAAATCACATGGTCCTCCTTTTAAGATATTGACACATATGCCTATAATCCCAAGGATTCAAAGGCTCTTTCGTTGCAAATAATTTGCTAGGTTGTAGGGATGGCATGCCTCACACAGAAGTGATTTGGGAGTTATGTGAATCCCAACTGATTCAATAGCCAAAAATCATATAGAGGATACATGGCCTGAAAAATTCAAGGATGAAGTACGAAGTCTACGACTCAGGATAGCCATGGATGGCTTCAACCCATATTCCCTCCAGAACACCACCTATTATTCTTCGCCTATAGTAGTGATAAATAGAAATATACCCCCATGGTTGTCCTTGAAGAATGAACATCTTATGTTGGCTCTCATAATCCCTGGTAGAAGACAAGTGAAGAATATCGATGTCTACTTACAACCACTGGTAGATGAATTGAAGGAATTACGGGATGGGATAAATGTATACAATGTATCAAGACCCATCAAATCATAGAGGATTTTTATGTTGTATGGCATATGTGCTTACACAACACATGATTATCTAGTTTTAGGAGTTTTCTCTGGTAAATTACATGTTTATTGATTTGTCTATATACGTAAAAATATTATTTCACATATTATTTATTTTAATTCGTTGTAATTAGTCTAATCTTCAAGATATTCTTTAACGTTCCATGCATATAAATTGTATACAATAATCTTGTAGGTCTTGTAACAAAAGGGTATTTTGGATGTAAATGTTGTGGACCTTTTCTGAAAGCTAGATGGTCCAAGGACCTACGAAATCCAGTGTATGATTTTTCCAAGGTATTCCTCCTAGAAGAACACCCTTACAGAACAACAGCATCCGCTTTCAATGGTAAACAAGAGAGAACCTAAAGGCCTCAAATAACAACACCAGTTTAATGGCTTAGAGAATTTGAGAGAGAGAAGGAGAAGGAGTTCATAGAAATGTTTTATTCAAATGGGGAGCCTATTTTCAATGATCTAGAATTCTTCGAAACCTAGGTTGAGAAATTTCCCATTGGGATGAAAAGGAAATCTATATTTTATAACCTCCGATATTCGGAGCATCTTAAGATTACCCACTTATTATATCCCATGCATATATTTAAAAACGTTTCATCTCATTTACGGAGGAACATATCATTGAAACAAAGTGACACATTGGCTATTGGAAAAGATCTTATTACTTCAAAACTAAAAATAAAAAATGGCCAAGATGACTAGAAAGTACAGGATCAGAGGCAGGCCCTGGTCCCTCTAATTAATGGTATTTCAAAGAAGGTGATGTCCCATGGATTTTTAAAAAATATGATATTTCTTTGGAAAAGAAAATTATAATGGGTGTGAGGGTGTCATCATCATACGGGTCTTTACTACGGTGCTGCTTCACCATGGATGACCATTTGTCAGGGTTGAAATCGCATGACCATTTGAATCTTCTAAGAGTACCTATAATGTCAAAAGCATGATTTTATTATTTTTTATATTAATAAATTTTATCCCATGTAGGTATCATAAAACATAACTAATTTTGTATATTATTGGACGTGTTTATAACTTTGTAGTGTCATTATCCTTTGTTCATGCATGGTTTTGTGAAACATGAATTCGCTTAAGACCTAGGGCGTGGCATATCTAAATGATCTACATTTTTACGTTGGATCACGTCAAAGGAGATTCCAGTGGCTAGCATTCCACGGTGGCATCAAGAGATAGTTGATATTGTTTGTATGTTCGAGAAGGAACTACCGTCGAGTTTCATGGACCTGTAGGTTGATCTTCTAATCCACCTAGTATATGAGGTTGAATTAGTTGTGGTTGTTTCTTGTTGTTGGATGTTTTTCTTAGAGAGGTACATGACGAAATTGAAAGTTTTTGTTCGAAAAAGGGAAAAACCCAAGGGGTCTATGGCAGAGGGGTACATATCATATGAGTCTTTCTATTATGTGAGTGAGTACATCAACCAAATAGAAAACACACCAAGTGTGGCGATTTGGGACGATGAAAGGGATGAAGACAAAAGAGAAGGGGAGTTTCTCCAAACGAGTGGAAAAAAGCGCTTGATAAAGAGTAATCGAATTATAAATTTTTAAATTTACACAAAGTAAACATTTAGGTTGAACTTATATATAATTTATATTTTAATCTCTATGTTCTATATAATGTCGGTTTCGTTTCATCAGCAAATGAAGAAATTGAAGCAATTAATAAATTCGTTCTTTACAATTCTGAAGCGACACAACTATGGGTCGCATTGTACGAACAAAATAGGATGAAATGTTATAGTGACAGGAAATAATTCAGATGGTTGAGTGGTAGAAGTGTGCCATTTCTTGATCATTTAAAAGAAAATGTGCCAAAAATATTCCCCAACAGTTGGGTTGCTGACCAACTGAGAGAGAAATACGGTGCAACCAGCCGTTACCTGCGTGTTGAAGAGGATGTGCTAAACGTAGGGTTTGGATGCAGCAACTCGATAATAATATATTCTATTTATATATGAATTTGAAACTTAATAATGCACCTTTCAAATGTAATTACACCCATATTTTATATTTTAACTATTGGGTTATTATAAGACACATGACACTATGATTTTTTAACTTTTTTATAGGTGCATTTGTTCCCATCTATGTGGGCATATGGACACCATTTTCGTAGAGAAAATACCGATGATGGACACATCACGCAAGAATGTGGAGTGGAAGTCAAGTTCGATCAATCTAGTCAATCTAGCCACCATGATAAAAACCTAGTACGAGGGACATTAGGTTACGTCGGAAAGATTCAAGAGATCATTGAAGTGGATTTCTCTTCTTTCCAATGTGTTATTTTTAGGTGCAAGTGGTGGGACACGTTTGATTGAAATAATGTAGATGAAGATCGCGATAGTAGGCTGATATATATCAACTCTAGAAAGATGTGGGATGAAGCTAAGGAGCCCTATGTTTTCCCAAAACACTGCAACCAGGTGTTTTTTTACCCAGATGTGTTGGATAGGGATTGGTGGTTCGTATTGAGACATGACCCTAGATCAAAACATATTTTTGAGAACAATAGTGTTATCATGCCATGCGAGATGGAAGATAATGAGGGTGATCATGAGAACCGACAGTGATATGGTACATATGTTATTTCATCAATATTTATACTTTTTAAGATGGGTTTTTCGAAACATTATAATATGTATTTTGAATTAATTGGTAATTTGCATTATGTTAATGTTAAAATCAATATTTCACTTGATAATTTGCAATTATGTTGATCTCAAAAACAATGGCGTACTGTATAAAGTTCTTTTTTTTTATATATGTAAGATCATAGTAAATAATGATAATTCTAAAGTACATGAATTTATTTGCATTATTTTCTAAACTTTATTATGTTACAAAAATTCATATTATTCTAGATTTATTATTTTACAATTATTTAAAATTTTACAAATTTACAAATTTAAAATTTTTAATAAAATCATTTCACATTAATACAATTAAAATTTTACAAATATTTTACTAGAATTAAAATTAAAATGGCAATTAGATTTACAATTACAATTACAATTAGAATTAGAATTTTACAATTACAATCATTTCACAGTAATATAATTAAAAAATTTCTGATATTTTACATACAATTAGAATTAGAATTACAATTAGAATTACAATTTTACAATTTCACATACAATTACAATTTTAGAATTTTACATAAAATTAAAATTACAATTTTAGAATTTTAAATTAAAATTACAATCACAATTGCAATTTTACAAATTTACATATATACCATTACAATTACAATTTTAGAATTTTACATACAATTAGAATTAGAATTACAATTTTACAATTTTACATATATACAATTACAATTAAAATTACAATAACAATCATTTCACAATAAATTAAATATTACAATTAAAATTAAAAATTTACAAATATTTTACATACAATTACAATTTTAGAATTTTACATGCAATTAGAATTAGAATTAGAATTACAATTACAAAGACAATTTTATAATTTTACATACAATTAAAATTAAAATTTCAATTACAGTCACGACATAATATTTAATAAATTAAATGATCTAAATATCATGATCATTTAATATTAAATTAATTAATAACATCACGATCATGATAACCATTGTACAAACATCATATTCAACTAAAAAACACATTCAAATTCACTAACATCATCGTGATCATGATCATCTAAAAAAACACAATTAGCATTGTATAACATCATCACAACACAAACAGCAAATATACATCTCATGTCAAGTAAATGCTACCACATACACATCTATCTGCAAGCTGCACATTAAATGAACATATCTAACATGACCTAACAATATACACATCATGATGATCACCAACATGTAAATCAAGTACAACTGCAACATGAACATAAAATACACGGATCATATATATATATATATATATATATATATGACTGTATAATGTCAAAAATATACAACTGTAATATAAATGCCATGTATCAGCTGGTGGTACATCATCAATAGCAGTACTAGTCGAAGCTTTCTCAATCAATGGGGTAGCCTTGACAAGCTCAGATATATGATGATCATCAAGTGCCTGCTGGTCTAGTATTGGTGCCTCATGCTGATCAGGATCAACTGTCGGCTGCTCATCATGATGACTCAACATGGTCAATGGTCCAACCTGCTCATGATCATGTGTACTGATGGAAGCTGCAGAATGCTAACTCGATGTGGCCGATGGTCGAGCCTGCTCTCCATGATGACTGCTAGTCGATGTTGTAGGCTACTCATCTGGCGCAGCGTGAGGTGAAAAATGATCACTCCCCTGATCGTGATCATCAGATGATGCATTGCTGCTCGCAGACTATCATTAATGTTTTGTGTCTCGACCACACCTATAACATGTAAGTGCCCTTCTCAACTATGTAACTAAGGTCATAGCTCCTACAAAATTCTACATCAGGCTATACATGTCACGCAGCATGCCTCTCCAGATATGTACCAGCCTACCATTGACCTATATGTCTCTCATATTAGTGGGCCTGACTCCCGCCTCAACAAAAAATGCACAGAGTTGGTCGCCAAACTCCATCCTTAATCTACTATCAAGCCTATTGCGCCCAGAAAAAGGTGGTACCGACACACCAGCAGGAGAAGGTCTGTCTACACCGGCCTCATAATCCTCAACATCTGCCATATCCTGGTCGTCATCAGGATCCACACCTAGATCATTTGGTAGTGCTGGCATGTAATCGCCATCAAAAGACCCAATGTCTGGAAAATATATAAAAGTACACAACAATAATTAGACAATTTCGTTAAATATTTTAATAAAAACAAGTTAAACAACATGTTAGAATAAATTTAAATAAAAAAATAATATTACCTCTATCATCCGGTGGCTCATCATATTTCAAGAGGACGTTGGCACACCCTCACCAATCCAAACCAACATAAGGATAGGGGACTGTAATGAAGGGATTTTCATCAACAATGGCTAGCAACTCTGGTGCATCATGTGATATCCTCGTGGAAAACTAAATATCGTCCATGTTGGGCATCATCTGTCCCCACATGTGCATCCGTGCATCCAACATCGGCCTATGAGGTTGCCGAACAAAATTAGGCCCCGTCTCTGGAAACCTATCAAAAAATAAACAAAGTAGATTTGAAGCAAAAGGGAAGTTGACCCTCCCTTGTTCATGAGCATGAAATCTATCTAAGGTTGTACAAAAATGTCGCAAAAATATGGCAGACCACCTGACAAGTCGTGGCTCCTGTACTAAAGAATCGACATAAAATAGAAGTAGGAAACTAATGCATTGCTCTTCGATGGTGTTGTGTGAAATGATCGAAATCAGAACTGAGAGGCACCTCAAATCCTCACTACCAAATGCAGCAATACGTAACTGACCTCCGGAGGTGTGAAAATCTGGAGGAGATAGTATATTTATGCTAATGTATCTCTGGGAGTACACCAACTGAATCTGTGTTGCATAGCCAACTGTAACCTCTAGGAATGATGGAAAATACACCCATCTCCTCGATAGACCTGTAATGAAATAGATGTCCTCCTCAGGAGGCACGTACCATTGGTTAGGACCAACCTAGAAATCCTGTAAGTACACATTCCACCTGCGGATAAGATGTCGCAAAAACAAACCATGGCCCTTTAGGGAAGTAGCCTCCTTATAGAACTTGAGGAGGCATACTTGCCTTAGGAGCCCCTGGGTAGTTATTTTAATAGCGTGAGGATAATCATCTCTCTCCCTCTCTCATACCTCCCAAAGGCAAGCCATGTTATACTGGTCTACCTGTTGTTGCAGTTGTTCCCTCTCTTCTCTCCTTTCATGTATCTGAATGATTGACACATTAAATACAATTTTTTTATTAAATGAGACATGTGTTTACGAATATACATATATAATTTTTTTTGAAAAAAAAATTAGTCGATGCGCCATAAAAGGTAGGCATGCACCGATCACAGTGCGTCTTTTATTGTGGCACACTAGAGGCGATGCACTATAAAACTTTTAGCAAACTGGAGGTGGTGCACCAGAAAAGTTTTTGCACATGAGAGGCGGTGCACCAGAAAATTTTCGGCACACTAGAGGTAGTGCACCTGCAAATTTTAAGCACACTGCCCTCCTGTTGTTGTTCCAAAGTCAACGGTGTGGTTGTATAACTACCCGCACCGTTGACTATGGACCAGTGTGGGGAGGGAAGTGTGTTGACCAAACTATACGCCCCGGGGCGTATAACTTGGTTAACGCACTGCCCTCCTGACATCAGTACATAGTCAACGGTGTGTTATTTTACCAGGTCACATTTTTGACCAAGTCAAAATGCCAAAATGGGGTATGCTGACAAAATTACCCACCACGAAGTGGATATTTCCATCAACACACCACATTCTCGCTATTCGATAGGGTCGACGGTGCGACCGGGAAACCAAACTTACCACATTTTTTAAAAAATTTAAAAAATCCCGGTGCACCTTTTGGTATCACCTCAAACTCAGTGAGGTACCGTTAGCACCGATGGTAGTGCAGCCTGTAAATTTACAGACAACACCATGACCCAGTGTGAGTCGAACGGCTCAAGCGCACCGCAGAGGAAATTTTTATTTAAAAAAAAAGAAGGTTATTTTTAAGCTAATTTATAATTCTAATCTGCTAAATGGGTTGATTATGAAAAACAAGAAAAATACCTATACATTTGGCCATCAAGGCATATTGGCTATAGAATTTGCAAAACTAAATTTGCCCACCATTTTGCAAAATTCAAAATGGAGATGGTGGGCAATGCACAATAGCAGTGTGTGCTATGGGAGCACTAATGTCAGGGCACCTCAGACAAGGAAATGTTGCACTGGTGCTAGATAGCTCTGGAGCACTGAAAAGTGAAATTTTTTGTTTTTTGGCCATAATTTTTTTTTTATTTAACCCTGTTCTGGTGCGTGGGTTTTTATAGGCGCACCAGTGCGGTCTTAAGACTGCACCAGGTTGTTTCAGTTTTGGCGCGGGGTTTTAGGATGCACTGGTGTGGAATATTTTTAAAGCACCGATGCACTACAGTAATAAGATGCACTGGGTGGGTTTGTGCAGAGTGCATGGTGTCCTGGTGTGCCAATGTTTTTTTCACACCAGTGCTTTCTCAAGTTGAACGCACCAGTGCAGTTTAGGATGATATGTGCAATGGATGAAAAACATCCACAAAAACCTCCACCTACCAACCTCCTCTATTAACCTCAACTAAAAATGGATGTTTAGGGTATTTTTATAAGGGGTTCCTCAAAAAAACCTGCTAGAGCATATTTTTCTTATAGTGAATGCACCCTACCACAAATTTTTCATGGGAACTTGATTAGGTGATCATGTCCAAAGTTGAAAAATGCTCAAAAATAGAATTGCTCAGAATTGGTTGAAACCTGAACATCTGAATAGGACTCATCGTTGTGATTCTGATGCCATGAATGACACTCAAATCCGAGGCCGTATGTGAAAGTTATGCAGCTTTGAAGTTTTCAGTATCCTTCAAAAATCCAGTTTGACCAAGGTTGACTTTGACTTTAGAAATATTAAAAAATTATTATTCCAAAGAATATTTTAGGAATATTCCTTGGAATATTCCCTAGAATATTCCATGGAATATTACATCTGGACAAATCAAAAATCGACAAGTGGCATTCTGTAATTCGTTGTTGGTTTGACTACGTAATTTCTTGGCCAATCAAAGCGTGCCACATGGCAAGCCCGGAGGCCGCCACATGGCCCCAGGCCAGTGGAAGAATTTGCATGTTAAAATTATATGGGTCCCCAAGGTTTGAACCCCGAACCTCATGCCGAACAGTAGAGCGCTCTACCGTTGTGCCACGGGGGTGTTTCTTAACTCTATGGGAAACCGTTATGTATTTAACATTTCATTTTGTTTTGGGCGGAGGTTAAAAGGGCTAGCCCCCATCCGACATGACCTCACCATACGAATGAGGTGCATGGAAACTTCAACCCAAAATTCAAACGGTTAGCACCATTGTATATGACCACTCCGAAAATTTATCCCACGGTTCATAAAAAATTGTTTTGTTAAACGTATTCAATGCAGCGACTATGTTAACATTTTATGCGGCAGTTTGAGCGGAGGTGTCGCATGTGACTGCCACTTAAAACATTAGATTAAATTCAAACTAATCCACTGGTGGATTTGGAGAGCATTCCATCAAATTTTACGAATAGAGCCAATTTTAGCATGGCTAACTGAATTTGGTCCACTTTTAGGGGAGGTTTTTGGGAATAATTAGGCAGAAGTTTGTTTTTGTCATACCTTCTCCAATATTGAACCAATTTGGATGAAATTTTGGTTAATTTTGGGTATTCTAAGCATTCTGGAGAGTTTGGTATAGGTTGCAGAGACAACAGAGATGTTCTTCAGCCACTTTTGCTTCAGGGAAGCTTGGAGAGCCATCAGGGCCATGAGGGAAACACAACTTCATTGGGCTATACTTCACTATTTGAGGTGAAATAAAAGCCATTCTTAGATTATTTCTGTCTTTTGAATTCCATTTCACAGTTTTTTTTTCCTGTTTAGGAATTTTTCTCACTGTAATACGAATTTGAGCAACTTAATAGAGCAAGGACATGCCCATTGGGAGCCTTGGACCCGACAGATGTAGCCCAGGAGGGGTGAACTGCCTCACCATGTTGTTGTGTTGTTATGGTGAAGTTTTTCTGCTATTTATTTCTAATTTAAGATGTTAAATATTAATTTTGATTAACATTCCCTCAGACATAAACTCAGAAACAGATATCAAAAACACTTTGTTTAAAATATAAGACATGATAAATACTTTGCACACTTAATTTAATGGAAATGGATACTTTGCACAACATTACAAATAGTTCCATTTTCAGATCAGATGGTATCGGAGCTAAGGATTTGAGCCTTATGAGCTATAGTTTTAACTCGACATTTGTTTTGTGCAAATATATAGTTGATTGTTTGCAAGTTTTGATGCTTACTAGGCTTAAACTCAAGAGAGGTGAAGGACACTTGGCTAGTGCACAAATTAATTCAAAACCAAGAAGGGCCAGAGAGCCACCTCCAAGAGCCATAGAAGTAGCTTCAAGCATGTCTTCAAGAGAGGGAGAAGCTCTTGAAGATATGAATCCCAAAGAAGAGGAACGAGCCGTTTTCTGAAAGGCTTTCTTGGATATGGCGGAGATGGTGAGGATATTCTACCAAGAAAGGAATGACAGGTTTTTTGGTAGGTTATAAAAACCAGAAAGAAGGAGAGGGTTCTTCAGGAGGAAATAAAAGTGATGACAAGTCAAAGAAAGGACACGAAGGAAATGGTGATCCACCATCCTCATCTTCATCCTCAACTTCGGTGAATCTATCTCACAAGTCTAAAACCTCTAGTAAAAGTCCATTTTTAAAGTTTGATGTTAAATTTGAGTTGCCTATGTTTAATGGTGAGGTCAACGGAGAGAAACTTGACAATTGGATAAGACAGTTGGAAGTTTATTTGAGGATACAAAACCTTCATGAAGACTACACCAAGATTCAATTAGCCTCTTTAATAATGGAAGGAGCGACATTGGTATGGTGGGAAGCCAAGACCACGAAGGAAATTAAGAAACATGGTAAGATCACTTTATCATGGGCTGAATTTATTTCCACAATTAAGTAGAAATTTTATCCATTAGCTCATTTACAAAAGGCTACCATGAATTGGCAAAGTTTTAGACAGCTTAAGGGACAAAGTGTTCAAGATTATACTCAAGAGTTTAGACGAAGGGCAAGGATTTTATACCATCTGATCTAAAAATGGAAATATTTATAATGTTGTGCAAAGTATCCATTTCCATTAAATTAAGTGTGCAAAGTATTTATCATGTCTTATATTTTAAATAAAGTGTTTTTGATAATTGTTTCTAAGTTTATGTGTGAGGGAATGTTAATTAAAATTATTGTTTAACATCTTTAATCAGAAATACACAGTAGAAAAACCTCACCATAACAACAGAGCAACATGATGAGGCAGTTCACCCCTCTTGGGCTACATTTGTCGGGTCCAAGGCTCCCAATGGGCATGTCCTTGCTCTATTAAGTTGCTCAAATTGGTATTACAGTGAGAAAAATTCCTAAACAGGAAAAAAGAGCTATGAAATGGAATTCAGAAGACATAAATAAGCTATGAATGGATTTTATTTCACCTCAAACAGTGAATTAGAGCCCAATGTAGCTCCATTTCCCTCATGGCCCTGATGGCTCTCCAAGCTTCCTTGAAGCAAAATTGGCTGAAGAACACCTATGTTGGCTCTAAAACCTATCCCAAACACTCTAGAATGCTCAGAATACTAAAAATTGACCAAAATTGCGTCCAATTTGGTTCAATATTGGAGAAGTTATGACAAAAACAAAATTCTACCTAATTATCCCCAAAAACGTCCACTAAAAGTGGAGCAACTTCAGTTAGCATCGCTAAAACTGGCTCTGTCCTTCAAAATTGGTGGCGCGCTCTCCAAATATGCCAGTGGTTTAGTTGGAATTTAATTTAAATTTTTCACTGGCAGTCACATGCGACACCTCCGCTCATACCACTGCATAAAATGTTATCATAGCCGTTGAATTGAATACATTTAACAAACCGTGGCATAAATTTTCGAAGCATAAATTTTTATGAACCGTGGCATAAATTTTTGGAGCAGTCACATACAATGGTGCTAGCCATTTCAATTGTGTTTCCATGCACCCCGGTCATATGGTGAGGTCACGTCGGATGGGGGCTAGCCCTTTTAACCTCCGCCCAAAACCAAATGAAATGTTAAATACGTAACGGTTTCCCATAGAGTTAAGAAACACCCCCGTGGCACAACGGTAGAGAGCTCCACAGTTTGCATGAGGTATGGGGTTCAAATCTCAGGGACCCATATAATTTTAACATGCCAATTCTTCCACCAGACTGGGGCCGTTTCGCAACCTCCAGGCTTGTCACATGGCACCCTTTGATTGGCCAAGAAATTACACAGCCAAACCAACCACAAACTAAATAATGCCACTTGTCAATTTCAGATTTGTCCAGATGGAATATTCCATGGAATATTTTAGGGAATATTCCGAGGAATATTCTTGGGATATTTTTTTTTTAATATTTCCAAAGTCAAAGTTAACCTTGGTCAAACTGGAATTTTTAAGGATACTGAAAACTTCGAACCTGCATAACTTTCACATATGGTGTCGGATTTGAGTGCTATTCACAGCACCAGAATTGCAATGACGAGGCCTATCTAGTCATTCAGGTTTCAACCAATTCTGAGAAATTCCATTTTTGAGCATTTTTTCAACTTTGGAATGATCACCTAATCACAAGTCTTGTGGTGTAGTTGTAGTAGCTGCAGTTTTCTTCTTTCCTTTGTTTTTGTTAAACTGAGTTCTTTTTTTAGGATGTAATTTCCAACAGTTTTTCTCTTCATGGACTTCTCTTGAACAATGTTTACATATCACATTCTCACGCTCTTGTTTGAAAGATGCATTCATTTTTCCTTTTCCCTTAAAGGTTTGTTTCTACCCTCATTAAAAGTTTTTTAATTTAAACTCACTTTTGCTTCATTTAACTCTCAAAATAATGGCGCAAAGTCAAAATCAGAGAAATTTAAAAACAAAGATAAGGCCAAAGAAAAGGGAAAAACTGTTGCAAAGCCTATCATGTTCCAAAACTTACAATTTCAAGGCTACATTTTGTTGTTCCATTTTAATGTTATCTCCATCAAATAGTTTCATGGAATTTGAGATGACTAGTTCCATTTACAAAAGGTTGTCATGTATTGGCATTGAATACGTTTAACAAACCACGTTTTTATGAACGGTGGCATAAATTTTCGAAGTAGTCACATACAATGGTGCTAACTGTTTGACTTGTGGGTTGAAGTTGACACGTGCCCCAGTCATATGGTGAGGTCACGTCGGATGCGGGCTAGACCTAAGTGGGTAGCCCTTTTAACCTCCACCCAAAACCAAATGAAATGTTAAATATGTAACGGTTTCCCATAGAGTTAAGAAACACCACCGTGGCACAACGGTAGAGCGCTCCACTGTTCGGCATGAGGTCTGGGGTTCAAAACTCAGGGACCCATATAATTTTAACATGCCAATTCTTCCACCAGCCTGGGGCCACGTGGCGGCCTCTGGGCTTGCCACGTGGCACCCTTTGATTGGCCAAGAAATTACACAATCAAACCAACCACGAATTACAAAATGCCACTTGTCGATTTCTGATCTGTCTAGATGGAATATTCTAGGGAATATTCTAAGGAATATTCCCAGAATATTCTTTGGAATATTCTATTTTTAATATTTCGAAAGTCAAAGTCAAACTTTGTCAAACTGGATTTTTGAAGGATACTGAAAACTTCAAACCTGCATAATTTTCACATACCACG
The DNA here is from genome assembly GCA_034641835.2 of Pinus albicaulis. NCBI lineage: Eukaryota > Viridiplantae > Streptophyta > Pinopsida > Pinales > Pinaceae > Pinus > Pinus albicaulis. Next base: position 1,216,732,524 of record CM076580.1, read on the forward strand.
TCAGATTTGAGTGTTGTTTTCGGTGCTAGAATCACAAAAATGAGACCTATCTGGTCGCTCAGGTTTCAACCAATTCTGATCAATTCCATTTTGAGCATTTTTTCAACTTTGGACATGATCACCTGATAAAACCTCCCAAATGGAAATATTTTGGACCCCAAAAGCTCTCTGATTTATAGAAATTGAAGATGATGAGACTGATTCTCCACTCTTCCAACCTTGAACCACTAAAATCTTCCTAACTTCATCAAATTGAGCTTCTCATAAAAAGATAAATTCTTCCTTGAATCTGCTGACCGACCGTTGCTAACCTTGATTGAGTCATAATAAAATTTTTGAAATTTTCTAAATAACAACAGTAATTTGCATAATACATACTTTTTCTATAATGGTCTACCTTCAACGAAAACTAAAATTGAGATTCACCTTGCCAACTGTCCTCATGGTGAATTTTTGCCAAATGAGCCATAAACTTGTGTCGATTCCTGACCAAGTTTTCTCACCATACCAATCTACCATTCTGAAACTAGAAATGACCCATGCTAAACTTTGTGCCCTCTTTTCTTGCATGTTTTTCCCTCTCATGTATTCTTGCACCACTTTGCACCAACACTTTATTCTCTACACCAATCGACACCAAAGGCACTTTATGCAACATCTTGTCATCTTGTTCCAAAGACGACTTGCTTTCAGACTGAAAAATTTCATCATTTACATCAGCAATAGCATGAAAAGGATTATGTACAAAATATTTTTTCTTAATCATCAACAAAGTCATTTTTTGACTTGCATTGACAAGCCTTTTCAATTTCCCTGCATTCACTAAATACGATTCTAGCTTCTTCCAATGCGCTCTCACAATAAACTCCTTTCCATCCTTGAATAGATGATACCTTTTCTCATGGTGATGGAAGATCACTTTTCTTTCATATAAATAAAGACTACCCAACACAACATCTGTAATTTCAAGTGGTACTACATCTAGTTCCACTAAATCAACATAATGAGCTGTTATGGCGAAGCGCAACATGCACTTTCTTGAGACATGTAAATTAGCATCCTTGCAAATCCATCCAAGTGGATATGGCTTTGGATGTGGAATGGTCTCAAGTTTCATCTTCCTGACTAAGTCTTATTAGATGAGATTCGCTTGTGACCCACAATCAAATAGTGTGTCTATCTTTGTGTGTTTGGATATTACCTGACATGAAACAACTCTATCCTCCTTTCTTCATTTTGAGCTTCTATGTGACAGTTTAAAGTGCTAGAAATGGGATTTGTTTCATTTACAACCTCTTTCCCCTTTATTTTCTTTAGTACCATGGCTATGCTTTTAGTTTCATCACCTGATTCAGATCCTAAGTCTTGCTCAACAGTTGCAACAATTTTTCCCTTTTCTTTGGACTTATCTTTGTTTTTAAATTTCTCTGGTTTCAGTTCCGGATAAAGTTTCCAACAATGGTTGTTTCCCTCTAGCCTCTAAATGCGTAGCTTGTACACAAACTTCGTCTATACTAGTAGGTTTCAAAATAAGGATAGTATGTATAAGGTAATTGTGTAAGCCTCCTATATTTTTAGCAAGGTATCTTGACTATGAAAATCAATTCCAAGTAGTAAAGCCCTTCGTATCAACTCTTGAGTATAATATTGAACACTTTTTCCCTTAAGTTGTCTAAAACTTTGCTAATTCATGATAGCCTTTTGTAAATGAGCTAATGGATAAAATTGTTGTTTAATTGTGGAAATAAATTCAGCCCATGATAAAGTGATCTTACCACGTTTTTTAATTTCATCCTTGATCTTGGCTTCCCACCATACCAATGCTGCTCCTTCCATTCTTAAAGAGGCTAACTGAATCTTGGTGTAGTCTTCATGAAGGTTTTGTATCCTCAAATAAACTTCCAACAGTCTTATCCAATTGTCAATTTTCTCTGCATTGACCTCACCATTAAACATAGGAAACTCAAATTTAACATCAACCTTTAAAAATGGACTTTTACCAAAGGTTTTAGAATTGTGAGATTGATTCACCGAAGTTGAGGATGACGATGTAGAGGAAGAGGATGCAGATGGCGATGGTGGATCACCATTTCCTCCGTGTCCTTTCTTTGACTTTTCATCACTTTTCTTTCCCCTTGAAGAACCCTCTCCTTCTTTATTGTTTTTAGAACCTTCTCCAACAAGCCTATCATTCCTTTCTTGGTAGAGTATCCTCACCATCTCCGTCATATCCAAGAAATCCTTTCGGAACACCCGTTCCTCTTATTTCAGATCAGATCATATCGAAGCTAAGGATTTGAGCCTTAGGAGCTAGATTTTTAACTTAGCATTTGTTTTGTGCAAAGATATAGTTGATTGTTGCAAGTTTTGATGCTTACTAGGCTTAAACTCAAGAGAGGTGAATGACACTTGGTTAGTGCACAAAGTAATCGACAACAAAGAAGGGCCAGAGAGCCACCTCCAAGAGCCATAGAAGCAGCTTCAAGCATGTCTTTAAGAGAGGGAGAAGCTCCTAAAGATATGGATCCCAATGGGAATGTCCTTGCTTTGATACCTTTTAATTATTTTTTTAAACTTTCCAAAGTCAAAGTCAACCTTGGTCAAACTGGATTTTTGAAGGATACTGAAAACTTCAAACCTGCATAACGTTCACATCCAACATGGGATTTGAATGTCGTTTGCGGTGCCAGAATTGAAACGATGACACCTGTCCATTCATTCAGGTTTCAAGAAATTCTGAGAAATTCCATTTTTGAGAATTTTCTCAACTTTGGACATGATCACTTGATCACACCTCCCAAATGGGAAGCTTTTGGACCCCAAAAGCTCTCTAATTTATAGAAATTGAAGATGAGGAGAATTATTCTCTACTCTTCCAACCTTGAACCACTGAAATCTTCCTGACTTCATCAAATTGATCTTCTCATAAAAAGATAAATTCTTCCTTGAATCCGCTAGCCAACCGTTGCTAACCTTGACTGAGTCATAATGCAAATTTTTGAAATTTTTTGAACTGCAACAATAATTTTCAGAGTACATACTATTTCTACAATGGTCTACCTTCAAAGAAAACTAAAATTGATGTTCACCTTGCCAACTATCCTCATGGTGTATTTTTTACAAATGAGCCATGTACTTGTGTCGATTCTCGATCAAGTTTTCTCGCCATACCAATCTACCATTCTGAAACCAACAATGACCCATGCTAAACTTTGTGCCCTCTTTTCTTGCATGCTTTTCCTCCTCATGAATTATTGTACCACTTTGCACCGACACTTTATTATTTGCAATGATAAACACTAAAGGCACTTTCTACAACATCTTGTCATCTTGTTCCAAAGGCGACCTACTTTCAGACTGAAACATTTCATCATTTACATCAGCAATAACATGAAAAGGATTATGTACAAAATATTATTTTTTTTAATGATCAACAAAGTCAGATTTTGACTTGCATTGGCAAGCCTTTTCAATTTCCCTGCTTTCACTAAAGACAATTCTAGCTTCTTCCGATGTGCTCTCTTAATAAACTCCTTGCCATCCTTGAATAGATGATACCTGTTCTCATGGCGATGGAACATTTCTTTTATGTCATATAAATACAGACTACCCAACACAACATCTGTAATGTCAAGCGGTACTACATCTATTTCAACCAAATCAACAGAATGAGTTGTTATGGCGAAGCACAACATGCACTTTCTTGAGACTTGTAAATTACCATTCTTGCAAATCCATCCAAGTGGATATGGCTTTAGACGTGGAATGGTCTGAAGTTTCATCTTCTTGACTAATTCTTCTGAGATGAGATTCTCTTGTGACCTAGTATCAAATAGTGTGTCTATATTTGTGTGTTTGGATATTACCTGACATGAAACAGCTCTATCCTCCTTTCTTCATTTTGAGCTTCTATGTGACAGTTTAGAGTGCTAGAAATGGGATTTGTTTCATTTACAACCTCTTTCCCCTTTATTTTCTTTATTACCATGGCTATGATTTTAGTTTCATCACCTGATTCAAACCCTAAGTCTTGTTCAACAGTTGCAATAATTTTTCCCTTTTATTTGGACTTATCATTGTTTTTAAATTTCTCTGGTTTCAGCTCCAGATGAAGTTTCCAGCAATGGTCTTCATCGTGAATTTTTTTGGAACAATTTTTAAAAATAATTTCCTTTTTCTCTTCTAGAGTTTGCATTTATTTTCCTCCCTTTGCCTTTAAACTCACTATCCATATTCCCATCAAAAGATTGTTTCCCTCTAGCCTCTAAATGTGTAGCTTGTACAGAAACTTCATCTAGACTAGTAGGATTGAACATAAGAATAGTATGTATAAGGTAATTGTGTAAACCTCCTATATATTTCAGCAAGGTATCTTGTCTATGAAAATCAATTCCAAGTAGTAAAGCCCTTCGTCTAAACTCTTGCGTATAATCTTGAACACTTTTCCCCTTAAGTTTTCTAAAACTTTGCCAATTCATGATAGCCTTTTCTAAATGAGCTAATGGATAAAATTGCTACTTAATTGCGGAAATAAATTCAGCCCATGATAAAGTGATATTTCCATTTTTTTAATTTCATCCTTGGTCTTGGCTTCCCACCATAGCAATGCTGCTCCTTCCATTCTTAAAGAGAATAATTGAATCTTGGTGTAGTCTTCATGAAGGTTTTGTATCCTCAAATAAACTTTCAACTGTATTATCCAATTATCAAATTTCTCTTCATTGACCTCACCATTAAACATACGCAACTCAAATTTAACATCAAGCTTTAAAAATGGACTTTTACCAGAGGTTTTAGACTTGTGAGATTGATTCACTGAAGTTGAGGATGACGATGTAGAGGAAGAGGATGAAGATGGAGATGGTGGATCACCATTTCCTCTGTGTACTTTCTTTGAATTTTCATCACTTTTATTTCCTCTTGAAGAACCCTCTCCTTCTTTCTTCTTTTTACAACCTTCTCAAACAAGCCTATGATTCCTTTCTTAGTAGAGTATCCTCACCATCTCCGTCATATCCAAGAAAGCCTTTAGGAACACCCATTTCTCTTCTTTCAGATCAGATGATATCAGAGCTAAGGATTTGAGAATTAGGAGCCAGAGTTTTAACTCAACATTTTTTTTGTGCAAAGATATAGTTGAATTTTGCAAGTTTTGATGTTTACTAGGCTTAAACTCAAGAGAGGTGAAGGACACTTGGTTAGTGCACAAAGTAATCCACAACCAAAAAGGGCCAGCGAGCCACCTCCAAGAGCCATAGAAGCAGCTTCAAGCATGTCTTCAAGAGAGGGAGAAGCTCCTGAAGATATGGATCCCAATGGTCATGTCCTTGCTCTGATACCTTTTTATTAATTTTTAAAATTTCCAAAGTCAAAGTCAACCTTGGTCAAACTAGATTTTCGAAGGTCACTGAAAACATCAAACCTGCATAATGTTCACATACGATGTGGGATTTTCGTTCCATTCATGGCGCCAGAATCAGAACGATGAGGCCTATCTGGTCATTCAGGTTTCAACCAATTTTGAGCAATTCTATTTTTGAGCATTTTTTCAACTTTGGACATGATCACCTGATCACACCTCCCAAATGGGAAGCTTTTGGACCCCAAAAGTTCTCTGATTTAAAGAAATTGAAGATGCGAAGACTGATTTTCCACTCTTCCAACCTTAAACCACTGAAATATTCATGTCTTCATCAAATTGAGCTTCTCATAAAAAGATAAATTCTTCCTTGAATCCAATGACTGATCGTTGCTAACCTTGACTGAATCATAATGCAAATTTTTGAAATTTTCTGAAATATAACTATAAGTTTTAGAATACATATTGTTTCTACAATGCTCTACCTTAAAAGAAAACTAAAATTGAGATTCACCTTGCCAACTGTCCTCATGGAAATTTTTTTCCAAATAAGCCATGTACTTGTGTCGATTCCCGACCAAGTTTTCTTGCCATACCAATATACCATTCTGAAACTAGCAATGAGCCATGCTGAAATTTGTGCCCTCTTTTCTTGCATGCTTTTCCCTCTCATGGATTCTTTCACCACATTGCACCGACACTTTATTATCTATAACGATCGAAACCAAAGGCACTTTTTGCAACATCTTGTCATCTTGTTCCAAAGATGATCTGCTTTCAAAATGAAACATTTCATCATTTACATCAGCAATAACATGAAAAGGATTATGTACAAAATGTTTTTTCTTAATCATCAACAAAGTCAGATTTTGACTTGCATTGACAAGCCTTTTCAATTACCCTACATTCACTAAAGACGATTATAGCTTCTTCTGATGTGCTCTCACAATAAACTCCTTCCCATCCTTGAATAGATGATACCTATTCTCATGGCGATGGAATATCTCCTTTCTATCATATAAATAAGGACTACCCAACACAACACTTGTAATGTCAAGCGGTACTACATCTAGTTCAACCAAATCAACATAATGAGCTGTTATGGCGAAGTGCAACATGCACTTTCTTCAGACTTGTAAATTAGCATCCTTGCATATCCATCCAAGTGGATATGGCTTTGGATGTGGAATGGTCTCAATTTTTAACTTCTTGACTAAGTCTTCTAAGATGAGATTCTCTTGTGACCCACTATCAAATAGTATTTCTATCTTTCTGTGTTTGTCTATTATCCTCACATAAAACAACTCTATCCTCCTTTCTTCTTTTTGAGCTTCTATGTAACAGTTTAAAGTGCTAGAACTGGGATTTGTTTCATTTACAACCTCTTTCCCCTTTATGTTCTTTAGTACCATGGCTATGATTTTAGTTTCATCACCTGATTCATACCCTAAGTCGTGTTTAACAGTTGCAACAATTTTTCCCTTTTCTTCGGCCTTATCTTTATTTTTAAATTTCTCTGGTTTCAGCTCCAGATGAAGTTTCCAGCAATGGTCTTCATCGTGAATTTTTACGGAACACTTTTTACAAAAGAAATTTCATTTTTCTTTCCTATAGTTTGCATTTATTTTCCTCCCTTTGCCTTTAAATTCACTATCCATATTCCCATCAAAAGATTGTTTCCCTCTAGCCTCTAAATGCGTAGCTTGTACAAAAACTTCGTCTAGACTAGTAGGATTGAACATAAGGATAGTATGTATAAGGTAATTGTGTAAACCTCCTATATATTTCAGCAAGGTATCTTTGCTATGCAAATCAATTCCAAGTAGTAAATCCCTTCGTCTAAACCCTTGAGTATAATCTTGAACACTTTGTCCCTTAAGTTCTCTAAAACTTTGCTAATTCATGATAGCCTTTTGTAAATGAGCTAACAGATCAAATTTTTGCTTAATTTCGAAAATAAATTTAGCCCATGATAAATTGATCTTACCATGTTTTTTAATTTCATCCTTGGTCTTGGCTTCCCACCATACCAATGCTTCTCCTTCCATTCTTAAAGAGGCTAACTGAATATTGGTGTAGTCTTCATGAAGGTTTTGTATCCTCAAATAAAGTTCCAACTGTCTTATCCAATTGTCAAGTTTCTCTTCATTGACCTCACCATTAAACATAGGCAACTCAAATTTAACATCAAGCTTTAAAAATGGACTTTTACCAGAGGTTTTAGACTTGTGAGATTGATTCACCGAAGTTGATGATGACGATGTAGAGGAAGAGGATGAAGATGGGGATGGTGGATGACCATTTCCTCTGTGTCCTTTATGTAGTGAATCATCTTTAGCGAATGTACGGAAACTGAAAAGGCTTGTCAATGCAATTCAAAATCTAACTTTGTTTATGATTAAGAAAAAAGATTCTGTACATAATCCTTTTCCATGTTATTGCTGATGTAAATGACGAAATGTTTAAGTCTGAAATTAAGTCATCTCTGGTGCAATATGACAAGATGTTGCAGAAAGTGCCTTTGGTGTCGACCAGTGCAGAGAATAAAGTGTCAGTGAAAAGTGGTGCAAGAATCCATGAGAGGTGAAAAGAATGCATCCGTTAAACAAGAGGGTGAGAAAGTGATATGTAAACACTGTTCAAGAGAAGGCCATGAAGAGAAAAATTGTTGGAAACTACATCCTGAAAAAAGAACATAGTTTAAAAATAACAAAGGAAAGAAGAAAACTGCAGCTACTACAACTACACCACAAGATTTAGGTGATGATTCGGGTGACTAAACCAAAATTGTAGGCATGGGTTTGAAGAGTATAAAGGGAATGGAAACTAAAACTAATCCATGAACTAGTACTTCAAACTATCATGTACAAACTCCAAATGAGGAAGAAAGAATTGAATTGTTCCATGTGAGGGTAGTCTCAAAACATACAAAAATTGACACACTGTTTGAAAGTGGGTCACAAGAAAATCTCATATCATAAGACTTGGTCAAATAGCTTAAACTTGAGACCATTCCACATCCAAAGCCTTATCCACTTGGATGGATATGCAAGGATGCAAACTTACAAGTCTCAAGAAAGTGCATATTGCGTTTCGCGATTACAACACACTTTATTGACACAATTGAACTTGATGTAGTGCCGCTTGATATATCAGGAATTGTTTTGGGAAGTCCTTACTTATTTGATAGGAAAGCGATATTCCATTGCCATGAAAATAAGTATCATCTCTTTAAATATGGCAAGGAGTTCATTTTCAGAGCACATCGCAAGAAGGAAAATGTAGTGATGGTAAATGCGAGACAGGTAAAAAGGCTTGTGAATTCTAGTAATAGTTTTGTACTTCTTATGGTTCAGCCCAAGGTTGACATGAATCTTGAGTCATTTGAAAATTGTGATTCCAAGCTTAAATCATATTTATATGATGTAGTTGATGCACATCATGAGATTTTTCAAGAACCGACAGGTTTACCTCCTAAAAGGGAGATCTAGCATGAAATCCAGTTACATCAAGATTATCCTCTTCCTAACATAGGCATGTACCGCATGTCTATCATAGATAATGATGAAATAAAGAGAAAAATTAAAGACTTGTTGGACAAAGGATTCATAATACCAAGCACTTCACCATGTAGGTTACCGATAGTGTTGATTCCAAAGAAAGATGGAACTTGGCGCATGTGTGTGGACTTAAGGGAATTGAATAAGATAACGCTAAAGAATCGTTACCCACTCCCAAGGATAGCTGATTTGTTAGATCAGCTGAAAGATGCTATTATTTCACTAAGTTAGACTTACGTAGTGGTTATCATCAAGTTAGTATTGCAGAAAGTGACATTTGGAAGATAGCATTTAAAACCAAACAGGGACTCTCCGAGTGGCTTTTTATGCCGTTTGGTTTATGCAATGCACCTGCAACTTTCATGTGGGTAATGGATTATGTCTTCCGTCCTTTTCTTGATGATTGCGTTATTGTCTACTTAGATTACATCTTAGTTTTCAGCAAGACTATAGAAGAGCATGTCATGCATGTTAAGAAAGTACTCGCTATTTTGAAGAAAAATCAGTTGTTTATTAAAATGTCAAAGTGTGAATTTGGAAAGACTTCTTTGGTTTATTTGGACAAATAGTAGGAGAAGGTGCTTTAAGAATTGATCCTTATAAGGTAGAAGCCATTGTGAATTTTCCTACTCCCAAATCCATTACAGAGGTAAGAAGTTTTTTGGGTGCATCTTAGTATTGGAGGAAGTTTGTTTCTAACTTCTCTGCCATAGCTGCTCCTATGCATGTAGTGACAGGTGTGAAATGTGATTTCCAATGGGGAGGCAAGAAACAGAAATATTTCGAGGCTTTGAAAGAGAAGATAAGTTCAGCTCGAGTTCTTGCATTACCAGATTTGAGACAACCATTCGAGATTCAAACCGATGTTAGTGATTACGCCATGGGTGCAGTTCTCTTACAACATGGTAAGCCTATCGCATTTTATTCTGAGTCATTTAATGGTGCTATTGCAAATTATCCTACATTTGATAAGGAGTTGTATTCATTGGTACAAAGTGTCAAAAAGTGGAAATGCTATTTGATTGGCAAAGAAACATTTTTTCATACCGACCATCAGCCTTTACAGTACTTGCAGTCACAAAGTAAATTACAACATTCACGAAATTTCAGATGGATGGGTTTCCTACAACAATTTCACTTGGTAATAAGGTACAAGAAAGGTATTTTCAATAAAGTTGTTGATATGCTTTCAAGGCCTATTATTAGTGCTATTGCTTTACTTAATAATGATTTTACTGTACATGAGTGCTACATAGAACAGTATGCATCAAATGTTGATTTTAAGAATGTGTATGCTAACTCGAGTGAAGGGAATCATGCTGAGGAGAATGCTTATCATTTTGATAATATTTTTTTGTTTCATATGGGAAATTTATGTATACCACAAGGGGAGAGACTAAGCAACATGAGAGAAGCTCATTCTTCTCTTATTGCTGGACATTTCGGGGTAAGAAAAACAGTGGCACATTTACAGAGGTATTCTTATTGGCCTAGCATGGTAGATAGTGTTTCATGTTTCATTAGAGGTTGTTCATTATGTGCTACAAGCAAGCCTAGCAATAGGAATTTTGGTTTATATACGCCATTTCCGGTACCTTCTAGACCATGGGAAAGTGTTTCTATGGATTTTTTTGGAGGTCTACCATTATCTAGAAAGAAGCATGATTATCTTTATGTAGTAGTTGATAGATTCAGTAGGATGTGTATTATTATGCCATGTAGGAAATCTATAACTACTGATTTATATTTTCAACTTGTATGGGTTCATTATGGCTTTCCTACTTCTATTGTTAGTGACAGGGATTCTAGATTTGTTGTGAATTTTTGGTCCAATCTATGGAAGATGATGTACACCAAGTTGAAGAAGAGTATTTATTTCCATCCAAAAACAGATGGCAAAACAGAGGTAGTGAACAAAACCATTGTATATCTTTTGAGAGGTTATTACAGCAAGCATTCCAAGCTTTGGGATGAGAACTTTCATTACATTCAACATGCTTACAACTGGGCCAAGCACTCTTCCACAAATACTTCACCTTTTGAAGCTTGCTTTGGGTATTTGCCTAAGTCACCTTTAGATTTCATTCTTGAGAAGGATGTTTCCATTGATGGGAATAGTGAGATTGAAAGAGCTCGCATGTTCATTGAAATAATTCAGCTCATACATCAGCAGGTTCAAGAACAACTTGAAAAAAGTCAAGGCAAGTACAAGGAGAGGCATGACAAACACAGAGTTGATCATAAGTTTCAAGAAGGAGATGAGGTATGGCTGCATATTAGTAAGGAAATAATGCAAGGAGAAGGTAAAAAGTTGAAGCCTATTCGTTATGGTCCATTCAAGATCCCTAAACAAGTTGGAAATAATGCTTTTCAACTATATTTGCCTTCATATATGTAAATGCATTTCGTTGTGAATGTGGAAAATTTGTGTTTATATGAACCTCCTTTGATTGCTGATTATGAAAGTGACATTCAGCTGCCATCCATAGAGGATTTCTAGCCAGAATTTTTGGATGAACTGAAAGAGGATGTTATCCTTGACAGAAGGACACGCACTTCGAGGAGGGGAAATGTTGATTATGTTCGGGTTGGTCTTAAAGGCAGAAAACCAAGTAAGGAAAAATGGATGGAGGTGGAGAAGGTGAGGGATCTATACCCTGATATTCTTAATAGGTAATTGAAGGCTTTTGGGGTCCAAAAGCTTCCCAATGGGGAGGTGTGGTCAGGTGATCATGTCCAAGAGGAAAAAAATGCTCAAAATTGGAACTTCTTAGAATTGTTTGTAACCTAAATGACCGGATAGGCCTCGTCACTACAATTCTGGCACCACAAACGGGACTCAAATCTGACGTCTTGTGTGAAAGACATTGAAGTTTGAAGTTGCCCAATAACCTTCAAAATAGGACTTTTGAACAAAAAAAAAATTTGTCATTTCAGAAATTATTAATGGAAAATTTTCATTTTTTTATATGGTTTTTGGTGGCCTATTAAAGGGTGCCACGTGGCCGGCCGGGAGGCTGACATGTGGCCCCAGGCCTATGGTTCAAGTCTTGTTTAAAAAAATGATTGGTGGGCAGACCCGACCCGAGATTAACGCGTTTGGGTCAGTCAGGCACGACCCAACCTAAATGTATATGGGTCAGATTATAGTGGCCTTGTGTAGTATTGAATGGGTATGGGTCATTCCTCGTTCAGGTGCAAATGGTTCATGGTTCGGGCGGAGATCGACCCAACCTGAATGCTTAAGGGTCACTCAACGGGTGAGTCGGGTCGTATCATAGTTTGAACGGATAGAGATAAGAGTTTAGCCCTCAGGGATTAAGGGCGGAAGACCCCATGACTTCATGCTAGGACAAAGGGCTAATCCCCATACAACCGGTGGAGCTAAACCCCTAGGTGCTAGCCCTCATCGTATATAACATGCGGGGTATGTCCAAGGGCGTGGGTTTGGTATTAATCGTCAGTGTAAACTGCCTAGATTATCCACATGTGAACGCGCAATTCAACTGACAGTGAAATTTATTGCATTTTTGGTGGCTTTAACTGGATTTCTTCAAGATTTGGTGGGGTTTCCAAGGGACATTGAGCAGAAAATTATGGAGGTCATAAATTTTCCAATATTGAACCAATTTGGATGAAATTTTAGTCAATTTTGGGTATTCTGAGCATTATGGAGTTTTTGGGATAGGTTTTAGAGCCAAAAAAGGTGTTATTCAGCCACTTTTGCTTCAAGGAAGGTTGGAGAGCCATCAGGGCCATGAGGGAAATCGAGATGCATTGGGCTATAATTCACTGTTTGAGGTGAAATAAAAGCCATTCTTAGCTTATTTTTGTCTTCTAAATTCAATTTCATAGCTGGTTTTTCTACTTTAGGAATTTTTATCACTGTAATACCAATTTGAGAAACTTAATAGAGCAAGGACATGCCCATTGGGAGCCTTAGACCTGGCAGATGTAGCCCAGGAGGGGTGAACTGCCTCATCATGTTATTGTGTTGTTATGGTGAAGTTTTGCTGCTATGTATTTCTGATTTAAGATGTTAAACAATAATTTTAATTAACATTCCCTCACACATAAACTTAGAAACATTTATCAAAAACACTTTGTTTAAATTTCAACACATGATAAATACTTTGCACACTTAATTTAAAGGAAATGGATACTTTACACATCATTACAAATAGTTCCATTTTCAAATTAGATGGTATCATGAATAACCGAGTTCAATTAACAATGAAATTTATTGCCTCCACCAAATTAGCAGCGTGGTTCCGCCTGATTTACATGTCCGCCGATTCTGGTGGCTTTAACTGGAGTTCATCTAGATTTGGTGGGGTTTCCAAGAGACATTGGGTATAAAATTATGGAATTCATGGGTATTATGAGCATTCTGGAGAGTTTGGGATAGGTTTTAGAGCCAACAGAGGTTTTCTTTAGCCACTTTTTCTTCAGTGAAGCTTGGATAGCCATCAGGGCCATGAGGGAAATGGAGCTGCATTGGACTATAATTCACTGTTTGAGGTGAAATAGAAGCCATTATTAGCTTATTTCTATCTTCTGAATTTGATTTCACAGCTGGATTTTCCTATTTAGGCATTTTTCTCATTGTAATACCAACTTTATCAACTTAATAGAGCAACGACATGCCCATTGGTAGCCTTAGACCCGACAGATGTAGCCCAGGAGGGGTGAACTGCCTCATCATCTTGCTTTGTCTTTATGGTGAAGTGTTGTTGCTGTGTATTTCTGATTTAAGATGTTAAACAATAATTTTAATTAACATTACCTCACACATAAACTCAGAAACAGTTATAAAAAATACTTTGTTTAAATTGCAAGACATGATAAATACTTTTCACACTTAATTTAATGGAAATGGATACTTTGCACAAATAGTCTGTAATGATAGGCTTGTAAGTTTTGAAATTACAAGTTTCCATTTTATGATCAGTAATTGACAAGTTAAGCCTAGTTTTCCTAGTAAATTTTTTTTTTTCAGTTTATTAAAAACTTATAGATCAAATATTGAGATATCCTATCTCCATTTAATTTTAAAATATAAGTTTTCATTATAGATCATGGTTTGTAAGTGTTTTGTATAGGATAAATTTTGTTGCTCTATTCCTAATGGGAATGTCCTTTCTCTATTAAGTTTCTCAAATCAGTATTACTGTTTGGACATGATCACCTGATCACAAACCATAACACCGTAAAAACCAATGTTCATGTTCTATCCTAAAGATTTATTCTATTAAAACTCTCCGAACTATTTATCCATTTTACTAGGCTTACTATGCTATATGGATAAATAACTGATCATAAACTGGAAATAGTATTTTAACTTGTTCCATTTTCATTTAATTACAAAAAATTCATGAAGACTACACCAAGATTCAGTTAGCCTCTTTAAGAATGGAAGGAGAAGCATTGGTATGGTAGGAAGCCAAGACCAAGGATGAAATTAAAAAACATGGTAATATCACTTTATCATGGGTTGAATTTATTTCCACAAATAAGCAGCAATTTTATCCATTAGCTCATTTACAAAAGGCTATCATGAATTGGAAAATTTTTAGAAAACTTAAGGGACAAAGTGTTCAAGATTATACTCAAGAGTTTAGATGAAGGGCTTTACTACTTGGAATTGATTTGCATAGTCAAGATACCTTGCTAAAATATATAGGAGGTTTACACAATTACCTTATACGTACTATCCATATGTTCAATCCTACTAGTCTAGACGAATTTTGTGTACAAGCAACGCATTTAGAGGCTAGAGGGAAACAATATTTTGATGGGAATATGGATAGTGAATTTAAAGGCAAAGGGAGGAAAAGAAATGCAAACTATAGGAAAGAAAAATGAAAGTTCTTTTGTAAAAATTGTTCCGAAAAAAGTCATGATGAAGACCATTGCTAGAAACTTCATCTGGAGCTAAAACTAGAGAAATTTAAAAACAAAGATAAGACCAAAGAAAAGGAAAAAACTGTTGCAACTGTTGAATACGACTTAGGGTATGAATCAGGTGATGAAACTAAAAGCATAGCCATGGTGCTAAAGAAAATAAAGGGGAAAGAGGTTGTAAATGAAACAAATCCGAGTTCTATCACTTTAAACTATCACATAGAAGCTCAAAATGAAGAAAGGAGGATAGAGTTGTTTCACGTGAGGATAATAGAAAAACACACAAAGATAGACAGCCTATTTGATAGTGGTTCACAAGCAAATCTCGTCTCAAAATATTTAGTCAAGAAGCTGAAACTTGAGACCATTCCACATCTAAAGCCATATCCACTTGGATGGATATGCAAGGTTGCTAATTTACAAGTCTCAAGAAATTGCATGTTTCACTTCGCCATAACAACTCATTATGTTGATTTGGTTGAACTAGATGTAGTACTGCTTGACATTACAAGTGTTGTTTTGGGTAGTCTGTATTTATATGACAGAAAAGTGATATTCCATTTCCATGAGAACATGTATCATTTATTCAAGGATGGCAAGGATTTTATTGTGAGAGCACATTGGAAGAAGCTATAATCGTCTTTAGTGAATGCAGGGTAGTTGAAAAGGCTTGTCAATGCAAGTCAAAATATGACTTTGTTGATGATTAAGAAAAAATATTTTGTACATAATCCTTTTCATGTTATTGCTGATGTAAATGATGAAATGTTTCAGTCTGAAAGCAGGTCGTCTTTGGAACAAGATGACAAGATGTTGCAGAAAGTGCCTTTGGTGTCGATCGTTGTAGATAATAAAGTGTTGGTGCAAACTGGTGCAAGAATCCATGAGAGGGAAAACCATGCAAGCAAAGAGGGCACAAATTTTAGCATGGCTCATTGCTAGTTTTAGAATGGTAGATTGGTATGGAAAGAAAACTTGGTCGGGAATCGACACAAGTACATGGCTCATTTAGCAAAAATTCGCCATGAGGACAGTTGGCAAGGTGAATCTCAATTTCAGTTTTCTTTGAAGGTAGACCATTGTAGAAACAATATGTATTCTAAAAATTATAGTTGCAGTTCAGAAAATTTCAAAATTTTGCATTATGACTCAGTCAAGGTTAGCAACGGTCGGTTAGTGGATTCAAGGAAGAATTTATATTTTTTATGAGAAGCTCAATTTGATGAAGACAGGAAGGTTTCAATGGTTCAAGGTTGGGAGAGTGGACAATCAGTCTCCTCATCTTCAATTTCTGTAAATCAGAGAGCTTTTGGGGTCCAAAAGCTTCCCATTTGGGAGGTGTGATCAGGTGATCATGTCCAAAGTTGAAAAAATGCTCAAAAATAGAATTGATTAGAATTGGTTGAAACCTAAGCAACCGGATAGGACTTGTCGTTGTGATTCTGGTGCCATGAACGGAACTCAAATCCCACGTCGTATGTGAACGTTAGGTAGGTTTGATGTTTTCAGTAACCTTCAAAAATCTAGTTTGACTATGGTTGACTTTGACTTTGGAAATAACAATGTTACTGATGAAATAGGTAACCTCATTGTTACCTAATTTTAGAAGTATCAAGAAAAACACCTGATTTTGAAAAAGCGGCGATGCAGAATCAAGAAAAATAAATTTGAGCATGTTTTTGGCACTTTAAGTTTTTTTCATTTTGTTTTTTTTTTTAATTAATTTTTTTTTTAAGTTATGTTTTTTATGTCGATTTTGAATAGTGGTGGTGTATCATCACCAAATTTTTTTTATAGGATTGATTTTGACACTATAGATTTTCTAACGTCTTCTTCTTCTGTGAGATGTTTATTTTTAAGTGCATTTATCTACTTGTGTTTTAAAAATAAAAAATATATTTTTTTTTAAATAAAAACTTGTAATGATATCTTCACTTTTTCACATACATAAAAGATGGAAAAAGGGTCAATATTCTAAATTTTATATTTTCTACATGCTTATGTATTGTTAAATAATTTTTCAATGCACATCAAAAAATTGTCGCTAAAAAACCAATATTTTGAACCATATGACAAAAAAATACAAATTTTCAATATAAATACAATGCAAAAAATACACTTTTACAGACTTTTTGTTGGAAAAAACATGTTAAATAAACTAATTTTTTGGGAGAATCTTAACAAAAAAAACTTAAGAAAATAACATTTTTATTGAATTTTATGTCAAAAAATAATAGAAATCACATGTTTTTTGCAAAAAAAAGGGTTGTTCTCATAAAATATCAAAGTCTAAACATTACAAGTAAAACTGATTAATAGTTCTAAAAAATAAGCTTTGTTTGCAAGCATAACTTAAACATCATCAACAATATCAACTAATACATCTTCAACATCATCTAGAACAACATTGATGGCTTCTTCCGCAGCATTTTCTTCTTCATTTTGATCATCACCGTCTTCTAATGGATCTTTCATGTCAACAAATCTTCCAAAGTGTCCCTTTCCAATCATTCCATATAATGGTGGTTGAGGTTCTTTTGCTTTTTTTGCCACACGTGATTCATTAAAATCTCCTTTCCTCAAACCAACTTCTTGCTTCGCATCTGGAAGGAATTTAAGAGCGTTAGTTCTTTTTTGAATAAATTTGCATTGAACTGGGTCTTTCTCAATGGCAATGCAATTTCTTCCTTTTAGTAGGCAACATGCTAGTGTTGTACCTAATCATCAAGCACAAAAAAAATAAGTAAGAAAATTAGTATGGAGACATAAAAAGTAAAAAAGACAATATTTAAATTTAAATTTGTATAATAAAACTTACCTGAACATGAAAATAAATCCAAAACCCATTCTCCTTCATTTGGACATAGATCTATAAGATAGTTAATCAATGCTTGTGGTTTTTGATAAATGTTAACTATATCTACTTTTGCATCTTTATTCTCATATGTTAGTTTTCTTACAAATGCATCATAAACCAGTACTTGACTATGACTCTTTCAATCTACTCGATTCATAATAATATGCTTATAGCTATCATCTTTTGTCCAACATTCAACATGGATGAACTCACAATCATTTATAATAGGCTGATCTTCGGAAGAAACAATATTTGACTTTTGCCTGTAACATAACATAGTAAAAGTTCAATTAAATTTAACATGAATAAAAAAATTTAAGAGGAATCAAACATACAATTTCAAAGTCTTACCATGTAAGTTGCATCCTTGAGTTTGCTTTACCCTTGAAGCTTGTTAATAACATTGGAAACTGTGTGTTTGAATGAAATGTCACAAATCCCAAAGTGGTGATGTTGTCACTTCTTGAAAAACCGTAACCACTTTACTAAAAGCTTGATAAGTATATGGTTCTCTATCATATTCGATGTCTGGGAAATTGAAACCATGAGGAATATCTACAATAACTAGGCCATATTCCCTTTTAGGTATTAGTGATGCAACGTCTTCAAAGTCACCTTGTATTATTTGATATTGGACACTGTCGAGCCCATTCCAAATGTAATGATTAAGAGTAGGATCTAGTTCAACATTCATAAGACGCTTCCTTCTCATGTTCTCCATCTTAATTTTTTCAATAAAGCTTTTGAAAGTATCTGGTACTCCATTTCCATCATTCTTTGACATCTTTAATGACATAAAAATATATATATAAAAGTAATAAAATAAAAATAGTTTAAATATGAATAAAATGAATTTATAAATCAACATACCTTATTAAATGCAATATAAAACTCTTTTAGTGTTGATGTAGAACTTGCTTCTGGGTAGTTGCGTACAACATCATCCCAACTGTCTTCATTCAACATTTTAACCATGTGTTCTTGTATTTTCATAAAAAAATTCTGACTGAATAAATCAAGTTAAAAGCGTTAATATATTGACATGTATAACAAATTCTACCAACATCATTATGTTTTATTTAAAATAAAATTATAATGAAAGAAATAATTCAAGAAACTTACTTTTGAAATTCTGCACACATTTCTTCCATTGATAATTCACCCGACTTCACATGGGCTAATACTGATTTGACTAATTTATCATCCTTCACACCTTGGATTGTTCTCCAAGGTGTAATAGTCATATCCTCTGGAAGCTGCTTCATTTCAGGACCCCCCTTACTGTTGGTACATATTATGGGTTTACTCTTTCTAACCTTATGATTTTTTATGGAAATATTCTCCCACCGATCAAAAATCTCATCAATCAAATCCCATACCTCCCCAGTTCTAAATGCCAACTGAAAAATGTTATCTGTGCCTCTGAAGAGATTTGTATTCAATTTTCCATCTTTTACTTTTTTTTCATCAATTTGATAACATTCTTCCATTAAACATTCCTTTCGAAATTCTACACTAACTTGTGTCTTATCCCCACCACATTTTTCTATGAATTCATTAGGAATAAATATGACCCTTTGGATGAAATTCATTTTCATTCTGTACTCATTATCTGCATTATGATCCCATGCCAGTAACTTTGATTCCATTTCTGTTAAGCTAGCGTAAATGATGCATTTTACTGTTTGAAAAAGATAGTTATTGGGATATTCTGCAATCAATTGTCTCTTAGCCTCTATCGAATGGTTCCCTCCAATTACATAATATTTATAATCAAAACATTTTGTCTTGTCAAATGCTTGTTTGTTGGGAACCTGACATGGATCAACAAGAACCACATAATCCACCACATGTGCATATGGATTGAACCCGAACAATGTTTTTAGATTATGTACATGTAAGTGATGGGTCTTTCTAATTTGATATTGAGATTGTCCTTCATCTGGGCCATAAAATTGGTTAACATTAAGCTCAAATTTTTGGCCACCAAGAATTAATTTATTCTTCCTCAACTCTTGTCGAATAGAATTTTGTTTTGTTTTAATAATGCCATCCTCTAACTTAGCACCTGGTGTTATGATTTCTCTGCTTCCGTGAGAGCTTTCAATTTGTTCTTCACTGCTGCTCACGACCTTTATAGGTTCACCAATATTTGATTTCCTAGTCCTATTGGATAACATATCGGTTTTTTTATAAACAAGCTCTCCTTCATGAGGTAAAAGAGAGACATCTTTGGCAATTTTTCTTTTTGGTGTCTGATCTGTTTTCTCCTTTTGCACAATAGTTCTCATCTCGTCCTCACTAATTCTATCATAATTTTATGTTTCATGTTCAACACCTTCAAAAGAAACATGTTCAATTTTACTAGATTGACCCACCTTAGTGACTCTTGGTTGATCCCCTCTTTGTACTGTTGCAGTGTCACGAGATATTGCTCTTTGCTTCAATCTCCTTTCCTCTGCTTTGCCTTTCTGGAAAGTTTTGATCAAATCCATAACATTTGGCACCAACATATAAATACCTTCAAACATGTTTGAAAGACCCGGAACAAAATCCTATGAAACAAAATAAAACATGTCAATGATCAATAATTTATAAAAAATTGAATCATCCTTACAATAATGCATAGAGGAAATAAAAATAAGCATACTTACAATGTTATTTGCAATGTTGCTTGATATTTCTTTAGAAAATTTTCAAGATATTTCATCTATGTCATACTTAACGATTGATAGACGATATCTAACATTCTCACGTTTCTGAGCCTTCTTTGCAAGAACATAAATAGTGTTTGCATTTGGGACCATACATATGTCTCGTACTCTGCCCATCACATCATATGGATCATTTAATTCAATCATACCACAAATCATATAGATGTGTATATCAGCCTCCATTTCACTGTCTTCAAGATACCATGAGAAATCGGTTTTATCTATTTCCTCGTCGTTCTTCCAATCAGAAATAAGCTTTAATGAACCTGGTGCCCCACTTGCTTGACTTTTATTAGTGTGTGCAACAATGTCCTTATTGCATCCAACAGTGTCCATAGTGCGTCCAGTTGCAACTTTAGATTTGGGAGTTGTATCCCTAGTGCGTCAAGCTGCAGCTGTAGATTTGGGAGCTGCTGCCCTATGTGCAGAAACATTCACAAAAATATTTTTTGATGTCATTTTCCTGATATATATATATATATATATATGTGTGTGTGTATGTTAGTTAATGGAAAAATATTGCGGATAAAATAAATTTAATAAACAAAATTTATTTTACTTTACATAGCAATTAAATAAAAAATTATAAACTTAAAATTATAAAAAATTAATATAAAAGTTTATAAATTTATATAATCTTTTAATATATTTGAAAATTACAAATTTCTATTTCACATTACATATTAATTAAATAAAAATAAATAAAATAAAATAAAAGCAATTAAACAAAATTAAAGAAAAAATTAAATTTTTTATAATGTTGTTTTAATACTTAAATTAAAAAAAAAAAAATTAAAAAGAAATTTAAATATTTAAATGTTAAAAACAAATATTATAATATTATATATTTTTTTATTTTTTTAATTGTATTGTTATATAGTTTTTTTTTTATTAATTTATTATATTGTTATATTAAAACAAATGTTTTTTTTTTTAATTTATTATATTGTATTGTCTTTTTTTCTAATTATATAATGTTTAAAAACAAAACATAATTGTTGTTTAGTATATATATATATATTCTCTTTATATATTTGTTATATTTTGAGATTTTTAACAATTATTATTTAACAATGTTTTTATTATATTATATAACATTTTTTTTGTTATTTTTATATATAACAACGTTTCTATTAATTTTTATTGTTTTATTAAAACAAATTATTAAAAAAAGAAATTTAAAAAACAAAATAAAAATTAAAAAATGTTTTATTAAAACAAATTTAAAAAAAAAAATTTAATAAATAAAAAATTCAAAAAACATTTCACTCCGCCCGCTCGGCGCCGGTCGGGCGGTGCCACGTGGGCGGCCCAGCCGACCTCACGGCCCCCGCTGGGCGCGGGGCCAATTCTCGAAATTGGCCCCCCGCCCAGCGGGGGCCGTGAGGCCGGCTGGGCCGCCCCGTCGGCCCCCAGCGCCCAGCAGGTAGAGTCTGCTACAGACCGCACCCGCTGGGCACCAGGGGCCGGCCAGGTGGCACCACGGAATTGGCCCCATGCCAAGCGGGGGCCGTGAAGATGGCGGGTCGCCCCCGTGGCGCCGCCTGACCGGCCCCCAGCACCCAGCGGGCGGAGTGAAATGTTTTTTTCATTTTTTTTTTTATTTTTTTTTTATTTTTTTATATTTTTTTTTGAATGTTTGAATTTTTTTCATTTTTTAATTTTTTAATTTTTTTTATTTCGTTTTTTAATTTTCTTTTTTCTAATTTTGATTTTTAAATTATTTTTTTATATAATATAATTATTAAAACATTATTTAATTAAAAAAAAGTTAAAAATATCAAAATATAACCCAAAAACAAAAAAAAACAATTTATTAAATCACAATTATGTCTTGTTTCTAAACGATATATAATTTAAAAAAAAAATATATAATAAATAAATAAATAAAACATTTTTTTTAATATAACAATATAATAAATTTATAAAAAAACACTATATCACAATAAAATTAAAATATATATATATATATATATATATATATATATAACAAAACAATAAACAAAAAAAAAATTAAAGATTTAAAATTAAAAAGAATAAACTAAGATTTATAAAAAAATAAAAAAAAATAGAATATAAAATCAAAAAATTCTAAAATAAAAAATAAAAAAATTAAATAATGAAATCACTGATATATTTATGATACAAAAAACAAATAAAAAATGTTATAATATTACTTATTTTTTATGTGCATGGTCGTTTTATGGATTTTTCTGTCTAGATGAACCTATAAGTCTTAAAAAGAAAAAGAAAAAAATCTAAATTTTTGTCCTGAAAACGCTAAAAAATTTAGTTCTTTTTACATTTTCTTCACTAAAAAAATATTAAAAAATTAAGGCTTTTGAACCTAAAAACCTTTAAAAAGTAGTTTTTGGAGACAAAAAACTATAGAAAAACAGATTTTCCCAAAAATCATCTTTAAATTGACAGAATAGAAGGAAAAATAACCTTTGAAATGCAAAAAGTTGCTGTCACCAATGCCAGCACAACGCCTCCACAAAATTACAAATAGCAACACAATGCCTCCAATGCCAATGAAATGCCTTCACGAAGTTACCAATGCCAATGCAACACCTCCACAAAAGTACCAATATCGACACAATGCCTCCAATGCCAATGCAGTGCCTCCATGAAGTTACCAATGGCAACGCAACACCTCTAGAAATTTTCTCTAACAAATACCAGAAAACTTGATGTGATGTGATGAATAGAAACAATCATTCCTTTTAAATAGTGAATATTGTCTGATTGGTTTACTGTTTAACGAATGTGGGATTAAAATTTCAAATTTAAAATATTTACATTTAATTTATTATAGTTCATACTATAGTTAAAATACTTATTATTTGCATGTAGTTATCATAGTTAATATTTTATTTAATATTTAAATGTACTGAATGTTGAATAATTCAAATATAATCTCAGATTAAAAATTAAAATATTAAATACTTACATGTAGTTAAATATAGTTAATATTATAGATAAAATAGTTAATATTTTCATTTAGTTATCATAGTTAATATTTACATGTAATCAATGTTTAAAATCATGGGACTAAATTTTAAAATCTAAAATATTTACATGTAGTTAATTATAGTTAATATTATAGTTTAAATAGTTAATATTTACATGTTATTTTTGTAAATATTTACATGTAGTCAATCTTAAACTATTCAAATAAGAAAATTATTTTAGTTTCGAAGACATGCATGAAAGGAATATTTTGTGGATATTTTGAATAGAAAGTATGGTGAAATATTTGAAGACCAACAATTTATTAATAAATTTTGAAATATATTTTAGATGAATATAACGTAAGTTTAAAATTTAAAATTTAAAATATTTACATGTAGTTATTATAGTTAAATTAGTTAATATTTGCATGTAGGTATTATAGTAATATTATAGTTAATACTTACATCTAGTCAATGTTAAATCATTGAAATAAAAACATTATTTTAGTTTGGAAGGCATCCATGATAGAAATATTTTGTGGATATTTTGAATATAAATATCAGTAAAATATTTCAACGCAAACAGTTTATTAAAAAAAATGTTAAATACATTTTTCGACTAATATTTGTACCAAATATTTGAAATGAAAATTTTGGAGGGAAAGCTTTTTGCGAAATTTTTTGGGGGGAAATTTTGGAGGGAAATTTTTTCGCGAATTTTTTTAGAAGGAAATTTTCAGTCTTCAAGCTATATATTGTTAGTGGGAGAGGAATTTGTATCATTCAACCTATTCTTGTTGAAAGCCATGGTTTCTTCTGATAGCGACATTTTTCTTTCTACAACATCAACATCTTTGTCATGCAACAACTCTATTCAGAGTGATGAATATAATGGGAGTTCATTCACCATGAATAGAGAGTCAAAAAATCGACTTGGTCGTTATCCTAAATATGGTGAGAACAAAATTGATGAGGTGTAGCAAAATGAAATTTCTGTAAATCGAGTGCCAGTTATACCACTTACTCTTAATCCTAAGGATTATGAAAGCAACAATGATGAATAGCATGATGAAGAATTTCCAAAGTCAAAAGTTTCACTTCGTCCTAATCCCAAGGATTATGAGGACACCATTGATGAAGAGGGAGATGAAGAGTATCCACTTCAGCTTAATCCTAAGGATTATGCAAGAACAACAAATGAAGAGGGGAATGAAGAATCTGTAGACTCAAAATATCCACTCTGTCCTAATCCTGAGGAGTATGTTAGCACCACTGATGAAAAGGGGGATGTAAAATTTCCGGAGTCAAAATATCAAATTTGTCCTAATTGTAAGGATTATGCGAGCACCACTGATGAAGAGGGGAATGATAATGTTTCAGAGTCAAAACATCCACTTTGTCCCAATCCTAAGGATTATTCAAGCACAACTGATGAAGAGGGAAATGAAAAATTTACAGCGTCAAAATATCCACTCTGTCCTAATCCTAAGGATTATGCAAGCACCACTGATGAACAGGGGGAAGAAAAAAATTCCAGAGTCAAAATTTCCACTTCGTCTTAATCCTAAGGATTGTGTCAGCACCACAGATGAAGAGGGGAATGAAGAATTTGCAGAGTCAAAATATGTACTTCATCCTAATCCTAAGGATTATGTTAGCACCACTGAGGAAGAGGGGAATGAAGAATTTGCAGTGTCAAAATATCCACTTCGTCCTAATCCTAAGGATTATGCCAACACCACTGATGAAGACGGGGATGAATTTCCAAAGCTAAAGTTTTCACTTCATCCTAATCATAACGATTATAATTTAACCACTGATGAAGGGGGGGATGAAGAATTTCCAATAAATATAGATTCAAGGCATTCACTTATTCCTAATCCTAAGGATTATGAGAGCTTCAGTGAGGAAGGGGAGGGGCAATATGAATAAATTCTAGTGAATACAAATTCAAAGCTTCCACTTATGCCTAATCCCAAGGATTATGAGAGCACCACTGAGGAAGGGGAGGATGAAGAGTTTCTTGCGAATGATAATTTTAGAGGCACAGATCTGAATATTGAATTTTCTCCAAGTGACCATTTCAAAGACACTCATGGTGATGAAGAATTGAATCCTCCCAGGGAAGAATTTGAAAGCATGGGTCGAGATGGTGAAGAATTTCTTTTGAGTCGGGGTTATAAAAGTGCCGATGATTCTTGTGAAATGTTTTCTTCAACTGATGATGGTAAAGAAAATTTTCCAGGCAATGATGTTGATGAATTTCTTAACTATGTTGAGGATGATGATAGTGGGGATAATATTCCTCCTAATGGTGATGAAACTACTTTTACAAAGGATGATGGAATGATGAAGCCGTTGCAAGAAAATATTGCAACTAGGAGTAGGAGTAGACCTTTTCATATCAATCCAAAACATTCCAGTTATACAAGGGAAAGGAAAAAATATCTCACGACAAGAAGTTTTGTCATTCATTTGATTTCAAGTGAATGTTTTCAAAAGGATTGCTTGAAAAATATGGATTTCAAATTTGCTTTGGAGAAAAGGAAAGCATATATGTCAATGAATAAAAGCATGCAAAATTCATATTTAGTGGGTTGCATGCAATCTACACTAGCAGGTTATGATTATCATATTAGGAATGTATTGCTTTACAGAAAGGCATTCAAAATGTTGTATTCAATTGGTAATTATCGTTTGTCAAGAATCCAGGATAGATTGGAAATGGATCCCACATATTATTCAGAAGCACGTTATAAACGGGAGGTGGGGCCGTTTCTAAATACTGCTAAGACATGGATGAAATAATTATTTTCAAATCATGGAGAGTGTATGGAAAATGAAGACACAATACATATTCCAGATAATTTCTCTAGATGAGAAATATTCATGCTATACAAAGATTATGCAGAATCTGTTGAAGGAATTGGTAATTTTATTACATATTCTTATTTTACAAGGATATGGAAAACTGAATTCAACAATGTTCATATTCCTAAGAAGACAAGGATGGGGATTTGCAACACATGTGCTTCTCTTCAAGCAAAAAGAGATAAATGTCAAGGGGCAGAAAGAGGTATGTGTTCAAAACATTGTTTTTTAAAATTTGATACTTATCAACTATGAAAATATATTTATTCATATGTTTCTTTTATTTTATGTACAGATTCCATTGTCAAAGAAATTCAAGACCATCGCAATCAACAAACAAGTGAAAGGAAAAAGTTGTATAAACATCGAAAGAAGTGTTATGATCATCCAAATAAATATCTGGGATTGATAATTGATGGTATGGACCAAAAGAAAACACTTCTTCCACATTTTGTCCGCACGCCAAAAAAACTACAGGAGGAAAATTTCATTCAGTTTCACTTGGTTGGTTGTATGGTATTTAATGAGAAGATGTTTCCAAGAGTTTTCTTCACAACTCCAAATATTCACAATTATGCAAATATGACCATAACTATAATCCATGATGTGGTTACTCATTGGTCTAGGATTCTTTCTGAAGTTTTGTATTTACAATTAGACAACACAAGTCGTGAGAACAAAAATTAAGTTCTTTATAGGTATCTAAACATGCTCATTGAATTGGGTATTTTTAAAAAGATAAAGGTTGGTTTCCTTCTTGTTGGGCATACTCATGATCATATTGATCAAATTTTCAGTCGTTTTTCAGTAACATTGAGGAGGAAAGGTGTTGGGAGCATGCCATCATTAATTGAATGTATTAAGAAATCGTACATTCCAGAGCCTGTTTTTCATGTGTTGGAAGAAACTATTGACATGCGAAGGTTTATTTTTGGAGCGCATGGTGAGGAGAAATTCATTGAACAACTTAAGGACATTAGCTTCGAGCATCAATTTCGTATCAAAAAAATTTATGCGATAACACTTATATGGGGCAAGAAGTATTCAACTATTGAAGAATGGGGACCATCATCAGGTTTAGCATTTTTGAAGTTCATTCCAGAGCGTCCAATGTTTTCATCAAAGATATTGTTATTACATTCAGTTTTTGAACTCCATAATGCACGAAGGCAGAAGAGAGACATAAATTATTCTGAATGTCTAGAGGAAGTTAAAAGATGTATTAGAGATACATATGAGTACTTCGATGTTGCTGATTCAGTTTGGTGGGAGTCTTTTGCAGTAATCAAAGTGATATGATTTCAAGATCAATAAATGGGGATACGCTTTTGAAGACTCCTTTTTTTTGGCCACAAAATATGCCAAATGAACATGAACATCAGGAAACACACAATGTTGAACAACAACAACCTCAAGCTATTATTAATTCCCCACAGGTAGAGGAAAGAGAAATCTATATTGGTTCTAGAAGATCACGTGCACAACGTGAAGCCATGGAAGACCTTTACAGGGGTTTTGTGCAAGATCTTAAGGAGGGTTGCATGATAGCAGTGTTAGCAGATGAAGATCAACTTGGCTATCCATTCTGGATTGCCAAGGTTATAAAGGTCATTAATGAAAATGAAGAGATTACAGCTGTTGATGTACATTGGTATGCCACAAGTACCCACCCTTTCAATGGTGTGTACAAGCCAGAGATGGTAGTGGAAAAAATAATTAGCAGAAAGAGAAAAAAAAATGGCACAAATATAAATCATCGCCGCACAGATGTCTTAAAATTGGAGGATGTTGACATACCTGTGTATGCCTTCAATTTGACAAAGAGAGGAACTCTTCGTTTGCAGACCATAAATATTTTGAAGAAATTGTTACCAGAAAAATTACTGTTGAGATGGGACTCTACAGAATGTAGACATAGATCTACAAGACTTTTGAACTCTGAAATGGTGGGCATGCATGTTGACTCATATTGAGCACTAGTTGATGAAAGAGAAGAATATGGATCATCTTCATCTGCATCAAGCCATTCATCTGAAGATGTAGATTATGATGGTGCTCCAGAACCTATGGTTGATTTTGAATAACTATCTAAGACACTTTTATGTAATTGATGTTTGCATGGTAAATTGAAATAAAATTTTTGACTTCCATCTCATTTTTCATGAAGTTATGAGACATTTCTATGTTTTTTGGATTATATGTTTTAATTATGAAGAATTCATCTCTTTAGAATATCGACAATGCAACAATGAATTACAAAAATAATTTATGTTATATTCAATGTACCAATGTTGATATCTTAATTATAAGTAAAATAGAAAATAGAAACTAATGCTGAATTTTTAGATTATGCAGTGATATTACCATGATATTATGTATTGTTACCATTTGGTATAAGATACTTTTAAAAGTTTTAATAACTATATGCGTCATTGAAATGGAAGACTTTGTTTTGATGTTTGATTTTTAGGTTTTGGTCGAAATTATATTTAAATTTGTCTTATGCTATGATTTGAAAAAACATAAGTTTTTATCCTTTAAAATTAAAATTACTCTTACTTATTTCTGTTCAATGATAATTTTTTCATTTACTTGTTCATTTTTTTAAATTGTTAAGTCTTATAATTTCTCCATAATTTCATTGTTCAAGTATGTTGAACACTTAAGATTGAAAAACTTTAGATTTACAACTTGTCATTAACGTTTTTATGCGCTACCAAATTTTATCGTTAAGGTTATGGTTGACAATAATTACAATTTTGGGGTTGTTTAAAGCCAAGATATTTTATGTTTAACAACATGGATGAAAATTGTTCGAAATGATAAGCCCTTCAGAAATGTATTTGTTTATCTTTAACATCATCTATCAAAAATGTTAGAAATTTACAATTTTAAAAAATGTCCTAATATGTTGTCTTTAATTCTATTGTTACAAGTGTCAAAATTATGACACAATTTTTTTTTTGTTATTCCAACATCAACTAGTTTTGTTTTGAGGGTGTTTTTTCAATCCTTTTTTCAACAAACAATTTTTTTTTTAGCATAATTTTATAAAATGTTGAAATTTGACCTTCCAAAAAAACCAAGTGCGTTCTGGAAGACACACTCTTTGTTTTTGAGGTGTTTTTTCATGTTTTTTGAGACTTTTTGGGCTAGAGTTCCCGTTTTGAGGTCAGGTTACATATTTCATCAGTAACATTGTTAAATATTAAAAAAATAATAAAAAGGTATCAGAGTAAGGAGATGAACATTAAGATCCATATCTTAAGGAGCTTCTCCCTCTCTTGAATACATGCTTGAAGCTGCTTCTATGGGTCTTGGAGGTGGCTCTCTGGCCCTTCTTAGTTGCGGATTACTTTGTGCACTAACCAAGTGTCCTTCACCTCTCTTGAGTTTAAGCCTAGTAAACATCAAAACTTGCAAACATTCAACTATATCTTTGGACAAAACAAATGTTGAGTTAAAACTCTAGCTCCTAAGGCTCAAATCCTTAGCTCTGATATCATCTGATCTGAATGAAGAGGAATGGGTGTTCCGAAAGGCTTTCTTGGATATGACGGAGATGGTGAGGATACTCTACCAAGAAAGGAATGATAGGTTTGTTTGAGAAGGTTCTAAAAACCAGAAAGAACCAGAGGGTTCTTCAAGAGGAAAGAAAAGTGATGATAATTCAAAGAAATGACACAGTGGAAATGGTGATCCACCATCCCCATCTTCATCCTCTTCCTCTACATCGTCATCCTCAACTTCGGTGAATCAATCTCACAAGTCTAAAACCTCTAGTAAAAGTCCATTTTTAAATCTTGATGTTAAATTTGAGTTGCATATGTTTAATGGTGAGGTCAATGCAGAGAAATTTGACAATTGGATAAGACAGTTGGAAGTTTATTTGAGGATACAAAACCTTCATGAAGACTACACCAAGATTAGTTAGTCTCTTTAAGAATGGAAGGGCAACATTAGTATGGTGGGAATCCAAGACCAAGGATGAAACTAAAAAACATGGAAAGATCACTTTATCATGGGCTGAATTTATTTCCGCAATTAAGTAGTAATTTTATCCATTAGCTCATTTACAAAAGGCTATCAAGAATTGGCAAAGTTTTAGACAACATAAGGGACAAAGTGTTCAAGATTATACTCAAGAGTTTAGACGAAGGGCTTTACTACTTGGAATTGATTTGCATAGTCAAGATACCTTGTTGAAATATATAGGAGGTTTACTTGTGTCGGGAATCGACACAAGTACATGTCTCATTTGGAAAAAATTCTCCATGAGGACAGTTGGCAAGGTGAATCTCAATTTCAATTTTCTTTGGAGGTAGACCATTGTAGAAACCCTATATATTCTACAAATTATAGTTGTTGTTCAACAAATTTCAAAAAATTGCATTATGACTCAGTCAAGGTTAGCAACGGTCGGTCAGCGGATTCAAGGAAGAATTTATCTTTTTATGAGAAGCTCAATTTGATGAAGTCAGGAATATTTCAGTGGTTCAAAGTTGGAAGAGTGGAGAATCAGTCTCCTAATCTTCAATTTCTGTAAATCAGAGAGCTTTTGGGGTCCAAAAGCTTCCCATTTGGGAGGTGTGATCAGGTGATCATGTCCAAAGTTGAAAATATGCTCAAAAATGGAATTTCTTAGAGTTGGATGAAACCTAAACAAGTGGTTAGGCCTCATTGTTTCAATTCTGGCATTGCAAACGACACTCAAATCTGACGTCGTATGTGAAAGCTATGCAGGTTTGACGTTTTCTGTATCCTTCAAAAGTCCAGTTTGACCAAGGTTGACTTTGACTTTGGAAATAATAAAAAATGAATATTCCAAAGAATATTTTGAGAATATTCCTTGGAATATTCCTCAAAATATTCCATGGAATATTCCATCTAGATGAGTTAGAAATCGACAAGTGGCATTCCATAATTCGTGGTTGGTTTGACTATGTAATTTCTTGACCAATCAAAGGGTGCCACGTGGCAAGCCCAAAGGCCGCCACATGGCCCAAAGCCAGTGGAATAATTGGCATGTTAAAATTATATGGTTCCTTGAGGTTTGAACCCCAAACCTCATGCTGAATAGCAAAGCGCTCTATCACTGTGCCACAGGGGTGTTTCTTAACTCTATGGGAAATCGTTACGTATTTAACATTTCATTTGGTTTGGGGCGGAGGTTAAAAGGGATAGGCCCCATCTGACGTGACCTCACCATACTATCAGGGCATGCAGCAAATTCAACCCACAATTCAAACGGTTAGCACCATTGTATGTGACCACTATTAAAATTTTTGCCACAATTCATAAAAACGGGGTTTGTTAAACGTATTCAATGCGACGACTATGATAACATTTTATGCAGCAGTATGAGTGGAGGTGTCGCATGTGACTGCAGCTTCAAAATTTAAATTAAATTCCAACTAAAATACCAGTGGATTTGGAGAGTGCGCCACCAATTTTGACAGATAGAGCCAGTTTTAGTGCTGCTAACTAAAGTTGCTCCACTTAGAGTGGAGGTTTTTGGGGATAATTAGGCAGAAGTTTGTTTTTGTCATAACTTCTCCAATATCGAACCAATTTGGACGAAATTTTGGTCAATTTTGGGTATTTTGAGCTTTCAGGAGAGTTTGGGATAGGTTACAGAGCCAAAAGAGGTGTTCTTCAGCCACTCTTTCTTTAGAAAATATTTGAGAGCCATCAAGGCCATGACGGAAATGGAGCTACATTGGGCTATACTTCACTGTTTGAGGTGAAATAAAAGCCATTATTAACTTATTTCTGTCTTATGAATTAAATTTCACAACTTTTTTTGCCTGTTTATGAATTTTTCTCATTGTAATACCAATTGGAGCAACTTAATAGAGCAAGGACATGCCCGTTGGAAGCCTTGGACCCGGAAGATGTAGCCCAGGAGGGGTGAACGATGAAAATAAAAACGTTTCTGTGTTATTATGGTGAAGTTTTTATACTGTATATTTTCGATTTAAGATGTTAAACAGTAATTTTAATTAGCATTCCCTCAGACATAAACTCAGAAACAGTTATCAAAAACACTTTGTTTAAGTTAAAATACATGATAAATACTTTGCACACTTAATTTAATGGAAATGGATAATTTGCACAACATTACAAATAGTTCCATTTTCAGATCTGATGGTATCAGAGCACATCAGATCTAGCATAAGGGGCTAGCCATTTTAACCTCACCATACGACTGGGGCGCACCAATGATTATCATACCATGATGATGGTATCAGAGCTAAGGATTTGAGCCTTAGGAGCTAGAGTTTTAACTCAACATTTGTTTTGTGCAAAGATATAGTTGATTGTTTGCAACTTTTGATGCTTACTAGGCTTAAAATCAAGATAGGTGAAGGACACTTGGTTAGTGCACAAACTAATCCACAACCAAGAAGGGCCAGAGAGCCACCTACAAGAGCCATAGAAGCAACTTCAAGCATTTCTTCAAGAGAGGGAGAAGCTCCTGAAGATATGGATCCCAAAGAAGGGCAATGGGTGTTCCGAAAGGCTTTCTTGGATGTGATGGAGATGGTGAGGATACTCTACCAAGAAAGGAATGATAGGCTTGTTGGAGAATGTTCTAAAAACTAGAAAGAAAGAGAGGGTTCTTCAGGAGGAAAGAAAAGTTATGACAAGTCAAAGAAAGGACACAGAGGAAATGGTGATCCACCATCCCCATCTTCATCCTCTTCCTCTACATCGTCATCCTCAACTTCGGTGAATCAATCTCACAAGTCTAAAACCTCTGGTAAAATTCCATTTTTAAAGCTTGATGTTAAATTTGAGTTTCCTATGTTTAATGGTGAGGTCAATGCAGAGAAACTTGATAATTGGATAAGATAGTTGGAAGTTTATTTGAGGATAAAAAACCATCATGAAGACTACACCAAGAATCAGTTAGCCTCTTTAAGAATGGAAGAAGCAGCATTGGTTTGGTGGGAAGCCAAGACCAAGGATGAAACTAAAAAACATGGTAAGATCAATTTATCATGGGCTGAATTTATTTCCTCAATTAAGCAACAATTTTATCCATTAGCTCATTTACAAAAGGCTATCATGAACTGGAAAAGTTTTAGACAACCTAAGGGACAAAGTGTTCAATATTATACTCAAGATTTTAGACGAAGGGCTTTACTACTTGGAATTTATTTGCATAGTCAAGATACCTTGCTGAAATATATAGGAGGTTTACACAATTACCTTATACATACTATCCTTATGTTCAATCCTACTAGTCTAGACGAAGTTTGTGTACAAGGTATGCATTTAGAGGCTAGAGGGAAACAATATTTTTATGGGAATATGGCTAGTGAATTTAAAGGCAAAGGGAGGAAAATAAATGGAAACTATAGGAAAGAAAAAGGAAAGTTCTTTTGTACAAACTCTTCCAAAACAACTCACGATGAAGACCATTGCTGGAAACTTCATCCGGAGCTGAAACCAGAGAAATTTAAAAACAAATATAAGGCCAAAGAAAAGGGTAAAATTGTTGCAACTATTAAACAAGACTTAGGGTTTGAATCAGGTGATGAAAAGAAAAGCATAGCCATGGTACTAAAAAAAATAAAGGGGAAAGAGGTTTTAGATGAAACAAATCCCAGTTCTAGCACTTTAAACTATCACATAGAAGCTCAAAATGAAGAAAGGAGGATAGAGATGTTTCATGTGAGGATAATAGCCAAACACACAAAGATAGACACACTATTTGATAATGGGTCACAAGCGAATCTCATATCAGAAGACTTAGTCAAGAAGCTAAAGCTTGAGACCATTCCACATCCAAAGCCATATCCACTTGGATGGATTTGCAAGGATGCTAATTTACAAGTCTCAAGATTATGTTGATTTGGTTGAACTAGATGTAGTACCTCTTGACATTACAGGTGTTGTGTTGGGTAGTTCATATTTATATGACAGGAAAGTGATCTTCCATCGCAATGAGAAAAGGTATCATCTATTCAAGGACGACAAGGAGTTTATTGTGAGAGAACATCGGAAGAATCTAGAATCATCTTTAGTGAATGCGTGGCAACTGAAAAGGCTTGTCAATGCAAGTCAAAATCTGAATTTCTTGATGATTAAGAAAAAAATATTTTGCACATAATCCTTTTCACGTTATTGTTGATGTAAATGATGAAATTTTTCAGTCTGAAAGCAGGACGTCTTTGGAATAAGATGACAAGATGTTACAAAAAGTGCCTTTGGTGTTGATCGGTGCAGAGAATAAAGTTTTGGTGCAAAGTGGTTCAAGAATCCATGAGAGGTAAAAGCATGCAAGCAAAGAGTTCACAAAGTTCAGCATGGGTTATTGCTGGTTTCATAATGGTAGATTGGTATGGCGAGAAAACTTGGTTGGGAATCGACACAAGTACATGGCTCATTTGGAAAAAATTCACCATGAGGATAGTTGGCAAGGTCAATCTCAATTTCAATTTTCTTTGAAGGTAGACCATTGTAGAAAAAATATGTATTCTGCAAATTATAATTGTTGTTTAGCAAATTTCAAAAATTTGCATTATGACTCAGTCAAGGTTAGCAACGGTCGGTCAGTGGATTCAAGGAAGAATTTATATTTTTATGAGAAGCTTAATTTGATGAATTTAGGAAGATTTCAGTGGTTCAAGGTTGGAAGAGTGGAGAATTAGTCTCCTCATCTTCAATTTCTGTAAATCAGAGAGATTTTGGGGTCCAAAAGCTTCCAATTTGGGAGGTGTGATCACGTGATTATGTCCAAAGTTAAAAAAATGCTCAAAAATGGAATTGCACAGAATTGGTTGAAAACTAAACAACTAGATAGGCCTCATCTTTGCGAATGTGGCGCCATGAACAACACCCAAATATGATGTCATATGTGAAAGTTATCCAGGTTTGAAGTTTTTAGTTTCCTTCAAAAATCCAGTTTGACCAAGGTTGACTTTGAATTTGGAAATATTAAAAAAAGAATATTCCAAAGAATATTTTGGGAATATTCTCTAGAATATTCCATTTGGATGAATCAGAAATCGACAAGTGGCATTCTGTAATTCATGGTTGTTTTGACTGTGTAATTTCTTGGCCAACCAAAGGGTGCCACGTGGTAAGCCCGGAGGCTGCCACATCGCCCCAGGCCGGTGGAAGAATTGGCATGTTAAAATTATATGGGTCTTGGAGGTTTGAACCCTAGACCTCATGCCAAACATCGGAGCGCTCTACCGTTCTTCCATGGGGGTGTTTCTTAACTCTATGGGAAACTGTTATGTATTTAACATTTCATTTGGTTTTGGGCGGAGGTTAAAAGGGCTAGCCCCCATCTGACCTGACCTCACCATATGACCAAGGCACGTGGCAACTTCAACCCACAAGTCAAATGGTTAGCACCATTTTATGTGACCACTCCGGAAATTTATGCCACGGTTCATAAAAATGTGGTTTGTTAAACGTGGCTATGATAACATTTTATGTCGCTATATGAGTAGAGGTGTCGCATGTGACCACCAGTTCAAATGTTAAATTAAATTCCAACTAAACCGCTGGTAGATTTGGAGAGTGCGCCACCAATTTTAATGAAAAGAGCCAATTTTAGGGCTGCTAACTGATGTTGCTCCACTTTTAGTTGAGTTTTTTGGGGATAATTAGGCAGAAGTTTGTTTGAGGATACAAAACCTTCATGAATAAATCTGATAAAATGATATAGTGAACTTATATGGTATCAAAGCCATGTTACTCTATACTTGGTATAGAGTTAAGGAACAACCCCGTGGCATTTTTTAGCTCCGATACCATCCTTAGCACACTTAATTTAATGGAAATGGATACTTTGTACAACATTAAAAATAGTTCCATTTTCAGATCATATTAGTAGTGACCAGGAGGTATACTAATAGCATCCTTAGCATAGTATAATTCGTATACGTGGTGGCCTTTGCACAACATTACAAATAGTTCCGTTTTCAAATTAGATGGTATCGGAGCTAAGGATGCTATTAGTATTTATAATATACCACGTGCTATTATAATGATCATATTTCACAGCATTAGAGCATTAGGAGAAAATGGAGAAATTATATCACGATCAATTCAGTATATAATTATACTGAACTTAAAATCCATCAATCTTAATGATTCAGTATATAGTATATCAGTATCAAAAACACTTTGCTTAAATTGCAAGACATGATAAATACTTTTCACACTTAATTTAATGGAAATGGATACTTTGCACAGCATTACAAATAGTTCCATTTTTAGATCAGATGGTATCGGAGCTAAGGATTTCAGCCTTAAGAGCTTGAGTTTTAACTCAACATTTGTTTTGTGCAAATATATAGTTGATTGTTTGCAATTTTTGATGCTTATTAGGCTTAAAATCAAGAGAGGTGAAGGACACTTGGTTAGTGCACAAAGTAATCCACAACTAGGAAGGGCCAGAGAGCCACCTCAAAGAGCCATAGAAGAAGCTTTAAGCATTTCTTCAAGAGAGGGAGAAGCTCCTGAAGATATGGATCCAAAAGAATAGGAACGGGTGTTCTGAAAGGCTTTCTTGGATATGACAGAGATGGTGAGGATACTCTACTAAGAAAGGATGATAGGATTATCGGAGAAGGTTCTAAAAACCAAAAATAAGGAGAGGGTTCTTCAAGAGGAAATAAAAGTGATGAAAATTCAAATAAAGGACACGGAGGAAATGGTGATCCACCATCCCCATCTTCATCCTCTTCCTCTACATTGTCATCCTCAACTTCGGTGAATCAACCTCACAAGTCTAAAACCTCTGGTAAAAGTCCATTTTTTAAGCTTGATGTTAAATTTGAGTTGCCTATGTCTAATGGTGAGATTAATGTAGAGAAGCTTGACAATTGGATAATATAGTTGGAAGTTTATTTGAGGATACAAAACCTTCATGAAGACTACACCAAGATTCAGTTAGCATCTTTAAGAATGGAAGGAGCAACAATGGTATGGTGGGAAGCCAAGACGAAGGATGAAATTAAAAAACATGGTAATATCACTTTATCATGGGATGAATTTATTTCCGCAATTAAGCAACAATTTTATCCATTAGCTCATTTACAAAAGGCTATCATGAATTTGCAAAGTTTTAGACAACTTAAGGGATAAAGTGTTCAAGATTATACTCAAGAGTTTAGACGAAGGCCTTTAATACATGGAATTGATTTTCATAGTCAAGATACCTTGCTGAAATATATAGGAGGTTTCCACAATTACCTTATACATACTATCCTTATGTTCAATCCTACTAGTCTAGACGAAGTTTGTGTACAAGCTATGCATTTAGAGGCTAGAGGGAAACAATATTTTGATGGGAATATGATAGTGAATTTAAAGGCAAAGGGAGGAAAATAAATGCAAAATCTAGGAAAGAAAAAGGAAATTTCTTTTGTAAAAATTGCTCCAAAACAAGTCACGATGAAGACCATTGCTGGAAACTTCATCCGGAGCTGAAACCAGAGAAATTTAAAAACAAAGATAAGGCCAAAGAAAAGGGAAAAACTGTTGCAACTATTGAACAGGACTTAGGGTCTGAATCAGGTGATGAAACTAAAATCATAGCCATGGTACTAAAGAAAATAAAGGGTAAAGAGGTTGTAAATGAAACAAATCCCAGTTCTAGCACTTTAAACTGTCACATAGAAGCTCAAAATGAAGAAAGGAGGGTAGAGTTGTTTCATGTGAGGATAATATCCAAACAAACAAAGATAAACATAGTAGTTGATAGTGGGTCACAAGTGAATCTAATCTCAGAAGACTTAGTCAACAAGTTGAAACTTGAGACCATTCCACATCTAAAGCCATATCCACTTGGATGGATTTGCGAGGATGCTAATTTACAAGTCTCAAGAAAGTGCATGTTGCGCTTTTCCATAACAACTCATTATGTTGATTTGGTTGAACTAGATGTAGTACCACTTGATATTACAGGTGTTGTTTTGGGTATTCTTTATTTATATGACAGGAAAGAGATCTTCCATCATGATGAGAATAGGTATTATATATTAAAGGATGGCAAGGAGTTTATTGTGAGAGCACATCAGAAGAAGCTAGAATCATCTTTAGTGAATGCAGGGAAATTGAAAAGGCATGTCAATGCAAGTAAAAATCTGAATTTGTTGATGATTAAGAAAAAATATTTTGTACATAATCCTTTTCATGTTATTGCTAATGTAACAGATGAAATGTTTCAGTCTGAAATCAGGTCGTCTTTGGAATAAGATGACAAGATGTTACAAAAAGGTCCTTTGGTGTCGATCGGTGCATAAAATAATGTGTCGGTGCAAAGTGGTGCAAGAATCCATGAGAGGGAAAACCATGCAAGCAAAGAGGGCACAAATTTTAGCATGGCTCATTGCTAGTTTCAGAATGGTAGATTGGTATGGAAAGAAAAATTGGTCAGGAATCGACACAAGTACATGGCTCATTTGGCAAAAATTCGCCATGAGGACAGTTGGAAAGGAGAATCTCAATTTCAGTTTTGTTTGAAGGTAGACCATTGTAGAAACAGTATGTATTCTGCAAATTATAGTTATTGTTCAGCAAACTTTAAAAAGTTGCATTATGACTCAGTCAAGGTTAGCAACGGTCGGTCAGCGGATTCAAGGAAGAAATTATCGTTTTATGAGAAGCTCAATTTGATGAAGTCAGGAAGATTTTAGTGGTTCAAGGTTGGAAGAGTGGAGAATCATTCTCCTCATCTTCAATTTCTGTAAATCAGAGATCTTTTGGCATCCAAAAGCTTCCCATTTGGGAGGTGTGATCAGGTGATAATGTCCAAAGTTGAAAAAATGCTCAAAAATCGAGTTGCTCAAAATTGGTTGAAACATGAATTACTGGATAGGTCTCATCGTCATGATTCTGGTGCCATGAACAACACTCAAATTTGACGCCGTATGTGAAAGTTATGCATGTTTGAAGTTTTTAGTATCCTTCAAAAATCTAGTTTGACCAAGGTTGACTTTGACTTTGGAAATATTGAAAAAAGAATATTCGAAACAATATTCTGGGAATATTCCCCAAAATATTCCTTGGAATATTCCTTGGAATATTCCATTGAATATTCCATCTGGACGAATCATAAATTGACAAGTGGCATTCTGTAATTCGTGGTTGGTTTGACTATGTAATTTCTTGGCCAATCAAAGAGTGCCATGTGGCATGTTAAAATTATATGGTTCCCTGAGGTTTGAAACCTAGATCTCATGCCGAACAGCGGAGCGCTCTACCGTTGTGCCACGAGGGTGTTTTTTAACTCTATGGGAAATCGTTACGTATTTAACATTTCATTTGGTTTTGGGCGGAGGTTAAAAGGGCTAGCCCCCATCCGACGTGACCTCACCATACGATAGAGGCGCGTGGCAACTTCAATCCACAAGTCAAATGGTCAGCACCATTGTATGTGACTGCTCTGAAAACTTATGCCACGGTTCATAAAAACGTGTGTTGTTAAACGTATTCAATGCGGCGGCTATGATAACATTTTAAGCAGCGATATGAGCGGAGGTGTCACATGTGACCGCCACTTCAAAATTTAAATTAAATGCGAACTAACCCGCCGGCAGATTTGGAGAGCATGCCACCAATTTTTATCGATAAATCCAGTTTTAGCACTGCTAACTGAAGTTGCTCCACTTTTAGTGGAGGTTTTTGGGGATAAATAGGCAGAAGTTTTTTTTTGTCATAACTTTTCCAATATTGAACCAATTTGAATGAAATTTTGGTCAATTTTGGGTATTCTGAGCATTCTTGAGAGTTTGGGACTGGTTTCAAAGCCAACGGTGGTGTTCTTTAGCCAATTTTTCTTCAGGGAATCTTGGAGAGCCATTAGGGCCATGAAGGAAATGGAGCTGCATTGAGCTATACTTCACTATTTGAGGTGAAATAAAAGCCATTATTAGCTTATTTCTTTCTTTTGAATTCAATTTCATAGCTAGTTTTTCCTGTTTAGGAATTTTTCTCACTGTAATACCAATTTTAGCAACTTAATAGAGCAAGGACATGCCCATTGGGAGCCTTGGACCCAACAGATGTAGCCCAGGAGGGGTGAACTGCCTCATCATGTTGCTATGTTGTTATGGTGAAGTTTTTTTGTTGTTTATTTCTAAGTTAAGATGTTAAACAATAATTTTGATTAACATTCCCTCACACATAAACTCAGAAACATTTATAAAAAACATTTTGTTTAAATTGCAAGACATGATAAATACTTTGCACACTTAATTTAATGGAAATGGATACTTTTCACAGCATTACAAATAGTTACATTTTTAGATCAGAACCTAAGCTTTCTCTCTCTCTTTCCCCCAACATTGGGGTTTGGAGCTTGCGGTTCTTTCTACTCATTCGAGGTAGTTTACTTCTTCTTCTTCTTTTTACCACCCAGTTGTTATCGTTTACATAGTCTTGTGGACTCAACCAAGTTAATTGTGGTAGTCAACATAGGAATATGAGAAATAACTAACTATTTTAAACTCCCAGCCAACTAAATATAACTGATTATTCAAAGTTAGAAGAGTTTGGTGATTCCACTATGATTATATCTTTGATACTCCTCCATGGATAGCATGACTATGGAGGAAGGCCCAAACAATGTTCAATTATGTTGAAGTGTTTCTCTAGGTTCTTCATGGAAGTTTGTAACTCATCGAACATGAGGAAGACTTCCTCCTTGGCGTCATTATCATCCAACACTACACAACCCAATAGAATTTTCAAATACTAGTAGATATCAACAATATACATGTATTAGTTATATCTTCCTCTAGTGCGTGCTATGTTAAGCACCTAATATGCTACCTCTCTAACCACTTTTATATCTATCAACCATATGTGATTTCCTACAATGTCATGTTTCACTGCCATTATTTTTTCATGAATATTAAGTGAGTGTGGATCCAATATATAGTTGTTGAAGTTTAAGCTTTCTATTGGGCTAAACATCCTCCTTGTTTTATGTAGTGGGCCACTCCTCATCGACTTTGAGTGCATTAATGATGTATTGTAAGCTTGAATCAATGATAACACAAACTTCCTAAAATATCGAAGCTTTCTCAAGAGATGGAAGTGAAGGGTAGTGGAAGCCAAGGAGGAGGGGAACATGGGAGATGAGGGAGTTTCTTATGGATGGATTCATAGAAGAACTTAAAGGAGAAAGATTGTTCCTGACTTGAAAAATATATCCAAAGTGGAGGATAAAAAAAACCAAACCTAACTATAACCATCTAAGTGATGGGTTGATAGTTAACACAACAAAAAATAAAAGAGAAAAAAATGTAACCAATTCTCGAGGGATGCATTAGGAGAGAACACCATAAGTAAAGAAACAACAAATATTAGTAAATTATCCAATATACAGAGTTAAAGTATCATGCCTAGCAAAAACGCCCTATGTCATTATTGTAGAACAATAACCCACGAATGCTAATAATTGACCACATTACAAGGCTCTGTAGCGTGAATTAACATATGCATTGTGAAAATTACGACTTAGTCTTGGAGAAAATGGCCACACCTATAAATTATGATTTTTCTGCCTAGGCATGTAGGCTAAGAATGAAACCAGTGATGGCTCTATAAATGCATACCACAATATAATAACTACTATTAATTTCAACTCAGTTGCAACCATTAAACCAATACTAGTTCTAGAGGGATCTGACACTACATTGGAGTGATGTCAAATGATCCTCAATGAAAATTCATGATGGATTTGTAATGAAAATGGGGACGGGTGCAAGTCCACATCCTCGTCTCTGAGTTCTTGATGAGATTATGGCCATGCACTATCCCACCTGACATGTCTTAGTCATTCTGTTGAGGAAATATTCATATTTGTAAGTATGACATTTCAAAAATTTATATTTAAATTTAGTTAATAAACATATAATAACCTAATACTTACAATCAACTCTTTTTCTAAGCATGTTCACACTCCCTCTCTATGTATACTATATGCTATGAATATTACATTAAAAAAAAAGGTAACAAAACATGTATAAAACTATTCCCTTACATGTATGTTGTTATATGTATTATGAGGATTACAATAAAATTAATAATAATATTTTTTATAGATAGAGATGTGAAATTTATGTATAATATAAATAGTAGTATGAAGAACAAGCACTGGATACGAATATTAAATACGAATCTATTAAGTGTGGGGAGGGATCACATATTTCACATTTTCTCAAAATTTTCGCTCAATATGAGTTTGCATCTTGAGATATTTGATCCCTCTTGGCATTTGATAAAGAAAACAAAGGTATATCTTAATTTCAAATCTATAAATGTAGAGAGTCTTCAGATCACTCATGGTGCAAATATTTTCTTAATTTTTGCACTAAAAAGGAGGTTTACATCAATAGAAATTCAATCATTCTTTATGTTTGGTAGATTTAGAGTAAGATAAGTATTTTAATCAATACAATCTCTTTTTCTATTTTACAAATTTAGAATAACCTAAATTAATATTATTTTTTCCTTACTCTACTTCTATATTTTAGAAAAATAGAATATAACTTCAACCTAAATTAGTATAGATTTTACTTTTTAAGAAATTTATGTGAATAAAAATCATGTGGACATAAAAATTAAGTATTAATATAATCCAAAGTATTTTTTAAGAGACTGATTTTTTTTGTATATTAATCACAACAATATTTTTGGGATCAACATTTCCTAATTCTAGTGACATAGATGGAAAACTAACAGAACAAGAAATAAATAATGGGGATATATCTATCTTTTTGTGCTTATAAGAATTGCATAACTTCCAGTATGTTACACTTATTCTAGATAGTTTTAATATTAGAGATTTTTTATTGTCGTGGAATGCATATATCTAGTTCTACGCGTAGTTCACCAATATATTGTTTGATAGACTCATTTTTCTAATACAAGCATTTTCTAGAAGGGTTTGTTAGATCTAGTTCACATATATAGGGATTTGCTAGAAAATTTTGCTAGAGTCCAGTTTTTCGATACAATGGTTTGCTAGATCCAGTTCATTGATACAAAGGTTTTCGAGATTTCACTATACAAGTGATTTATATATATATTTTGTTTTACATATATATATTTTGTTGACATACATAAAAGTGATTGCTATGGAATGCATATATCCAAACCTAATACAAGGGTTTTAGATATATGATTTTTATTATTCTGGAATGCATATATCCATAATAGATATATTTCCATAATACCCATAATATATATATTTCCGTAATACACAGATTTTGATAATGCAGTTTTAACAGTGGTAAGAGCTCCTAACTCAGAAAAAAAAATAAACATTTGGGTTTCAATACCAATTTTTGACTTAGTTCAATTACTTGAGAGAATATAGGATTTTATTTTTGTTAAAAGTATATGTCCATAATAGCTATATTTTCCTAATACATGTGGTTTAATAAAAAAAGGTTTGCATTTATGAAATTTTAGCTACGGGTTTTCAGTTTCTAAACATATAGCCTCCATTCCGCCAATTCTTCTTCCACGATAATGGCGTGGAATTTATACACTCGATGGCCTTTTCAATCATCATATATTTATATTTATATTTAATATCCTATTTCTTCTTTATAATGAATTTTCTTAACTCATTCACTAGATAATATGGAATGATGGAAACTATATTAAATGGTTAGCAATTTTTTATTAAAACTATCAACATAGAATATGGTAATCCATATCGTTTTGATTAATTATTTGTTTATATTGAATTTTGATTTAATATTAACCTTTTCAGTC
The DNA here is from genome assembly GCA_034641835.2 of Pinus albicaulis. NCBI lineage: Eukaryota > Viridiplantae > Streptophyta > Pinopsida > Pinales > Pinaceae > Pinus > Pinus albicaulis. Next base: position 1,216,776,503 of record CM076580.1, read on the forward strand.
ACGAGATATTTATATTAATATTTAAATTGTTATTTTTAATTTTAACTAATCCTTTTAACACGTTCAATATATAATATGGATTCATCGTAACTATATTGAATGGTTATATATTTGTTATCATAATTGTGCATGGTATATGGTAATCCATAGATATTTTACCTAACAAATAATAAAGGTGTTTTAATAATGGAGGTACATCTAATGGGTTTAGACATGAGAAAAATGGATTCATAATAGAGGGGAAAGACATGCATAATTTTAATGTTATGCTTTTTAATTTCCACTATTCGAGGTGATATCATCAGAATTTGTGAGTGGCCTCTCCTGCTACGCAAGAATGTGTTCATGTGGAGGCCTTTCCAAATACCACCCCCTCAATATATCTATTATACATTATGACCATTCCCCAAGTATATGCCATGTGTCGCATTTAATTCATTGGTTTCTAGTCCTCCATTGATTCCCCTTTGGCTCTTGTATTTGAGGCTTCAATACGAGTGGCAGTAGTAGAAATAAACTTGGATCCTATTCCCGAGGCTTCACCACCACCATGAATATCAAAAACAACCTTGAATCATATGCCTGAGTCTTCATCACCACCAACAATAGCAGAAACATCTGTAGCACCTGTAACCACCAACAATAGCAGAAACATCTGTAGCACCTGTAACCACTCTTTACTGCCAATTTCTACTTTTGGAAGTCTAGGTTTAAGGCACAAACCATCTAAAGCATATGGAAACCTTTGAACTCTTCTCCATAGGTTAAGTATTTTAAAATACCTCTAACATTATTTATATTATATCATCTAAAGCATATCGCAACCATTGGATTTTTATCCATACCTTAGCTATTTTAAAATTCGCTAACCTAACGTATATGATACCAACAATGTTTGGTGATAAAAATGATGTATATGATACCGATAACATTTGGTTACAAAATTTAGGAATATGATACTCCCACTTGTATGTGTAATATTTAATTTGTTGAATAATGGCATGGTCAAGACTCACAACCTCGCTGCACATTTAGGTGTTCTGCTCACCACATATCATTGCATTATAAGATTAATATTTATACACCTCACGTATATTTTGAAAATTATCAGTATTATTTTTATGGAGAATTATTATGTATGATGATATTATTATCTTTGGATGGATGTTTTTAATTTACCTTATAATAATATAATTCATGAAATATGTCGATATGGTAATCACACATTTGAATTTTATTTTATTTGATTAAAAATGGCGATGATATTATTAGTGTTATCTTGTTACTTTATATATGTTTGGGAAATTGTCAATGTTTTTTATGGAGAATTATTATGTATGATGACATTACTATTTTTGGATGGATGTTGTGAATTTATGTTAGAATAATGATATATGCAATAGGTGTTCATTTGGTATTCATATATGCTGAAATGGCACCAAGAAATGGCACCCAAAGGGGGATTCTACTTTAATTTTCCCTTAATTAAATTGGAAGAGAAATTCTAATTTCATCTCATAAGAGCTTGTAAGTGTTAACTAATTTAGGAATACTTAGTTAGCTCAAATAATTTGAATTGGAGGTCAAAGAGGAGGCATGTATATTTATTCCTAAGTTTTAGGGGATATACTTATAGTTATTTGTGAGTTGTAATTAGTTGACTCAATTAATTGAGTTAAAATCATTTTAACTATTTCTAACTGAGAGATGAGCTAGTGATAGGTCGAGCAAATTAAATTTGATTTAATTCACAAGTAGTGATCAATTACTAAAATTATGATTTGCTATAAATAGTTGTTGCATGACATTTGTAAGGAAGGCCCAGTTGGGATTAAGGTTAAAACGACAATACCTATCAATTGTATAATTATAAATTTGTACAAGTCATGCATGAGGTCATCAAGATGCCTTGAAGGGATTTGTGCAATCAATTATTTGGAATTTAATTATTAATAGGGACATAATTCCTCCAGGAATGCATAAGAAAGGGTGTTCAGACAAAGGCTGATAATTTGTTAAGTATTGGACCGATTTTTCCTAGATCGGTGTGAGATAATCAACACAGTGCAGAGGTTTCTCAGTTAGGGAAATAACATTGTATTGTTTCAGGATCTCAAATTTATGAAATATACAGATAGTGAGGTTTTGAGAGTTTTCTTTCCCCATATACATATTTTATTTTTCGATTGATTATTTATTTCTCTTACTTGTTATATGTGTGTGCAATCGAAATTGGTTTCCGCAATTTGTAGAAGGATTCAATATTTTGTTTTGGTACATTACAAGATCGGTTGAATCCTGTTGGATAATTTCTACAATGTAGGTATATTGAAAACTTTTAATCATTTTTTGATGGAGAATTATCATATATGATGATACTATTGTTTCTTGGATGGATGTTTTCAATTCCCTTTAAATTTATTTACAAACATTATGTTATCAATTTTAATTGTGATATATTATTTAATGATATCTATAAATTGTAATATATTTCACTACGTAATTGAAATGAGTAAAATGAACCCATAAAGGGGGTCATAAATGGAAAAAAAAAATTACACTTTAAACAAGAATCCAAATGTGGGTGTAATCATGGATGCAAAACAATAAGTAGAATTGGATGTTAAAATAGGCATGAAGATAAGGTGCAAAAAAGGACGTCAAAATGGTTTTAAACTAGAAGTAAAAAAAGGTTCAACACTAGACACAAAAGGGAACAAAATAGGTCATAAAAACAGTTACTAGACTAGGTGCAAACAAGGATGCAAAAATGGACATGAAACTAGATGCAAAAAGGGAAAAACAACTAGACATAAAATTTAATGCAAAAGGGGATGCCAAGTTGGGTGCTAAAAAAAAAAAAATTATGCAAATTTAGAGGCCAAATGAGAATGCAAATCCTTCATGTAAAATTGGGATACATAAATGGGCTAAAAAGGGGTTAAACTAAGGACACAATTTTGGATGCCAAAAATTATGCTTAACTAGATGAAAATTTATACTCAAACCTAGGTGTGAAATGAGATGCGAATGTGAAAACAAAATAAGGAAGAAAAAAGGATGAAAATTTGGATGCTGCTCAGAAACATTGACCATTGTTTCTTAACATTGTCGATAATTCGTAAATTTCTGCAATAAACACATGAAATTAGCTGGAGCATTAGTAACATCAAATTGAACCACTACAAGGTCATAATGCCCATACCTAGTACGAAATTCAGTTTTGTAGATGTCCTCTTCTTTGATGTGTTCCTGGTAATATCCTGATCTCATTTAAATATTTGAGAACACTATTGCTCCTTTCAACTGATAAAAGAAGCAATAAATTTGTGACCAAGGATACATAATCTTGATAGTCACCTTGTTCACTTTCTTGTAATAAATGCACAACCTGAGAGTACCATCCTTATTCTTCACAAGAAATATCGGTGCAGCCCAAGGAGACACACTTGACCTTTCGTATCCCTTATCGATCACTTCCTTAAGTTGCAACTTCAATTCCATCAACTCTGGAATCCTAATTATGTAAGGAGCCTTTGATGTTGGTGTTTCTCCTATTACAAACTCAATAGTGAATTCCACTTCCCTGTGAGGCGGTAACTCTAAAATCCTGGCTCGAAATATATCTTTAAGGTACTAGAAAACTAAATAAAACTTCAATAATTTAGTATCCTCGACATCCTTCCCCTTGTCACTGGGAACATGTATTTCAAATGGTAAAAATCATTTCCCACAACTACACTTAGCTTGCATAGCTATAACCATTATCATTGGTGTAGGGTTCTTCCTTCCCTGCAATACTCTATTCTCTCCATCATCATACAAGCTCCCAATAGCCTTCTCATAACAATATAAATTATTCCTGTCAAGGTACAAACAATCCATCCCATTAAACATGCTATATGAACCTAATGGAAGAACATTTAAATGTGTTTATATAGGCATACCATTCAGCTCAAATGCAAAATATTTCACCCAATGATGAAATCTCTTCCTGGTTCTTGTAGCCAAGTACACTAACCAAGACTCTGCATGCACTTATTTAATCAAGTCACACTTTTGCACTAGGTCAGGATTGGCATAACTATAATTAGATCGAGGATCAATAAAAATGGAAACAAATATATCGTATAGCTTACCTTCCATCTCAATAATAGATTCTTTGTGATCTTCATGGTTGTTATTAATTCTACATAGATTCAAGGAATTCTCTATCCAACATCCCAAACTATTTGTGCCTGGTGAGCACTTTAAATTTGAAGTCTTCCACTTTGGTACAATAAAAAATTCTTATTGTGATGATTCTTGCCACATTTCCAACACTGCAATGGCTATCTGTCACTACCCTTATTGTGCCACTCTCTAGGCTCTGATCCATGTCCCTTTTATGTTGCAGTGAATGTCTTGTAAGGAGCCATATTTTCTTTCTCACCTACATCCTAGGTCTTTCCCACTTCAGAGGGCATTTTCCCTTGAAAAAGAAAACATTTTCTCAAGTGTAGTAGTATTTCCAATGAGTTGATGCATTTTTGGGTATGGATTTTGTGCATGGGTTTGCACATGGTTTTGGGGCATGATGGTTTTCGACCCCTCATATTTTGTAGTTCTGGACAAGTGAACTATGGATATGTTCTAATCAAGGATTAATAAATTGGGGTTTATGAATGCTTCTGCATGTATATATGTGTTGTAGCACTAAAAGGAATATAATGAAACATCAAGTTGGTAGTCCGGATTTTGGATCAAGGGAAATATATATATATATATATATATATATATATATATCTATATATATATTATGTTTTATTCTCTCGCTATTGTTTATTTCATGTTTTTAAGATTCATTTGCAAATAATTTATGTACAGGGTTAAAGTTTACATTTCATATCAGCGTTGTTTCATCTTCAAGGGGACACCTTTGCTGCTGAGGGGTTTTTTGCTCAGCCCTATGGTAAACCCTGTTCAGTGGGAGATTTGCACGATCGATTATTGCAGTAAAAGAAGATGGCGAGAAGTGGAAATATAGAGATCAAGAAATTTAATGGTCTTAGTTTTGAGTTGTGGATGCTCAATATGGAGGATCTGCTCGTGGATAAAGATCAGTGGATCGTCGTAGATCTGGGTAGTAAACCAACGGCAATGTCAGATGAAGACTGGAAGAAGTTGGATTGGAAGGCAAAGAGCACAATACAGTTGTGTGTCTCAAATTCAGTATTGTTGAATGTATCTAGGGAAGATACGACGAAGAATTTGTGGGACAAGCTAGGGACTTTGTACCAATCTAAGTCTCTGGTGAATAAATTGTTCCTGCATAAAAAGATATATAACCTGAAGATGAACAATTGAGACTTGGTGACAGAGCATCTAAATGCCTTCAATATTGTGGTAAGTCAGTTGTTATCAATTGATATTAAAATCTCAAATGAAGATAAGTGCATGAGTTTGTTGTGTTTTCTACCAAATTTGTGGGATGGTCTCGTTATTGCAATAGGTAGTAATACAATTACCTTGAATTTTGATGACATTGTCTCAGCCTTGCTGTCGGAGGAAATGAGACAGAGAAATATGGAGGGCCATAGTGGAGATGCCTGATTTGTACGAGGAACGTCCTAGAATAGAAACAAGAATAAGGTTTCGAGTGGGATATATAAAGCTAGAGGGATATCTAAATCTCCAGGAACATTTGTAAAGGTGTGCTGGAAATGTGAAAAGGAAGGGAACTACTAAAAGGACTGCAGATATAAAGCTTCTGAGAAAGGAAAGGGATCTGATGATGCTTCTTCTGCAGAGGCAAAAACCACCTCGGATGAAGGTGGGGATGTGTATTTGGCTTCTTCTTCAAATACAAATGTAGATAATGAGGCATGGTTGATTAAATCTGGTGCATCCTTTCATTTCACTCCCCATAGGGAGTGGTTCTATGAGTAAGGGAAGTATGATAGAGGTGATGTCTTCTTAGCAAATGATAGGAAAGCAAAAATCATCAGACGTGGAAAAATAAAGCTGACGTTGCAAGGTGGAAAGATTAGAACACTTCTTGGTGTTCTGCATATTCCTGCATTGGTCAGAAATATGATTTATGTAAGAAAGATGGATGATGTAGGTGTAACAATAGTGTTCGAGAAAGATACATGCAATATGGTTCAGGGAGCATTGGTATTAACGCAGGTATTTCATATTGGAACTCTCTACAAGCTTCAACATAGCATTGTTATTGATTGATGCAATAGTTTTGTGGTTCCTGAAAGTGTAGCGGAAAGCCTAGCGATCTCTGGAGTAAATACCATGCTATGGCATCAAAGGCTTTGAAATATTGGAGATAAATTCCTTCGGATACTGAAAGGAAATGGTATGGTAGAAGGTATTTCTAATTTATCTATGTATTTAGATTTCTGTGAACATTGTGTATATGGGAAGCAGAATCGGGTGAGTTTTCCTTCTGGTGCTAAGAGAGCGAACACAATATTAGAGCTTGTGCACAGTGATGTGTTTAGACCTATGTCAGTTCCATCATTGGGAAAATATGTGTACTATGTCTCATTCATAGATGACTTCTCAAGGAATACATGGATATAGTTCTTAAGGAATAAATATATAGTCTTTGACAGATTTAAAGAATTTAACGCTATGGTGGAAAACCAGACATAGAAGAAGATAAAGGTGTTGAGGACAGATAATGGTGGAGTGTTTTTCAAGAAGGAATTTGAAGAATTCTGTAAGAAGTGTGGTATAGCATGACATAATACTAATTCATACACACCTCATCAAAATGAAGTTGCAGAAAGAATGAACAGAATGCTAATGGAAAAGGAAAGAAGCATGCTCAGTGGTATCGAGTTAGGACAATAATTTTGGAATGAAGCAGCAGAGACTGCATGTTACCTAGTTAACATATCACCTTCATCAGCATTGGAAGATAAGACTCCACATGAGGTATGGACTGGTAAGAAAACCTCTCTTTCACGTCGGAAGTTATTTGGATGTGATGCATATGTACATGTTCCAAAGGATAAAAGGACCAACTAGGATAATAAATCCGAAAGCTGCATCTTTATTGGGTATAAGGATGGTTTAAAAGGTTACAAGCTTTGGAACCCAGAAACAAGGAAGGCTGTGTACAACTGAGATGTGGTGTTTAGAGAGGTGAAAGTGTTGTTAAACATGAATTCCTACCAAAGGAACCTCAAAAGACATATTTTGAGCTAAAGGAGGATGAATCAAACTCTACAACATAAGAAGATTAAGAAGAGGAAGAGCCACAAACTCCAGCTATGAGAAGATCATTTTGGAAGAAGGAAACCAGAAAGGTATAGTCCATTTGCTTTCTGTTCAGATTTTTTTTTAAATATAACTGATGATGATCCCAGAACTATCAGGGAGGTAGTAGATTTAGAGGATGGAAAACTCTAGAAGGAAGCTATGGTTGATGATATGGCATCCTTGCACAAAAATGAGGCATGGGATCTAGCGGAGTTTTCGGCTGGAAGGAAGCCCATCGAGAGAAAATGGGTGTTTAAGAAGAATATGAATGCAGAAGGCAAGCTGGAGAATCATAAAGCTCGATTGGTAGCAAAAGGTTATTCCCAGGTGTTGGGAATTGATTTTGGTGATATTTTTTTCCTGTTGCCAAGGTTACTTCTATTAGATTACTTTTATCTGTTCCTACTGCCTTTGATTTTGAGGTAGAACAGATGGATGTGAAGAGAGAATTTCTTCACGGGGATCTGGAAGAGGAGATCTACATGAAGAAACCTGAAGGTTTTATGGTGAAGGGTAAGAAATAATTGGTATGCAGGTTAAAAAGGTCTTTGTATGGGTTAAAGCAATTACCAAGGATTTGGTATCAGAAATTTGATACCTATATACGGGAACTTGGCTTCATGGGAAGCAAAGAGGATCATTGTGTATATGTTAAATTAATTGGCAATCGTGTTATTTATTTGGTCTTTTATGTGGATGATATGTTGTTGATTGGAAATGACAAAGAAATTATGCATGACTTGAAGACCTAATTGTTGTCCAAATTCGACATGAAGGATCTTAATGCTGCAAACTATATTTTGGGAATTGAAATTAAGAGAGATCGGGCAAAGAGGAATATTTGGTTAAACCATAAGAAGTATGTTGAGACAATATTGCAGAGGTTCAATATGTATGATAGTAAACATGTGAAGGCTCCTACTCTTGTAGGTGTAAATCTATCTGTTGAATAGTGTCCCAATACATAAGAAGAAGAGGAGGATATGTCACGTGTTCCATATGCAAGTGCAGTGGGTAGCCTGATGTATGGAATGTTCTATACTGGAATAGACATTACACATCTAATGGGAGTATTGAGCAGGTTTATGTCAAAACCAAGGAAGCAGCATTGGAAAATATTCAAGCCGGTTTTCAGATATTTGCGTGGCACTAGTGATTATGGTTTGTGCTACCATGGAAGAATAGGATTGGATAGAGTTTTGGACATCTGTGGTTCTATTGATGCAGACTAGGCTGGAGATCTGGACCAAAGAAGATCTACAAGTGTGTATGTTTTTAGCCTATTTATAGGTGCAGTCAGTTGGATGAGTAAAATACAGTTTGTAGTGGCTTTTTAAACTACAAAGGCATAATACATGGCAGCCACTCATCCAAGAAAGGAAGCAGTTTGGTTGCAGAGATTGTGTTCAAGTATGGGGTTGGTGCAGTGAACTACAAGGATAAACTGTGATAGCCAAAGTGCAATTTCCTTGGCTAAGAACCATGCTTATAATTCAATGATAAAGCACATTGATGTTCAATATCACTTTGTGAGAGATATGGTTGAGGATAAAAGGGTGTTTCTAGTAAAGGTGGACACTTTGAAGAATTTTGCAGATGCATTGACGAATTTTGTGAGAACTCAGAATTTCTCTTGGTTTAGAGAAATAATGGATTTTGCAGAGCTGGACTAATGACTAAGATCTCATGTGGCCCCCTGCAGAAATAAAATAACAATTGGGAGAATGTTCGTTATGTGTTATATTATTTCCACGATTAGTCACACACGCGGGGGGGTGTGAAATAACTCCCTCTACGTTGCGTTAGGTGTAGCAGGGGGGTCACAGGGGGGGGTGGCAAGCCCACGTATTCGGGGTCTGGGGAAGCACCCTGGGAAAAAAAAATTGGACCCTATTTTTCAGTGGCCAGACCCACCCATGGTTTTGTGCATGGGTTTGCACATGTTTTTGGGGCATCATAGTTTTCAACCCCTGGTATTTTGTAGATCTAGTTAAGGGAACTATGGTTATGTTCTAATCCAGGGTTAATGGATTGGATTTTATGAATGCTCCAACATGTATATATGTGTTGTAACACTAAAAGGAATATAATGAAAAATAAAGCTGGTAGTCTTGATTTCGGATCGAGGTGAAAATCTCTGTGTATAACTATTTTATGCTTTATTCTCTCACTATTGTTTATTTTATGTTTTTAAGATTAGTTTGCAGATAATTTTTGTACAGGGTTAAAACCTACATGCATGAAATAGGAATACAAATGTACTCATATTCAAGTTTGAATGATATTCTTTGATAATTACTAGAATATGGGAAACCAATACCATTGATTCATATATTATTAGGAGATATTCAAGAATAAAGGAATACTATGGACTAATAATAATTTAGAGCCAGGTTTCAATGTGATATCTTCATCCTTGGTCATCCTATTCATTAGAAACTAATGGCATGTCCTCCTTTCCCTTGCCATGTAGATATTCCAGGGTTTTATTATTATTTTTTCAATTCATTAATGATCTAATGATTGGAATAAAATAAATTCCCCAATATCAGGCTCTATTTTTTCTCTTCATCAATTGTTTCCCATGATTCTTTAGTCTCTTTTGCAGATTAGCAAGGATGATCAAGGGAATCTATTAGGTCTTCTTCTTGATGTTTTTAATGAGCTTATATATTCAACTATTTATGTTTCTCATAGACACTTTTATCTTCTCTCACTCCCTTAGATGCATATATGTTTCAAATTACAACCAAGATCTATTCCACCTAATATGAAGATATGTATCTAATTCTGGTCAACATTTTATCCTCCTAAGATGTTGATATGCTTGTGAATGATGTTAGGATTTGATACATTACTTGGAGTAGCATTTACCCCTTTAACAAAATAAATCTCTCACATCCTTCTGCTACTTGCTAGTAGGTCCTATCTTGCACATGAATTAGTGTATGTGGGGGGACATTATGGTACGATTTGTTTTTCATCTCAAAATTAATAAATAAATTTTTGAACATAAAAAAATTTCAAATCAAACCTAACATGTTCTCATATGCCTTATTCTATTTATACACTATCATCACCAAGTTATATTTTGACATTTAGCTTCTAACTTTATGGAATTAACGAAAATCGCATTGCATTCACATGAAAAGGATTCATAGAAACTCACTGAAGTAAATGTATCAATTCATTAGACTACAGATTCTAAAGCAAGTTCATCTTTGTGTCTTACCATTGTCTACTTCACCAAGTTGTAAAATTTTTCCCAACAAAAACAAAATGTAGAAAAAAAAAGAACTATACCACAAATTCCTTAATATTTTTAGCATCTCCTCAGAAATGGTGCAAAAATTGTTAGTCAATTTAATTTCTTCAATTATCGACATTAAATTATCAATCCAAGAGTTCGTAAACCTAGAGATTCTACACCATATGTGTATAGTTAAAACCATCAATAGGCTTTCTAACCTATCATTTTAGCATGGAGAAAAGGTCATAAAAAACATGCACGTTGAAAACTAATTTTACAGGGGACTTATTAGCTAGATGGTAGGCTTAAAGATAGTTTGTTCAACATATAGGAGGTAAAATATCACTCAACTATGATATGGTTGTTTATATATTGACTAGAGAATAATATTTACAACCTTCCTCAATGAAGCTCATCCCTCTATAATTGTTGTTAGCGAGGAAAATTTTAGGGGCTAATATTCACAAATGGCTTAATTTTCCTTGCTTTTTCCAAAAGAAAAAAAAATATTTTCTATTTTCCATTTTTTTGTAATAATGATTCACCCAAATTTTATAGTATATTTTCTTTAACCCTAAAAATTTCTAAAAATTTATAGAAACTATATAAAATCATAATAATTTTCAATATTTTTATAAAAATATCACGAGAGATTTTGCAATTTTCATAATACCGAGAAGTAATATTTTTGAGAGTTTCTAAACTTTAAGAAAAACTCATATCCTTAAAATTTTATCTCATTTTTGGAAGGAAATAATATGGAAATTAAATATAGGATATGTGTGCTAACTAGGGTATCAAGATTGGGCCCATTCGTTATAGGTCACAATATTTCCAACTAACTTAATAGAGTGTTCATGTAGCCAAGGAATAGTTACAATGTATATCCCTACCCTTCAATAAGAAATATCACTTATACCAAACAATAATATAAATTAAAGAAAGGAAAATTCTATGAGATATGGTGGTCTCTAAGGTGTTGAGAAAAACCTCCTTCATAAGCACATGTTGCAATATTTCACTACACTTAAGCCTATGTGTTCATGCAAGAAACAAAAAGTTACAATGTGTCTCTCATCCCTTCCATGAACGATATGACTTATGCAACCAATAAAAAATTTTAATGAATACAAATTCCAATAGGAAAATAAATAATCAAATTGTGCATTCAAAATAAATAGAGTTTAATATGATTAACCATTCAAAGAACCTAATACTATAGTATTTCTCTAGTTGCAAAAGAAAAAAAAATGTAACTAAACTACATTAGAGAGAAAGAGAAGGGAGTAATTTGCACCAAGTTGATGGCACCTACCAATTGGTGCCATGATTCCTAATATACTAAAAGAATATTCATAATTCACGTCCCAATTGATTCCCAAAAGCACTGACATATAATCTATAATAAGAACAAATTTCAACAATACATAGTTGCGACTGTATTCACCAAAGGATCTGATGATCATATCATATTCACATTATATGGGTGAAGTACAATTGAAAACAATCATCAATAATTTTCACAAATTTTTCCTCAATTCTTTGTCCATACATTTAAACAAAGTGGAAAAGGCTTGGATTGAAACCAATTTCCCCAAATCAGAGTTTTCAACCATGTATAGTTTTACAAGATACTATCTTATTTGTTTTTTGTTGATTTTGGTTTTAGAGACATCTTCAGATTTGATTAAATGTATAATTCCCCTAAAATTAAAACATTTGAAAGTAACTCAATTTGGTTTCCTTGTTGACTAGGCACTCTATTTAGGATATGGTTTAGAAATGACTACAACAAAAAAACTCTTCTTCGAGGAATTTTTCATATCTCGTTACCTATACATTTTCTACGAAATGTATTTACATGACACTTGATTGGGATCATTATCCATAATACAAATGGGATGAAATTTATGAAGCTTTATTTGTTACTCTGAATGTAGTATATGGAATTTATTACTCAATTTTTCATTTATAGAAATTAAGTGAAAAATATAACACAAGTTGGAGGCTTTTGATATAGATGTAGGTATAAAACAGATAAAATCAAAATATGTCCATATTTCTAGGAATGAAAACCATGTTCTTGAATTTGATCTAGGTTTTCATAGATATGCCAACCTTGGAGTTTAGTTAGATGAACTGCAAAAGAGATACAAGAACTGGACTCACAATTTTCATTGGAAAAAGAAGTTATAGTCATTTCCAATTAATTAAAAATAAAATAAATAGATGAAAATTAACTACTTTAACACTTATAATATTGTTGTTATATATTCAGATATAAATATTGTAATAATGGAAATGGACAGGTGAAGGGATGAGCTATAATGATAAAAAAAAGGTACATTTAAAATGGTAGAATAAATGTTGACTCAATAGGAATATACTCTAGTAGTAACCTTCCAATGGTTTTAAGGAAGGGAGTTTTTTAATAAAAATATGAAGACTGCAATACCACCACTGTGAATTACAACGACACTTGTAAAAATTAATAAATGGCATCCAACAAGATAGAGAGACTACTTACCCAAGAAATCATTTCATCCCTAAAACCCTAGCCATGAAAATCCATGAGGTTGTAATAAAACTTAAGTAGATGACATCCTCAAGTAGATATTTTGGTTATCTTTCCATAGAAAATATAGAAGAAAAGGTAAAAATATACAAGTAGGTATGTTCCTCCACAAGTAGTAGTGATTTACAAATGATAATTTTTTCTATTATTTATATGTAATATCAAGAACTCTCCTAATTAAAATATATATCCTACTAGTGAAAGCCTTACGAACATAAAATAATGCCTTGATATTTAAAAAAAAAATAGAGATAAGGTTGCGACAGAAAATATCCATGGTACAATAGTATATAGACATTAAAAACCCTAGCTGATACTCTACTTGTGAAGTAAACATGCTCATAAGAGAAGAAATCCATCATAAATGTATTCTAATCATTTGATGTGTGGCACATGTGGTCTCCTAAAATGGATGAATCACTTAATAATCTTGCGGAACGACTCCAAAAGTGAAACATTCCCTCCAATGGGTGCAATATTTCATCTTTTAAGTATAATATTATCTCATAAAGGTGCAACATATAATCGAAAGGTGTCATTCCATATCGAAAATGGTGCTATCATGTCTCAAAAATGGTGTAGTGTCATTATCATGCCTAATTTCCTACATAAGAAATGGAACAACCTCTAAAAAAGGTGTGATGACGTCTATAAAATGTGCAAGTATCCCTTAAATCTCTTCCAAAGGACTCAAGGATCATGTCCGTGTGATGTCCATGCAAAGTAAATTGCCCAACGGTGGTCTCTAATTTTCAAAATGTGACCATGAATATAGGTAATGTACATAATTTAGTGAAACTTAGGAAGTGATCCATGTTGTAAATTCCATTGAGTAGATCACATTAAGTACCATCTTCAACATCACAATAATTTACTAAATTCATGCCATTTTAAAAGTTTAGGTATGGGAGAACCATCATTAACTTAAATTAGGTGTGAAAATACACAATAATGGTAGCATTTCCAAAGTATTCCATCAAGGAGTATCTATAATTATAGATGGAATGGTATGCGGTTTCATTTCATGAGTGGTGTTTCATAGTTGTATAAGGTTATGAAATATATTCATCCACACGATTTTCTTTGTTGAGGGAACAATTTTTCATTGAGTTGCCCTTTCCTTGGCACTATATCTAACAACCCATTTGTTTCCTTTCGCATATTCTATTCTATTTCATTTCTTTAACTTCATTCCATATAACCCTACATTCTTGCATATGCGTTTTATTATATGTCATTTTGGTATCATTTCATTTAGCCATTTTAGGTATGTATAATTTTCTTAAGAATTGGGGAAATGCATAAATATAAAGTGGGTAGAGCTCAATATTTACTTTTTATTATGACTTAATACTCATATCTCATCATTTTATTTAACATTTTAAACTTTATATCTTTCTCTTTCCATTTTTTTTATAATGCTTGACCAACCGCTAGCATTGGTACTCCTTTATCTTAGGCAATTATGAAGCATGGAGCCATATGTGATACATATAATAATCAACCTAAAAGGATGGAAAATGGAAGTGAGAATGATAGAGAAAATTATGTATAGATTGGAACATGGAAACATCACCCCTAGCAAAGTTCCTTAGTGGTATCGCTCTACCCAAGAGTGAAAATACTTGAATAAGAGATGGAAATTACGACCAAAGTGAAAGAGAGAAAATGAAAAAAAACTAAACATCATGATCCATTATCCAATTCAATCCATGATCACTAGTTTAATCCCTAATACCTATTTCATTAACACTTACAATCTACTTGTTGAGATTCAGCACCCACACTAGTGCATTAAGCACCTAAACTAAGGTGGGGCCCACAGTGCTATTTTTGAGTGCATGTTTATTTTTATTATCCATTAATTTATATGGACATTAAACTGTAATCTATTCTCAATGTGGACTTGAAATACTTAGCTAAAGTGGAAAATTTAGTTATATAGTGAATTTTGAGTTAGAGGCTAGTTGGTGGGACATGTAGAGTAATTCTAGTTGTAACAGAGTTTGAAGTGCAATGGTGCATGAGTTGGTGCAAGTTGTAAATCAGTTTAACTCAGTTAAGTGACTTAAATTCAGTTCTGCTAGTTGTAACTCAAGATACACTAGTGGGAGATCTAGTGAATTAAATATTAATTAATTCACAATGAGTGATCTCACATGCAGCTGGGGATTTACTATTATTAGCTACATGCATGTCAGATCGAGTGGAGACCTAGATTAGTTCTAGGTGAAAGGGAAGTTGACTATCAGTTGTGACATTATCTGCTTGCACACATGTAGGAAAACATCCATTGGATGTGCCAATGATATTTGCACAGTCAAGGCATGCAATATTTCATTCATTTAGGGATTGCATTTAGCAGGGATTATGCAAGCAACGCAAGTTTTCTGGAGGCAGTAAATTGACTAAGGAATTTGCCAATCTTTTATGATAGTGTGAGAAAATTAGCTGATGTACTGAGGACCCTTGTGAGAATATTTTTGTACGTAATTGTTTCATGATCCATGATATAATATACAATATAATATAGTGGGGTTCTTAGCTATAAGAAATCCCCAAGAAATTATCTATGTTGTGTGTGATTGATCTTTCTTCATGTTCATATGATTAGGAATTGTGTTTTTAATTCCAAAAAATATTTGTAGAAGTGATTCAGTATTTAACTTTAGCACATTATTAGATCGCATGAATCCAAGATATACATTCTTCTTGTATAATTTCTACATGGTATCAGAGCACAGGAAATTGCAGAAGTGAAGCAAGAGCTATGTTTGTGACTCGATAGAATTCAAATTTACATAAATATTTTCTTGGTGCTATAGTCAATTCAATATCGAAATGGCTTCCAATGGCTTGAGTTTAGAGTATGCACTCGAGGGCAGCTCGAACTACATTGCTTGGAAGGACATGATGGAGGTAGTAATCGAAGATAATGGCTTGAAGTAATTCATTGGAAAATATGTTCCTAAGCCAAATGTTGCAGATGGTTCCAATCTTGATGCATGGAAAAATAAAGCAGCAAAGATGAGGAGGATCATCTTAGAGGGAATACGAGACCACATATTCTCAAGCCTTCATGGGAAAGCCACACCATATGCTATGTGGAAGTCTTTGATAGATCTATTCCAAAACAGCAGCAACCCTAGGAAATTGGCGCTCAAAGATAAAATCAAGAAGATCAAGATGGAAAAGGGCGATACCATTCCAAAATATCTCACAAATTTTGTCCAATGCCGAGATGAACTGGGGAGTGTGGGAATAAAAATCATTGATGGTGATTTTGTGAGCTTGGATCTCCTAGGACTTCCTGAGATTTGGCACAGTTATCAAGACTCTGTCAACGGACGAGAAAAAAATTCAGACTAGGAACGATTGTGGTCAAATATGGTGCAGGAGGAGTTCAGATGGAACACTAGAGGTGGATCTTCATATAAGAATGAGGATGAAAAGGATTTTCCTTTGGTTGACAAGGCAAGGAAGGAGAAAGGGAATAAATTTACTTCAAAATCTGAGTCCAAAGGCAAGAAGCATGACATATGCAAGGTAAAGTGTTTTGACTGTCACGAACATGGGAATTTTTCTACTAACTATCCACAAAAGAAGAAGAACAAGAAGGTTGTCGGATATGCAGCTAGTGAGGACCTTGACTCCAAATTTGAGCTTGAATTATCCTTGATTTTATGCATGGTGTCAAATTCATTGGGATCAGTGTTGTATTTGGATAGTAGAGCTTCCTTTCACATGACAGGAGATAAGGAGCTTTTCAGTGACTTGGAGGAGAAATATCTCTAGATGCATATTCAGATGGGCGACGGCATACGGTACAATGCTACTAGGATTGGTACCATTACATTTCAAAGCAAGTTAGGTAAACCATTTCAATTAAAAGTTGTGATGCATGTACCAGGTATAAAGAAAAATTTGGTCTTAGTCACAATGTTGGAGTATGGAGGCTATGAAGTTGTTTTTAGTGATGGAAAGGATTTCCTACAACATAAAACAATGATTCAAGCCATGAGGATAGAGATTAAATATAATATTATCTACAATATGGATGTAGATGGTTGCACTTCCATGATGGGCAAGGCAGAAAAAGTGGTGATCTGAGATTACGAAAAATTATGGCACAGGTGATTAGGCCATTTTCATCATGGAGCCTTGGAATTCATGCCGAAAATTTCTACTAGACTTCCAATGGGAACACTTTCTCAGTTAGATCATTGAAATTCTTGCACCATGGGGAAGTATGTAAATTCCACCTTTCATGAGAAGGAGAACTGTGCTTCAGGGATCCTTGAGAGATTTTACACAGACGTGTCTGGACCATTCTCAATTGCCTCAACAACAAAACATAAGTACTATGTAATATTTGTTGATAAATTTTCTCATAAATTCTAGATCTTATTCACGCAGAAGAAAGATAAAACATTCCCCAACTTCTGTGAGTTTAGGGCATTGGTGGAGAAAGAGTGGAGGAAGAAAGTGAAGGATCTTAGGAGCGATAATGGTGGAGAATACATCTCTAAAAAATTAAAGAACTTCTACAGAAAAGAAGGAATTCGAAGAGAACTAATAGCACCTCATAACCCAGAGAAGAATAGGGTTGCAGAGAGGAAGAACAAAATGATTGTGGGTGCAGCACGAGGGCTGTTACATGATCAAGGCCTACCAATGCATTTGTGGGTGGAAGCATGCAACATTGCGGTTTATGTGCAAAATCATTGTCCTCATAGAGTACTTGGCATGAGTACACCTGAAGAGGCTTTCGCTGGTAAGAAACCTGATGTTTCACACTTAAGATTTTTGTCTCATCGTTTTATGTGCATGTGACCAAGGACGCCAGGAAGAAGCTAGAACTGACTACTGAAGTTGGGATTTTTATGGGGTACATAGAAACACCCCATAATTATCGTGTGTTTTTGCCAAACATTAGAATGAATTCTGTGTGGCGGGATATAAAATTTGATGAGGGGAAAACCATGTGGTTGTCCCTTGAGAGGGAGTTGGAATTGCATGTAGAGGAGGGACTGCTTGTTCCCAAAGATGAGTCTCAATATGTGGATTAGCCACATGAGGAGGTTCATGGAGTGGAGGAAATCACTCATGCATATTCATCCATCAAAAATGGAAGAAGGCACACCACAGAAGGTGATAGGCTGAGAATTGATGATGCAGAGAATGTAGGATCCCCTATTTCACAGCACAGAAAGAGACAATCTCCTGAATAATTTACTAGATATATGGCTCTTATGAGAAAATGTCTTATGATTGAACCATCTTCCTTTCAGGAAGCAGTGCAACAGCCTACTTGGGTTGATGCAATGGTGGAGGAGTATGACTCCATTGTCAAAAATAGTGCATGGAAAATTGTCCCAAGACCGGTTGACAAATCAGTGGTAGGTTAGAGATGGCTCTAAAAGGAAAAGTAAGTTTTTGATGGGAGTGTGGAGAAATAAAAGGCCAAATTTTTGTCTCAGGGTTTCTCACAGATCAAGGGGATAGATTATGATGAGACTTTTATGCCTGTCACAAGGTACTCTTCCATAATATTTATCCTTGCACTCTGAGCATAGATGGGCTGGTGCATTCATCAAATGGATGTCAAAATTTTGTTTCTAAATGGTATCATTGAGGAAAAGGTGTAAATAGAGCATCCTGAAGGTTTTGAGATCTTCAACAGTGAGTCGCATGTGTGCATACTAAAAAGAGAATTGTATGGGCTGAAGAAAGCACCCCGTGTTTGGTACACTTGGATAGATAGCTATTTCACCAGACTGGGATTCACCAAAAGTGAAGTAGATGAAACCTGTACCAGATCATGGTTGAGGGTAAGTTATTGATCATTTTTCTTTATGGTGATGATCTAATTTTGGGTGGTGATGAGCAGCCGATACACTCATGCAAGGAGGATCTTGAAAGGGAGTTCAAAATGAGGGATATGGGCCTCCTTCATTATTTACTTGAATTGGAAATATGGTAGCGGGATGGTGAAATTTTTGTGTCTCAAGGCAAGTATGCAAAGGAGATACTGGGTAAGTTTAACATGGAGAGCTGTAAACCCATGGATACTGCTCCTCTAGGAAACTAGAGGAAAGAGGATGCTACTTCTAGAGAGGTAGTGGATGCTACTTTCTATCGACAATTAGTGGGTTTTCTAATGTATCTATTGAACACAAGACTGAACATTTACTATGCAGTTAACCAGCTAAGTCAAGCTATGGTTAAGCCTACCAAGCTCTTTTGGAAGGTGGGGAAGCATGCCCTGAGATATATGAGGGGCACATCAGAGTATGGTCTATGGTATATAAGAATAGATGGAGTGAATTTTCATGGCTTCATAGATTGAGATTGGGCTAGAAGTCCATCAGAAAGAAAGAGAGCATCAGAGAGGATCTTTAGCATTAGGTCGAAAACAATTTCAATGGAAGTGGAATACATGGAAGAAAGCTCAAATGGCATTCAGTTCAGCGGAAGTGGAATACATGGAAGAAATACAAGATGCATGTGAGGCTATCTGGATGAGAAATATCTTGGTTGGTTTGTTTGGTTCTCAGATGGATATGACAGTGATTCATTGTGATAATCAGAGTTTCATTAAACTCTTGATTAATCTTGTGTTTCATGTTAGGTCTAGCCATATAGATATCTGGTACCATCATCTCAGAGACTGTGAGCAGAGGAGGATCATGTTGCTTCAGTACATTCCCACAGGAGATCAGGATGTCGATATTCCGACCAAGGCGCTCACCAAGAGCAAATTCGAATAGCATAGAGACAGGATCAAGGTGAAGGATAGTCCCTTTCTTATTAAGAGGGAGTGTTGAGATGCAACAGAAATATTTAGCACCCACACTAGTGAATTAAGCACCTACTTTCATTAAGCACTCAGTTGCATTAAGAACCTACACTAGGGTGGGGCCCATAGTGACATTTTTAGGTGCATGTTCATTTTTATTATCCATTAATTTAGATGGACATTAAACTGTAATATATTATCAATGTGGACTTGAAATAGTTTACTGAAGTGGAAAATTTAGTTAGGTAGTAAATTTCAAGTTAGAGATTGGTTGGTGGGACATGCCGAGTAATTCTAGTTGTAACATAGTTCGAAGTGCAGTGGTGCATGAGTTGGTGCAAATTGTAAATTATTTTAACTCAGTTATGTGAGTTAAACTCAGTTGTGCTAGTTGTAACTGAAGATACACTAGTGAGAGATCTAGTGTATTAAATATTAATTAATTCACAATCAGTTATCTCACATGCAACTGAATATTTACTATTATTAGTTCCATGCATGTCAAATCCAGTGGAGACCCAATTGAGTTCTAGGTGAAAGGGAAGTTGACTATAAGTTGTGACATTATTCACTTGCACACATGTAGGAAAACATCCATTGGATGTGCCAATGATAATTTCATATTCAAGGCAGGCAAGATTGCATTCATTCAGGGATTTCATTCAGCAGGGATTGCGCAAGCAAGGCAACCTGTATGGAGGTAGTAAATTGGCTAAGGAATTTGCCAATTTTTGTATGACAGTGTGAGACAATTAACTGATGTACTGAGGGCTCTTGTGAGAAGAGTTTTATATGTAATTTTTTCATGATCCATGATATAATATACAATAGAATATAGTGGGGTTTTTAGTTGCAAGCTTTCCTCGAGAAATTATCTGTGTTGTGTGTGACTTATATTTCTTAATGTTCATGTGATTAGAGATTGTGTTTTTAATTCCAAAAAATATTTGTAGAAGCGATTCAGTATTTAACTTTAGCACATTGTTAGATTGGGTGAATCCAAGATATATATGCTTGTTGTATAATCTCTACACTACCAACTAAAATATGTACCTCCTATCTCTTAGGCACAAAAATTATCAAATGAGTTGAGCATGGTGTGGTCAGAGAAATTTTGAGGTAAAAAATGAGCCTCCTGTTAGCGCTCAAATCTACCTCAGGCTGAAATGAAGTAAAACTCGAGGCTACATCAAACCACGCTCAGCCTCGTAGCTAGCCCTACGAGGACAGGAGAGGGCTCTCTCCGTCAATCTCGAGAAAATGAGCAATAGGATGCGAGATGACTTATAATAAGAACTGATTTTAGGCTAGTAAAGAGATAGGTATGTTTGATTTTTTGGTTTTTGGGTTTTCGCTGGAGAAATGGGAAAACAAACTTTGGGTCGGGGATAAGGTCAGACTTTTGCAGATTTCGAGTTGGGGCGAGGTAGGTGATTGTCTTGATGCTTTTGATTGGATATATGGATAGATTAGACCGACGAGGAGCTGAAGAGGGCAAAGAAGAACTTGGATCCTCTTCAAACAGTCGAAAACATATAGAACTAACTGAATTCAAAGGCAGAGCACTGTAAACAATGAATTCAACCTCATCTACTCATTCAATTTAGTTCAGAAGCATATGAAAGGACGGAATACATTTAAACATGAAGAAACTTACAGTCAACAAAGAGGAAACACCATCAAGAACAGAACACCACAAGGATCCCAACAAGTGCCACAAAACCCCTGATCTTTCCTTAGCCAAAATAAAAAATATGTACAATGATATCAAAAGTCTCCCAAGAGTCCAACCTCTCCAACCTCTGAAAATGATTGATAAATTACAATATATAGATCACTCTAACACCTTTCCCCACCTCTAGGGGTCGAATTCCCTCTTCAGGGATCAGTTTCAACCAATTCTAATCATGGAACTACAATCTAGGCATCTAACAACTTGCCTCTAAAAGAGTGGAAACTGATTCATTTACATGATTTTTACCCTTTTGAGAGTGAATCTTCTAGAATAGATAAAAATAAGCCAAAGTTACATGAAAAACATAAATTTACATCATAAAAACCCAAAAATTCCATCCACAAGCAAAACTAGTCCATACTAGGCGAAAATCTGAGCTGGCAGTTGAAAATTCAGCAAAAATTTAAGTGGGTCGCATTTGAGCCGAGTGGGTCGCATTTTTTTCATCCTGAATTTGAGGTACTTCCCGGCATCCAAATTGAGCTCATGATAGCTCGTTGGAAAGCCCTGGATGTTGAATATCCAACCCAAGTGGAATTTCCAAATTTGGAGCTCATTTGACCCTCCAAAACTTCTTTCTCCCAGAAGTACTTCCTGCTGGTGCAAAAGGTGGCAGCAAGGTGGTTTTTATGGTGTTTTTGAGCTCTTTGACCATCCAGAATCTGATGAAATGCCTAGGTAATGTCTAAGGATGTGTAATTTACCATGAAAAATCGAAAAATGCAAAAATTTCCTCCAGAAAGTGTCCCAAAAAAAAGTGAGCATATGAGTGCGAGACCCACTTAACTGAAAAACCTGTTTTTTGACCCAAAAATTTCAAAATGACAAAATTTTCTCCGAATTTCCTCAGGTAGGAGTGGGACGGAGATCCCTCCATTAACTAAAATACCGATCCAACGACCTCGGCCAAAATACGAAGTGGATTAGGCCTTTTAAACGCAGTCTTGGTGTGGCGCAACCTCCTCTTGAGTCTTCTACATTCTCGGCACACGGATGCGTACGAGCCCAATAATGGCCTTTCATGTGACGAAGCATGTCTGTCCTCTATCATGATCTTGTGAATGTACTGCATTGATGAAAGAAGGCGAGACCCATTCCACCTCACGTGGAGATAGTACTCGTCGTGATGTTGAAACAAAGCTCTGTGGCTTCTCTGATATGTGACCACTACTGGTGCACTGCTATGCTCCATCTCAGTGCATCAACCTCAACGATTGAGTCACTGTCCGACTCCCGCTCATAAACTGACTCTGTCTCTGACATGGATTTGAACAAGATATTTGCAATGTAGATATTGATATAGATGCAGTGAAGTCAAAGTTTCAATGCATTCTCAAAACCAAAATATATTGCATATGTACCAAAGTATCATAGGAAACACACAATGGTAATAGCTCTGTTTAGGTGGATTGGGATAAAAGAACAGTCTCTGTTTTGATTACAAGTGAATTTTGACAAATGAGTACCAAGTGCAAAATGTGGGGTGCAGCCTTTAAAATACTGGATAAAATTTGTCAAAGGGAACAATGAGTATAAGGCCGTGTTTATTGATGGAAGTGGACACAATGTGACAAAGTCACCGAAACAAAAAGCCATAACGGTGGTAAAATAATGATGATGACAACAGTGGTAGAATGAGTGTGAGGGCAGTGAGACTTTGACAATATATGCAGAGGTATATATATCAACCGTACAAGGTGGGAAAACCTTCACAAAACCATCCATATGTATTTAAAACCCTAAGGAATAAATTTTCCATGAATATAGGGTTTCACCTCTCCATTCAAATAAATCAATTTTCCCACTTCAAGACATCACAAC
The DNA here is from genome assembly GCA_034641835.2 of Pinus albicaulis. Classification (NCBI taxonomy): domain Eukaryota; kingdom Viridiplantae; phylum Streptophyta; class Pinopsida; order Pinales; family Pinaceae; genus Pinus; species Pinus albicaulis. Next base: position 1,216,799,943 of record CM076580.1, read on the forward strand.
CATATTTAAAATCTACTGAGCATTGATTGAAAACCTGTTTGAAAGCAGCTGGAGTCGATTCCACATGAATCTGGGCGCAAATATGACTTTTCTGGGCTCTGTTTTTAAGTGGGTCGCATCTCCCTCAAGTGGGTCGCATGCCACAAGTGGGTCGCATGCGTTCAAATTTACACTGGCCAAAACGCACAAGTGGGTCGCATCTGCCAAGTGGGTCGCATCCCCCTCAAGTGGGTCGCATGCCTCTTGCCACATAGTGCATTTTGCAGGAAGATTTTGGAGGCCTTCCCGGTGTCCAAATTGAGCGTGTGATAGCTCGTTGGAAAGATATTGGAGTCTAATTTCCAAAACAAGTGGAATTGTGCAATTTGGATTTCATTTACCCTGTCAAAAATTAAATCTCCCAACACTAGTCAAAATGAGCAGAATGAGGCTGCCTCAAGGCAGAGTGCTGTTGCAGCCAATGTTTGAAGGTCTTCCTCAACTCCAAATTGAGCTCATGATAGCTCATTGGAAAGATATTTTTGTCTAGTTATCATTTGACTCATCATGCAAGTCATTTGGCCAACCATGCTAGGATAAATCTTGATTTTTCCAAGGTCACTTCAGAGGTGCATTCAATTCTCCTGAGGCAACGGTATTTTTGATATTTCTCCAAACCCATGATACATGTGTAAAAAGTGATGGAGGTTTTTATTCTTTGGAATGTGTTGGACAAAAACCTCTCTCATTTCTCCAAAATTCATCTTTTATTGCTCTGAAAAATCTTTTGAGTGAAACTTATCCCGATGTGTGAAACAAGGGATTTTGTCGAAATGAAGCGAAATGAAGGGGATAAGGGGCTTCTAAATTCTTGGGGAAATTTTGGGAAGTAGGGAGGGATGTTAGGAAGCAGGGGGAAGTGTAATATCAGAGATTGAGTGAGGGGAAGGGGTCCAAAAGGGCAAAACACAGGCCTAGCCTAGAAAATTGCCAAGTTGTGGCAAGAAACTAGGGTTTGTGCAAAAATGAGGAATTTGGGGGATCTCAGTGATGGGAAGTGTTTAATAAGGTGAATTAAGTATAGGGGAAGGTGTGTGAACATTAGGATACAATTTTTTTCGATGATTTGACCATCCAAGAGAAATTACCTCCAAAACCCTAGGAGAGGGAAATGGACCTTACCTAGGCACAACTGAAGCATGAACGAGGTGTAAAATGACTCTTTGGAACCTGATATGATGAAGAAAACCCTCTGAATGATGACACACTTAGCTGAATAGTGACATGGACTGACATTTGGACAACTTTGAAAAGCGTGAAAACAAACCCTAGACCTAATGCCTAGTGACCAAATTTTTCTTGAAGACTCATTGAAATGACAAAATTTGACCTTGACACTTTAAAATCACTTTGAAAGAGCATGTTTGATCACTGTAGGAAGGCTGCAAAGGCTGACTCTAACATTGGCTCCAATGGGGATGGTGGCTCCATGGAGATGCCAAGAACGGCAGATCTCTGGGGGAGTCAGACAGTGCCTTCATCCATTGGGCGATTGAATCATTATTTGAACGGATAACACAATACCTTTGACACATTTATTGAATGAAAACTTGACTGAAAACTGACTAAAAATTGACTGAAACTTGACTCAAACCGACTCGATGGCAAACTGAAATAACTTGAAAAACTGACTCTACAGACCAAACACAAATGACTCATGACTGACTTAAAACAAAACTTTACCAAGCTTTTGGAAAAAAGGCAGCAGTCCATCAAGATTTGGAATCATGATGACAACCACCTGCATACTAATGAAATATGTTCAATCATGTATAATTGGCTTTCCAATGTAACCAGTCAAGCAGATGCATTGCTAACTGATTCTCCCGATCAGATCTCCTGGTCAACAATAGATACTGGTAACTGGGCATCCAAAAACATAGATGACCATGATCTCCTTCATCACTGAACACTGCAATAATCACTTTCACAGCTGACTGCAACAAATCTTCCATTGGGTCCTGAAAAACATGAAGATTTACCTTCTGCTGAAGAAACAAGGTGTCTTTCTCTTCTGATTCTGATTTATCTTTATCATGTACTTCAGTAAAAGTATGCTCCTGGGCTTCAAAAAACTCTAAACAGGTAGATGAGCAGATCTCCTCTTGTAAAAACATTTCAACACATGAAACATATGAAGAAGAAATTGAAAGGGAATCCTGAATGTTCTGATCTTCTGTAGTCTGAAAGTAGGCTAGGTCATCTTCATATGATATCACAACCAGATTATCATGTTCTTCATTGCATTCATCAATCATGAGAAAAGCAACTTTAGATGATTCTTGAAACCCAAACATGATATCTCTATCATCTACCATAAATTCATCCAAAGGAACTGTTTCACTTACTTGAATGAAGATCCCATCCTGTTTTTCATTAACTGACTGAATGGCTTCTTTCTGAATGCTGTGTTCTAATGAACTGAAAACATTTGAATCCATACCTTTGTTTTCTTCTTTCCGGATGATCTCAACAGCAGAATTCTCCTTGATGGGTTTCAACACAAGATATGCTTTGTCATCACAATCTGAATGTAGATCTGAAATAGCTGGCTGGTCATTATCACAATCTGAAACTGAAACTTGAGTTCCCGGCATGCTGTCTTCTTCTGTGGGCAGATCTGAAACAAGCTCTTCTCTTTCATCATTTTCCGCCATATAGACATCTTCAACCTGCTGATCTATAAAGCTGCTTACAGGACTATCATCCTTTTCAGAAAAGGAAGAAGTTCCACCATCACCTTCTTGACCATGTGCACACTGCAGATCTGCGTTAACTTGAGCTGGAACAAGACCTCTCAAAAGTAGATCTATCTCATCTTCAGACAGAGGAGATAATACCCTTTGTTTTCTTTTGCTCAAACAGTGATTTTCTTCATTGATTTCAAGTGAAGGAGTATACAGATTTTCCTCATACTGCTGATCCATTTCATGTAATTCCGGTTGACTATCAAGATTCAAAACTCCTTCATCTTCCACCACACTAAAATCTTGATCCTGCTGCAAATTTTCATGATTGTCTTTATGGGTATCCTCTAGGTTCTCTTCATGTTGCTGAAATGGATTTTCATATAGGGCTTACATGATCTCATCATCCATGAAATTATCATCTTCATAATATTTCTCAAGGCTTTCAATAAAAGTAGAAGCATGTTTGCAATAGTCATGAACTAAATTTAACGATGGATAAGATGTTTGATATTTTTCAATGAACAGAGCATGAAAATCCTTTAAACAGTAAATACATGGCGGCGGCAAATTTTCATACCAAGATTGGGCTGCACCTTCCAGAGTGGCTAGGAATATCTTCATCAAACAATCTTCAGGAAAAACTACCTTCAACTTGCTTTATCACCAATTCTGAATCACCATATACTGCAATCCTTTTCGCTTTCAGCTTCTTAAGAATCTTAAGGCCAGCAATAAGAGCCTCGTATTCTGCTTCATTATTAGAACAGTCAAATGCCAGCTTGTAGGAACACACTCTCACATTGCTCGGGACCTTATCCGGAGCGGAAAACGGACTACGAATCCAAACACCAATTCCAGCACCGTCGCTGCCCATTGCGCCATCAAAATCCATGGTCCAAAGACCATCTTCATCGTCCTCTAAATGCTGAAATTGTACCGGCTCTGTTTTTTCTGTTTGCTGCCCATTGTCTTCAGCTGATTGCCCCATAACAGCTTGTTTTTCTCTTCTTTCTTTTTGCAAAATTTCTCTAAAATTCTCAGTGATTTCTGGTATATCTTCTGCCTGAACTAATTGACTTTCTATATCATTAAAACTATCAGCAAGCAACACAAACGACTCTAAGTCGGTATGTACATAATTTACAGGATGATTGATTGGCTTCTCTTTGCTGGTTATCATGTATTTCATCTTATGCTCTCGATATAACTTTCTCATTTGACCGAAGACTGGAATTGTAGCATAAGAGAAATCTAACTGAAGTGTACCTTTCAACTTTGCCCCCCAAGATCTTGCAAGGAGCATCCCGAATCGTGGAGGAATGTCGGCAACCACCACATCCATCAAAACATTCTTCGCTGGGATTTGATCTAAGCTTACCACCAAATCTTTGATGAGTCCTATACACTTTACCCGGCTGGAATCAAATGAATATAAATCATGATATTCTCTTGTAATGTCTAATCCCAACTTTTCCATGATCGCCTTTGGCATCAAATTGTACGAAGCACCCGAATCGAGCATAGCATTGTGCAATATATATTCGTGCAACCTCAAACTGATGTAAAAAGGAGGAACATTACTGTCAGGGGACTCACCATTTAATGCAGGCCCAAAAATCAATTCCGGCTGATCATCCTCAACATTTACTGTGTCAATCATTGGATCAAAGTTCAGAATTTTGGAGACTTGACTACGGTAGCTGCTGTTCTTCATGATTTTTGTCAAAGGAATAGATATTTTCAGTTTGGAAATTTCATTTTCCAAGCTAAATGCTGAAACTTTCTCAACCTCTTTGACTGGAACTTCCTTCTTTTCAGCCTTGTCTTTCACTATGTTTGACTGATTTACCTTCTCTGCTGATGATACTTTACTAGCTGCAGGATCAATTGTTTCTTTTCCTCTCTTCTGTGGTATCGGTGAATCTGTCTTCGGTGCTGAAGCTTCTTTTCTTTTCTGAATGGGATTTATGGGCACATCTCGATTTCTCAATGAATATTGTTTCTGCTGAGCAGTCAATGCATTCATATATCCTCTTTGATATTCTTCCGATTCTTCCTCTAAATCTGCATCATTTGTTAGGATAAAATCCTCATCTTTCTGAACAACTGAACTTTCTCCGTATTCTTCATCCTCAGTGATATAGATAGGCAGATCATCGGGAGTGAAAAAATGATTTTGCTCACCTGTTACATCATCATCATCATCGGAATCTTGACTGACGAAATTCTGCAAAAGAGGTGTCTTAATCTGCTGTTGGGCTGCTGGCTCTTGAGCTCTTTTTTCACGCTGCTTAATTCTGAATTGTGGCTGCTGCTGGCCACGGTAGTTGCGATTACGAATCTGCATGTCTGATTTGTCAAGTGTCACCTTTTTAAGCAGTTTTTCCACCTCACGAAGCAAGTGCTGTTCTGATGTAGATGTGGAAGGCTCTTCTTTTATCGTCACTCTTTTCTCTGCTTTCAACCGTGCTCTTTTATCGTTCAGATTTTCCTCAACACTAATAGCGATCTTCTGCATATCTTCTAAAGTAGGTGGATCTCTATCACGAAGGGAATAAGCCATCTCCGGATCAAAACCATCCTTGAATTTAAGGAGAGCAGACTTCTTAGACGGTCTCAAGTCATCTGGAATTGCATTATACACCGTATTGAATCTAATAATATAATCCTGAACGGACTCACCAGGATTACGTTTGATGTTTGTATATTCTGAAGTAATCTGCAGCGGATCCTTTTTCATCTCCCATCGATCTAAAAACTGCCTCTGGAGTTCTGCCAATGTAGTGATGCTTCTTTGTGGAAAGGCTCTAAACCATTTTCTTACCTCTCCTCCAAAAGTTTGCACAAAAAGCCTCATACTCACATTCTCTTCATCAATCTCAAAACGATCAAAAAAATCTGCCATATTGTCTACATGCTGTTGTGCAGGAAAACTCTGTGGAGTGCCATCAAATATTGGGATCTTGCTCTGATAGTCTACAGGCATATCATTCAACTGCTGTGGTAACACAAGAGGTGCAAAACGAGCAGCCATAGCTCTTGGTGGATTGATGACAATCTGCTGTCGAGGAGAAACAGGAGGACTAGGAGCAGTAGGTCTGCGAGGTGTATTTGGTGGAGACGGAGGAGAAATTACTATGGATTGCTGATCAGAAAACTCAGGCTGAACCGGAATGGTAGGGATAAAGGGAGGCTCAGTAGGGATCCGTGAACAAGATGCAATTTCAGATGGTCCAAGAATTTGTGAAGCAGATTCAGTGAATTCAGAAGTGTTGGTATCCACAATGGAATTTTGCAACTGTCTATCCAGGTAATGTGAAACAAATCTATATTGCAAGTCTTCAGTAAACAATGGATCTGGAACTAATCTTGACAATTCAGTTTCGGAAAAATTTACAAACAAGGATGTTTCAAACCGTGCATCAAAAGGAATTTCATCAACATATATAATTTTCACAGGACAGGATGCAGATCTGGTAAGCAATCTGGAACTCCCAAAACTCAGTTGACTTTCTCTTTTAGAACTTTCTTGACTTCCTTGTCTTCTAAGGGTCCTAGGAATCAGATTTGGATTTTCAAATATTGTTGGTGGATCAGGGTCAGGATTCGCCCTAGTATTCCTTCTTGAAGCCAGTGTATTGATCTTCTCGGGACAAATTTTCAAGGAACACAATCAATTATTTTCAGCCTTTCGACTTCTAGACTCAATCATCCAAAGGGTCTAGAACGAATAAGTATACTGGGGTGATTTACAAGTCAAGTGCTGCACTCACAAGCTTACCGGAGATCGACTGAAGCAGTGTTTATCTACTAACGCTTATGCATAGAAAAAGCGTTTCGAAAGCTACCTGGCGTGACTTCAGACTCCGTCTAAGACTCATGGAACAAACACATCAACAAGAAAACCATTGAGATCTTCCCCAGTATGGTCGCCACTATGTTAGCACTCAAATCTACCTCAGGCTGAAATGAAGTAAAACTCAAGGCTACATCAAACCACGCTCAGCCTCGTAGCTAGCCCTACGAGGAGAGGAGAGGGCTCTCTCCGTCAATCTCGAGAAAATAAGCAATAGGATGCGAGATGACTTATAATAAGAACTGATTTTAGGCTAGTAAAGATATAGGAATGTTTGATTTTTGGTTTTTTGGATTTTCGCTGGAGTAATGGGAAAACAAATTTTGGGTCCAGGGATAAGGTCAGACCTTTGCAGAGTTCAAGCTGGGGCGAGGTAGGTGATTGTCTTGATGCTTTTGATTGGATATATGGACAGATTAGACCGACGAGGAGCTGAAGAGGGCAAAGAAAAACTTGGATCCTCTCCAAACAGCTGAAAACATATAGAACTAACTGAATTCAAAGGCCAAGCACTGTAAACAATGGATTCAACCTTATTCACTCATTCAATTTAGTTCAGAAGCATATGAAAGGACGGCATACATTTAAACATGAAGAAACTTACAGTAAACAAAGAGGAAACACCATCAAGAACAGAACACCACAAGGATCCCAACAAGTGCCGCAAAACCTCTGATCTTTCCTTAGCCAAAATATGAAAAATATGTACAATGATATCAAAAGTCTCCCAAGAGTCCAACCTGTAGAATGCCTCAGAAATTACAATATATAGATCACTCTAACACCTTTCCCCACCTCTAGGGGTCTAATTCCCTCTTCAGGGATCAGTTTCAACCAATTCTAATCATGGAACTACAATCTAGGCAGCTAACAACTTGCCTCTAAAAGAGTGGAAACTGATCCATTACATGATTTTTTACTCATTTGAGAGTGAATCTTCTAGAAGAGATAAAAACAAGCCAAAGTTACATACTAAACATGAATTTACATCATAACAACCCAAAAATTCTACCCATAAGCAAAACTGGTCCATAATAGGCGAAATACTGAGCTGGCAGCTGAAAACTCAGAAAAATCTCTAGGTGGGTCGCTCCTGAACTGCGTGGGTCGCTCATGTTCCAGGCTGATTTTGAGGTAGCTCCCGACATCCGAATTGAGCTCATGATAGCTCGTTGGAAAGCCCTGGATGTTGAATATCCAACCCAAGTGGAATTTCCCAATTTGGAGCTCATTTGACCCTCCAAAACTTCTTTCGCCCAGAAGTACTTCCTGCTGGTGCAAAAGGTGGCAGCAAGGTCGTTTTTATGGTGTTTTTGAGCTCTTTGACCATCCAGAATCTGATGAAATGCTTAGGTGATGTCTAAGGATGTGTAATTTACCATGACAAATCCAAAAATGCAAAAATTTCCTCCAGCAAGTGTCCCAAAAAAAAGTGAGCATATGAGTGCGAGACCCACTTAACTGAAAAACCTGTTTTTTGACCCAAAAATTTCAAAATGACAAAATTTTCTCCGAATTTGCTCAAATTCGGAGCGGAGGTCCTCCATCATGTATCCTGCCCAGTCAACGAAGCCTCGACCAAAATCCGAAGTGGATTAGGCCTTTTCCGCCGTTTTAGTGCTTCGCGCAACCTCCTCTTCAGAATCTTCATTCTCGCTTTGCAGACATGCATGCGAGCCCAATAATGGCCTTTCATGTGACGAAGCATGTCTTTGTCTCTATCATGATCCTGTGAATGTACCTACGCTGATGAAGAAGGCGAGACCCCTTCCACCTCACGTGGAGATAGTACTCGTCGTGATGTTGAAACAAAGCTCTGTGGCTTCTCTGATATGTTACCACTACTGGTGCACTGCTATGCTCTATCTCAGTGCATCAACCTCAATGATTGAGTCACTGTCCGACTCCTGCTCATACTCTGACTTCTGTCTCTGACATGGCTTTGAACGAGATATTTGCAATATGTATATATTGATATAGATGCAGTGATGTCAAAGTTTCAATGCATTCTCAAAACCCAAATATATTGCATATATACCAAAGCATCATAGGAAACACACAATGGTAATAGCTCTGTTTAGGTGGATTGGGATAAAAGAACAGTCTCTGTTTTGATTACAAGTGGATTTTGACAAATGAGTACCAAGGGCAAAATGTGGGGTGCAGCCTTTAAAATACTGGATAAAATTTGTCAAAGGGAACAATGAGTATAAGACCGTGTTTGTCAATGGGAAGTGAGACACAATGTGACAATGATCACAGTGAAACAAAAAGCCATAACAGTGGTAAAATAATGATGAAGACAATAGTGGTAGAATGAGTGTGAGGGCAGTGAGATTTTGACAACATATGCAGAGGTATATATATCAACCAAACAAAGTGGGAAATCCTTCACAAAACCATCCATATGTATTTAAAACCCTAGGGAATAAATCTGCTATGCATATAGGGTTTCACCTCTCCATTCAAATAAATCAATTTTCCCACTTCAAGACATCACAACCATATTTAAAATCTACTGACCATTGATTGAAAACCTGTTTGAAAGCAGCTGGAGTCGATTCCACATGAATCTGGGCGTAAATATGACTTTTCTGGGCTCTGTTTTTAAGTGGGTCGCATCTCCCTCAAGTGGGTCGCATGCCACAAGTGGGTCGCATGCGTTCAAATTTACACTGGCCAAAACGCACAAGTGGGTCGCATCCCCCTCAAGTGGGTCGCATGCCTCTTGCCACATAGTGCATTTTGCAGGAAGATTTTGGAGGCCTTCCCGGTGTCCAACTTGAGCGTGTGATAGCTCGTTGGAAATATCTTGGAGTCTACTTTCCAACACAAGTGGAATTATGTAATTTTGATTTCATTTACCCTATCAAAAATCAAATCTCCCAACACTAGTCAAAATGAGCAGAATGAGGCTGCCTCAAGGCAGAGTGCTGTTGCAGCCAATTTTTGAAGGTCTTCCTCAACTCCAAATTGAGCTCATGATAGCTCATTGGAAAGATATTTTTGTCTAGTTATCATTTGACTCATCATGAAAGTCATTTGGCCAACCATGCTAGGAGAAAGCTTGATTTTCCCAAGGTCACTTCAGAGGTGCATTCAATTCTCCTGAGGCAACGGTATTTTTGATATTTCTCCCAAACCATGATACCTGTGTAAAAAGTGAGGGAGGTTTTTCTTATTTGGCATGTTGTGGACAAAAACCTCTCTCCGTTTTCCAAAATTCATCTTTGATTGCTCTGAAACATCTTTTTAGTGAAACTTATCCCGATGTGTGAAACAAGGGATTTTGTCGAAATGAAGCGAAATGAAGGGGATAAGGGGCTTCTAAATTCTTGGGGAAATTTTGGGAAGTAGGGAGGGATGTTAGGAAGCAGGGGGAAGTTTAATATCAGATATTGAGTGAGGGGAAGGGGTCCAAAAGGGAAAAACACAGGCCTAGCCTAGAAAATTGCCAAGTTGTGGCAAGAAACTAGGGTTTGTGAAAAAATGAGGAATTTGGGGGATCTCAGTGATGGTAAGTGTTTAATAAGGTGAATTAAGTATAGGGGAAGGTGTGTGAACATCAGGATACAATTTTTTTTCGATGATTTGACCATCCAAGAGAAATTACCTCCAAAACCCTAGGAGAGGGAAATGGACCTTACCTAGGCACAACTGAAGCATGAACAAGCTGCAAAATGACCAAATGGAACTTGACATGATGATGAAAACCCTTTGAATGATGGTACACTCAGCTGAATGGTGACTTGGACCGACATTTGGACAACTTTGAAAAGCATGAAAACAAACCCTAGACCTAATGCCTAGTGACCAAATTTTTCTTGAAGACTCATTGAAATGACAAAATTTGACCTTGACACTTTAAAATCACTTTGAAAGAGCATGTTTGATCACTGGAGGAAGGCTGCAAAGGCTGACTCTAACACCTCCTAAGAAATGTTATAAAATAATAGTGGAAATAATAAAATAATATTATATTACCCCATCAATTTTGGACGAAAACCATGTAGCATAAAGCTCCCCTCACATCTACCCACTTTCATCTGCTTACCCAAGGTAAACATCAGATGAGTGGAAATTATGACAAGACTCAACATCTTAGGAGACCTTAAGGAAATGGAGTCAACAAACAAACCTTACTTCCTTCCCTCAGGTGCCACAGGACCCTCCAAGAGTAACCCAACCCCTCCAGGTGTCCATTCCCTGAGCCAACCTAACGTTTCCATTATTTTTACCCTTAGCATCTCCCTTGCCAAGGCATCAATGTGACTAGAAACCCCCAATCGCTCCCACAGGCCTGCATTAGTGTGACTATGGACTTTTTTACTGAGTGTTGTGCTAGTGATTGTAGATTTAAGGTTAGATTATAGGCCTAGGGCTAGACCTCTACCCAGAAATCCATATAACTTTTAGAATTCCTAAATTACACAACATAAATGATTGTAAACAAAAAACTAACACCATGACTAGGCCTGACCATCCCCAAGCAAGACTGACATTATGTAAAACAATGGAAACGAACGCAATCTATAGGTCATGAATTGAGCATAAGGGACTACAAATTAGTATGAAACTTATCAAGAAGGATCACAAACCTCTCCCAGTAGTTGTCTTAGTATTAAATAGGCCTTGCAACCATTATTTTTTCAGTTACAAGTAAAAACATGAATAAAACCAATCACATAACCATTCTTATAACTAGCATATAACCACAAAAATAAACATAAGATAACAACCATTAAATCCACATAAATACAAGTACAAACCAAGAGAACTTATCTTTCATTAAAAATATGCAAGAGGCAACCAAGTTCAAGACGTCCATGTACCACCTGACCATAGACATAGCTAAATCCAATATTTCTTTTAGACAGTCACCCCCATGCCATATTCCAATAATGAATGGTTGATATCATGGATAAACCAATCCAAAAACAACCAAGGGAATCTAGATGTTTGTTACACAGTAATTTTTCACCATCCCTACCATTCCCCGTCCCGCACATTGGAGGGCCCATTTTGTGACCTGTGAACAATGTCATGCCCTGAAACCATTATCATTGCATTCCTCTAAACATGAGCTTCAATTGCCCTGAAGACATATCCTTGCAGAAAACCATAAAAACATCCCTTTTTGCATTGGCGCGGGTAGACAGTTCATCCCTCGTGCCAATGAGGAAAATCCTACAAAGAGGTCGCGCTAACTGGCGCTCTGTCCCAGAGTCGCAGTCATGCCAGCCAATTTAAGGAGTGTTTTTTAAATAAGAATGGCAGAAGTTTCGTTTCAACAAACTCAGAAACTGTTACCTATCTTGAGTTGGGAGGTTTGGCTCTGGGAGCTCCATGAAAGGGAAGTGGTTTGCCACCTCTCATGGAAGCTTCCTTGATGATAGGGCCAATCCCACAATTATAGGGATCCCAACTCCTCTTCCTCCATCTATAAAAGCTTTCTCATTGCCATTGCAAGCTAGTCTTGAAGTGCCTAAGCTTTGAATATCCAAATTCCCAAGAGCCTTTATGCTGCAAGAGCCCCCATTATTCCCTTAAGTCCGACTCAAGCAAGGAGACTATCATCGAGAGACTCTAAGAGAGGCTTGTCCCATCCCTGGCAGGCTTTGCGAGACATGTATGACTGGAGACCCTTCCGAAGGAGACCTCAGCATCAGAACATTGGTTGTACTCTCTTTCGATTGCTTATTAATGAATGACTACTAGTTATGGTTCCACTCTATTTTTCACTTATGATAATGATGAGTTATATCCTTTCTGACAGATATATAGTTGTGTATTCTGGATTTTATGCTTGAATTCATGTTTTTTCTTGCATGTGCAGGTGTCCATTCACGGAGATCGTGGGGATTGTGATCTGCTGAGGCTGAGGAACAGGAACGCTATCTCTTCTACGGATCATAGCATTGGACTCCAGGTAGGCCTCCATCGTTGGTCTATTTATTCGCAATTAGGAACTTGCGTTGTAGCATTTGATGATTGTTGCTAGACCCGTGCTGGGCTAGTAGGGATCGCCTCTGTCCGCAGAGGGGATTTACCTCCTCAACAATTTGGCGACTCCATTGGGGATCGTCTAGTTTTGATTGTCTCGTTTTGATTGTTTGGTGGTTTTCCTTGCTTGGTTAGCCTTTTAGGCTGGGTTCTTTTGCTGTTTTTGCTTCTTGGTTTGCTTGGTTATCATTGATCTGCTTCTAGAGTAGTTCTTTTTTACTTTTGGCTGAGGAACTCGGCTGGCGCGCTTTTTAGCTCGACAGTCGCACCAATTGGCGCATGTTGCTTTTGTATTTCCTGCGCCAATTGCTTTGTGGCGCCAGTTACAACCTCACAGTCGCGCCACTCCTGTGAGGCATTAGGGTTCACTCAGTTTTGAGCTCTCTGGGTCTGGTCAGTGTTTTTCTTTTGGGTTTTTCGGCTACCTGAGTATGTTGGAGTCCTCTTTGAATGGGATTTTTCCTTCGTCCTTTGGTTTTTTGCTTTTCTCCATCGATTTCACGTTTTAAGCCCTAGGGCATCTAGTGGCTTTGTGTATCGAGCCCTCCTTAGGAGTTTTGGTGTTTTTTTAGTCCAGTCAATTCTCTGATTGCTCTTCTGCATTCTCTTAGTGGTTGTTCACCGTTTCGTTGCGATTTTTGGGTGATTGCTCTTTTCTTCATTCAAATTTCATTTGGTCTTGCTTTGGGCCTAGATCACACGGTCCATTGGAGCCTTTGAGACTTTTTCTTGGTTTTGAGAGACTTTGGTCGATTTGAGATCTGATTGTTTGTGCCAATGAGTGAAATTTTTTTGTTTTTCTCTCTCAATATCATTTCTCAAATTTCTTCTCTTTTGTTTTCAGTTTGTTTAGTGCATCTAGCTATCAAACATTGAAAATTTAAAAAAAAAATCTCTTTTTCTTTTGGTTGATTAGTGCAAATTGAAATCTTTTCGATTTTACTAGTAATTAGTGATTTGAATGAAAAATTTTCGATTTCATTAGTTGCATTAGAGATATCATTGATTGTCTTCTGATCATTTTGTTTGTGTAAAAACTCTCAACTTTTCTGTAGCTAGTTTTCATCGAACGAAATGATGTACTGTGGCATGTAACTTTGCATTTAGGAGTTTTTGAGACAGCACATTCATTAGGGCCTGAAAACTGAAACGTAATTGAAGATCAACTTTAAAATCTACTCAATTTACACTAAGGAAGCATTAGAATCTAACGAAACACATTTAGAGGTCTAGGCTAGAGACGTGTTCCGGCGTCTTTAAACCTAGTAGCTTTCGTTCGCCTTTTGGCTTTAGACAACACTAGTATGGACTTGTGCTCCCCGTACCGTCGCGTATATAAAGGGAGACCCCTATAGGTTTCAATCCTTTATCCATAGGAAGCCGAGTCTGCCGCCCTATATCCGTGATACACCGAACACAGCATTCGGGGAGATTTCCTGCACGTACGGAAAGTCCTTGGTTGATTTCTTTTTCATTATTAAAACCAAGGTGTACATTGCAGTTCACGGTTATTTGGTACACCCTTTTGCCTAGTATTCCCGAGTAGTCATTTGGTCTTTTCTGACTCCCTAAATTTGAAAAGATCGCCAAGCACTTTTCCATTCACGCTTGTGTCAAATCTGAAAGAGATATAGTCACCTTTTTTATCATTTCTCGACTCTTAAAACATGAAACGGTGAAGTTTCTTATTTTTCAATGTGGTAAAAATTAATCACCCACGATTACACGCCCTGTTAGATTTTTCTTGTTGGCCGTTTGATTGTGTGCCTTGGTTATTTTTCAGCCCGTGTGTGGTTTTGAGTTTTGATGGCAACTTTTTCAGAGTTTACCAACCAAGGAATCCCCTCAGAAGGGAATCCTGGTCATTTTCCTCCTTTTGGGAATGTTGGTGCTCCTTACATGGCAACGTTGTCCCTTCCTGGGTTAACTGTTGGGTTGCCGGTTTGGTTGTTCTCAACCTCTGTAGTCTCAAATGTCTCCACTACTGTTCAATCAGTTCCTCCGCCGGAACAACATCATGTTGATTCCAAGGTGGACCTCTCCCCTTCTTCGCCTATCTCTACGTCCTCATCTTCTACTTCGCCTGGTGAAAGTCTGGATTCGAGTAACCAGGTGGCTAAGAAGAATAAGAAGAAGACAAAGAAGAAGAAGTCCGATAAGCGAGAGGCTAAATGTACAGCTACTGCCTCTGAGAAATCTCCTCTTGATAGGCCCTCCAACCCTCCACGGAAAGTCAAGTTCCCTTGCATGTTGTGCACGGGAGACCATCTGATTCGATACTGCCCTGGCATTCCCAAGGTACTCGAAGTATGGTCCAACGGTCGTCCGCCGTTGCCTTTGGCTTCCAAGAGTCAGGTTCGGGGCACATCCCCAATTGGTACTGATAAGGCTCCCAAAAAACAGGGTAAGCTCACCAATCCCTGTAAGTTGTGTGAAGAGCACCATGCCATTCACCTTTGTCCTTATATGGATGAAGCTAAGCGAGTCTTGGACAACCCGAATTTTTCTACACCATGCCTCCCGGCTAGTTATAAACAGCTTTCTTTGAGTCTTCCACCTACTGATGCCATGATTAGCCAAGAGTCATCCTTGGTCAATCCCACTCCCCCGGAAATTCAAATTCAGGAATCCATTCCCGACCAACCATTGGTCGTGGGATCGGTTGAGCTGGCCCAGTCTACGGTGCACCAGGACTTTTCCGTTGGGAGTGGATCTCATGCCCCTCAGGTTCTTGTTTCTTCAGATTCTTCGGACTTGGAGAAAGATTCTCCTGTCCCTACACCTCAAGAATATGCTCCTCCACCTCCCGTGATGAAGGTCCCGGAGGATACCTCTCCCACCTTCGAGATGGAGGTCACATAGGATGCTCCTTCTTCCGTAACATCAGGGGAAAACCTTCTTGGTTTGATGGTAGCCCCTCTGAGTACTTTGGTCGCTTCCTTTTATTGGAGTCGATTTGCAGGATACCGCCTTCCGTCTTATGTGCCTTTCGAGATCACAATACAGGCTTTTGGTCTGGTCATACCCAACACCATTATAGACGAAGGTGCGTCTGTTAGTATTCTATCCTCAACTACCTGGCAAGGTTTTTGTTCGCCATCGCTTGCGCCTGTTACGCAGAATCTGTTGACTTTTAACAGAAGGACGAGTCAACCTTTGGAGATCCTTCCAAGGTTACCTATTACTTTGGGAGGTAAACCTATCCATATGGACGTGATGGTCGTTCCAGGCCCCTTGGATTTTAATCTGCTCCTGGGGCGCGATTACACCTATGCCATGGGATCACTCGTCTCCTCCCTTTTTCGTGTGGCCTGTTTTCCACATGAAGGACGGATTGTGACCATTGATAAACTTTCGTTCTTTGGTCCTAATGTGGCATCTGGCCCGCCATCACCCCCTCCTGGTTTTTATCCACCCGTTGTATCTGCCCCACCGCAGGTCAACTATGTGGCTACCTACCCTGTGCCTGTACTTAGTGAAGATGCTGTCGTGCATAGTGTGCTGGGGGCATTGGGTCCTGATTTCCAAGATGTTGTTCTCCCATTTGGTGCGGAACTCTTGGAAGCTACGACTTCCTGTTCATTATGATGAAGTTCGTTTGGAGCATGGTTCTTTTCTTGTGTCAAGCTCTTTAAAAAATGAAACAAGGTTGTCGGAGCATAGTTCTTTTCCTGTGTCAAGCTCCTTAAAAAATGAAACCAGATCTTTCGAAGCATAGTTAGTCTTCCTGTGTCAACCTCCTTAAAAAATGAAACCAGGTTCTCGGAGCAGAGTTCTTTTCCTGTGTCAAGCTCCTTAAAAAATGAAACCAGATCTGTTGGAGCAAAGTTCGTTGTCTTGTGTCAAGCTCCTTAAACCATGAAACAAGGTGTCCTGAGGATAGTTCTTTTAATGTGTCAACCTCATTAAAACAATGAAACACGTTCTTGTCCAATTCGAGTCTTTGATAAGATCTTGTAAAATCCCAATCGAGTCTTTCTCTTGATCTCGTAACTTGAACCTTCACTCCATCTGCCTTTCATATGGACTGAAGCTTGGGGGGCATGTACCTCAAATTGAGTCACTATGCTGGGGGCATGCTTACTTTTTCAAGCATAGCTTGTTTCCATTTCAAGCTTGTGTAAAAATGAAACCGGTTTCAAGCATAGTTTATCTTTGTTTCAAGCTTGTGTAAAAATGAAACCAACTTCAAGCACAGTTTCTTGATTTCAAGCTTGTGTAAAAATGAAACCTTTCCCATTTTACCTCTTGTGATTGCCATTTTATCAGCCTGTTTTTGCTAGATGAGCCTTGGTTTTCTCACTCCATCGTCACTATCTGCTTGGCCGATTATATGCCTTCACTTGGTTGTTTTACCCGTTCCTGAGGAACCACTGCGATGAGTGGTCTTGTTAGCCAGCCTCTTGACCTTTAGTTGTTTTTAGCAGTTCCATCATTACCGGAACCAGTAGCTACCCTTTATACCACTCGTTCCTCTAGGAGGAGTCATCTTTTAGCTCTTTTCTGACTCTCTAAACATGAAAAGATTGTCGAGGCCCTTATCATTTCGATCTCATTAAAGTGGCTGCAAAACGACATCTACCCAGTATACATTTACCCCTTTTTCAGGCTGGGATGGATTATTTACGAAAAAGGAATACCCTAGCCTATCGCGACTAGGAGGTTTTCTCGGATATTGTTTTCTACCTTTTCGGATCTGAGGAACTATTTACGAAAAGGGACCTTTGGAGTTTAATTTTTTTCTGTCTTTTCAAAATCTCTAAACATGAAAAGATGTCGATTTCTTCCTTTGTTAGACTCGTTAAACTTTGATGACATCGGATTCAGTCGCAATGACGTTCTCCGAGTTCCTCTTTCCTAGGGCTCGTTAAATGCACTAGGATGGATTCGCTCGAAGGGCGGACTTATATTACAAGCATATGCTATCCCCTTCAAGCTTGTTATCAAAAATAATTGGGGTACTCGCCAGAAATGGTGGGGGGGAAATGGAACCATCATCATTGTCACGTCGGCAGTATGTCACTCTTGAACATGGCACTTGTCTGCATTCGTGTCGGGTTGGGGACATCTCATCTCATTTTTTTCACTTGCCTCCGTGGGTTTGGGTAATCCTTTTTTACCTCTCCTCTGCTCATTGCCTCGTCACCATGACCTCTGATTCGTTGATTTCAAATACTGCCAAAACCACTATTTGTGCCGTTATATGTTCAAGACAAGTTGACCTCTGCAAATATCAACCTTCCTCTGATTCTCATACGATCCTGATTCACAACAAAAAAAAATCATGTTCCTCTGTCTCGTGTCGATCATGAGGGAAACATTATGGCCCACCTTCGATCAAGGTCACTTCCTGTCGGCTTCAGCTCATTATCCAGGAAGCTGATCTAGAGACTCCCTTATGGTACCTTGGAGCCTACATGCCTCAATGGCAGGTTCGTCGCGTTCGACGAGAGGTTCTCATCATTGGCCTCCGATCGAGTGATTCTACGAGTGTTCAATGCCAGCTCATTGACTCACATGCCGTAGACTGTACCTGTAGTACCTTGAGGGCCATCGTCATTATTGGTGCTTCCTCTCGTGTCTGTTAACAGCTTTCATCATTGGCTGGTAATCAGACGATGTTCTTGCATGTTCAACTTCAGCTCACATATTCGCATGCTTGAACTTGTACTTTGTTTGGGTCGAGATGGAGCGCAAGACCCTGGATTGTGTCTGTTGTAATCCAAGCTGCGATATTGTGGATTTACATGACTTATTCACTAGATGGCTGCGACCATACCTAAGTCTATTTATTGATCCTCACTGGATGGCTGCGTCCATACCCTGGATCTAGATTATAGTATACTCTGTTCCGGATGGCTGCGCCCATACTGCATATACATCATGTACTTGAGATATTAGTTGTATTTCTCTACGCAGGTTTTCCGATGGCAGAGTTTCAGTTGGACACGTTCTCGTAAAGCATTTCACCCCTCTCTCTCTCAGGCCTCATGCTTTAGGGGGCATCTGTTACACAGTAATTTTTCACCGTCCCTACCATTCCCCATCCTGCACATTGGAGGGCCCATTTTGTGACCTGTGAACAATTTCATGCCTTGAAACCATTATCATTGCATTCCTCTAGACATGAGCTTCAATTGCCCTGAAGACATCTCCTTGCAGAAAACCATAAAAACATCCCTTTTTGCATTGGCGCGGGTAGACAGTTCATCCCTCGCGCCAATGAGGAAAATCCTACAAAGAGGTCGCGCCAACTGGCGCTCTGTCCCAGAGTCGCAGTCGCGCCAGCCAATTTAAGGAGTGTTTTTTAAATAAGAATGGCAGAATTTTCGTTTCAACAAACTCAGAAACTGTTACCTATCTTGAGTTGGGAGGTTTGGCTCTTGGAGTTCCATGAAAGGGAAGTGGTTTGCCACCTCTCATGGAAGCTTCCTTGATGATAGGGCCAATCCCACAATTATAGGGATCCCAACTCCTCTTCCTCCATCTATAAAATCTTGCTCATTTCCATTGCAAGCTAGTCTTGAAGTGCCTAAGATTTGAATCTCCAAATTCCCAAGAGCCTTCATGCTGCAAGAGCCCTCATTCCTCCCTTAAGGCCGACGCAAGCAAGGAGACTATTGTCGAGAGACTCTAAGAGAGGCTTGTCCCATCCCTGGCAGGCTTTGCGAGACGTGTATGACTGGAGACCCTTCCGAAGGAGACCTCAGCGTCAGAACATTGGTTGTACTCTCTTTGGATTGCTTATTAATGAATGACTATTGGTTATGGTTCCACTCTGTTTTTCACTTATGATAATGATGATTTATATCCTTTCTGACTGATATATAGTTGTGTATTCTGGATTTTATGCTTGTATTCGTGTTGTTTCTTGCATGTGCAGGTGTCCATTCACGGAGATCGTGGGGATCGTGATCTGCCGAGGCTGAGGAACGGGAACGCTGTCTCTTCTACAGATCATAGCATTGGACTCCAGGTAGGCCTCCATCATTGGTCTGTTTATTCGCAATTAGGAACTTTCGTTGTAGTATTTGATGATTGTTGCTAGACCCGTGCTGGGCTAGTAGGGATCGCCTCTGTCGGCAGAGGGAATTTACCTCTTCAACAAGGTTAAAACACCTCCACCCTCACCATATTGTGATTAAAAAAGGGTATCCAGAGACAAAACCACCTCAAACCTCAATATATAAAATAAGGGAATCGACAGATTAAACTGCCTCAATCCTCAATATAAACAACAAGGGAATCGAGATACTAAACCCCCTCAACCCTCAATAGAAAAAATAAGGGCCGGACCATAACATGCATGTTCATCCCATCACACTGTACAATGCATACACATACAGTGTGTACAACACAACACATACACTTACACCCAATGTACAACACCACACATATGCCTACACCCAGTGTACAACATCACACATACGCCCAAACCCGATGTACAATACGACACATACACCTACATCGGTGTACAACATAATAAATATAAGTACAAACTATACCATACCACGAATACACTTGTCACTATACCATGACTACATAATACTTGTAACACCATAACAAATATACACAACATAACATGTACAATGTGTACATAATACCACATGTAGAACATGTACACAATACCACTTGTACACGACACCACCTCCATGATGTGCACACAACACCACACATACACAACACCACCTATATGACGTGTACATAACACCATCTAGACAACATGTACACAACACCACATGCACGCAATAACACATGTACCACATGTACATAGCACCACATGCACACAGCACCACATGTACAATCGCACACTCCACCATGTGTACACAACACCGCATGCAAAAAAATTTCACTACACCAGATGTGCACACAACACCACACATACACAACACCACCTATATGATGTTTACATAGCACCACATTCACAACATTTACATAGCACCTTCTGTACATAGCACTTCATATATGACATGTACTTAGCACCATCATTACCCAACATCGCATCTGCAATCATGCAAACAACACTATATATGCACCATGCACACAAAATCATATATGAAACATGCACACAACATCATACATACACAATATTGTATATTCTACATGTACAAAACACCAATACTACACATCCTAAGACCACACGATTCTTTCCAAGCTACCTTGCTTCTAGTGTCTTATCCATGCTTGTCCGAGCATGCTGCAAGAACACTGCTTTCATTCCGCTAATGTATCCCTCATCATAGTTTTTACATAACATAAAAATATACATATTATAATCACATAAGATCAATTCATAACCACATGATATTAACCTCATATATTTGTCAGGGCTACTCTTCCCACTTGATTCCTTAGAAATATACATATAATCATTAGCATAAAAAATCATGATCTCTGATGACCCTGTCATAAAAATTGCATACATAGATACATATATATACATATAAAAGCATTAGAATAATCGTGATCACCTCATAATTACCAAATATCATAAGGCATAGTTTAAGATAAATACCTTTATTTTTGCAACTCATGCACAACATTGAAAACAAAAGTTCCCAACTTAGCCAAGGCTTGTGTTACCTTAAGCCCACTGGCTTTACCTTTCTTACTATGTTTATCATGATTTTTCTTGCACCATCCATTTACCCCAATGGATCCCACCAATCCAACCGAATGTCATGCTCTTGACTTCAACTACCCTTATACATGCACTGAGATTCATTTGAGTCTTACATTACTTATTAGGTTTCATTCAGTTGTCCCTGAGCTCCACTAGATTTATTCTTTCCAAACCAATCCCCAAGTCCCTCAAAATCAGAAAAGGAAAATATCAGAATAAACCAAGAGAAACCCATTAAAACCAATAGCAATAAAAAACCACAAATAAAGTGGTATGGCAATACACTATATATAAAAAAATATGGAATCAAGCACAACAAATCACAAAAGACCAAAATCACAAGACTAGAAAAAAACACCAAGTTAGGTCCCTATATTACTAGTGTAGTCCCTTATTATTGTTACTGTATCCCCCTTATTTTTATTGTTGTACCCCTGTAACCCCAATATTTTTATTGTTGTGCCCTTACATTATTATTGTTAGGTCAGCTAGTATTATATTGTGACCCCATGGACTCCTATATATAGAAGGAGGTTTTGTCATTTTAATCATCCAAGAATTGTTTATTTATGTAATGTAAAGGAGTTTTCCCCCTCGAAGTGGCTTATTTATAAGGCATTGATCTCTCTTTTCTTCTACTTTTGGAGCTGGTTTCATAACATTTGGTGTCAGAGCTTTGGGATTCTAGGGTTTTGATGCTCCAAAGAGGTCATCGTCGAATATTTTCTATAAAGTTTTTTTTACGAAGGTTCAGAAGTTGAAATTTGTATCATGTGAAGCTGAAATTCTGAGGAACGTCGTGTAGAAATTCCAGATCTCTGTTCAAAATATTTTCGGATATAAGATCTATGGAAGGTAGGGTTTTTTCAAGCTCCCTAATTTCATCTTAAAGATGTGACTGTGGGAAAATTGTCATAACTCTCTCTAAGCATCAGATTGGAATTCTGTAAAAAGTGGCCGCAAGTAGATAGACAGTAGTTTCATGTGTATCAATTTCAGAGCCAAAGGAGGAAACAGTGACAAGGGGCATGTCATACAATTTTTCTCTATTGAATCAGTCCATAATTAGGTCATTGTGGGAGATTGGGCGTAACTTTTCCTTGAAGAATCCAAATAAGTCAAAACTGTGGCATTCGAAAGAATATTCTGATGAATACTGCAGGACCAAATTTCAGATATTGAAGATACGAAATCATAGAGATAATTCAGTTTCAATATTGAGCTCCTCAAAAGCAAGAAAAAGGTGTGTATTTTGTTTTCCCGAATTTCATAAGCCTTGTTTGAAGAATCAATTTCAATTGATTCCAAGGGCATATTGTAGAATAGATATCAATATTGGGTTCTAAAATTCCCTCTGAAAAGAATTCAACACCCATTAATCCTTCAGAAGGATCTACTATGACTCATGAAGACGAAGAAGTGAAACATGAAATATTAAAATTACATGAGCAAGTGCGCCAAATTTCGCTTTCGCAAAGAGAAAAAAAAAATGAAATGGAAGTTTTGAAGAAAGGAATGTAAGCTAAGATGGATGGTTTGAAGAAAAACGTGGAATACAAGATGGATGGTTTGAATAATGGCATGGATGCTAAGATGGATGGCATGGAAGTTGCCATGGAGGCTGTCATGGAAGCTAAGATGGATGACGTGGAAGCTAAGATCAATGAAAAAATGGAAAGCATGAAGAATGATTTAAAACCAGACATGGCAATTTTGACAAAGTTGACACAAGAAATTTTTCCTAATGGTGAAAAGATAGTAGAGGAAAATCATGATGAGAAAAAAATAAATGTTAATCATGATTTCATAAACTCTAATGTTGGATGGAAGACCCACCATATTCCAAAGATCAATATGAGGAAGTTTGATGGCAAGGATCTCGTAACATGGATACTGCAGATGGAGAAATATTTTGATCTCAATCATGTGCAAAACACACAAAAGGTACGCTTTGTAACTTTATATTTAGAACAAAATACATTTGTATGGCATCGATGGATTTAATCCTATAAAAAAATTGTCACTTTGTAAATTTTTACGGAGGAAATGATAGCACATTATGAGGATACAAAGAGAAACACCTTCTTTAGCCAACTGATAAATATCTAACAAAAGGGTTCAGTGGTGGAGCACATTGAGGACTTCCAAAAATTGAATATAAGGGTAACTGATATCGCAGAGGAACATAAGATTGATGGCTTCATAGCAACTTTAAAGGATAACATCCAACATGAGGTTCACGTTTGGGAACCTGATTCATTGGAGAAGGCATTCAAGTTGGCAAGAAAAATTGAATGTAAAATTATGGCGACAAGGAAGCCTACCAATCACAACTATAAAGATGGAAGTGTTTCTACTTCTAGTCATCCATAACTTATAAGGTTTACACCACAAAAATTGGAAGAAAAAAGGAGCAAAAGGGCTGTTCTACAGTTGTGATAGCAAATACACTAAATGTCATAAGTGTGCAGAGAGGAAATTATTTTATATAGATTGTGAAGAGGAGGAAGAAAATGAACAGGAAAATTCAAAAGAAGAGGATATACACCAGGAACCAACCCTAGAAGAAGAAGAAATGAGTTTGACTATATCGTGTAATTCATTGGTAGGAATTACCACTCCTCAAACTCTCAAGATATAAGGAAATATCAAGAAGAAAAAGTTAATAATGTTGATTGATTCAGGTAGTACCCATAATTTTATTCATTGTAAGGTAGCCAAGGAATTGAATTGTTTCCTATACCTAGCACCATAATGTCAAGTGATGGTTTCAAATGGAGGAACTATAAATTTCTCTAGAAAATGCCATAATATCAAGCTAACCATGTGGGAATATGTATTTAATATTCCAATGGGAGGTGTTGATGTTGTACTAGGAGTACAATGGTTACAATCTTTGGGGAAAGTAGCTTTTAGTTTTCAAGAACTTTTATTGAACTTTTTTTCGGAAGGAAAGGAAGTTGAATTACGGGGTATCACAGGGAAGCCGGGAAATTTAAAAAGCTCTAATTTCATGAAAAATATTATGAATAAAGAGAAACAAGGCGTAATTTCACAATTATGCTCACTAGAATTTCCAACATCAAAATCATCTATTTCTCTAGATCTCCAAAAAGTATTGGACAACCATTCCAAGGTGTTTGAAACTCCCAAAGGACTCCCACCTATTCGTGATTATGATCATTCTATTCATTTAATTCCAAGAATTGTTCCCCCAAACATCAAGCCTTATAGATATCCTTATGTCCAAAAGATCGAAATTGAACACATGATTGCAAAAATGTTAGAGGTTGGTATAATTCAACCTAGTCAAAGTTCTTTCTTTGCTCCCATAGTATTGGTGCACAAGAAGGATGGATCATGGTGCATGTGTCTGGATTATAGGGAGCTCAATAAGCTCACTATTAAAGATAAATTTCCCATTCTTGTTATTGATGAATTATTGGATGAATTACATGGAGCAATTTATTTTACCAAGTTGGATCTTCGTTCAGGATATCATCAAATTAGAATGAATATAGAATATATTCCAAAAACAACATTTCACACTCATGAGGGTCATTATGAATTTTTGGTCATGCCTTTTGGCCTTACCAATGCACCTTCTACATTTTAACGGTTGATGAATTCCATTTTCAAACCCTTCCTTAGAAAATTTATGCTAGTATTTTTTGATGATATACTAATCTACAGCAAGTCTTGGAAGGATCATGTTCAACATGTTGACAGGGTGCTCAAGCTATTGGAGGAGAAACAATTATATGGAAAAACGTCCAAATGTTTCTTTGGATTGCAAGAGGTGGAATATATGGGTCATATTGTATCTCACGAGGGTGTTAAGGTAGACCCTAGCACAATTAAAGCCATTAAGGAATGGAAATTCCACACAACTATAAAGTAGTTGTGAGTATTTCTCTGGTTAACAAGGTATTAGCTCAACTTTTTTAATAATTGTGGGAGAATAACAACACTTCTAACAACATTACTCAAGAAAATTGCATTTTCATGAACTCCTGAAGAAACTAAGGCCTTTGAACATCTTAAAGATGCAATGTGCCAGGTAATGGTATTAACTACGCCAGACTTCACAAAAACCTTTATTGTGTAATGTGATGCCTCAGGAAATGGAATTGGTGTTGTTTTAATGCAATAAGAAAAACCCATTTGTTTTGAAAGTCATCCAATCAAAGGAAAATATTTACAGAAACTGATTTATGAGAAGGAAACGTTAGAAATACTACATGCACTAAAGAAATGGTGACCTTACCTAACGGGAAGACACCTCAAGGTAAAAACTGATCATGATAGTCTTAAACACTTTTTGGAACAAATACTATCTTGAGAAGAGTAGAAAAAATGGGTCACAAAGATGTTGGGTTATGAAAATGAAATCATCTACAAAAAAGGGAAGCTAAATGTTGTTGCAGATGCACTCTCAGGAAATAATGAAGAGATGGAAGCATTGCTTTGTTGCATTTCTATTATCCAACCAGATTAGATAACTGAAGGAGGGGATGAATGGAAGAAGGATGAAGAAGTGTGGACACCCATTCAAAAGTTATAAAAATATCCTAGTATATCTGATACATTTAGTTGGAAAAATGATTCCTTATGGTACAAAGATGGCTTATATATTTGTAAGAATTCCCAACTAAATCAAAGGATTATTTTGGAATTGCACACTTCTCCTTTAGGACACTCGGGATTTTTAAAAACTTACCATAGGGTCAAGAAAGATTTTTTTTGGGATGGCCTTAAATCTGATATTCAAAATTTTTTGGCGGAATGTTTTCTTTGCCAGGAAAAGAAAGTTGAGACTATTAAGACCCTGGGTCTTCTAAAGCCTTTATCCATTCCATGTCAATGTTGGGAGGAGATTTAAATGGATTTTATCACAGGTTTACCTAATTCCAAAGGAAAGAGTGTCATCATGGTGGTAGTTGATAGACTTACCGAGTATGCACACTTTTGTGAATTATGTCATCCATTTAAATCAAGTACAGTTGCTACTACATTTATGGAAACTGTTCAAAAGATACATGGAACCAAAATATTATTGTAATTGAAAGAGATCCCATTTTTTCTTGAAATTTTTGGATGGAATTATTTTCTTGTTTGGGTACTCAACTAGCTGGTAGTTCATCTTATCATCCTCAATTTGATGGTAAAGTTGAGATAGTGAATAAATGTTTGGAAGGATATCTTTGTTGTTTTGTAAATGATAAAAAAACAAAATGGCTCAAGTGGTTACCTCTCGCTGAATGGTGGTATAACACTTCCTTCCATACTGCAGCAAAAATGACCCCATTTATGGCACTTTATGGATATCATCAACCGTCCATCACATATTATTTAAGAGAAAATTATAAGTTTCAAGAAGTGGAATATCACATTGAGCATCAACAAGAAGCTCTCGAACTTTTAAATGATAACCTGAATTTGGCACAAAATCAAATGAAACAACAGGAAGATCAACATCGCAACGAGAGAAGTTTTGATGTAGGAGACTGGGTATTTTTATGGCTACAAAAATACAAACAAATGTCCCTCAAGCAATTTAAGGAGGATAATAAATTATCGCCAAAGTACTATGGTCATTACAAGGTTTTTCAAAAGACTGGTACTATGGCATACAAATTGGAGCTTCCTGCTTCAAGTGCATCTAATTTTCCATGTTTCACGCTTAAAGAAGGTTATAGGTGAAAAAATTCTAGTTCAAACAATATTTCCAGAACTTGATGAGGAAGGAGAAATCATATTGGAACCTGAAGCAGTCACGGAAACAAGAACTCGACAAAAACGAAATCGATCAATTTCAAAGTATCTCATCAAGTGGAAGAACTTACCCATTGAATATTATACATGGGAGGAGGAGAATTTTATATAGAAGCACCCAGAGCTACTCAAGTGTTGAGGAAAACACTTTTTTGAAGGAGAGGGGCATGTCAGGTCCCTATATTACTAGTTTAGTCCCTTATTTTTGTTAGTATAGCCCCCTTATTATTATTGTTGTACCCCTATAACCCCAATATTATTATTATTGTGCCCTTACATTATTATTGTTAGGTCGATTGGGTTTATATTGTGACCCCATGGACTCCTATGTATAGAAAGAGGTTTTGTCATTTGTATCATCCAAGAATTGTTCATTTATGTAATGTAAAGGAGGTTGTCCCTTCAAACTGGCTTATATCTAAGGAATTGATCTCTCTTTTCTTCTATTTTTGGAGCTAGTTTCATAGCACACCATGACTCAATCCCCACGGCTTCCCAATTCTTCCAAACAAATGTTGAACTTGAGCCTTCTCCAATATTTCATAGTAGTCCCTTGTCATGCAATCCCATATATCATACTTCCACAAACACATAAATGTCAACGCATAAAAAAATATAAAAATATACTAATTTCCTTACCTTCTTGTTCCAAACATGTTTCCATGTAACCGAACACACTGTCATCCACATATACCAAAGATCAATACACCATATCTATGAATTTGAAATCAACTTTTACCAATTCTAACAACCATGTCATAATCAACAATAAACTTACATTCATGAGACATAATACATAATGCTAGGACTCTCACCTACTTACAATCGACTACATATCAGTTTTCTCAAGACATATGTGTTATTACAACCATCTTAAAAAGAAATCATTCCTTGATGCAATCTTACAGGCAAAAGCTCATTTTGTGCAACTAGTCAAACATTCAAACAATATATAGATGACATAATAGACACCAAACACTCAACGCCAAATAGATGACATAATCAAACTCATACCACAATGTATCTCAATGTAAGCTATCTTGTCCACATAATCAATCTAGATGAGCATGATATAAATTCACAACATATCAACCCAAACATAATTAAGGTAATGATATCCATAACAATAAATAACTAACATTTTGACATCATAAAATCATAAAAAAATTTCATTAATTCATAACAATCACATGTGCACACTAATTCTAGATTATTATGACACAGTATTACAAGAAT
Organism: Pinus albicaulis; assembly: GCA_034641835.2. Lineage (NCBI taxonomy): Eukaryota > Viridiplantae > Streptophyta > Pinopsida > Pinales > Pinaceae > Pinus > Pinus albicaulis. The sequence goes on from CM076580.1 coordinate 1,216,828,165, forward strand.
ATTGACTCATACCTCAATGACATAACCCCAACCATCCGCATAGGCCAATTCAAATTAGAATGACACATATAACATCAATATCCTAAGTGCAATGACCATAACCATCATGCATAAGACCACAATACATATAACAACAAATTATTATCTTTCGCGACGAACCGAAATAGGTACATATCATCACATTGATTAACTAACATATATCATGCATGTAAACCTAACAACAATTTAATGGAAGGAATGTACATAACCCTAATGCCCATAAAAATCATTAACAAACATATTTACATGATCTGGATTTATGCAGGAACACAATAGATTACACATATAACCATAAATACAAATATGCAGTGGAAATAACACTTCATTTCATTAATATCAAAGCACTGAAATTTGTTACAGACATAATGGAAAGAAACTAGCTAGGGCACTGGTAGCTTATCTCTGAGAAGAGATGTGGTGGCTACAGGCCTCTGAACTCTATGTTACAATGAGGCTCGAAGGACTATATATTATTGAGAAACAATGGAAAACCCTGAACATCCAAAAACATAACCATAGGAGATGAAACGCCACAATCTTGACCCCGTCGGGGTAAATTGGTACATCAATTTCTTGGGGTCGTAACTTCGGCATACTATCCTCATTTGACGCACATGATACATAGTTAGAAATATATATCCATGGACTAAAAATACTGACTGCGAATGTAGATTCCAGATCAAAATCAGATTCACTAGAAAAACAATGCCCAAAAATCGTTGTCTACGGCCTGAAAATGGCTCTGGAAGTTCAGGACTCAAAAAATTCTAAAAATAGTAAGTTGTGCCGAAACTGAAAATACTAAAAGAGACGAGGGTAGGGCCCCAATTGGAATAGGCAGGTGTCCACCAATATCTACCTGGATCATTCCACGCCCCTTAGGAAGCAATGGTCCCCATTGCATTGATTTCCTCCATGAGATGAGGAAATTTCTATTGAATTTGGTCCCTGGTGAACGACTTGCCTTGGTGCAGAAGTTGGCCAGCTTTGATAACCCGATACAGTTGGATATTTTGTTGGCAAGTGTTCTTGATTTGAATTTCCTTCAAACAATATGTGGTGGCATGTTTCATGTAATCTGGGTTTAACTCTGTTGGCGTGAGTTGTTCTGCAATGTCAAAGTTGTCCAGTAGAGGTGGGAAGTAGGGACGAAGGTGGTCCACATTAAATACTCAGTTCAGACCAAGGAATGGTGAAATACTAAGCTAAAAGGCATTGTTTCCTACAACCTTGGTGATGGTGTACGACCCATATCGAAGCAAGCGAAGCTTGCGGTGGGTTCCAATGAGGCGCTCTTTCTGCAAATGTATCCAAACTTTTTTTCCCACCTAGAAGTTGTGTGGCACATGATGTTGATCATGTTGTTCCTTGTACTTAGCATTAGATTTGTCCAATATTTCATGAAATTGTTGGCATATGTGCTGAATGCATTCGATGAATTTGTACGCTTTGTCAGCTTCAGAGTGGACATGAGCTGAATCGGCTCGAGCAACAACAAATGGCATGGCTACATCAATGGGACATAGTGGCTAGAATCCCAAGCTCACCTGAAAGGGTATGTGGCTGGTTGAGCTGTGGAGAGCCCGTTTTGGGGATGGAAAGTTGTGGACTTGGTGAGTTTGGTGTCCATCATTCACTATAGGTTAGACCAAAATGTGCTAAGGAACCTGTTGTCCTGATCTGAGATGATAAACTGTGGGATCCCAAAGTGCACCCACACTCGTTCAAAGAAGATTTTAGTAGTGGCTTCTGCTATGATATTCTTCTTATAGGCCGCCATAATGGCCATCTTTGAGAATCTATTGATGACCATGAAAACACAAATATTTCCATGCTTAGTAGAAGGAAGGCCCGACATGTAATCCATGGAGATGGATTCCCAAGGTCGACTAGGGGTGGGTAATGGAGTATAGAGGCCTTGCTTCTTGATGGTCGGTTTGCAAATGGTACACACAATGCAGAATCTGATGAACTTCCCGACATCCTATCGAATTTTTGACCAATATAAATACTTTTGAAATACTTCCACTATTTTCTGACCCTGAAATTCACAGGGACTCTACTGTAGTGCGCTTTCCATATCATCTTGGCACGCTCGACATAAGGAAAACAAAGGTGTCACAGGTGACATAAGAATGCATCTTTGAGGTGGAAATTTGGAACTTGTGTACACCCAAAGAGTGCCTTGTATGTGTGACCGAATTCTGGATCACTCTTCTAGAGAAGCGGCCAATCAGAAGTCTTGTTCCCACAAGAGTTGAGAATAGTGGGTAGTGCCACGATCGGTGGTCGTTTGAAGCAATCTGCAACATTATTGGTGCTACCCTTCTTGTACTTGATGCTCAAATGAAACTGTTGTAGATATGTGGACCACTTATGATGTAAATTGTTCTGCAAATTCCCTTGTGTCTATATGAATTGTTGGGGTCAATGGTCTATGTGGCTGATTGTTTCCTTCCCCAAAATGTAATGCTTCCATTGTCGACAAGCGTGAAGAATGGAATACATTTCTTCATCATAAGTGAGATTTGTGGACTGTGTCAGACAATGTCTTGTTGTGATATGCCACTAGATGCCCCTCTTGAGTAAGAATTTCCCCAATAGCATAGTCATAGGCATCCATCTTGATCTCAGATGGTTGTTGCAAGTTTGGTAATGTGATAACTGGGGCAAAATAGAGTTGATGTTTCAATTCTACGAACACCTTCTATTGAGGTTCTAACCAAAATAATTTTTCTTTCACTCCTCCCTTGGTGACTTGACTCAAGGGCCAAGTGACATGAGAGAATCCCAATGTAAACCTGTGGTAGAAATTATCAAGACCCAGAAAGTTGTGAAGCTCTGTTAGAGTGGTTGGGGTTGGCCAATCCCGAATGAATTAGATCTTGGTTGGATCCACATGCACCCCCCTTTCAGCAATAATATATCCAAGATATTGAACCTAGGTCATGCCAAAAATGCACTTCTCCAAATTGGCACACAACTTTTGTTGTCGAAGTGTTTGGAGGACTTGTCGGATGTGGTGGAGGTGCTCTTCCCAAGTCTGGCTGAATATCAGAATGTCATCCAAGTACACCACTAGAAATGACTTGGCGAATGGCCACAAGATGTCTTCCATCAACCTCATGAAGGTTGTAGGAGCATTCGTCAACCTAAAAGGCATGTCGAGCCATTCTAAAAGGCCCTCCTTGGCTTTGAAGGAAGTCTTCCACACATCGGAGGGTTCGATTGGTACCTGGTGATACCCAGACTTCAAGTCGATCTTGCTGAAATATTTAGCCCCTTTGAGCTGGTCCAGAATGTCATCAATCCATGGGATCAGGTACCTATTCGGGACAATGATATTTTTTAGCACCTGGTATTCAATAAAGAGTCTCCAAGCCCCATCCTTCTACTATAACAACATGATCGGGCTTCCACAGGGAAATGAACTCGTCCGGATGTGACCTTTTTGTAGAAGCTCCTGAATCTGCCTTTGGATTTCATCATTTTCCAAAACATAGTGCAAATAGATAGGTCCATTGGGTAGCGGCACACCTGGGGTCAGATCAATGGGGTGCTTGACCTGACAGTGTAGAGGCACCCCTGTGGGTGAGGTGAAGATGTCCCCGTACTCCTCGACAACCTTGTCCATTTGTTTTTGTCTTGCAGAGGAGCCCTATTTGGAGGTCATGGCCACAATATTCTTCTTGCCTTGGCGGCGGATCATGAGGAAAGTAAATTTCCTGGTTTTGGAAATGAGTTTATTGCATTGTTTTGTAGTAACCAAAGAGATAGCAGCAGACGGTGGTACCTTTGGTATCATGTACAGCTTATTTCCCAAAGTAACAATAACAGCGCAAGTTCGGGACTCATACACATCATGTCGCTTCCACAAGTATGGTTGGCCTAATAATACATCATAAACATCAAGAGGAGCAATGTCACATAGTACCTCATCTGTGAAGGCCTTGATGATGTAGGGAAGGCAGCACTGCTTGATGATGCAAAGATCCCATCTTTGGTGAAGCCACCTGATGGTGTATGGTTGTGGGTGTGATGTGGTCGGCAAGCCCAACCGATTCATGGAATTTGCTGAAATGAGTTTCTTTTGGTTCCCATTGTTGAAAATTAACTATAGTGGGGAACCCTTTACCCACATTTGGGAGTGGAAGAGATGCTCCTTCTCCTTTAGATCTTCTGGTTCGTCCTTCTAGATCTTCATAGTGGAAACAATGGCATTGGGCTCCACATCAATAAACTGTTTCCCTTTGTCATTACCCTTGTCAGGTTCATATTCAGAGTTGGAGCATGCATCTAATTTAGAAGCCCTCATCTCGGACACCAACAATTGGTTGGCCCGACACTCACTTGTGCTGTGAGTGGAGCTCTTATGGAACTCACACCACTTTCCCGTGTCCTTCTTTGGCTTCGCGGTGTTGTTCTTTTCTTACGGATTTGGCAGGCTATCTTGGGCTGTCATGCCTTGGCTTTATCCTTTGTTTTGCGGTTTGTTGGTACCTTTCTCTTTCTTTTGGTTCGTAAATCCAAAGTCTTGTTTCTTCTGTTTGAATTTCTGCTCAATCTTGGCAGCATACCAGTATGTCGTACCAACTGAGGAGATGTCGAGGAACTCCATTTCCTCTTAAATGTACATGTGTATACAACTGTGATAGTTTAGCACCAAATGTTTCTCTGAATATTTGATACCCAACTTTGTGTGTAGGATATGGAACATATTCGTCATCTCATGTACATCTTGATCCCTTTTTTGCCGCAGCATGGTCCATTGTATGTACTTGTCCTCGTAGCTACCCATGGGAAAGTATTGTTCCTTGATGTTAGAAAGAATTCCAAGTGGGTATGGATGAGAAAAAAGAGGGTTTTTCCTTGTCCTTTTTCTCACAGTAGGTTTCCCACCAGTCCATGACATGGGGGGTAGCTTTGAGGAGTGAAAAAATAATCTTCTCTCGGTGAAAAAATTCATGAATCGAGAAATGTCCTTCCAATAGATTCAACCATCTATCTACAACATCTGTAACATCTATTTGACCCTCAAATATGGGAATGTAAAAGTTTACTTGTACCTTAAATGGAGTCACACATCCAGAGTCACTATTGGATGTATATGCACCAACGGTGGGCAGTCATTGAAGGATCTGGGAAAATTTTTCCATCATCATGTTCCTTTGTTTTTCGAGGGCCTCTTTGAGAAATATTTTGATAGGATCTCCTACTCCCTCATCTTTATTTTCATTCCCCATGGGTGCCCATCGGGGTTTGCGAGGTTAACCTTGCAAAGGTTCAACTAGCTCGAGCCCTAACTCCTTATACCCTGATCTCGTTGGGGACATTCAAAGACAGATTGAGAAAAAGAAAAACACTTTGATACCACTGATCTGGATTTATTCAAGAACACCATAGAATAATAATATAACCATAAATACAAAGATGCAGTGGAAATAACACTTCATTTCATTAATATCAAAGAACTAAAATTTGCTTACAGAAAAATGGAAATAAACTAGCTAGAGCACTGGCAGCTTATCTTTGAGAAGAGATGTGGCTACAGGCCTCTAAACTCTATGTTATAATGAGGATCGAAGGACTATATATTATTGAGAAACAATGGAAAACCCTAAACATCCAAAAACCTAACCTTAGGAGACGAAACGCCAAAATATGGACCCCGTCGGGGTAAATTGGTACATCAATTTCTTGGGGTTGTAACTTTGGCATACTATCTCTCTTTGATGCACATGATACATTCTTAGAAAGACCTATCCGAGGACTACAACTGTTGATCACAAATGTAGATTTCAGAACATAATGACTTTATATAGAGAAATGATTCCCAAAAAATGTCGTTTAGGGCCTCAAAACAGCTCGGGAAGTTCAGGACCCCAAAAACCCGCTAAAAATAGTAAGTTGTGCCAAAATTGAAAAAAATTAAAGAGACGATGGTGGGACCCCAAGTGGAATAGGTGTGTGGCCATCAATATCCACTGGGATAATTACATGCCAAACATAAAATACATGTATGAATATATCGTCTTACTCCAAACTCTAGAATTGCAACCTCGCTCTAACGATCTGCCTCTCCTTCTCTCTCTCGTCAAACAAATCAACATCATAACATAGTAATAGAATTATAATGACATAAAATTACATGCAATGACGTTGTTCATGGAAACCTTAACCATGACAATGCATGCATAACAACATGCATTCAAGGAATCTGCTCTAAGTGTTGAACCATGATCTGATACCATCTGTAACGTACACCTCCCATCACATCTACCCACTTCTACCAGATTTCCTAGGGTAAAAATGATATGAGGGCAAATTATGACCGGACTCAACCACCTAGGTGACCTTAAGGAAATGGATTCGACAAAAAAAACTTACTGACTTCCCTCTGCTACCACAGGACCCTCCAGGAGTAACCCAACCCCTTGGGGTGTCAATCCCTTGAGCCAAACTTATTTTTCCATGATTTTTTCCCCCAATCTCTCCCATTTCAAGGTATCGATGCGATTGGAAAATTCCAATCGCTCCCACAAGCCTGCATCAGTGCAACTATGGATTTTTTTCACTCAGTTTTGTGTGAGTGACTGTGGATTTTAAGGCTAGATTTTAGGGATGGGGCTATACCTCTGCCTAGAAATCCATGTAACTTTCATAATTCATAAATTACCCAAGGACAATGCTTGTAAAAAAAAATGACACTGGGACTAGGTTTGACAATCCCCAACTAGGACTGAAATTTTGTCAATCACTCGGAAACAAATGCAATCTATATGTCATGAATACAAGAATGACCATAAGGGACTAGAAATTCAAATTAAACTTATCAAGAAGGATCACTTCCATCTCCTATTAGATCTCTTAACATTAAATAGGTCCTGCATCCATTATTCTTTTAGTTACAATTAAAAACATGAAATGAACCATGAATAGAACAAATATCATAACCATGCTTATAACCAGCATATAACCACAAAAATAACCATAATATAACAACCATTAAATCCGCATAAATACAAGCACAAAGCAAGAGAAATTATCTTTGATTAAACATAGGAAAAAGCCAACCAAGTTCGAAACTTCCACGTACCACCACACCATAGATATGGCTGAACCAAATATTTTTCAGCCAGTCACACTCATGCCATATTTCCAGCATTAATGTGGGATCTCATGGATAAACCAATCCAAAAACAACAAAGGGAATATAGAGGTCAAACCACTTCCACCCTCACCATATCATAATCTCACCTAAACCAACATCGAGATCACAAAACCGAACCGTGCTTGGAATGCCATCGAATCTCATCATTATCCTTGTGGAATTTTCCATCTCCTTGTGTCTAAGCTTTACCGCAATCCAAACTGGATCACTAGGCCCTTATCGAGAGACTACCCTCAACATTTACTATGTATCCCGCCAAAACTAATCAAGGGATTTGTATGCCATTGGGAATATTCCCGAGACCACCTTCGCCCTCAATTCTAAAACCATTTGGTAATTCCGAAGCTCAAAACTAAGAAAAATCCCATCACACCACGACTGTCTGGAAAAATGAAAGGAAAGGTTGAAAAACACTATCAAAACCCAGCAAAACAATGCCACTGACAACAAAATAACGAGATACCAACATGCACATACCATGCATTTCAATGCAATATAGGAAATCATACATGAAATCTGTGACCTGCAAGTATTCCTACTAATGTTGCTTGATCCTGCTATTCCTTTATTGATCTTTCCTTTCCTTTCCTTTCCTTTCCTTGACCTTCATTGTCCTGCTTTTACTTCCTTTTATTTCTTGATCTCTTTCTCCTCTTGGTGCTCTTCTTCTCTGTGAGTGTAATTATGAAAATGAACTGAAAAAAGGTTGTGAACTAATCTCGAACATCCTTTTTATCATTGATGTCTCTATTTTCTTCAATTTCCTCCATTTTCCTTCATTTTCCTCCTCACATGCAACGTGTGACCTTTCACCTTTATTTTATCCTAATTTCATTTATTTTCATAAATAATGTGCCAAAAATATTATTTTTCCTTTCCAAAGCCTTAGTCATTTCCTTTTCCAATTTTCCCTTAGCCATAAACAAGTCCACTAATTCCCACTGGGATATATTTTCCCAACATTCAGCTTGGAATAGGTGTCCCTTAATCATGGTCTTATTTTTTCCTTTATTAACTTTATTACATGAAATTTTAACTCAGGTTTGTTACAAACAAGAAAAAACTATTTTTCAACTTTTCTCCCTATGACTTTACTCAATCATTGAGTGTGAGCACTCATTGGATGGGGAATTTAATTTTTCATCTAATAAGTACCCATGTTGCATATAGTTAATGGACCATACTACATGACATATGTGAAATACATGAAAAAATGAAAAAACATGATTGTAATCACATATTTTTCATGTATTTCACAATTTTCATGTAGTAGGGTCCATCAAAAGTATGCAACATGGATACTCCTTCGATGAAAAATTAAATTCCCCATCCAATGAGGTCTCCCACTGGAAATTTGAGTAAAAAGGTATGGAGATAAGTTGAAAATACGAGTGGATCTTTTTTTAATTCATTTTACCCTTTTATTGGAAAATTGGTGAATCATCTCCCATGTTTTACATCATCATATTTAATCCTACTAGTTCTTATAAATTTTATTTTTGTTGTCTCTTTTTGTTTTGAGACCTATTTTTTACCTCAAAATTTCTCTAATTACATCACTAGACAATTATTTGTATGGAACCATGAGTTATCTCCTATTACCAAGATAATAGGAGAAAAAAAATCCTCTAGTTAACCCTAGACATGAAGGATAGCATGGCCTATATAAAATAAAAACAACAGGATTTGGTAGTTAACTTATTCGACAAAAAGGTGCGTCAAAATCAGGGTCAATAACTTAGTTTATAGACCACCAATACTAATATATAGAAATTCCAAATTTGAGACCTAAATAGTTCATTTCTTCTCTCCTTTAAATGATATCTTAGTCATTCATAGACCTAATTGTTCTTAATTAATGATATGGTTTAAGGGTGGTAATAGTGGTGTAGCCACCATTAACAAAATTGTTCAAATATGTTACTTTCCTCGCTAAAATTAGTCTCTCCTTTATGCCAAAAATTCCTTTTAGTTTGGATGACATGCTTAAATCTCCCTCCTAGTTATTAGATATCTAAAAAATTACATCTGAATATGGATGTATTTGTGTGAAGCACTATACTACATAAATACCCAATGCTTGACATTTTCATATATGTGAACTTTTGTCGACAATGAATGGAAAGAACACATGTGTTTTTAGATAAATTGGCTTCGTCCTTTTTGGATAACCATCTACTTGGTGTATCGGTCTTCTCTCCTTGATGTAGTCTAAAAGTTTCCACTATGTGTAGCATATATCCTCAAACACAAGGATTCCCTCCTTTATTTCTATGGTTACTATTGAGAAAGGTTTGTCCACAAAATCTTGACATGGAGAATTATTTTCAAATGAGAGAATTTAATGTGCTTCAGTAAAGAAATGACACCCCTTTGTAATGATGCTTGATAAAATGGAAAACTAGAGTAACATACTTCTTAATATATGGAAAGAATGCCATAAAATAATATGAGCATAAACTTGATTATAATACCCATATCCATAAAATCTATAAAGGTGCATGATTAAAATATCCATAAACTCCATAAGCATAAAGGTACATACGATGTGTTATGAATCTCCATTTAAATACACATAAATGGACTTCAAGAGAATACTTTATTACTATTCAGCCCAAGACAATTTGACCATGCGTGAAGGGTGGGCAATCACACGGTAAAGTGGAATCGTGAGCTTGGCACAATATTAACACAGAAAATTACATTGCAGTTGTGTAGGCCGCACAACTAGAGAATTGCGTTGCAGCCGTGGAGGTTGCACCTTCCCAATGGTTTCTGAATGATTGAATGGCCACCAGCAAAGTCTGTGTCCAAATCGATATGCATCCAGGGGAACATATGGATCAGCGCTCAGGTGTGCAATCCCTTTGACTAGACAAGGTGTTGTATAGATAGAATGCGGAGGTTGATCTTGTAGCCACTAACGACCTCAAGTGGTGAGCTGAGACAAGATGCAACGATCGCTCACCCAACCAAGCCCAATGAAAAACGTTGCTTTCACCACCCGCATACAAGGCCAAATATCCTTCTCATAGATTCGTCTAGATAACCCTGCAAATAAAACCTCAGATCTGTATCTTCGATCTAGTAGATAAATGATGCACAATTCTCTCTTTACTAAATAAATAAAATAAACTAGACCAGCTAGGGTGATCAGAGAAACCACCGAAGTTGGGTTTGCTTACTAGAGTGAGCTCGAATCCCACCGAAGAAAGCCTGAGGATCTCACCTGAAATCCTCTCTTGAAAACTCACTTGAGCCCTCAAAAATATCACAAAGAAAGATCCCAATTTGTTTTTCCATAAGTTGCTCTCATTCCTCCTCTTTTTATAGACGGGCTACTTAGAAAAACCATGGGCAAATACTTGCGGTCAAAATGACCAAAAATAAAAACCATGGGCAAATAACTGGGGTCAAAATAACCAAAAAGGGAAAACCATGGGCCAATGCCGCTTATTCACTACTTTATTTATTAGTCTTATACAATTGTGATTTGGTCCAACCGGTTAAACGGTTGGGGATATTACAGTTCCCTCTGCCCAAAATTTCTTGCCCTCAATCAATTTCAATGTTGGATGTTGCAATATGTGTTCTCCTTCGCAAGTGGCATCCTTGATGGGTAGATCTTTCCATCGTACCAAATATTCGTCGATGATTCTGCTTCGAAGCTTCCTTTCTTGAACCTCCAACACCTCCTCAGGAACCAGTTGAAGATGGCCCTCTTCATCTAATGGTGGTAATTCTAGTGATGATTTTATGTTTGATCCTAATGCTTTCTTCAAACAGGAGACATGAAAGATGTTATGAATTTTGCTCTCTGCGGGAAGCTCTAGCTCATATGCCACTTTTCCTACTTTCCAAACAACTCGATAGGGCCCATAAAATCGTGGCTTTAATTTTTCTGCCCCATTCTGCTTCAAATTAGAGTACCTGTACGGCTGAAGCCGGAGATAAACCACATCTCCTACTTCGAAACTCCTATCTATCCCTTGACAATCTGCATATAAATTTTGTCGATTCTGTGTCGTCTGCAGATTGTCTTTGAGGGCTCTCAGAATATCCTGACACCCCTAGATCCAATCCTTTACCAAAGGTGCTCTACTATCTCCAAACATTTTTTCTGCAAAAGATAGTGCCTCATATCCATATAAGGTTCGGAAATGTGACATCCCTATGGACATGTGATAAGTGGTGTTATAGCAGTATTCTCCTAAGTACAACCACTTAGTCCATGCTCGTTGTTATCCTATGACATAATCTCGTAAGTAACCTTCCACCCATTTATTCACTGCTGCTTTCTATCCATCTGTCTGCAGGTGATAACTGGTACTAGGAGTGAGTTCTGTTCCAGCCAACCTAAATATTTCTTGCCAAAATGCTCCCATAAATCTACTATCACGGTCACTCACAATGGTTTTAGGCAAACCATGTAGATGGAATACCCCTTGGAAAAATATTTCTACTATTTGAGATGCAGAAATTTTGGAGGGGATTGCAAAGAAGTGAGCGTACTTGGTGAGACAATTCACCACCACAAAAATACAATCTTTTCCTTGTGAAAAAGGTAGCCCTGTAATGAAATCCATGGATATACTCTCCCAGTTTTGTTCTGGAATAGGTAGTGGTTGTAATAAACCTACCGGGTGTGTATGTTCAACCTTATTACTTTGACAGGTACCACATTCTTGAACATATTTGATAATGTCCTTCTTGATTCCTTTCCATGTGAACCTTTCCCTGATGGTCCTATAAGTCTTCAGAAAGCCTAGATGTCCAGCTAAAGGGGAGTCATGGGCTGCTTGTAGAATATTCATCTTAATTTGAGACTCAGGTACTAGATAGATTCGATCCTTATAATAGATAATATCATTGAAAACTCTATAACGGATGTCTGATGACTGTCCCTCAAGGATCTCACAAGCTGATTGATTTTTTGAGTATTCCACCAAAAGATGGGACTTCCAGTCATATAAAATATCTATGAGAGAGAAGGTAGTTGGTCTCCTTGACAAGGCATCTGCAACTGCATTGTTTTTACCTTTGACATATTCAATCTCAAAATCATAAGCTTGGATCTTACTGACCCATTTTTGCTGCCTTTCATTTAATCCCTTCTGATCGAGGAAGTATCTGAGACTATTGTGATCAGTTTTGACTTTGAACCGATTCCCCGCTAGATATGGACGAAACTTGGCCAATGCATGCATAATAGCCAACATTTCTTTATCATAAATGGAGAAAGAGCGTTCATAATTACGCAACTTTCTACTCTCAAAAGCAATGGGATGATGGTTCTGTGTTAGGACAACCTCAATTCCTTCCCCAGAAGCATCACACTCCAATACAAAGGGTTGAGAGAAGTCTGGCAAGGCTAGAATTGGACATGAACTCATGACTTCCTTCATCTGCTGAAAAGTCTCCTGGGCTGTTTCTGTCCATACAAAGGCTCCTCTTTTTGTCAATTCAGTAAGAGGGGCTGCTAGTTGTTAATATCCCTTTACAAATCTTCTCTAATAAGTGAAAATACCCAAGAAGCTCCTTAACTCTGTTACATTTTTGGGAGTTGGCCAATTGAGAATGGCCTCAATCTTCCCTTGGTGGACCTTAACACCTTGGCTCCCAATGATGTGACCCAGATATAGCATTTCTGTCATCCCAAACTCACATTTAGAGATTTTGGCATAAATTTTTTGTGCCTCGAATATTCCCAAGACCTCGTCCAGGTGCTGCAGATGCTCTTCCCATGTTTCACAAAAGATCAGGATGTCGTTGAAGAAGACCAAAACAAATTTATGCAGTATCTTGTTGAATATATGGTTCATGCATGACTGGAATGTTGCAAGGGTGTTGGTCAACCCGAAAGGCATCACTAGGAACTCATAATGTCCATAGTGGCATCTAAAAGTTGTTTTTGGAATGTCTTGATCACGAACCCTGATCTCGTGATACCCTGAGCGAAGGTCAATTTTTGAGAAGTATTTGGCTCCCTTTAACTCAGCCATCAATTCGTCGATCCTGGGATAGGATATCGATTTGTCATGGTCTTCTTATTCAGTGCTCGATAATCTATACACATCCTCAGGGACCCATCCTTTTTCTTAACCAATACTACTGAAGAAGAAAAGGGGCTCGAGCTCGGCCGAATGTGTCCTAATGCCAACAATTATTTTATTGCCTTTTCTATCTCATCCTTGTACACTTTGGGGTGCCGATAAGGGGTAGTGATGACATCTTGGACCCGTTCTTCTAGTTCGATGATGTGCTCAAATCCCTTATTAGGTGGACGTCCTAGGGGGATATCTCCAAAGACCTTCTGGTATTTTTGCAATAGTGCCATAATATCAGTTGAGTACTCCTTGTGCTGTTCTACTGGTTTCTTCTCCATGATTCGACACTCTACTACCCATACAATATCCCCATGTCAGAGGTCTGCCTCCATCCGATTGGATGTCACAACCTTGGGAGGATATGCATGCATTCCTCTCAACTTCACCTTTTTACCATCAGGTCCTGTGAATGCGAGTTCCAACTCTTGGTAGTTTACTATATGAGTTCCAATAGAATATAGCCATTGTACTCCCAATACTACATGAGAGTCTGGGCAGTATACGACAAAGAATTTATCTTTAACTTTGTAGTTTCCCATTGCTAGGCTCATGTTAGGAACTATCTTAGTGCAGGGCATGTGGTTGTCCTCTTTCTTGCCAAGAATCAAAACTGTAAAGCCTTCAAATTATTCAGTGGCTAGTCCCCTTCTAGCTACAAATTCTACATCAATGAAGTTGTGGGAGGCCCCACCCTTAATTAGCACAATAACCTTTTGTCCTTGTATGGTGCCCCTAACCCGAATGTTGTGATATCTTGGGACCCCTGTGAGAGAGGCAATGACTCCTTCCTGGACTTCTTCCTGTATTTCTCCCATGCCTTGTGATTCCCCTTGATCAAGCTCTGGATTCTCTTCCTCATCTTCACTTTCAGAAAATACTTCAATATAGTGGGCCTTCCCTTTAGTACACCGATGTCCTGGTGCCCAAGGTTCTTGACAAGAGAAGCATAACCTTCTCCTTCTGAGATCTTTTCTGGTCTCATCATCCAACTTCCCCTTACCAAATGGTTCTTGTTGTTGCTGCTTGACTTCCTTCCATTTTTTAGGAATAGAGAATTTAGGTAGGAATCTATTCTTGGGTACTGCATCCTGCATATCCCTTGCACGGTTAATTGCATCTTGCAAGGTGGTGGGTTGGTAGGCCCTAACCCAACCTCGTAGGGGTTCTGAGAACCCTTCTATAAATAACATGAACAATCGGTTCATGGAGAGGTCGTTGACCATTACTGCAAGCCTCTATAATTCTGCAACATAAGATTCAAGGTCCCCTGTCTGTCGGAGCTGGGTTAGCTCACGGATGTATATCTCAGGATCCTTCCTATCAAATATTTCTATTAACGTCTGTGTGAATTCTGTATAAGAGATGATGCTGGCATGTCCCAGAGTGGTCATACCATGTTGCCACCATTCATGTGCTTCTCCATAAAGATGAAGTGTGGCATATTTGATGGCATCCTTCTCCCGCATGGGCTTGAGCTGGAAATATGTATTCAGTTTTTGTACCCATGATCGTGCTAAACACTTCAACGATCCATCAAAATAAGGAAGAGTTACCTTTCCCACAACCTTCTGCAAATCTACGTTTGACTGATGGCCCCCATATGTGGTTGCCTTCCTTTGATGTTTGCTCCTCATGTAGTAAAATTCATTAAGGCTCAGGGTCGCTTTCACGTTGGGAGGCAACGTATCATATTCTTTCATCTAGGTGGTAACTGTCTCTGCAATAGGTGAAGGGCAGTCTTGCTCCCTAGAGGAGTCATCCAAAAATGGAGGCATGGTTGGCCGACTAAAAGGGTTGCTCCGAGTGGTGACGTGTTCATGTAATGGGCCGTTTCTACGAACATTGATATACTCTTGTTGTGGACCATCCCCACCTGAATGGGAACCTCCTTCCCCATTATTTATTTTCACATTAGGTTGCCCGATCTATGCTTTAAGGATTTCTATGATGGTGTCTTGAGTGTCAACGATCTTTTGTAAAGCATCTTCAAGTTTGGTATTTTCATGATCACCCATTGGTCTTTCTTCCCCTTTGTTTTTCCCTTGACTCCTAGCCCTTTTTCCTTCCCAATTAATAGTAATACCCTTTTTTTTATCCTTCCATGGCATCCCATAGCTGGCCAAGATGAGGCTCTAATACCACTGTAATATGATTTAGTAAAGAAATGACACCCCTTTGTAATGATGCTTGATAAAATGGCAAACTAGAGTAACATACTTCTTAATATATGGAAAGAATGCCATAAAATAATATGATCATAAACTTGATTATAATACCCATATCCATAAAATCCATAAAGGTGCATGATTAAAATATCCATAAACTCCATAAGCATAAAGGTGCATACGATGTGTTATGAATCTCCATTTAAATACACATAAATGGACTTCAAGAGAACACTTTATTAATATTCATCCCAAGGAAGTTTGACTATGCGTGAAGGGTGGGAAATCACATGGTAAAGTGGAATCATGAGCTTGGCACTATATTAACACAGAAAATTACGTTGCAGCTGTGTAGGCCACACAACCAGAGAATTTCGTTGCAACCGTGGAGGTTGCACCTTCCCAGTGGTTTCTGAATGATTGAATGGCCACCAGCAAAGTCTGTGTCCAAATCGATATGCATCCAGGGGAACATATGGATCAACGCTCAGGTGTGCAATACCTTTGACTAGACAAGGTGTTGTACAGATAGAATGCGGAGGTTGATCTTGTAGCCACTAATGACCTCAAGCGATGAGTTGAGACAGGATGCAACGATCGCTCACCCAACCAAGCCCAATTCAAAACGCTGCTTTCACCACCCGCATACAAGGCCAAATCTCCTTCTCGTAGATGCATCTAGAAAACCCTGCAAAGAAAACCTCAGATCTGTATCTTCGATCTAGCAGATAAATGATGCACAATTCTCTCTTTAAGAAATAAAAAAAACTAGACCAGCTAGGGTGATCAGAGAAACCACCGAAGTCGGGTTTGCTTACTAGGGTGAGCTCGAATCCCACCGAAGAAAGCCTGAGGATCTCACCTGAAATCCTTTCTTGAAAACTCGCCTGAGCCCTAAAAAAAATCACAAAGAAAGATCCCAATTTGTTTTTCCATAAGTTGCTCTCATTCCTCCTCCTCTTTTTATAGACGGGCTACATAGAAAAACAATGGGAAAATACCTTGGGTCAAAACAACCAAAAGGAAAAAACATGGGCAAATAACTGGGGTCAAAACAACCAAAAAGAGAAAACCATGGGCCAATGCCGCTTATTCACTACTTTATTTATTAGTCTTCTACTATTGTGATTTGGTGGATATTACAGAGAAGGTGGTCTCTTCTTTATTTGAATAACTTTTCACAAAAATAATTACCCATATTTGGTGGGATCAACTCTCTAATCAATATGGATCCATCTTTCAATTAAAATGGGGAGTATCTAGCTTAAGAGTACCTTGAATAGTCAAAGAATTTAGTAAATATGGATTCATGGAAATTATTATCAATTAAAAAATTTTAGAAATTTAAGATTAATTTATATTTTTTCTTGTGATCTTAAGGAATTCCTCAATTAACAACTCAATAGGTTTCTATTTCGTTATTTTTTCTTTCTTTGGACTAAAAAGGAAGATAGTTAAGTAACGTGTCTACAGAATAGTCAAACTTTATTCTTTTTCTTTTTTTTATATCTTTAACTTCAATTGATGAAAAACTCCACTTACAAATAATATATATATATATATATATATATATATATATATATATATATATATATAATAACAAATAAATTCAAATAATAAATAACCAATTTATTCATTTATGAGTTAAAATATTGTCTTTGTAATCTCCTTAAAAGAAGAGATGTATGGTATATCCATATGCAAAAGGAAGGAAATAGATAATTACAAGAGGATAAAGAGCTTATTTATTTATATCCCAATTGAAAACGAATAGCGTAGAAAATGAAAAGGTGGGAAGTGTAAAAAAATGGTTATTCACTAATCAGGTGCACTAATGGATGCATGGCTGATGTGGAAGAAAAAGGATTCAACTATGTCAAGAGAGTGATGATTCATGTTAAGGATAGTGTCATGAGTGGTGTTAAGGAGTGATGGTTATGATGATAATGTGAACCACATGGATAATTTATGATGATAATGTAAACCACATGGATAACTGATGATTCACATTTACAATGAGGAACTAAATGATATTTATACTTTCACCACTTACTTTTCCAAATGCTCAAATGCATAGTTGAATAACAAGGAAAAACATTTGACACTAACAGACTGGAACGAAGAAGAAAGGGTTGTCATCAATAAGTAGCCAAAACGTCAATGATGGAAAAGAGATCATGGCATCGGTGAGGAGGATGTGTCCAATGTCGATGATGAAAAAGTAGTCTTCATGATGCCGAAGTGGCCAATGTTGAAGATAGAAAAGTGATCTTCATAATGAGGAAGTCACAATCTCAATGATGAAAAAGGAACCATCATCGAGGATGATAAACAGGTGGCAGTCGACAACGCGGAGATGGTCGCATCAATTCGATCATGTATCTTTTTTGGTTCACTGTAGATTTCAAAAGCCACAATTCCGGAGAAAAATGCATTCCAAGTTAGATAAAGGGTTCTTTCTCACCGCACCTGCTTGCGAATTTGAAAGATGAACGTGACAACGAAATGCTTTATCGTTCACTTTTTTACAAAATACTTTTCAAGCACATCAAGGATGGATTGTCGCAATCCGCTCATCAATCACGGAATAATTTTAAAAGCTTAGACCCCATGTCATACTCATGGGCGGTCCCATGGATTGAAATTAGTAATCCTCAACATTCCCTTAAAAACAATTATTTCTCCTGAAAAGATTAAGTTATTATGGTAGCCTTCCTATTTTGCCGAATTACCAACATATTTTCATAAACTCGATAGGCCAATTTTACATTATTGAAATTCATTGATTCTGCTACAGTAGACGACAGCACGATAATGCTGTTCTCTTTTATCATATCAGCAGCGGTGTGAATGATCACCGCCACTGTGGTTAGGTTATAACAGTCCTTCAGTTTGTAGAGAACCATTAATAACAATTATATAACTTATAAGTAATAAGTAATTATATAACTTATAAGTAATAAGCAATAATTATACAATTTATAATAGATTGGAGACTGCTATAGTTATTTTATATTGTTGTTGAAGATTTCCTGAATAAAACTTAGCAATCAAATGACTCCATATAACAATTATTTATTCTCAAATTAAATAAAATAATTTCAAACTATTATTCCTAAATGAAAAGGTATCTACATTTTTTTTTTCTTATAAATAAGTTTTTGAGCAATCATTTTACCCACTAAACTGTCCCTGATGATAGATAGACAATTACAAAAACCACAAATTATATTACAAAAATCTTCAACAATTATACAACTTTATACCGTCAATGCTTTATAAATAGTTAATTTCATATTTGGCACTATCATTTGAATGGATTTTCCTATGCTTTTAAGAAAGCTTTTCCTTTATCGTAAAATCGAATAGCCCACATTCAAATACGAGCGCCGCATTTGAACAACAAACTCAATTGAATTTTAACTAAAACATTCAAATATTTTCAATCCACAGTGACTTAGTTGATAATGAAGAATAATTTCACGGAGGATCCAAAGTTAGTAAGAATGAAGATCCGCGTGACTACTATACCCGCGAAATCAAAGCTCAGCGCCCAGCAGCTGGTTTCCACTCCTTGCCATAAAAATAGGATAAAAAGTCATGAAGTGTACATGGGGACAGAGAGTGATTTCTGCGTATGGCCAAGCACCATCAGTGAAAAGCCATGATAGGACATAAGTGCGCTTCATTATGGAATTTGCCAGGTTGGGTTTTTGACTAAATCCCCTCTGTGGGCCAAATGGTGGGAATGTCAAGGCCTCTACCCTGACACATCCCCCACATTCACATCTTG
This sequence comes from Pinus albicaulis, assembly GCA_034641835.2. Lineage (NCBI taxonomy): Eukaryota > Viridiplantae > Streptophyta > Pinopsida > Pinales > Pinaceae > Pinus > Pinus albicaulis. The sequence continues at coordinate 1,216,847,440 of CM076580.1, forward strand.
CAGCAAGTGAAGTTGAAATGATCAAATTTTACACCATGTGAGATCCCTGTTCCGGAAAAATGAATCAAATTCAAGTTGGAGCAGGTCGGGCACGGCAGACCCACAAGCATGTGGGGTTGCCCTATGTGAAGAATCTAATGAACCTTTCACCGCCTAGACCATAATGGCGGGAACAAGTTTCAGTCTATAAATATGAAATATTTTCTTCTCTGCACCTCGTGTTCTCGTCTGCTCAAGAGCTAATCTACTTGTGACAGAGCTTAAAATCGAAGATAAAATCGATAATGGCATCTATTACTAATGTTGTGTGCTTATATGCGTTTGCCTTAGGCTTGTTTGTATGGAGCACGGGAGCTAGAGAAAGCAGATTCTTTAACAAAGAGCCTGCCTACGACAACCCTAACGGCGGGTCAAATAACGCTGGCTACGGAGAAGGTTACACCAACAGCGGTGTAGATAATTCTTACGGAGCCGGTTCCGGTAATGGCGATGGTTCCTACCGGGGCCGGGGAAATGGTAATGGTTATGTATATGGTGACAGTGAAGTTTCGCGCTTCAGTTCTGGGGATGGAGAAGCCGGGAGCGGCTATCGTTCTGGTTCGGGTAGAGCTGCTGAGTATTTTTCACAGAACGGTGTCGGGAACGACGCCGGCGCCGGATACAGAGAGAGTTCTGGCAAGGGCTCCGGTTATGCTGCCGGCGCTAGATTCCGTGGTGAGGCTTATGGTTCGGGCTCTGGCTCTGGCTCCGCGGCCGACTGGCATGGCTACAATGGCGGCTACGCTCAAGGTGGTGATCAGTACGCCTCCGGCTATGGTGGCCGGTCTGAAAGCAATGGCGCCTACCGTTCAGCTTATGGTAGTGGCTATGTCACTGGTTCTCGTAACGGTAACGGCTACGGAGCAGGCTCTGGAATTGGCAACGCAGAATATGTTGCCAACAATGGTTATTTTAAGGAAGCTCCTTAAAGCTGCGTAAAGTTGTTCAGTCATGTATATCCCTATATTTGAGTTTACTGATACACGGCCAGGGTTCTTGCCGGCCAACTTGTTAGATATCCATAGAACTTGTATGTCTTTTTGCTACCCTAGAATGTATCTCTATCCTGCGATACTTTCCTTAGTTCTCCTTACCTTGGTTGTTTGTAACTCTGCTCATGCAAATTTCAACATTGTGCTTTGTTGTGGCTTGTGGGCCTTTGACGATATATAGATTATTTCAGGTCTAGCGTCTATATATATAAATTATGTCACAAACACCTTGTTTTGCATCTTGATGAAATGGAATATCTATTTGTCCTGCCATCTCTTCAGGTGTTTATCGTTGAATGATGACATTCTACGTTAAATTTTAGTCATGTGGTGTGGTAGGAGCAGTAACTAGTTCGGTTTAATGGCTGATAATATTGTAAATAAAAAAAATCTAAGATCTTGTCATATGCTAAAAATGGTAAAGTAAAAGTAACATTACTGTGATGGGTGGATCAGAATTATTTATTCTTCTTTAAACCCTAATAAATCAGATCTTAAATTTATAATAAACAACAATTAAGATCTCATCATTTAGATAGATAAATATCATTTTCGTTTATCCATATAAAAATATTATATCCGTTTATCCATATAATAACACATGAGAACATTTTGCTCTCCCTACCACGCCTCTTTTCCTATTATATCCGTTTATCCATATAATAACACATGAGAACATTTTGCTCTCCCTACCACGCCTCTTTTCCTATCATTTCCCGTCATCATAAGAAATCTTTGCGTCTGTATACACCACACATTTGTTTTTACCCAATCCCATATCATGATATTTTACACTGTCAACAATTTATGAATTTATCTTTCTTCAATTAGTTGTCGTATGATAGCTTTGATGCGATACTTGTGATAGTTGTCGTATGATAGCTTTGATAATAATTGGGGAATATATATATATATTTTATTTTTTATTTTTTTATTTTTTTATTTATAGAATTTAAATTTAAGAATAATGAGTCATGTACTGTAATTATTGTTTTCAAAAATATTTATAGTATTTAAATTTTGAAATAATTAAATATGCATATATTTAATTATTGTCTTAAAGATATTTATAGAGATTTTTTTATAAGTTTTCTTGTTTTATTTAACCATATACATTCAAGCAATGCCAATTCTACTTATAGCATAACTATATTGTGATATTGTGTGACTGTTGTGTTTCCTCCTCTACCTCAAGAGATTAGTATAAAAGTCAAAGGACCCAAGAAGTAAAGAAATGGATAAATGAAATTGAGAGATAAAGAAGAATGGAACGTCTATTGCCATGCCCCCAAGTGCATCATTTGGGTTAAGGCACATTGAGGCCTCTCTACTTGCGACACTAGTGTGGTTAGTTGTAATGGCTTGAAAAAAATACGATTACTTATATTATATTTGGACTATACCTCTCACACTTGCATTTCTGTTACAAATTAGATATGTTATGTGTGTGGAATTAATATGCAGTTTGAAACTAAACATAATTCATGATTACTTCATTTACTTTCAAGTATATAATCATCAATGTATATAAATGATGTATATAAATGTGTTGTTATATAATCATCAATGTATATAAATGTGTTGTAATATAATGTGACAGAATAATATCAAAAAGTTAAGTTACATAAATATTAATGTACAATGTATATTACTGTTTTAAATGTTAGTATATATTATGAATTGAGAGGAATTAAATTTTTTCAAGTGAAAATTTATTTTATAATACAAAAAACAATGTGTAATTTTTCATTGTTTAAATTATATTATATCTTATGAACAACTAATTATATATATATATATATATATATATATATATATATATATATATATATATATTGCAACATTTCTTTTCTATTTAGAAAATGATTTATTTTTATTTTAAGAGGAACATGTGTCAACTCCAAGTTGATACTTACACATAACCTTCACATTAAACTGAAAAATAAACCTCTCAACTCAAAAAAAACAAAAACACAAAAAACACAAAAACAAAAAAACAGAAAAACCCCTTCATTTGTAAACAACTTCAACAATCTTTCAATTAAAACAGCATATTTTATCCTTCGATTACTTTGATGTACAATAGACCGTAATCATGCCACAAGCCGAGAACCCTCTCGGCTTGCCCGCATGGTTTACAATGTCCTCAAATTATCAAATGTGCCTCCAACACGATCATGTCGCAGCTCCTTGGCTAGTCTGCATGAATTTGAATTAAACAACCTGCGCCTTCATGCACCCTCAAGACATGTCATTCTCGAGTCTCGGCTTGCTCACCTGACTAACCTACCTCGAATCATACAAGACCTGTCACAACCAAAAGTTGTAGAAAAACCCAGGCACTCTCAAGACATGTCATTCTCGAGTCTCGGCTTGCTCACATGACTAACCTACCTCACTTGAATCATACAAGACCTGTCACAACCAAAAGTTGTAGAAAAACCCTCCTCCAAACTCACTTAATTTCAAGAGTCAACTCGTGAACGAATAGCTTGACGAATTTTCAAGTAGAATTACATGACTTTAACAGTCTAATCCATAGATCATACACCTCACACCATTCGCCGATCGAAAAAGTTAAAGAATCGATCCATCAAAAGAATAAAGTGAGTTTTCATTCATAGGAATCTACACAGGAGAGGAGCAGTAGCTCATTGTGAGCATCATTGTCATACTAAATTAGTAGTAGTCACCAATAGTAGTCATAATAGTCTCCGTGAGCAGCAGTGCTTTGAAGGGTCCTGTCGAAAAGTTAATTTGGATTAATTCAAATTACGTGGATGGATGGATGGATTATAAATTATTGTTTATGAACAATTTATTTTCGACATAATTTTCTTTTGGAGATATTTATTAAGTGGTTTTTTTATTATATTAAAAAATTAAAAGCTAAGCCCAATGAGGATTAAGCCAGAGGGGAAAGTTCAAAAAAAATATTTAGAAATTTAAGAAAAGTTTAAAAATAAGAATGTTTCGGAAAAAATAAAAATAAGATGAAATAGAAAAGAGAAGATAAAAAGACATAAAATAGAGGGTTTTTTATTATTTTCATTTCCATCCATAAAAAAAAATTTCTTATGGTGTGGAGTTCCACATTTACAAAATTATAGTGTTATTTTTTTTATAAACATGGATTTATTTAGTAAATTTTATCTTCCTTTTAATTTTACTTGTACAGTTATGAGTTTTAGGCCATTAATATGAGAACTATACTATGTGCAGCAGAGTTATAGGATATTTTCTTAAATGAGTTTGAAAAATTTCCAAATCAAGAAGTATATGATATAAAAGACATTAACTTATAGTCAATAGGAAGGATTATGTAGTGGCATTGTCTCTTATTCAACAGGGTTTGAATGAAAACATTCTTGCCAAGATTTCAACATCAACCAAGACCAAAGAAGCTTTGTATATTTTGGAAATGAAATTAGTAAAATGGGGATCAACATTAATCGACATCGAGCTAAGCCACAGAGAATTATAATTGTTAAGTGAGCACCCATTATAAAGGGAGATGCTATGGAAATTTTTTCCAATGCATAAGAAGGTATACATGACATGGAGACTACAATTTTCCTAAACACTATAGAGAAATATTTTGAAAAAGTTGTCGAAGAAAAAGGTGAGTGTGTACAAAACATGGAGTATCACCATGATGTAGAAAGTGAAGTCCACTATCTGAATACATGTGTGGAAGGTGAAATTGAAGTGGAAGATGAAATTGAAGTTGAAGACATTGAAATTGAAGCCACACTTGTAGTAGAAGCAAAATCATGTGAGAAAAAAACAATAGTGAAATTTAAAGTTGATTATGAGGCTAAATTAGCATTTATTCAAGAGTGGCATGGAAAGCCCAAGTATGATGAGGAAAGTAACTATGGGAAACCATCATAACTGAAACAAAAGAAGGAACATAAAAAAATTTAGGAAAGAATTAGAGTTGTTGAATACTTTAAGATAATAGAAAAGGGGATGAATGAAATAAAATGAATTATTTTGATCTTACAAAGGTTCATATAAACTTTTAATAAATAGTAGCTAAGGCACAAGTAGATGCAGAAGAAGAACTAGATGAAAGCGTGTAATGTACCTCAAAATTCACATTAGAAAAAAATATTCGTTGTTAATTTACAACTTGTAACAACCCATGGTTGATTTTCTATGTAAATGAAATAAGACCATGGCAATGGGACACATATTCCCATCTCAATGTTAGGAAAAACATAGTGATGGGTATAAATTATGATGAATTAATGGCTATGGAATTTGGAAAAGAAATTGGCAAAGGAAAAGAGGTATTAATTGTCATTTATTTATGAAAATAAAGGAAAATGGGAGAAAGGGAAGGTGAAGAGACACAAATATGCATGAGATGGAAATTAGAGGAAAAATGAAGGAAAATGAAGAAAATAGAGGCCTCAATGATAAAAAGGCTTCTGAGGATTAGTTCAGAGCTTTTGTCAATTTAGTTTTGAAGCTCTCATTTCATTCTCTCATACTTTTGCACACTTATAGAAATCATGGAGCACTTGAGTATTCACTTGGATTGGAAAAATAAGGTAAAGGAAAGCAAAGAGTGCAAGGAAGTAGTTGGATCAAAAGCTATAGTTGGATTTCTTTGAAAGTAACAACTTGCATGTGTGATTTCCTTGTTGATTTCTGGATTTTTGGCATATGCATGTGATTTTCTGGTTCTATGTTATCATTGGCATGGATATTTTCGTGGATTAATAGTGGTTTTAGCCTTTCCTTGCCATTTTTCTCGATAGACATGGTATTGTGTATTTTCCACTTGTTTTTTTTATAATTGGTGCTCATGTTCCTTATGGCTATGGGTTGGAACAAATGCTCTAGAAGCCTTGGAACAACTTCGGTTGGGTTACTAGTGTTGGAGACTAGGTTGGGACAAACGCTCTCAAGCCCTTGGTAGGATAAGTTACTAGTCCGTGGTGCTTGGTTGGACAAATTCTCTGGAGCCCTAGAAGGTTGTGGGTTGATTTACTAGTTCCTGGAGCTCTGGGTAACTTGGATAAAGACCAATTCGGTCGATGTTAGTGATTTTTGGACTGTAGAACTGGAATCACTATGCATGAGGGTTGATGTGGTTTGGCCTCTAGAGGTTCTGGTTTGGTTTTGTTTTATTTTATTCCATGAGATCCCACATTCATGCTTGGAATATGGTTTGGTGGGGATTGGGTGAAAGAGAGATTTTGGAAAGATACATGAATTTTTGGGCAGTGGTATAGAGGCTAGCCTAGAAAACTCGCTCAGATCTCAGGACGAGAGGCACAAAACTGGAGATGTGAGGTCATAACCACATGGAGCAAGGCTTGTGAGTGTGGTTGGATGCTCACAAGTACATGTAGGCAGTGTCAAGGGTGCGTTTATAGTTTTAGTTCAGATAAAATGGGTTCCAACTTAGGGATTTGTCACATGGGGTGGTTTTTCAACTTGTGAGTGACCTGTGGCTCCTAAGGAAGCTCAATAAGTCTTAGTTGTATGCCCCACCTCCTTAACTAGAACAAGGTGTCGGGTTAGGTCATAGTGACACTCATCTCATGTTTACCCTAATGAGATTATGAAATTGGGTAAATGTTGGAGAAGGGGTTATAGGGTGGTATTAGAGTAATTTTGCAGCACTAGACCTTGGGGTATATGGGATTTTTATGCATGCATGTTAGGTGTCAATATGTTGCTATGCATGCATTGTGCTGGTCATTTTTGGAGTTTGTGTCATCATGATTTTGATGTTGATATGTTGATATGGTGGCGTCATTACGTATATATATATATATATATATATATATATATATATATATATATATATATATATATATATATATATATATATATATATATATTGTGATAATATGGACTGGTTTGTGCAGACGAGACAGCCTCCCCTAAAACACACTAAGGTATTGAAGAAATCTTCAGATTATCCACAGTGTTATAAAAAAATGGTCGACGTTTCGAATCCCAACGAGGATCCATCTTCAGTACAAGAAGTTGAAAACACTAAGGTATGTTTCGTTATGTTTATATTTGGTTTATCTAAAATGGCACGTTTGCAAGAAGAAGAATATTGGAGATGACGAGAAAAATGGTGGACTATAGTTCACGTGACCCTCTTTATAGATTAGTTGATAAGCAAGGAGGTGAGTACTCTCTTGATATAGCATATACGCTGAGAATTCTAAACGAAGAAATCAGAATTTTTAAGGCGGATAATGACATAATCATTTAGTCACAGGAAAGACTGCCCATAGCTCAAGAAAATAAAGCATAGGTCAATGCACTGATACCTTAAATTTTATTAGAATTATAGAGACAGGGACAACCATACATAAGTTGTGGACAAGAGGAAAGGACAAATGGATTATATGTAGCAGGTTTCATGGAGGACACAAGTCGGACAGGGATGACATAATAAAAAGTGGTAGATGGATGGATACACCCAAAATCAGTGGTAGTGGTTATGGATTCTATTCTAGTTCTGGTTCAGATAGAAATCATGGTCACCACCGCTATCATCCTTATAGTAGGACTGAAAATCAGTACTTTCCATATGAGCTTAAGAAAGCCAAACCTCCCACTTTTGAGGGGATTTGAAGAAACTTGAAGATGAAAAAGCATTGTTCCTTGGGATGAAGAAGTTCTTCGAGCTGCATGATTATACAAAGAATATGAAAGCCAGGATAGCCATTTTCAGTCTCAAAGGGAAAGAAAACAACAAGTGGGAAGATGTGAAGCATGTCAAAGGTATGAAGATATAGGAATTGAGTTTCCATGAGTTTAGGAGACTTTTTAGAAAGAAGTACTTGTCAGAGAGATACTATGATGGTAAGGATAAGGAATTCTATGAATTTAATATGGGATCTATGACAGAAGAAGAATACATGACAAGTTTCCGAATGTGTTGACCTATGTACCCTATCTTAAGGATGCGAAGACAAAGGTGTGAAAATTTATGAATCCTTAATACAAAACCCTACTGCTAACTATTGATTTACTTCTCCTACTTGATTTATTGTACCAATTATTTAACTGAATATTCAAGGAAATAGTGAAGTACACTCAAATAGAAGCCTACACAACTACAAATTGTTTACTCGACATCATGCACATGTAACAAAATGACACCTATTTTCTAGAAAAATTTCCTCAGAGAAACCCAATGCAGGAAAACCAGTGCAACAACTCTAGAGGGCTTTATTATTATGTGAAATCTGAATACAACAATCTAGGCACCAGAAACGATTTTTACTACAGAGATATTACACGAAAGCTTTACTTTATCACTCGAAGTCAGAAAATATGGCTGATCCAACCCTCTGTAGGGAATTATGAATTCTATCCCTTTCTGGCCCACTAGAGCCCTCAGCGCAACTCTTCCTGCAACTGTGCCAGCCCCTCTAGCCCAACACAGCCACTACGCATCACAGGCTGCCCCTGTGTCACTGTGAAGGCCTCTAAATATCATATTTTTCACCTAGAAGGGTCTACATCAACCTCTACGTGGCCTCTGCACCAGCTTGGTTGTGTTGTGTCCCTCCTGCTAGACTTTGTGCTACCCTGGCACGATGTTGACTCTCTGCTATTATATTCTCAGCCTTGGATCATATCATCCCTTGCCGATCTCTACCCCTCACTACACTATAAAATCACTTTCAATTCCTTAGCAAACCTCACCTCATAAATTCGACTTAGCTTCAGTGCATCCCCTCTGTGTGTGTTCTCCAATTGACCCCAAGGCTTGCCTTTATATTTTTCTCATTGGGAAACCAACAACTGCGATCTAATATTTAATCGACAGCTCATATTAAAATAATTATTGATCTGCGTCACCTAGAGCATTTCATCAGATGTGTAAATTAATTCACTTTAATTTTTTAATTTCCCTAACTTAGACTTAGGGCCCCATTAAAAATTTAATTATTCTAATAACTATTACACCATATGGAATTTCGCCAAACACTTTCTATGTTTTGGAGATCTCATGTGTTCTAGACGCTCCAAAAAGTTTCAAAGCTAGAGCACACTCGATGCTACCCCAAAATTTCAACACTCACTCTTATCGAGGAGTGTGCTCTAGCAATACTTCCACACTGAAGCATTACCTTGATCTCAGCATCGGTCTCTACACTACTGATGCTTGGCCTCTACCCTCCATCCACTGCACTATTTCCACTATATTTCTTCCCATGTCACTGCCACTGACACTGCCACATCTGTACTGCAACTCCCTCTCAAATTGTTGCATCATGCTACCTATAACACTTCCACTACTAATTGCTGCACTACAACTTAGTTGCTGAAAAGTAAGCAATTGAAGGACCATCACCTGACCACTGACAAGAAAGTCAGTCATGCCACATCTCATAACTGAAGAACCCTCTGTTGCTGCACTGCATTGTCTATCTGAAGCTTTACATTGTCGGTTGCAGTACACTGCATAAGCACTGATGAAATCACATCAGCCCATGTGTTGTTGCTACCTCTCCTCTCCGCTGCTCCATAATTCAGCGTACCAGTTGCGCCTTTTCTTCTCCATGATATTCTACACCCACTATTCTAGTCATCCTACTACTATCTTAAGGCTCCTGTTGCTCATATGTGATCAAAGAGTTTTGGCACCTCAAGGATCCCACCAACATTTGTAGTTGATCGACAGATGTATATCGCCCCACCCCTTTTCTCGAGGCACGTGAGAGCTCATGGACACATCATACTCACTACCACTATCCCCTTTCGATGTTTCTGCCTTGGAATCATATGCTTCCTTGTGCCTCCACTTAGGACAAGTGTTGGTGAAGTGTCCAATTTCACCAAACCTGAAGCAATGGACCTCTGAGAGTTCTTTCTTCTTCTTCCCTTACTGCCTATGTCCCTTATATGCAAGGGTTTCATATTCTTCCTCCTCTTTCTTCACCTTGACTCCTCCATTTCTACTTTGCTTCTTGGTTATGCTCCTCATTTCCTCCTGGCGGAGGATTTCCCACATGTCCACCTAGGATGGTAGCACTGCTCTACCCAAAATGCTTTGGAAAAATGTCTCCCATTCTTCGATGACTACATTCAGGGGAGTCCTCGTAATTAGCCCTTCATTTGGATTTGACCCCATATCAATCGGTTGGTCATAGATATTCTACACTCTAAAGAGGAAGGGACGGATTTCCTCTCCCTTCTGCATCTAGAAAAACCAAATCTAATTCTGTAGAAGCATATTCCTCTCAATGGAGCTTCCCTGATACATCGTGTTTAATGTTGTCCACATCTCATTTTCCAATTTCTTTCTGGAAATATGTGGGACCACATTATCCTTTACTCCATCCATAATCAAGCGCTTGGTCTGCGCCTTATTCTTGTTGATCTTATTTAGAGGATCAGGATCGGTTGGAACAACTAGGAAATTTTCTAAATGGTCCTTGATCACGTACTCATCCAGGATGGTCAGGATTATGTCTCTCGAGATGACAAAGTTGGACACACAGTCCAAACTATCCTGATCTCTCAGTCCATGAGAAACCTTCTCTACTTAATATGTCGAACCACAAACTCTTATCCCTTCTCCTGCTGCTACACTAAAAAAAACCTTGATCTGGGCTTCTTGGCAAAAGAAACCCTCTAGAGAATGTGCTCTCTCTAACAAGTGATTTCCCTCCTGGAAATCTTTCACCAATTCTGATGAATCAGTCCTCTATGATTGCTCCTCTTGATCAATCTCAGATTCCTTGGCTAGAGAATTCGCTGAGCGACTGTTCTCCTCCTGCTTTTTGTCACCTTTGTTAAGAATTTTTCTTCACCGATAGAACCCGTGCCACACCGATAACTTTTGAAGATTAGAAACTATATTTCTAGTCTCGTCAAACTACACATAAATTCCCCACTCAAATTGTGTCACCATCTTGATGTTACGTCAGCCTTTGCGTGAGCATACTGGCTCATCATTCCTCTCCTAGTGCTGTGTCAGCCTCTGTGTGGGAATTCTGGCTCCGTGTCATGTCTTTGGAGCTGTGTTTGCCTCTGTGTGAGAAAAATGACTATGTGTCACCCTTGCAGGGTCTGCTATCCCTCTCATGTTGGTTGTCATCTTCCAGATCCATGCTGCTTCAGCTTCCCTTCCTGCAGCTAACATCTTCAGCCGCTTTGCTGATGGATCAACTTGATCTACAAAGCTCTAATACCATGTGAAATTGTTTGAATCCTTAATACAAAAAACCTACTACTAATTATTGATTTTCTTCACCTAATTGATTTATTATACAAGTTATTTAACTAAATATTCAGATAAATAGTGACGTAAACACAAATAGAAGCCTACACAACTACAGATCATTCACTGAAAATCATGCACATGTAAAAAAATCACACACAGATTTTTTGGACAAATGTCCTAGGAAAAACCTAATGCAGGAAAACCGGTGTAGCAGCTGTAAAGGTTTTTATTATTATGTAGAATATGAATACAATAATATGGGCACCAGAAGAATTTTTCGCTATATAGATATTACACGATAGTTGTGGCTTATCACTTGGAGATAGAAAATATGGCTGATCTAACCCACTACAGGGAATTTAAAATTTGAGCCCTTTCTGGCCCATTGGATCCCTCAGTGGAGCTCTTCCGGCAACTTTGTCAGCACCTCTAGCCCAGCGCATCCTCTGCGCATCATTGGCTGCCCCTGATTCACTCTGAAGGCCTCTTCACTACCTCTGCATTACCCAGAAGGGTCTGCATCACCCTCTGGGTGGCCTCTATGTTAGCTTGGCTGGGCTACGTCCCTCCTGCTAGCCTTTGTGTTGCCCTGGTATGATGTTACCTCTCTACATATGTATTCTTGGAATTGGATCAGATCATCCCTTGTCGATCTCTGCACTTCAAACTCACTTCGAATTCCTCAACAAACCTCGCCCCAGAAATTTGACTTAGCTCCAGTGCATCTGTCGTGTGTGTGTTGTCCAACTGACCCCAAGCCTTTCCTTTATACTTTTCTCATTGGAAAACCAACGACCATGATATATTCTCTAATCGACGTCTCATATTAAAATAATGCATGCTCCTCCTAACTTAGAACATTTCGTCACATGTGTAAATTAATTCACTTTAATTTTTTTTTATTTCTATAAGTTAGACTTAGGTTCTCCATTAAAAAAATTGATTATTTGAATAACTATTACACTGGATGGAATTTCTCCAAACACTTTCTGGGTCTTGGATATCTCATCTGTTCTAGCCCGTCCACAAATTTTCACAGCTAGATCACACCCGATGCTACCCAAAAATCTCAACAAAAGGTTCAAATATTCATTAGTGTATTTTCAATAACATTTAAAGATCAAATTGAGAATGACAAGCCTTGGTCACTCGACAAAGTAATTGGGAACTTGAAACATTGTTATGAGGAGTCTAATCATAAGTCAGAGCATAAGCACAGTTAGAAAGGTAATTATATGACTAAAGGAAAGTGGGATATATTGGGTGTGGAGCCTAATTATGTTCTTGATTCAAAGGTATCGTTTTAGCTGTGTTGGACTCTAGTTCATAATAGGGAAGAAACCCTACTTTTAAAATCGATGTTAGGGGTGTTCAGAGGGGCAACAATGATTTTATTAAACTGCCCTCCCTGGCAGGGGGTTTTGGGGGCAATGCCTCCCTAAGAAAAATTTTGATAAAAAAATCATTGTAAAATATTTTAATTTCGTAGTCAATATGGTTTGCTCATTAGGCGAAATATCTTATGGTAAAAGTTATGTTAATTTAATGTATTTACCTTAGAAGGAAACAATTTTTTATGAGGTAATTGCATTATTGCTGCATATTATTATACTTTGTGAGAAAGAGAGACGAGGCTATGTGAGAGAAAAGGAAATTACAACAAATTTGTTGTAGGTTGTATCTCTTAATTTTGCTGGATAATATAAAAGGATGGCCTCAATGTTTTTTCATGGATATAGCCCAAATTGGGTGAACTACATATATATGTGTCTCTCTTGTTTTATTATTTTTTGCGTTTGTGATTGCATAATATCTTATGTGTCTCATTTCTTTATTAATTTATTTCTAACACGATAAGAAGTGAGGAAGACCTCAGGATGTAGGTAACAAGGAGAATGTGGCACCTTATAAGAAATTCAATGCACTTGATAGAGGACATGTATTTCAGTCTGAGCAAAAAAATAATGGTGACGGACATAATCCTTTGCAATGTTGGACTTATGGTGGAGAGCATCGTTGGAGAGATTGTCCATAAAATTAGGGTGACAAACCTCACATTTATAGTTCTTAGGAGTTACAAAAAATTTGAGATGTTGGGAAGATAATTTCTCGAATTTATGCAGCATTGTATAATAGGAAGGTTGATCATCAGGCATTTATTATCGATATGGAAGGTAACATTTTTTATTTGTTTGTTTCTATTTTGATTGAACCCGAATCTAACTATATTTATATCAATCTTGACCTCCTGGATAAGTGTTTCTTGAATAAAGAAGTGCATGAAAAATCTTGGTTGGTGCAGTTGGCTACAGATACCAAGAAAAGAGTTCATCACTGGGTGAGATATTTTTCATTTCAGCTGAAGGATATGTATACATCAACGCATTTGAATGTGATTCCTTTCGGTTCATACAATATGATTTTTAGCAAGAATTGATTGTACCTTCAGAGGACTAAGGAAGATTTCTATGACAAGGCTATTGAATGCCTAGACGAAAATGGAGAGAGGAGAATCTTGCAGTGTAATAAGAAGCCTACATCAGTGAGAATGGTTACAACTATGCAATAAAATTGTAATAGTAGGAAAGGGCATGTAATGTTTGCAGTTCATATTTATAGTGATAAATGAAAGGATGTTGAGGATGTTGAATTATTGAAGAGGTATCTGGTTTTGCAGCAGTTTTAGGATGTATTTACGGGAGATATTTCAGAGTTATCACCTCACACGAAAGTGTATTTTACTACTAATTCAGTACCACGAATAGCACCAACATCAAAGGCACCGTACATGATGAGCACTCCAAAGTTGTTGGAATTTAAGCTACAACCTAAGGAAGTGCTTGATAAAGGATACATAAGGCCAAGTGTGTTGCCTTGGGTTGCATTACTTTTGTTTATAAATAAGCAAGATGATACTCTCAGGTTCTGGATTGATTACAAGAAGTTGAACAAGGTGATAGTCAAGAACATGTATCCTTTGCCACAAATTGATGATTTGTTTGATTAGTTGAAAGGAGAAGTGGTGTTCTCAAATATTGACTTGAGATCATGGTATCATCAAGTACACATCAAATAATATGACATTTATAAGACCACATTCCATACTAGGTATGGGCATTATGAGTTTGCAGTAGTTTCTTTTGGTCTTACTAATGCTCCAACTACAATCATGTGTTTGATGAATAATGTGTTGCATCCTAATCTAGACAAATTTGTGATAGTATTAATTGATGATATATTCATATATTCTAATAATGAGAAATAACATGTAGAGAAATTGGAAACAATGTTAAGATTATTGAGAGGGCATCAATTGTATTCAAAGCTTAGTAAGTACAGTTTCTTTCAGAGATAAGTTCATTACTTGGGACATTTTTTTTCCAAGGAACGTATAATGGTGGACATAGAAAATATCGTAGATGTCATGGAGTGGGAAATTCCTAGAAATTTGAATGAGGTCAAATCATTCATGGGAATAACAGTTTATTATAGGAGATTAATTAGGAATGAAGCCCCAAGAATCAATATTTTTTTATAGTGAAAGAATAGGAGCATATTCAAATACAATATTTATTAGATTCACTTCCTGATTGCTCTCTTGATGTCCATCTCCTTATTTTCCCGTCCAATATTTATAGTATTTATTTAGGTTTTCTTTCTTCCTACATTTATAGCACACTATCCCTAGTTTAGACTTGTATTTTCCTTTCCTTGACTTACTGTGATGTCCTGGGATCTTTCCTCTCTCTAGTTTTCTTCCACTATTATTTGTAGTCAAAGAATTACCTATTGTATCACATGATACTTTCCATCACATTTTCTTGCTAAGGATAGCATCAACAACATCAAAAAACTTTAGAGTACTATATCTAGAGATTGTATTATTGATAGCCATGACTAAGCCATTCCAACTTTCTGGAAAATTGAAATGACGCCATAAACAATAGAGCCCTAACTTCATCATCAAAATTTACCGCCATGTAGCTTAAATCACAAGTAACCATGTTAAATTCATTTAAATTATCAAAAATGTATCCACCTTTTGGCTTGTTCATATTAAACAAGTGCTTCATCAGAAATACCTTGTTTGAGGCCAAGGGTTTTTCATATAATTTTTCCAATTCCTTCATTAGACCCTTTCTTTTCATTTCCTTTGAAATTTTTAAGGACATCGATGCTACCAAGAAAAAACGTATTCTTTGTAGTGCCTTTCTGTCAACAATCTCCCATTCTTCATCCATCATACTTGTCAAATTATTTTATTTCCCACTTAATGGTAGGTAAAGGTATTTATGATATAAATAATCCTCCATTTTCATCTTCCATAGATGGTATTTCTTCCATTGAATTCCTCAACGCTCAACCTATTAGCTTCCACTACTCCTCCCACTCAAACCTAGAACCTTTATTTCCTTTGATTTTATGAGCTAAATAGACCTCAACTCTGATACTAGTTGTTAGAAATTAAATAACAGAGCAATGGAACAAATAAAATATTGCATAAAACAAAAAAATAAATGCGTAAGACAAGGGAGACACACACACACACACACACACACACACACACACACACACACACATATATATCTGTGTGTGTGTGTGTGTGTGTGTGTGTGTGTGTGTGTGTGTGTGTTTCACTCAATTTTAGTTATGTCCACGGAGAAACATCCAATATTTCATTTTATATTATCTAAAAAAATGAAGGGATACAACCTACAACAAATATCTTGTAACTTCCTCTTCGCTCTCTCACAACCTCCTCTATTTTTCTCACACAGCATAATTCCAAGCTATAATACAATTCCTTCATATAAATTGAGGGTTTCCTTTTAGGGAAAAAATCACTAAATTAACATAACTTCTACTATTAGATATTCCACCTAATGAAGGACCCATAATGACTACGAAATTACAATATTTTACAAGGAAATATTTCTCTAATTTTTTTTCTTAGGCAGTGTTACCATTGAAGCCCCACCCTGGGGGATAGGTGGATACTACCACCCCCCAAATCCCCCTTCAATAAATAATGGGGGTGAAATCTCCCCCATATCCCCCTGTATGGGACAAGAATCCAACCATGGCTAAAAAAAAAAAACCTTTGAACGACAAGAAAGATAACGAGTCTCCAAACCCAACAATTTTTCTGTGTTAAAGGTTTGATGATCTTGTTACAGATTGGGCTATCTAACAATTTTCATTTCTAGAAGCCTTGAGAAGGTACCTATCTAAAGTGGTGGAGATTGGGCTCTGATTCCTTCTATATTGGATCACATCCCTCCCACTATGGATCTCATTTCCTCCATTATCGATCTCGCCGACTCTTAAGTTGATCTCAACTTTTGTAACAACTCCACTTACCACAATATTTTTTTTTTCTATTTATAACATAACTACTTAATTTGTTGTCCACTACTTTCTATAATTTCGTCACTATTTGATGAATTATGTTGCTATTATTTCATTCATACTTAGCCATTATTAGACGATTTCCTCCGTTATTCTTTTTATAATTTATAAATCAAAGGCTACATGTTTTCCCTGGACTTCACTGGTTTAAATTGAACCACTTCTACTTCACTTGACTCTATATTGTCACTGCTTCATTTTATTATCATTTTCATAATTTAAGGTATGTCCATCTTACCCTATTTACAACTTCAATTATCAGCTAACATGGTAATAGTATTTCCACCTATTATCTTTAGTCTACCTTAATTGTATCATGGAAATTTAGATTTCCCTCATTTATTCCTTTCTTATAGTACAATTTTAATACTTCTAGAGGTACCTTTGACATTTACAAAGGTTCCTTACCTCAATGGATTATATTGTTTATTTAACATGCTTTGTTACCCTTTATTACCTTGATTTATATTCCATGTTTAATAACTCTATTTTCGAATAATTTTATGGAGGAATACAACATAATGTTTAATGGGTTTCACCCATACTCACATGGTATAACGTTATATATATTCTTTCAAAACTATATGGAATTGGTTCCATATTGAATTACAATTTATGAAGATGGTTCCATTTGTGACTTGACTCTTATCACTTCCCCATTTAATTTCATCCCCATCACGTATAAATGCTAAATGCATCGTATGCAGGTTTTAGATTTTAATTTATGGTTCAGACTTCATACTAGAGATTTTGTTTATTACTTCGGGATTTCCCCCCAATCAGAAGTATGTTAATGTTGATTTCATTCACATGACCTATCGTATTTCTTCTCCTTGGATGTAAGCCACATGGACAGTTTGGATCCGTTCATAGTTATGATTGAACTTACGACAACCCAAAGCCTATTCCGATTTTTCATTTCTCATTCGGTAAACTTTCGCCTTCGGCTCTACAATCTAGGTTGCTCCACGCAACCATGCCTTGAACACGAGGTTTCAAATGTTTACGCAGGTCAGATAGATGCATGAAGGCAACTCTACTAGTATATTTTTCATTAATTTCATGAGACTTTGTCTCTCGTAAAGGTAAGAGTTAATTTCAGTCATTCAACCAGACATCGTTTCATTGTTTGGTTTCGAACTTACATTATTCTGATATTAATGTTTTCATTATTTAACTTTTAACCTGCCTTATTCTGTAATTAAAGTTGTATGGTTTTATGGCATGTTTAATGGAGTTTGAATTGGGTCCTTCCCCACTTTAACTACGTTTTCCAAGTAAGGCTATTTCATTTCTTATTCTATACATTTTAATTCTATTCCAGGTAAGGATAGTTTGAATACGTTTTTATTTTAACGCTTTACTTCTATTCTGTCATTCTAGAATGAAGATAGAAGAGATGGTTTTCCATTTCAATGTTTTTCCGTATATTCTGACAATCTAGAATTTACATAGTCGAGATTGGTCTTCGTGACCTTTCGGTCTTTTGTAATCAATCTAATTTGTTTTATATGTATTTCTCTGTGAGGATCTTCCTCAATACCTCCTTGTTGATTTACGATTTTTTTATTATGACTGCTATCAACCCATACATCTTTGTTTTTTATATTAATACGAATTTTGTGTTCATAGTTAATCTAATGAGAAAATTCTAGGTTGTAATGTTTATTATATCATTTTGCCCAATGTTGTTTTGAATTCCCAGAATGGGCTTTGTTTTCTGACTCCTCTGTCGGTGATATTGAAATTTCGAGAATACATATGATTTTGTTATGTAACTTGTTTACATCTACGTGTATGAATTTTCTTCTTTTTCCAAGATATTCGATCTCATGTAGAGTTCGAATTAGATTTCATTATACACCACTAGATTGAATTTACCCTCATTTTTAATTATATTTAATATGCGAGTTTGAATTGACTCCGTAGTTTAACATCACTCGTTTTATACTTATCAATTTTCACTTTGTAATTATATTTATTTCACTCTGTTATGGTTTTATTCTCCACGATGCATACAAAGAAAACCTCATTTTCCCATATGACTCACTATGGTTATGAACGAATGGTATTTAAGGTTAATTCAAATGTTTTCCTACGGAGAGGAAATTTTGATGACTCTATCTTTAATTACAGAAGTCTATTTATAAAAATTAATTCCTTACTTATGTATGTTTCTTTTACTTCTTCTCAATTTATATAATTACCTTCATAATTATTGAGAACCATTTTGAATAATTTTGTAAAATATATTCCAGTTCTTCATTTAGAAAGCAATTATCACTTTATTAATTTCTCTGAATTAATAAATTATTTATTGTATAGGAACTCTTCCTCCTATTTCAAGACTAGTCATGGTTTTTATTAAGTACTTACTCTGCCAAAATATAGGTAAATTCATTTTTATGCTTTCAATATTGTTACTCATTCAGTATATTTATCTGTATCTTTCTATCCTTATAATTAATTTATTTTAATGTTTTCACAGAGAAAGGATTTCATAAATTTCCTTTGACTCATAAGGTAATTTGATGTTGAAATTTCAGTTGTCGATTTCATAGATTTAATGTGCTTAATTTAATTATCCTACTAATTAGATTCTAACCCTTATTCATATGGGTTTCTTCTACAGGTATTACACTTCTCGAAAGTTGCTACTCGTCACTTGTGCATTCTTACTCACAAGCCTTTACATTTACTTTTATTCCTTCTATGTACAGGTTGGTCGATAACATGCACACCATTAAATCCACTAAATTCAAGGATATTTGTTCTTGTATAAATTTTTTAATTAATAGAAAGAACAATTGACTTCACTCAATGTACTCATGGCAGCATATAATAACATATTCTATCAACTTTTTATATTCATTTATGTTCCTATTATGATAATAATTCATCTTTATAAGGAATTTTCATATATGTTTTTCCACTTAATTGTAGTATTTCAAATAGCTATTATTTTTAAACATGAATTCTACTTACTGTTATTGTACTATCCTCTAGTACTTCAATAGGTATCTGATGTTTAATTTCTTATTTGACCATAAGAATGAATATATATATGCAACTTTTGTAAATGAAGTACAATAGATGTATTTAGATTTAATTTCTACAATCATGTTTCCTTCTAGAATGACAATTATCTCTCACTGTACCTATATTTCTATTTAATTTTGGATTACAAAATAATTATGTTAAATATCTTTTTAACATCTTTTCCACCTCTAATGTTATATTTTTTTAATTTAACATATAAATCCTTACAACCTAACAACAAATTTAAACCCTCTTAATTGGGTTTAGACGTTCTATTTTTTGGCTTTCTAGTTTAATTAGTCTATGTAACAGAGCTAAACTATGTCACTATAGTTATGTTATGTTAAATACATTAGACTCTATAAACAGAAAAATAACAAAATTCCATTATTCTAATTAATAACTCAGAAAAGATAATTTCCCACTTATATTTCCACATAAACCATCATTACTCTAAACTAAAATTCCCATCATAACAACATAATCATAATACCAAAATAAATTAATTGTGCATACCAATTCTGGTAAGACTATTTTCCACCCAACCTTGAGCTTTCTTTCCACAGCTCCCCCCGAGGAGAGACCAATTCCTCCGAAGTGTAGAAAACCTCTTGTCTACCCAAGAATGGCTTATCTAAGCTTGATTTCCCTTCAGTATGTTTCCATAATTGTGTTCAGTTAATCAGAATGTTGTTTTCCTTTTTGCCTAGGCTTTCCTTTTGTTTTTTCTGGAAAGGTACTTTAAAAGTAGATTTTTCCTCTTTCTAGTTTTATTTCACCTCTTCTCAGTAACTTTCCACTTTACTGAGGTATCTTTTAGATTTTTATCCCCAATCTAATATTTTAAATTCATTTTATTTTCTCCAAGGATTTTTGGAGAATTTGGGAAATTCTTTGGAATATTATCCATCCTCATGGACTTGAATCCTAGTCTCCATTTATACTCTAGTCTTTTCACAATACTTCCAATTCCAAATTTATTAATTTTAAAATAATAAAATATTTCGAAAATAATTTTTTTCCTTTGGGTCCACTTAACCTATAGGATTATTCAACTGTCTAATAAAAGCAGTAAAAATAAGGATATTACAACTTCCACTCTCTCCCTATATTTATAATGAATTGAAAGAGAAATGGGTTGGCTCTTAGACCTTGCATGGTTTCCATTTCAGATTTTTGAACTATACTTACATGTTTTCCAAGTATCCATTGTAGCTCTTTTGATTGTATGGTTTGTATTGAGGATCATTGGAAGGAGCCCTCCAACATCAATGCCTTGTTATAATTATAATTTTATTTATTCTTAATACAAATATAGGCTTATTTCCCATATCCGTTTGTCATGAAATTTATTGCAATATCCCTTGATCACTTACATAGTTTATGATTGAATCATTGATGTGTTATATGATTTGATCACTTGCTTGCTTCTTTATTTACAATTCTCTTATTGCAGCATCAAGAGAGAAAGGTTGAAATATACAATTACGGAAATAGTGAGGATCAACATTAAGAATTTTGGGAAAAGGTATGATCTATGCATCCCTCTTACATTTATAATTGAATTATTAATTAGGGATTTTTTTCATATGTTTGTTTGTTTGTTTCTAGACTTGGTTTATGAGTTTAGGGAGATATTTATTCTAAACAGGATAAGATTTTTTTGCCCAACACGAATTATTGCACATCTATTGTTGCATCGAAAAAAATATTTCTCTTTCTTTGCTCTCTAAATACATTATATTTTATTCGTTACCTATAGTGATGCATGCAAGGTTTATATCATAAATTATTATTTAATGTTTTCCTTCATGTGAAATTTACTGTTAGAATCCTACATACGTTTATGAATAGTATTGATTGTTTTTTACTAAATATTAAATGTATTCTTTCCATGGACTCCATATGTTTTTTCCATTGTTAATTTTAAAACAAACATTGCTAGGCTAAAAATTCACTGATATCAATGTTGGGTATGTGTTATATTCTTTCCACGACTAGCTCCATGCGTTGTACATTGCGCCAGGCACAGTAGGAGGGTCACAAGGGGGGAGGTAGCCCCCACTGTTGGGGTCCAGGGCAGCGCCCCGGCGAAAATTTGTTTGGTGTGTGGACCCACTCATAGGCAGACCCACCCATGTTTTGTGCATGATTTTTCACATTGTTTTGGGGTACGCTGCTTTTCAGCCCCTGGTATTTTGTAGATCCGGTCAAGGGAACTACGGTTATGTTCTAATCCAGGGTTAATGGATTGGGGTTTCTGTATGCTTTGGCATGTATATATATGTTTTGTAACACTTAAAGGAATATAATGAAAAATCAAGCTGGTCATCCCAATTTGGGATCAAGGGGAAAATCTCTGTGTTTATCTATTTTATGTTTTATGCTCTCGCTATTGTTTATTTTTTGTTATAAGATTCGTGTGTAGATAATTTCTGTTCAGGGTTAAAACCTACATTTGGTATCGGAGCTGTTTCGGCTTCAAGAGGACGCCTTTGCTGCTGAGGGTTTTTTTTTGCTCAGGCCTGAGGTAGACCCTGTTCAGTGGGAGATCTACGGGATCGATTCTTGCGGTGAAAGAAGATGGCGAGAGGCAGAAAGATGGAGATTGAGAAATTTAATGGTCAGAGTTTTGAGTTGTGGAAGCTGAATATGGAGGATCTGCTGGTGAATAAAGATCAGTGGATCATGGTAGATCCAAGTACTAAACCAATGACAATTTCAGATGAAGACTTGAAGAAACTGAATGCAGGGGAAGCTACGTCAAAGAATTTGTGGGAAAAACTTGGGACTTTGTACCAATCTAAGTCTCTGGTGAATAAGCTGTTCCTGCGGAAAAATCTGTATAACCTGAGGATGAAGGATGGAGACTTGGTGACAGAGCATCTCAACGCCTTCAATACTGTGGTAAGTCAGTTGTCATCTGTTGATATTAAAATCTCAGATGAAGATAAGTGCATCAGTTTTTTGTGTTCTCTACCAGATCGTGTGATAGTCTGGTTATTGCAATAGGTAACAATACAACTACCTTGAATGTTGATGACATTGTCTCAGCCTTGCTATCAGAGGAAATGAGACGGAGAAATATGGAGGGCCAGAATGGAGATGCCTTATATGTACGAGGAAGGTCCCAAAACAAAAATAAGAATAAGGTTTTGAGTGGGAGATCCAAATCTAGAGGGAGATCTAAATCTTCTGGAAATTTTGTAAAGGTATGCTGGAAATGCGGAAAGGAAGGGCACTACAAAAAGTAGTGCAGATCTAAAGCTCCTGAGAAAGGAAAGGGATCTGATGATGCTCCTTCTGCAAAGGCAAAAACCACCTCGGATGAAGGTGGGGATGTGTATTTGGCTTCTTATTCAAATACACATGTAGATCATGAGTCATGGTTGATTGACTCAAGTGCATCCTTTCACTTCAATGCCCATAAGGAGTGGTTCTACGAGTATGAGAAATATGATGGTGATGTCTTCCTAGGGGATGATCGGAAGGCCAAATTCATCAGATGTGGAAAGGTCAAGCTGAAGCTGCAAGGTGGAAGGATTAGAACACTTTCTGGTGTTCTACATATTCCTGCATTGGCTAGAAATCTGATTTCTGTAAGCAAGATGGATGATGTAGGTGTAAAAATAGTGTTCGAGAAAGATGCCTGCAAGATGGTTCAGGGAGTACTGGTATTAATGCGGGGATTTCGGACTGGAACTCTGTACAAGCTAGAAGGTAGCACTGTTATTGATGGGTGTAATATTTATGTGGTTCCTGAAAGTGGAGCGGAAATCCTAGTTGTCTCTGGAGAAAAGACCATGCTATGGCATCAAAGGCTTGGACATATTGGAGAGAAGGGCCTTCGGATACTACATATAAATGGTATGGTAAAAGGTATGTCTAATTTCTCTCTAGATTTCGATTTCTGTGAACATTGTGTATATGGAAAGCAGAATCGGGTGAGTTTTCCTTTTGGTGCTAAGAGGGTGAACAAGATATTAGAACTTGTGCACAATGATGTGTTTGGACCTGTGTCAGTTCCATCACTGGGAAAGTCTATGTACTATGTTTCATTCATATATGACTTATCAAGGAATACATGGATATATTTCTTGAGGAAGAAATCTGAAGTCTTTGATAGATTTAAATAATTTAAGGCTCTCGTGGAAAATTAGATAAAGAAGAATATCAAGGTGTTGAGGATAGATAATGGTGGAGAGTTCTACAAAAAGGAATTTGAAGAGTTTTGTAAGAATTGTGGTATAGCACAGAAGAAGACTGCTCCATACACACATCAAAAAAATGGATTTTCATAAAGAAAAAATAGGATGTTGATGGAAGAGGCAAGAAGCATACTCAGTGGTGTCAGGTTAGGACATGAATTCTAGGCAGAGGTAGTGGAGACCGCATGTTACCTATTTAATTGATCACCTTCATCAACATTGGAGGATAAGACTCCACATAAGGTATGGACTAGTAAGAAACCCTCTCTTTCACATCTAAGGGTATTTGGATCTGATGCATATGTACATGTTCCAAAGGAGAAAAGGACCAATTTGGATAATAAATCTGAAAGGTGCATCTTTATTGGGTATAAGGATGGTTTAAAAGGTTACAAGATTTGGAACCTAGAAACAAGGAAGGTTGTGTACAACTGAGATGTGGTGTTTAGAGTGGTGAAAGATGTTGTTAAACAGGAAATCATACCAAAGGAACCTGAGAAGATAGAGTTCGAGCTAAAGGGGGATGAATCAAACTCTATAGCAAAAGAAGATTCAAAAGAGGAAGAGCCACAAACTCCAGCTTTGAGAAGATCAGTTTGGGAAAGAAGGCAACCCGAAAGGTATAGTCCATCTTCTTTCTGTTCAAGTTTTGCCTTAACTATAACTGATGATGATCCTAGAACTGTCAGGGAGGCAGTAGATTCAGAGGATGGAAAACTCTGGAAGGAGGCCATGGTTGATGAAATGGCATCCTTGCATAAAAATGAGGCATGGGATTTGGTGGAGTTGACGGTGTTTGGTCAATTTAGTGTGTCCTAAATTGCTGCATTTAATTTGTCAATCCGGGAATCGTAAGCTGATGAAGTGCGGTGCACTATATGTGCAAGATAACCTCTTTCTTAACTTTTTGTCGTTTTTGGTTTTTCTAAGGTGAAATGGAAATTCTAAAATGAAAAACAAGTTTGGTTATATTTGTTCAAGGAAGTGATATCCCCTATAATGATTTACCAATCTTGAAACTTTAAAAGCAAATTGAAATTACAATGACAAGACTTGAAAGAAAGTAAAAGTGTACTGCTGAAATGAAAAAGGTGCTGCTAATCTAATGAATCAAAACAGGAAACTAGTGAACATGAAAACCAAACTATTCTTGCTGCCAACTGAACACAAAAGAAACTACGCTTATGGAAATTCAAAATTGCAACAAAATAAATCTAAATCGGATTACATCAATTCATTTTCTGACCCTTCATCATTAGACCAGCTATGACTTGCGGAAGTAATCATAAACAACTTGTGTAACTGATATTTAATTCGCAGAAAGTAAACTAATACTAAACCATACACACATGATTCAATCCCTCGCCATCAGTCCAGCTGTGGCTTTCGGAGGCAACTGAAGATGTCATACATGATTTAGTATATCTAAATTTGCAGAAAAGAAACTAATACTAAACTACACATTTCATAATGCAGTCCCTCACCATCAGTCCAGCTGTGGCTTTCGGAGGTAACTGAAGACGCTATGAGCAGCTTAATATATCTAAATTTGTAGAAAAGAAACTAATACTAAACTACACATTTCATAATGCAGTCCCTCACCATCAGTCCAGCTGTGGCTTTCGGAGGCAACTGAAGACGCTATGAGCAGCTTAATATATCTAAATTTAACTACTGAATCAGATAAGCAAAACTGAAGTGTACAAAGCAAGACTGAAGTTAAACAAAAACTATGAAAAGAAAACTAGCAGCAGAACAATGTTAGTTTCAAGTCATTAGCCAAAATACTATGAAAATGCCCGGGCTGTCTACCTAAAACCTGCACAAGAAAACTGATCAGTGATTAACAATCATAAAAACATGAAAGACAGGAATGAAATGGAAATTATGGAAATGTATAAACAAAAATGAAACAACTACAAAATATGAACATGTAATGGATTATGATACAATGACTTTTTAAAGAAATGAAATGAGAAATATATACATTAATACACAGAACCTTGGCTGAGCAGGGGCCCTCTACACAGCTTTGGTAACGATCCTCAGACACGAATTAAGTTGAAAACAGAGTCTTTTCACATTAAAAAGCAGTTCATTACAGACTGGTAGTATTACGGCTCAAGGCAGCGTAATCACTACAAAGCAAACATAACAGAGTACGCACATCAACTATCAACTAACAACTGACAACTGACAACCAGCAACTAGCTCTACATGCGTATGCAAACGCTCTATATAAAATAATAAACTGTAACTGTCTCCTGAAGTTTATGATAGCAGAGAGCACGTAGACCACTACGGCCACGGATATAGGAGTATGGCCATGTTGGAAAACGAATCTACGGAAGGTGGAGGCTTGAATTCAACTCCAGAACTCTCATTGCATGTCGATTTAACCTCCGCAAGCTTAGAAACGGCCGTATGGATGTTTATATGCCACGAAATGCAGTCCACTCGACATGAAACTCCATAGTTGACTTCCACGTGATGGCTTTGACTTCGGCTTCCTTGACGAATTCTTATTTGAACCAATAGGAATACGAACCATGTCCTTCGCTATTCCAGCCCGCCCATGTGGCTCGTTTCCTTTGTAGACACTCGTAGCATATAGTTCCACAAAATAGTCATGAAAGTTGTAGCGCTGCGCAAAGTGGCAAGTTTCCGCAGCTGTATGAACAAAATCTAAATCAAATAGAAAACACAAAAACATAATTTAAAACCATGTTAGATACCCTTTTGCACATGATATTGACAATTTTGGAGGTTTAGGTGAGTGAAAAAGATATGGAAAAGTGTATGGAAAAGAGGCAAATTCGGGACTCAACATACCCCCACCGTGAAGGTGTTGCATGTCCTCATGCAACCAAAATTTTGATATTCTCTGTTCAATTCATGTGCCTTGATACTTCAGCCAGCACATCTAACCCCCTTCTCTTCTTCTTTCACCATCATTCGTTTCTTTCATTGTTGAATTTAATTTATATTCTGCCAAGTGTCACTAATTTTTGGCATTTCCTTTTTAATTTCTTATTCTTCTTTTGCCAAATACCCAAATGTAACATAGTATTATCATGGATGATCTTGTCCAGTTTGCCTTGCTCTTTCAATGTTTCATTTTCATTTTTGATATGCCGATTTAAAAGCTCAAGCTCAAAAATTTCCTGTTTTAATGACTGAACTAAATCATCCTGCAATGTATGAGGCTGAATGGAAGAGGTACTTGGACCTATGGCTGCCTTCTCCAAGGATTCTATATAGTCATATACCTCCTGCTGTTTGGGATATACTTCCGGTGTCTTTTTCATTGGGCTGTCCCCAAAATGATGCAAGGGAGAATTATGTTCAAAATCTGGCCGAGGAGGACTTACATCAATATTTTGCTGAGAATAAGATGGAGTATGCTCATTGTCTGATTGGGAGTGAAAGGAGTCAGGTTCACTAACTGACTGAAATGGACTATGGTCAGTTGGAGACTGTTCATATGTCTCCTCACCCAAATCAATGAAATGAGGACCTTTAATTTGTGTTTTTCTCAGTTTTCCCTTAAGCCTGCTGCTTCTCCTCACATGCTGTGGTACACTACCCTTTTGTTCTTGTTTTCTTGTTTTTGCCTTCTTGGATAGAGATGACTGTTTTTGAAGAAAAATTAATCTTTCAGATAGAATTTGGTGATCTTCTTCTTCAGAAGAAGGAGTTTTATGGACAACCTCAATAATTTCTTTCCCTTTTGGTATTATTGGCTTCTTAGTTTTGATTTCCTTCTTCTTCCTTTTTACCAATCTCTCTTCCCTATCAGTTTTCTTTATAGTAGTAGTAGAAGTATTTTGGATTTCATCTACTGTTCTTTTCCTTCTACTTCTTTTTGCTGTGCTAGCTGCGGGAATTTCCTGTGTAGGAGCAACTTGGGTTTCAACACTCATTTTCTTTCTTCTACTCCTTCTAATTGGACTACCTTCAGGAATTTCCTGAGGTTCTTCAAAGAAGTTTCTAACTAGGAATTGTTCCCATGTATCTTTTCTTTCCTTTAGCTCCTTTTCAATCAGAATTTTTATAAGGCCGTGGTGATAAAGATGAGGCTCTACATCTCCCAAGTGTTTTTGAACAGTCACAGCCATTTTCTTTAAGCTATTGAATAGGAAATAAGGGAGATTAAGAGTTTGGTTTTCAAGAAAATTCATCAATAGCCTAGTATGGTACATGTACATAGAGCCAAAACGGCCTTCACATGTAATAAATTTCTGAACAATGAGTAGTAAAGTGGCCCATTCATCTTTTATTGCATGCACAGGGATTCCTCTTTTAAAAATAGTGATATCCATACCTTGATTCCGTAGGATTGTTCTCCATGCCTCATCACTGATACTTTTATTTTTGAACCAACGTTCTCCTTCCTGAAGAAGCTCTGTGGCTGTTGCTATTGATGCTTCATTGACCAAAAACTTGAGGTCTCCCACTTCTGCTTCCAAGCCATCAAATGATCTTGCAAACGCTTTTGTAACTTCTCTGTGGTAACCCCTGAATTTCTGAATAAAACACAGCCATTTAGCTTTCCTCAACATCTCTTTTGCTTGCGGAAATCCCTCTATAAACTTTGGTCCTTCCGGCTCTGCCCTTAATAATTTTCCCATTTTACTTCTCTGTGCTTCACAGGCTTGCCTCTGTGAGGGTTTAAGTGGAAATGGAACGATGGAATACACAGGATCGAGCACAATACCGTGGGGATGTTATCATAAAATGGAAATGAGCACCATAAACAGAATGGAGTAAGACTGTGGGTAGATATACGAGAGTGAGAGTGAGCAAAAGGAACGAAATGGAGTGAAACAGGGAGTGAGAATGAGTAGAGTGGGGTTTTGTAAACACGACAGAGACACGACAAAGAGGTTAACAAAGTATAATGCATTCGGCCGCGTTTTGAATTTTGGTGGTTGTGTAATAAATATGAACACGTTTCAATCAATGATTATGAAGTTATGCGGCTTGTAAGAGTCCTTTGTCAACTCAAATACGTATCATTATCTACGGTGGGATATTTGAACATGAGTGAGAGTCGGAATTTCAATGATGAAACTGTTGGTGAATAAATGCAAGAGGATAACATAGAGATCGTGGAAGGTTACGGGACTGTCAATATAATCATTGCGCGTTATGGGTAGAGCTCATAGTTTAAAATTACATAAAAATGTTTTTTTCGATACTATTTGAAATAAACTTTATTCATACCTTTGGAATCCTTGCTTTTGCCCTTGGTCTTCAACTGATTGATCTTCATTAGTGTCTTGAATGTTCCATTGATCCTCTCTCCTGCATTTTATTTCATAATTTGTGAAAATAACAACTAACTGTACATTCTTTTTGAAAACAGAGTAGTAGTAGTCATGAATCAGTTTTCTCAATGCGGAAACCTGAGCGCTGATGAAAATGTGATGTCACCATGGAACGACACAAACATATTTACGAAATAGAAATGAACAAATGACAAATGACCAGGTGGAAATGGTCATAAAAAAGATTTTTATTGATGGAATGGATGAAATGAAGTGGAATGAAGTGAAATGAAATGAAATGAAATGAAATGAAGTGGAATGAAATGGAGTTGGTGGTGAGATGAAATGAAATGAAAGACAGATTTTTTTTGGAAAATATAGAGTGTCAGGTGTCCCTGATTTTCACCCCATATTTTCTGTATAAGACTGCCAATCAATGATTGGTTTTCAGGCTTATACCATTTTTTTTTTTTTTTTTAAGTTGAAAAACAAAAGCTAGGCTGGTGGAGAAGAAGAATTCTTCTGTACCAGCCTGATTGCAGAACTTTCTTGAAACAACTTGACAAAATCCTCTTTAGAGAGTGGCTTATGATAAACTTTCAATCTATGGCCATTCACTATAAGAGGATTTTGAAACTCATCAATGGTCTTGATTCTTACAGCTCCATTGTTAAAGATCTTGTCAATCTCATATGGCCCAAGCCAATGAGTCTGAAATTTCCCTTGAAAATCTTTAAACTTGGAGTCAAATAACAATGCCCAATCTCCTTTTTGAAACTTCTTCTCTTTGATATATTTGTCATGCCACTTAGTTCTTTGATATTGAACTAGATCAGTTCTTAGAATTGCTTCTTGTCTGATCTCATCTAGCTCATTCAACTGCTCCATTCTATGCTTTTGGGCTTCTGACAAGTCCATTCCCAACTGAACTGCTATCTTGAAGGTCTTGACTTGGAACTCAATGGGGAACAAGACTTCTTTCCCATAAACAAGTTCATAGGGAGAATGTCCCGTTGTATTCCTCCATGTAGTTCTGTAGGCCCACAAGGCTTCTGGAAGCCTTTCTGCCCAATCTCTTCTATGTAGATGAACATTTTTGGTGATGATACTTTCAAGAACTTTGTTTGTGGACTCCACTTGACCATTTGCTTGTGGATGGTAAGGAGTAGATTTTCTGTGCTTGATTTTGTATTCTTCCATCAACTTCTCCACCAAATTTGATGTGAATTGGCTCCCGTGATCTGTTACAATTTCTCTTGGAACACCAAAGCGAGTAAAAATATCCTCATAAAGAAAATGAACAACTGAATTTTCAGTAGCAGATACCAATGCTTTAGCTTCTACCCATTTAGTAACATAATCAGTGCAAACCAATATATACTTCTTTTGCTTCGATGGTGGATTAATCGGTCCAATGAAATCTAAAGCCCATTTTTCAAAGGGTTCAATGAGTACCTGTGTTTGCAGTGGCATTTCATTTGAAAGGGTAGGTTTCCCTACTCTTTGGCAGCTATCACACCTTTTGACATATTGTTTTATATCTTTGAAGAGAGAAGGCCAATAATATCCCAAGGAAAGGATTTTATAGGCCGTCCTTTTGTCCGCAAAGTGTCCGCCGCATGGTTCATCATGACATGCCTTAAGAATATCAGGCATTTCATCTTCCCTGACACATCTTCTGATCACAAGATCTGGCCCCGTTTTAAACAATTCGTTAGAAATCCATGAATATCTTGAACTCTCCTGAATAATTTTTCGTTTTTCTCTTGGAAATAAATGTGAAGGTAGTTTCCCTGTAACCAAATAGTTAGCAATATGTGCATACCAAGGGGTCTTAATAGTTACTGCAAACAAATATTCATCAGGAAACTTATCTTCTACAGGAGAATCTTCTTTAGTATTTTGAATTCTAGACAAGAAATCAGCTACTGTATTCTGTTTTCCTGGTCTATCCAACACAGTAATATTGAATTCTTGCAAAAGTAAAAGCCATCTTGTCACTCTGCCATTAGTAACAAGTTTGTTCATTAAATATCTAATTGCAGAATGGTCAGTATGAATAAAATTTTCATAGCCTGTTATGTAATGTCTAAACTTATTAATTGCATGAACAACAGCTAAGAACTCTTTTTCAGTCACAGTATAGTTCAACTCTGTGGGAGTCAAATTTTTACCGGTGTAATAAATGGCATAAGGAATTAAATCTTTTTGACCCAACACAGCTCCAAGAGCTGTATCTGAAGCATCTGTAGAAATATGGAAAGGAAGTTTCCAATTTGGTCCTCTCAAGATAGGTGCTTCAGATATTCTTGTTTTCAAAGTTTCAAAGGCTGATTGAAAATCAGGATCCCATTTGAATTCACAATCTTTTGTAAGCAATTTGAAGAGTGGAGATGCTATTTTAGTGAAGTTTTCTATAAATCTTCTATAGTAACCAGTAAATCCTAGAAAACTTCTAACATCTCTTTGACAATTTGGAATAGGCAACTTGGAGATGACTTCAACTTTTGATCTATCAACCTTAATCCCATCTCTTGAAATATGATGTCCTAAAACAATCCCTTCAGTAAACATCATAAAGCATTTTTTATGGCTTAATGAAAGGTTTGTTTCTTTACATCTTATGAGAATTTTTTCCAAATTTTCTAATGCCTCTTCAAATGAATTACCATAAACTGTAAAATCATCCATATAAACCTCTACACAATCATGGATTAGATCAGAAAAAATTCCTAGTACTGCTCTTTGGAATGTTGCTGGTGCATTACATAACCCAAAAGGAAGCACTCGGTAGGAAAAAGCTCCCCATGGACAAGTAAATGTGGTCTTATCTTGATCTTCAGGTGCTACCTGAATTTGATTATAGCCACTAAAACCATCCAAAAATGAAAAGTACTTTTTACCTGCTAATGTATCTAATACCTGATCAATAAAAGGCAAAGGAAAGTGATCCTTCAAAGTTGCTTTGTTCAATTCCCCGTAATAAATGCATACTCTCCATTTACCATTCTTTTTAGGTACTATAACCAAAGGAGAAACCCATCGGCTATCTGAAATTGGATAAATGAAGTTTACATTGAGTAGTTTTTGGAGCTCTTCTTTCACTATCTCCCTAAGATTTGGATTGATCCTTCTTTGAGGTTGTCTGATTGGTCTACTGTTTTCCTCAATATAGATATGATGGATGCAAGTCTTAGGATCAATACCCTTCATGTCAGTATACTCCCATGCAAATGCAGTAGAATGTTTTTGCAAGATTCTGGTTAGTTCTTCTTGTTGTGACTTCTCCAGATGTTTGTTGATATTCAATGTCTTTTCTGGAAAAATCTCAAAAGCAGAATTACCAAACTCTTCCATAGAGTAGAGAGACATTTGTATTGATGATAAATATTCTATGTCAGATTCCAACTGAAATTGTGTGGGGTCATATTCTGAAGTTATCTCAAAATTTTCTAATGTGTTCAGAATTTGACTATCCTCACTAATTTCAGAAATGGTAAAGACAAGTTGTATAGTGTTCTCATCATCGAGCCATTCATTGTCTCCTATTTCTGTGATTGCTCTTGCTGGAGGATACAAATTGAATTTCTTTGTCGAATTACCATTTGAAATGTACATGTCTCCAGATCTACAACTAATAAAAGCATCAGCTGTGGCCAGCCAAGGTCTTCCTAAGATAATTGGATGTCCTCCTAGATTATTTTTGGGAGTCAAAATCATAAAGTCTACTGGATATTCCCAAGAATCTAAGAAGACTGAAATATTTTCTAATACACCATCTGGTTTAATAACCGATCGATCTGCAAGTTGCAATAAAGTAGGTGTAAAAAGAAGGTTAGGAAGTTTTAACTGTTCCATAGTCTGTCTACTCATAATGTTGATAGCAGCCCCTAAGTCAATCAATGTGTTTGGAATTTCTATCCCATTTATATGTGTCTTGACAATTGGACTTCCCGGATCTACATACTTCTGCATGGTAATTTTTCCCATCATAATGTCTGCAATCTTTCCTACCAGGTGGATTCTTCTTGTGTCCTTTAGCTTCCTTCCTGGTCTTTTGAAACTCAACTCCTTTATGGTTTTTGCTAGAATAGGAATTTCTCGAATGGCTCGTAGCAATGGAATCTTGATACAAACATTCTTCAATTCATCTAGAAAGTCATAGTTAGGCAACAAGATTTGTTTTTCCACCCCCTTATCAATTTGTAGTCTTTCCGGAAAAGGAGGTGTAGATGAAGATACAGGTTGCTCAACTATAGGAGTTGTGGATGTTAGCTTTTCTTTTTCTTTTTTCTTTTTGAATTTTGAAGAGATTCTTCCTCAAAACCCTTATTGACTTGAAGAGAGTCCTCTTCAGAGGTATCTTGCTCTTGAATGTCTATAGAAGGTTTTTCTAAAACTCTACCAGATCCGAGTTGTACATCGTTGAGAGGAACAATCATATAGGTAGGAAATTGTTGTCCTTCTACCATATAAGTAGTTTGAGGATTCTTATTGTTAGGATTTGGCAATGGCTGAGCCGGAAGTTGATTTGTCTTCTGTTGGTATGGGAGCATGAGTTGAGGATTTGTATTTTGTTGAGAAGGTTGTTGTTGTGGAAATGGCAATGAAAGTTGTGGATTTGGCTTGGAAATTGTGGAGCTTGTTGATTTTGAAAAGATGGAGGATATTGATAAAATTGAGCAAATCTCCCATAAGGATTTTGCATCCCCTGTACCCATGGCTGATATGAATTTTGATGTTGGGACCAAGGTTGTTGCCAAGGATTCCAATTTGGTGGGGTTTGAAGATTCATAGGGTTATTAAACCCTTGAGATTGTTGTCCCCGCCAAGGTCTCCTTGCGACAAAACAGAGAGATTCTACTGAATTTGGATCTTCTTGAAAAACAGCTTTGAGTCCAGGGATTGAAGGACAATCCTTGATCTCATGATTCTCCGAGCAAATCATACATGTTTCTACAACTTTTGCATCCAAGGGACATTCCCTTAAAGCATGTTTCTTCCTACATTTCGGACAAAAGATGGCTAAAGCATCTGTTTCTGCTTTCTGCTTGTTTTGGATTTTAAGGGTGTCTAGTTGTTCACTAAGGCTCCCTAAAATATCAGTTTTAAACTCATCAAGCATGTTACCAATCTCTGCCCTACTTACTGATCCAGTTGCAGATTTGTTAGCCCTAATAAGAGAAGGATCCCTAGGCCCTTTTCCTGTTTTAGATTTTCCCCTTGAGAGATGGATACATAGTTCTGTTATATCATGAAATGGAAGTTGAGAAATGTCTCCTTTCCCCATCATGTTTAAAATGTCTATCCATTCATCTCTAATGGCTTTTAATAGGAGGGCTTTCAAGGTTCCATTATCTAAGTTTCTCATCTTTGCTCTTTTCAAGTTGTATTGAAATCTTTCAATTAAGTCTTCCAAATTTTCATCTTCTTTTTGCATCATTTTGAATACCTCATCCTTGTGATTGGTGGGCATACAATAGTCCAAGTATCTATCCAAAAATGTTTGTTTCATTTCATTCCAAGTCCCGATAGATTGAGTGGCTAATCCCATGAACCATTTCAAAGCAGATCCCTTCAATGTTGAAGGAAACAGTTTGAGTTTTTGAGAATCTTCCATATAGTCATAAGTTCGGCACACTACTTCAAACTCAAACAAAAATGTTTCAGGATCCTCACTTCGCAATCCATAAAAGTTAGGGAGAACAGATGGTGAGATATTTTTCATTGTTGCATGAGTTTTCTCATCAACTATAGGGAATCCAAGCAAATTGTCCCTATTTCTACCGTTATTTCCTTCACCATTGTTATCTTCATTATCTCCTCCTCTTCTATCTCCACCTCTATTTATTACTTCCTCTGCCATGATAGTTTCTTTAGAGTCCTTATAGTCCTCTAGTTCTTCTACCAAGGAAGGATGAGAGAAAGTCTCTTTGTTTTCTAAGTGGGTTTTAGTAGGTGGTATAGGAGAATCCTCTAATTCAGCTGTTCCTTGACTTCCCAAAATCTTAAGGCTAGGGGTAGATGGTGGTGAATCTGGTCTATGCCTTGAAGAAGATGGAGTTGTGAAAATCGAACTCTTGGCTTTAGCTATAAACCTTCCCCTAGAATCTCTTGCTCTATGCATGTCATTTTTTTTATTTTTATTTTTAAAAAAGTTGGGCTAATAATTCTCTTTCTGATCTTCCAGGTCACACTAGGTGCAAGAAGAGAGCATACTTAAGAAATTACTGAACCAATAACTCTCTTTTCTGATCCTCCAGATCACACTAGGTGCAAGAGGAGAGCATACTTCAAGAAGTTATCAAGTTTTCCTTTCTTTTATGATTTTATGTTTTTTTTTTTTTAAGAAATTGGCTACCTAGTTACACTTCCCCGGCAACGGCGCCAAAATGTTTGGTCAATTTAGTGTGTCCTAAATTGCTGCATTTAATTTGTCAATCCGGGAATCGTAAGCTGATGAAGTGCGGCGCACTATATGTGCAAGATAACCTCTTTCCTAACTTTTTGTCGTTTTTGGTCTTTCTAAAGTGAAAATTCTAAAATGAAAAACAAGTTTGGTTATTTTTGTTCAAGGAAGTGATATCCCCTATAATGATTTACCAATCTTGAAACTTTAAAAGCAAATTGAAATTACAATGACAAGACTTGAAAGAAAGTAAAAGTGTACTGCTGAAATGAAAAGGTGCCGCTAATCTAATGAATCAAAACAGGAAACTAGTGAACATGAAAACCAAACTATTCTTGCTGCCAACTGAACACAAAAGAAAACCTAAACATGGAAATTCAAAATTGCAACAAAATAAATCTAAATCAGATTACATCAATTCATTTACGTACTTCATCATTAGACCAGCTATGACTTGCGGAAGTAATCATAAACAACTTGTGTAAGCGATATTTAATTAAACGGAAAGTAAACTAATACTAAACCATACACACATGATTCAATCCCTCGCCATCGGTCAATTGTGGCTTTGGAGAAACCTATTTGAAGATGTCATACATGATTTAATATATCTAAATTTGAAGAAAAGAAACTAATACTAAACTACACATTTCATAATACAATCCCTCATCATCAGTCCAGCTGTGGCTTTCGGAGGCAACTGAAGATGCTATGAGCAACTTAATATATCTAAATTTACTTGAAGAAAAGAAACTAATACTAAACTACACATTTCATCATGCAGTCCCTCACCATCAGTCCAGCTGTGGCTTTCGGAGGCAACTGAAGACGCTATGAGTAGCTTAATATATCTAAATTTAACTACTGAATCAGATAAGCAAAACTGAAGTGTACAAAGCAAAACTGAAGTTAAACAAAAGCTATGAAAAGAAAACTAGCAGCAGAACAATGTTAGTTTCATGTCATTAGCCAAAATACTATGAAAATGCCTGGGCTGTCTACCTAAAACCTGCACAAGAAAACTGATCAGTGATTAACAATCATAAAAACATGAAAGACAGGAATGAAATGGAAATTATGGAAATGTATAAACAGAAATGAAACAACTACAAAATATGAACATGTAATGGATTATGATACAATGACTTTTTAAAGAAATGAAATGAGAAATATATACCGGTAATACCCACAGAACCTTGGCTGAGCAGGGGCCCTCTACACAGCTTTGGTAACGATCCTCAAACACGAATTAAGTTGAAAACAGAGTCTTTTCACATTAAAAAAAAGTTCATTACAAACTGGTAGTATTACGGCTCAAGGCAGCGTAATCACTACAAATAAAACATAACAGAGTACGCACATCAACTATCAACTAACAACTAACTCTACGTGCGTATGCAAACGCTCTATATAAAACAATAAACTGTAACTGTCTCCTGAAGTTTATGATAGCAGAGAGCACGTAGACCACTACGCCCACGGATATAGAAGTATGGCCGTGTTGGAAAGCGAATCTACGGAAGGTGGAAGCAGATTCCCAACTCCGGAGCCTACTTGCACGGATGTCGATTTAACCTCGCAAGCTTAGAAACGGACGTATGGATGTTTATATGCCACGAAACGAGTCAGTAGACATGAAACTCCATAGTTGACTTCCACGTGGATGGCTTTGACTGCGGCTTCCTTTGACGAATTTACTTGAACCAATAGGACACGAACCATGTCATCGTCATTCCTAGCCTGCCCATGTGGCTCGTTTCCTTTGTAGACACCTGTAGCATATAGTTCCACAAAATAGCTGCGGAAAGTTGCGACAATGTATGCGGAAAGATGTCAGATTTATGTGAAATTTGTATGAACAAAAATCTAGATCAAATAGAAAACACAAAAACATAATTAAAAACCATGTTAGATACCCTTTTGCACATGATATTGACAATTTTGGAGGTTTAGGTGAGTGAAAAAGGTATGGAAAGGTATGGAGAAAGATGCAAATTCGGGACTCAGCAGAGCGGGCGGAAGGAAGCCCATCGAGAGTAAATGGGTGTTTAAGAAGAAAAAGAATGTAGAAGGAAAGGTGGAGAAATACAAAGCTCGGTTGGTAGCAAAAGGTTATTCCCAAGTGTCGGGAATTGATTTTGGTGATATTTTTTCTCCTGTTGCCAAAGTTACTTCTATTAGATTACTTTTATCTGTTGCTGCTGCATTTGATTTTGAGATAGAACAGATGGATGTGAAGACATCATTTCTTCACGGGGATCTAGAAGAAGAGATCTACATGAAGAAACCTGAAGGCTTTATGGTGAAGGGTAAGAAAGAACTGGTATGCAGGTTGAAGAAGTCTCTGTATGGGTTAAAACAGTCACCAAGGATGTGGTATCAGAATTTTGATACCTATATACGGGGACTTGGCTTCACCAAAAGCAAGGAGGATCACTGTGTTTATTTTGAATTAATTCGTGACCGTGTTATTTATTTGGTCTTGTATGTGGATGATATGTTGTTGATTGGAAATGACAAAGAAATTATCCAATATTTGAAGAACCAACTATTCTCCAAATTCGACATGAAGGATCTTGGTGCTGCAAACTATATTTTCGGCATGGAAATTAAGAGAGATCAGGCAAAGAGGAAGCTCTGGTTAAACCAGAGGAAGTATGTCAAGACTATATTGCAGAGTTTCAATATGCATGATAGTAAACCTGTGAATGTTCCTATTCCTGTAGGTGTAAATCTGTCTGTTGAATAGTGTCCCAAGACACAAGAAGAACAAGAGGATATGTCCCGTGTTCCATATGCAAGTGTAGTAGGTAGCCTAATGTATGAAATGGTCTATACTAGACCAGACATTGAACATGTATTGGGAGTATTGAGCAGGTTTATGTCAAACCCAGGGAAGGAGCATTAGACAACAGTGAAGCGGGTTTTCAGATATTTACGTGGCACTAGTGATTATGGCTTGTGCTACCAGGGAAGACCAGGATTGGAAAGAATGTTGGAGATTCGTGGTTTTGTTGATGCAGACTGGGCTGGAGATCTGGACCAAAGAAGATCTACAAGTGGGTATGTGTTTAGCCTATTTGGAGGCGTAGTCAGTTGGATGAGTAAAAGACAGTTTGTAGTGGCTTTTTCAACTACAGAGGTAGAATACATAGTAGCCACTTATGCAAGCAAGGAAGCAGTTTGGTTTCAGAGATTGTGCTCAAGTATGGGGTTGGTACAGAAAGCTATAAGGATAGACTGTGATAGCCAAAGTGCAATTTTCTAGGCTAAGAACCTTGCTTACCATTCAAAGACAAAGCACATTAATGTTCAATATCACTTTGTTAGAGATATGGTTTAGGCTAAAAGGGTGTTGCTGATAAAGGTGGACACTTTGAAGAATGTTGCAGATGCATTGACGAAGTCTGTGAGCACTCAGAAGTTCTCTTGGTGTAGAGAAAAATAGGGTGTTGAAGAATTGGCCCAATGACTAGGCTCTCCTGTGGCCCCCTGTGGAAAGAAAACAACAATTGGGAGAATGTTGGGTATGTGTTATATTCTTTCCACGACTAGCCCCACGCACTGTACATTGCGCTAGGCATAGTAGGGGAGTCATAAAGGGGGAGGCAGCCCCCACTATTGGGGTCCAGGGCAGCGCCCCGAAAAAAAATTGTTTGGTGCGTAGACCCACCGATGTTTTGTGCATGATTTTGCACATGGTTTTGGGGTACGATGGTTTTCGGCCCCTGGTATTTTGTAGATCCGGTCAAGGTAACTACGGTTATGTTCTAATCCAGGGTTAATGGATTGGGTCTATGTATGCTTCAACATGTATATATATGTGTTGTAACACTAAAAGGAATATAATGAAAAATCAAGTTGGTCGTCCCAATTTGGGATCAAGGGGAAATCTCTGTGTTTATCTGTTTTATGTTTTATGCTCTCGCTATTGTTTATTTTCTGTTATAAGATTCGTGTGTAGATAATGTTTGTTTAGGGTTAAAACCTACAATCAATATATCTATAGTAAAAGTCTTTACTTATATGTATAATATCGACTACTTATTTTTTTCAAAATATTGTAGGAACAAGCGCATTCCCCCAAACTAGTGAGTGACACACAATAACTACACCCAATCCTTAGAACCTTTTCTATATGTTCAATGTCTTTGTTCAATGGTACTTCATGCCCCTTCTCTTCTTTTGTGCACACTTTCATTAGGATAATATAATCTTATTTCTCTCTAGTATTCCTAGAGAAAATAATGATAATCATCATAGTATATTCTTTCCCCCACTGAGGATAGAATTTATCTCCCATTATTTTGTCTCCTTGTGGTGGTTATTTCCCTTGGAATATTCAAAATCATGGAATTTATAACTATAACAATTATCACTTAACTTTTCCATTACCTGAGACTCCGACCACTTAATAGTTACTTGACATAAAAGAAGCGTAATTTATCTCATGATGGCTCCCACAAAATTTCCAAATAAGATAATATTTATTTATAACTATACATAATTATTTACATCTTCCATTCACAATTTTTAATTTTAGTCTTGACCTCATGGCCAGTGTATCTAACTTAAATATCTACCAGTAAACATAAAAACATAGATTATTGCAAGGCTTAATTGCAATGGGGGTGTTAAATTTCCCATCCCCTTACCCTAAACATTGTCCTTGGTGTTTTTCTCTACATGAATCACTTTTGGAAAAGTGAAGGAAATTCTTATCGCACTTACTCTTCCATCTCCTAGATAGCCTCCACAAGGTCAAATTTCTTCCATTGCACTTAACCAAAGGGATGACCCAATTCCAAATTAAAATTCAATACTCTCTAAAATTCATATTCAATTCAAATATGTCATCATTTATGCTAAGAAGAATTTGTCAATTTTTTATTCGTGCACCCAA
Organism: Pinus albicaulis; assembly: GCA_034641835.2. NCBI lineage: Eukaryota > Viridiplantae > Streptophyta > Pinopsida > Pinales > Pinaceae > Pinus > Pinus albicaulis. Next base: position 1,216,887,928 of record CM076580.1, read on the forward strand.
GAAGCATCAAAAACATCAGTTTAAGAAAGTAAATAATGACAGTTGACAACAAAAGGACATGTGTACACTTACCCAATGGATACTCCATGTGGCATGGAATCCACCGAATGAATTCATTGTTTAACTCAAATTATGGAAAATACCAATTTCATTTTTATACTAGTCACACAATAATGATAATATATTTAAGAATTAATTACTTAGCTTGCTTCTTATGATGGCTCGCAACTAATGATCTAGCACAATGGAAAACATCATTATTCTTTTATCTTGATTTCACAACATAAAATACACATAATCCATGCATGATTAGAGTTTGGAAATAATACTTTTTATCTCATTTTCATGATTTTTATATATATCACTATCAATTCTATCCAAATGAAATTAGACATGTACATATTATTTTTCATGTTATTTTCCTTTTTCCCATTATCACCATTTATTTTATGCATAGGGTTTGGCTAGGATCTACCACTTATGGTTAGGTTTCTCATTTGTTTTCTCCTCTCAAATTTCCTTTTATTTTTATTTCCTCATATCCAATAAACCTTCAAGAGAAAACCACAAAATTCAAGGAGAAATAACAAAACACAAGAAACCACAAAAGAAACGCGAGGGATAAAAGAAATTGTTGCATGACCATGATCATGGTCAACAAGAAAAAAAGAAAAAAAATTGTAACAACAAATACATGAAAACCATTCCCTTACACCTCATCCATTAATTCCCAAAACTTGCTCCCTTGAGCACCCATCTCTTCCTGCATTACAGGTTGTTGCTCCAGTTGTGTGGAGGTTACATGCATTTTTCTTTCATGCAATAACCGTGGGGTAGTTTTCCCTTGTGCTCTTTTGCATATAAACTGTCTCAACACACATTATTTTAGTATAATTGTCATAAACATGATCATTTATTCATGAATCTCATATAAAAATACTCATATCATACAATTAATCAATATTTTGTTTTAACACTTCTCCAAAGAATACCACTAACTATTATCAACTTTTGATAAATGCACTCACAACATGAATATAAACCAATATAGGTGTCACTTTTCCTTTTCTACCCTTAACAACTTATCTTCCATAACCTTGATTCCTCAATACTATATGCAACAATTTCCTTGGCCTCCTAATTGAGCTACCAACCTTCTCTTAGTTACATGTTTATCGTTACCTACTATTATTCATATGAATCTTGTTAGGAAAATAGAATCTTCAAAGTCCTTATAAATTCACATCTACTACTATATACACATAGCATCTCATTATTTAATATCTATTTGGTGGACATGCATCTCTACACTATTTCATATTTTGTGTTTTTATCAAGCTTACTAAATCATGTATCAACTTATAGAAACTCTTCAAAGCATTAAAGAAAAATATCAAACTAGGAAGAGTGAGGTTAAGAGTTTCTCCCTCTTTGTTATGGTTGCTTCACTTAGCAATACTTTGTTTTTCAATTCTACTAGGTAGCTCTCGAGAATCTTGTCAGCGTCCTTCCTATTTATTTTTCTACATCATTTATATCAATATTTTAAGCATAGGAGCTATAGATAACAAATATCTCTTTGGAAAGGATTTTATAGGATAGGACAACTTAAATAAATATTCTATGAATGTATGTTAGTCACCTGTAATTCCTATAAAGGATATTATGTCTACTTCACTTTTCAGGTAAATTCCAATCTAATTAATTTTTTGACCTTTTCGGGGTCTACTACAATTCCTTCTCTAAAAATTACATTTTTCAATATTCAATTGTGTCTTGATTTAATTAACTCTTATTGAATTATCACATAAGGTCAATGTTCTCTCAGTATATGTAATAGTACATACTCTTTTTGTGTATTGGATAACCAATATATCTGCAATGAAAATCAGTGCACATCCTAAAAGTACCATTTTTCTTTCTCACAAACCATACCATTTCTCCCCAAATTAAGAAATTTGGCCTAATATATCTCTTATCCAACATTTCCCTCAAATCCGATACACTCATTATAAAGTTTCCTTCACACTAGTGTTGCACTAGGTATTAATTCAATGGTGAAATCAATATTTCTTGGGGGTGGTAACACAAGAATTTCATAAAAGAAAACATCTTGAAATTTTTCACCACCACAAATTCAACCATTATCTTTTACTCTTTTTTCATGTGACACATCTTCCACTGCTATTACAAAATCATTCCTTGCACATATTTTTAATCACAAAGTTGATATTTGTCTAGTTGAAATTGGTTTGAGTGTGTTACGATATCCTCTCCCTCAATAGTGGTATATTTAACACTCTTTTATAGGAAAAAAATGACATCTCAATGCTTTTCTAAGGTATGCATACCCATTGACACATAATAATATAATAGGGGTAGAACATTCAAGTTCATTTAACTTTTTGATTCATTCATATCAACAATACAGTTCTTAACAAAACTAGTGATATTTACTTTTATACCGGTGGCCAACTGTACTAATAAAGTATTCTAATATATTATTAATGGGGTCCATGCCATCATCGCTATAAATTTTACTTTCATATTCTCAAGATACTTTACTTGATTTTTCATGAAGACTTATTTTTCTACGTATCATAAAATATTGTGATATTCTAAGCCCATATACCAATAGTTTTATGTTTTTCAAATATTTTTTGAAACTGGTAATTCTTCTACAACATACCATTACATGTTTCCTAATGTCTCTTATTCGTTAAAAATCTCATTGGCCATGCTATGTGCCATATTATTTTCTTATTCATGTATGGGATGTGCTAGGAAGTTCCCATCACATAATCGTGTATGTTGAATTTTTCAAAATTTAAGCTACAAGAAAATCAATCTTTGTGAATTCCAAATCAAGGAGGTCCAAAACAAATTCCCACGGAATTATAAGAAACTCTAAAATACGAGAAGAATTTCACTACACAATAAAAATGTAGAAATTTATAAACACAATAATGTATTTCCGGATTCTCCTAATCTAACAATTTAATTTTATGTTAAATACAAAATCCTTCTACTTAATTCTTTGCGGAAATTAAATCGCCAATTGCAAAAGACATATGAAGCAAAGTCAATCACACATAACAAGAGGTTTTACCGAGAAAGCTTAAAGCTAAAAACTCCAACTATCATATATTATGTATATCAATGGAACATGTAATAGTCTCATACAAAGCTCAGCTCATAGAGCTCTCAGTACAATATACAATCCCCACACACTGTCATGAAGAAATTTTCATATCTATGCGCCAATTTCTTTCCTCCTGACAGCCTTCTTCCACTGCACAATCCCCACTGAAGAAGATCCCTGAATGAATTCGATCTTACTTTGCTTATACTGTGCAATCCTCATTGGAATCTCCAATGTCTGTGTAGATACATTGAATGCATCACTATAGTCACAACTGATAGTCTATCACACCCTTTCACCTATCTCTCCACTGGGTCTCCACTAGATCTGACATGCAAGTAGTTAACTATTGTATTTCTTCAGTTGCAAGTAAGATACTACTTGTGAATTAATTAAATAATTAATTCACTCATATTTCACTAGTGTATCTTAGTTACAACTAGCACAACAAAGTTTAACTCACTTAACTGAGTTAAACTAAATAACAACTCACATAACTACTCTTCCAACTCTGTTACAACTTTCCACAATCAGTTATAATGAAGCCCTCCATGCATGAGTCACCAACCACCCTAGTAATTGCGTAAGTCCTTCATCCCACTGATGTGCCACATCTTTTCACTAAAATCAAGTGCTCCAAGAGAATAAGTTACTGTTTATTGTGTAATTATCATTAAGGGCTAATAATAATCGACATACATTCTATTTTTAGATTAGCGATCTATAAATAGACTTCGCCCATCTTCTAAAAATAGAAATTCATCCAAAGATAGAATTTGCTGAACCATATAGAATCAACATCCAGCTAATTTTATAATATGCTCACCATTCTAAAAATAGACATATACCTAAAAATAGCGTGCGGGCCCCACCTAGTGAAGGTGCTTAATTTTCACTAGGATCATCATCTTGTTGAATCTCAACAAAAAAAAAATTTCCACCTTCAAGATGGTTTTTTATGGAACTAATTCTTTTTGCAATTCCTATTCTAGATATTCTTACCTAATTATTAAAGGAAACATACTTCGACACATTATTCCCTTATATTAAATTATCTTTTTTATTATTTATTTTTCCAAGATTTCGAATTTTCATCCATTTGCTTAAATCGTTGGTGGAAAATTTTGTCTTCCCTGATAACTTCATCCATGGTGTTAGGGTCTTCATACTCAATTATTCCTTGATGGGGAAGAAAACTAATAAACCATTGATTTTTATCTTTCTCCTCTTAAATTTAGGGTACATATAGCAGGGTATGGGAAAAAATTTCAACAAGTTCATCCATGGTCATTTAACCAAGTTTTAACTCGTGAAATTCCTTTCCTCTATCATCGTAGTATGTCTATATTAGATACTCTTCTTTGAAATATTTTTGAAACTCTTTCAAGCACACAATCTTCTCCTCTACATTATGCACAACCTTGATCTGGAAATTGTCACTAGCCTATTACGGCCATAGCCACAATTTGGCATAGTGTTGGCTTTTTCTATATAAAAGTGTCTAGATGGAGTCTGTTAACACTCATCTCTACTGTTTTATATACCCATGTTTATCCTAAGCCTTAAATGCTTAGTTTGGATATATGTAATTGAATTTATCCGTACTCGATACTTCAAAATACCTATATGCTATAACAAATTTAGGAAATTTTCAGAACACTTGATTATAATGGTTCTTCATAAGCATTGGAATTAGTTTTGTTGTTCTTTATTAAGTTTTTTGTTTACATGTAAATTGGTTTTATTATTATTTTTCCAACATGTAAATTAATTAAACTTATATCAAATAAATTTTTTATGAGCCTTTCTTGCTTAAGACTAGCCTTATGTTTTCTACTTTATTACTGGCTAATTCTTATTTTATACCTTTCACCATATCTAATAGTTCCAATGTATCGGGTGATGCTTCACTTCCTAGCTAAACCCAAATTTGTTCTTCTCCATTAGGATATCTTGCAAATGGTTTTGTCATCATTGTTCTTACTTTTACTCCTTTTTGTGTAAGAAAAAAAATTTACTTTGTTAAATTATAGCTGTGACCTATAGCTCTAATACCATGTGTAATATCCCTCCAATTTACACATATATATTTTTTAATATTTCTATTTATTTCAATGTTAGCATATGTCATTGGTAAAGTATAGTTAAGTTGTTTTCAATAAAATGTTCTACTTCAACTCAAGTAGAATCATCATTCCCATGAATAAATTCCTCAAAAGGTTTTTGTTTGTACTATAATATAGAGTTTCTCTTATTCTTGAGGTATATTCATTTCTTCTTTCTTTAAGAAGAAAAATTGTTGGAGTGCCGAGCACCACATTGATTCCAGTTATTCAAACTTGAGACATATCGAATACTATTGTTATCCATTCATATCAACATGTGCCACTATATCACATCACTTATGGTATTTCTCGTATTTTTCTTCGACCCCTACTTTATTTTATTTTGACCTCGTCCCTCTCTTCAGTAATGAATTACACTTGGAAATTATAATGTGTGGATCCTCCCCTTACAAGTCATGCATGCAACACTTGGTTCCGCCCTGTCATCGTGATAGAGTAACACGTTGACAAGTCAGATATATTGCAATGATGTAATGGTGTTTTATTGCATGGAGAGATACTTATTTGGAATGAATATCGTCTGATCTTGTCATTTGTCATTTTTTCCCCTCTACGGTCTGAGATTTATGCGGTGACCTCGAGTTTAATTTTGCAACCTAGTTTCTCTGGTTACACTCATATCATGTTTTCACAAAGTTCTTTGGATTTCCATTTTCCACCACAGAATTTCCCCAAATGACATATGACAGAACTAAAAGCCACACATATCTTCTCTGATATCCATTTTTTTAATTGAGTTGATGAGGGTTAACCAGGGCGTTGAGACTTTTAATTAACAATCTTCATTAGGAATTTTACAAATATTCCTGAAATCAATTTTATAACAAGAATATTTACTCAGTGGTTTTAGGTTATTTAGCGACTTAATGAGGTACAATATTCTCCCCTCAACGCATTTTTTCATATATATAAGAAAATATTGTAATTGGCTATGGGTTTTATAATTTGAGTGCATACGAGTATACTACTCACCGGGGACTAACCCGAACGCCTCTGGTATGCAATTTTTTTTACATAATGATTTTACATCCGACCTTATCAAGGTTTTAATTTAGGAAATAACCCAAGGTTTCTTTATTTACAGGTAAACATGAGGCGTTTTGCACTCATAATGACTTCATAGGTTCCACTGATGACATTGCTTGTTGAGGAAAAACTTCCTCTATTTTTTGTGGATACAATTAATCGTTATCCTGTTTAACATTATTTAATTTCTGATATGTGATACTTTTTACCATAATGCAGACTATTTTCTGAGTTATTATTCATTTGTGTTTTTTTTTAATTTTATGTACGAGGTTTTCTAATTTTAAAACCTTTCCGGATTTTTATGCAAGTTTCGTTATGATATCTCCAAATGAATATAATCATTATCAAATAAATAGTTGGGTTTTCTCCATTCAATACCTAGTGTGGACGTTAGATTTATTCTCTAGGGATCAAACAATAATATTCTACTATATTACACTTCTCAGGTTTACTTTATACTTAGGTTTTAATTCTTCAAGGCATTCCTCAAAGTTCTTGGAGTCTTTTCCTTTTGGATTAATATTTTCCATTTGAGATAGATGAGGGGTTTTATTTACCCGTTATTCTTAGTTAGAGTCTTAATATCACTTAAGACTCAGAACCACAATAAGCTGTCTACAAAACGAATTTCTATTTTCTATTTTCTTAATTGAACGATGTAGTAACATGGTTTTTGTACTTGAATTTCATATATATATATATATATATATATATATATATATATATATATATATATATATATATAAAAGCTCCAATAACATACATAATCTCCTAACTATCTATGTGTTGTTACTAGGGTTTCCAGTGCCACAAATGCCGCAAAATTCCCAAGAAAAGTTTTTTATCAAACCTTTTGAGTCTAATATTCATTTCTGAGTTATAAAAATTATATGGGGTTCTAACAAAATTCTTTTCAAGTTATTGTTTTAACTTCCAATCTTCCATCTAAATTTTCTCACTTAGAAACTTAAGCTTTCGCTTTTTCTAGGTATGAATCTCCTTACATTGTCTTTCTTTCACAAGTTTATCATGAATTAGAGTTTGAGGATGATTGATGATGGCCAAGGCAACTTATTTTAAAATTATACAGAACAGGTTTGAGCACACTCAATTATGAGTTATACTTTCATTTTAAGGTTAAAATTACTATTTTATATGTGAAAAATTTTGTGTTAATCTCACTCCAGGGCGTTCCTTAGCTACCTAGTTTGGAGGTTTCTAGACACCAGAATTACTCGCTATTTAATTATTTGTAACTAGGGTTCCTATAATAGTTTATTTTTTAACAACAAATACTCTCTTTACCCCATATTATATCATTTTCCATTAGTAATCATTTCTCCATAAGCTCTCAGTGAAAGTCAAGGTAATAATTTCTTCTAAGAAGACTTGGTGCAAGAGAGTAGCTATAGATAACTTGTATAAATAGGTTTTGTTATTGATACTATAAAGTATTTAACATGGGTGTCTGACAGAGATAAAAGCTGACAGAGATCTTGAACAAAGTATGTAAAAGTATTTAACATGCATTGAGAATTATGCAACACGTGGGTGTCAACTTCTTAGTTCATTGGAAACTCATGTATGCTTAGAATATTTTCTGTTACTGCTGTTTTTGAATCAGTTGTACCAACCTCACAGCAGTACAAAATAAGAAAAACTGACATGAGAAAAAAATTAAATGTTTATCACCAATTGAAAAACAAATTACATTATGTAGCTTTATGTATAATAAAATTTTCAGCGATGAAAAACTTACCAGATTGACAGAACTGACATCTGAAGATGCGGTAAGGCAATAAACTAGAGAGGAAAATAAGCATTTCAAAAAAATTAGTACTCCAAGATATTGAAAAACATAGACGTATTAACACATAACATAACATAATAACATGACTAATAATATCATGTGATTTTTCATACATAAAATTGATTCCTACTAAATAAAATATTGAAAATTTGAACACCTTGAAGCGAGTTAAAAGTAATGGAATGAGAAAAAATAGAAAACAAGATTTAAGAAATACATGAATTTTTCAGATTCAACTACTCTTTAGAACCAAAGGAAAAGGACTCATACACCATATCATCACTTAAGAAAGAATAAGAAACTCAAGAAAGCTATGATATCATATAATGCTCCTCTTGAGAAGGAGTATTTGGAGATGGGTTTGAATCACAACAATGAAGAGAAATGTCGTTAGAGAAACATTTCAAATTACATCGAACGGCATAGTAGTTGAACATAACATGATTTATATACAGATAGATATACAAAATTTCTTAGTAGTTCAATGGAACATGAATGCATTTGAAGGTGAATAAATATACATGTGTACAATAAAATTTAGTGATGTCATGAAAATGTAAATGATAGTAAATATCTAATAATATATACATGATGAGGCTTGACATCGACAACACCAATTGATGTCTATTGTGACCCCATGTTGTGAAAGTCGTTCTTTCAATTCAACATGCATTTTCTGATGTGTATCTATTTCGTGTATGTGGATTGTACTTCTTAGTATTTTCCGAATATTTTTTAACAAGGTAATAGTTGTATGCAAATGGTACATAGGAAATGTCTGTGGCAACAAGAACCTCAGTTGTATATCCTGTAAAGTAAGTTCATGTTGCTAAATTTCTTGGCAGCATTCATAAAGCATGTTTAAATAGTGTGAATCCATATTTGTTGGCCATGAAGAAAGAGAAATATTAACTGTTAGTGGAAGCGGTTGATAAAATTGTAATAATTATAGAATAAAAAAATACTTAAAGTAAGCATAAACATTTTTTTTAAATAGAGAGAAAAAGTAGTATGAGATCAAACGTAAAAGAAAGTAATTCTATCTGGAATTTGGAAAATCCTTAAGTTTTGTTTAGCATTGGTGATCCAAGTGGATATTGGTGGTCACCCACCTATTCCACTTGGGGCTCCACCATTGTCTCTTTCATTTTTTCAGTTTCGGCACAGTTTACTATTTTTAGCAGTTTTTCGAGTCCTAAACTTCCGGAGCCATTTTGAGGCCCTAAACGACGTTTTTTGGGAAAACGGAGGGCAATATGGGTTCATCGATCAATGTTGCTCGTTCCAAATTTGTATTCCTCGGATAGATATTTCTAACGAGGTATGGTACGCGTCAAACGGAGATCGTATGCCAAAGTTACGCCCCTGGGAAGTTGAAACACCAATTTACCCAAACGGGGCCCATAGTTTTGGCGCTTCATCTCCTAGGGTTAGGGTTTTGGCTGTTTAGGATTTCCCATTGTTTCTAAATAATAAATAGGACCTCGAGCATCATTGTAACTGAGTTCAGAGGCCTGTAGCCGCCACATATCTTCTCAGAGATAGCTACCAGCGCCCTAGCTAGTTTTATCTCCATTTTGTCTGTAAGCAAATTTCAGTTCTTTGATATGAATGAAATGAAGTTTGCTTACAGATAGAATGGAAATAAAACTAGCTAGAAAGCATAAAAATGTGGCGTGTTTCGGTTGTGAAACTCTGGGTCAGCTATTATTTAGAAACAATGGGAAATCCTAAACAGCCAAAACCCTAACCCTAGGAGATGAAGCGCCAAAACTATGGGCCCCGTTTGGGTAAATTGGTGTTTCAACTTCACAGGGGTGTAACCTTGGCATACGATCTCCGTTTCATGCGTACCATACCTTGTTAGAAATATCTATTAGAGGACTACAAATTTGGAACAAGCAACATCGATCCATGGACCCATGTTGCTCTCCGTTTTCCCAAAAAACGTCGTTTAGGGCCTCAAAACTGCTCCGGAAGTTTAGGACTCGAAAAACTGCTAAAAATAGTAAACTGTGCCGAAACTAAAAAACTGAAAGAGACAATGGTGGAGCCCCAAGTGGAATAGGTGGGTGACCACCAATATCCATTGCGTTAAGTTCCTCTATTGCGTTAAGTTCCTCCATGAGATGAGGAAATTTCTGCTAAACTTGGTCCCTGGTGAACCACTTTCCTTGGTGCAGGAGTTGGCCAGCTTTGACGACCCGATATAGTTGGATCTTCTGTTGGCGAGTGTTCTTGATTTGCATGTCCATGATACAATATGTGGTGGCCTGTTCCATGCAGTCTGGATTTAACTCTGTTGGTTTGAGTTGTTCTGCAATGTCTAAGGTGTCCAGTAGAGGTGGGAAGTAAGGAAGAAGGCGATCCACATTGAAGAATGGGTGCAGACCAAGGAATGGTGGAATACTGAGCTCGAAGGAATTGTTCCCTACAGCCTTGGTGATGGTGTACGACCTGTATCGGAGCGGGCGAAGCTTGCGGTGGGGTCCAGTGAGGCGCTACTTCTACAAATCTAGCCATACTTTGTCGCCAACCTGGAAGTTGTGTGGCACCCGGTGTTGATCATGGCATTGCTTGTACTTGGCATTGGCTCTGTCCAATATATCATGAACCTGTTGGCGGATGAGTTAAGATCATGGCTAGTGAAACTCTTGCTGTCAACTTCGAATTTGGACATGAAATTTGAATTGGCAGCATTTACCCAAATGGCATGGCTACGTCAATGGGACATAGTGGCTGGAATCCCAAGCCCACCTGAAAAGGGCTATGGCCGATTGAACTGTGGAGAGCCCGATTATAACTATGTTGTACATAAGGGAGGCTCTCGTCCCATGTGCGTGGATGCTTTGAATTGTACATGCGCAGAATGTGTACAATCATTCTGTTGACGACCTCTGTCTGGCTATCTGTTTGGGGATGGAAAGCTGTGGACTTGGTGAGCTTTGTGTCCAACATTGACCAGAGGCTGGACCAAAATGTGCTGAGGAACCTGCTATCTCGATCTGATATGATAGGCTGTGGGATCCCAAAGTGCACCCACACTCGTTCAAAGAAGAGTTTAGCAGTGGCTTCTGCTGTGATATTCTTCTTACAGGCCGCTATAATGGCCATCTTCGAGAATCTGTCAACGACCACGAAAACACAGTCATTTCCATTCTTAGTAGAAGGCAGGCCCGACATGTAATCCATGGAGATGGATTCCCAAGATCGACTAGGGGTAGGTAGTGGAGTATATAGGCCTTGCTTCTTGATGGTCGGTTTGGCAATGGCACAAGCAGTGCAGGATCTGATGTGCTTCTCGACATCCTTTCGAAGGTTCGGCCAATAGAAATACTTCTGTAGTATTGCTACTGTTTTCTCGACCCAGAAATGCCCAGCGACTCGACTGTAGTGTGCTTCCCATATCATCTTGGCACGCTCGCTTGAAGGAACACAAAGGTGTCCCAGGTGACATAAAAGTGCATCTTGGAGGTGAAAATTTGGAACTTGCGTACCCCCCAAGAGTGCCTTGTAAGTGTGGCCGAATTTTGGGTCACTCTCATAGAGAAGCAGCCAATCAGAAGTCTCATGCCCATAAGAGTTGAGCACGGTGGTGAGCACCACGATCGGTGGTCGGCTCAGGCAGTCTGCAACATTATTGGTGCTACCCTTCTTGTACTTGATGTTCAAATGAAACTGTTGCAGATATGTGGACCACTTCTGATGGCGATCATTCTGCAACTTCCCTTGTGTCTGTATGAACTGCAGGGGTCGGTGGTCTGTGTGGATGATTGTTTCCTTCCCCAAAATGTAATGCTTCCATTGTCTACAAGCTTGTGCAATGGAGTACATTTCTTTATCATAAGTGGGATACTTGCGAACTGTTTCAGACAATGTCTCACTGTGAAATGCCACTGGATGTCCCTGTTGAGTAAGAACTGCCCCAATAGCATAGTCAGAGGCATCTGTCTCGATCTCAAATGGCTGTTGCAAGTCTGGTAAAGTGAGCACTGGGGCAGAACAGAGGCGATTTTTCAATTCTGTGAACACCTTCTGTTGAGGTTCCGACCAAAATTTTTTTTCTCTCACTCCTCCCTTGGTGGCTTGACTCAAGGGCCAAGTGATATGAGAGAATCCCAACATGAACCTCCGGTAGAAATTAGCAAGACCGAGAAAGCTGCAAAGCTCTGTTATAGTGGTTGGGGCTGGCCAATCCCGAATGACTTGGATCTTAGCTGGATCCACATGCACCCCCCTTTCATCAATAATGTATCCCAGATATTGAACCTGGGTCATGCCAAAAGTGCACTTCTCCAAATTGGCAGACAACTTGTGTTGCCGCAGTGTTTGGAGGACTTGTCGGATGTGGTGAAGGTGGTCTTCCCAAGTCTGGCTGAAGATCAGAATGTCATCCAAGTACACCACTACAAATGAGTTGGTGAATGGCCGCAATATTTCATCCATCATCCTCATGAAGGTGGCGGGAGCATTCGTCGACCCGAAAGGCATGACCAGCCATTCGAAAAGGCCTTCCTTGGCTTTGAAGGCAGTCTTCCACACATCGGAGGGTTCAATTGGTACCTGGTGATACCCAGACTTCAGGTCGATCTTGCTGAAATATTTTGCACCTTTGAGTTGGTACAGCAGGTCATCAATCCGTGGGATTGGGTACCTATTCTGGACAGTGATCTTGTTCAACGCCCGATAGTCAATACAGAGTCTCCACATCCCATCCTTCTTTTGTACCAACACGATCGAGCTCCCACAGGGTGATGAACTTGGTCTGATGTGACCTTTCTGTAACAGCTCCTGAATCTGCCTCTTGATTTCATCATTCTCCAAAACAGAGCACCGATAGATCAGTCCATTAGGTAGTGGCACACCTGGGGTCAGATCAATCGGGTGCTTGACCTAACAGTGCAGAGGAACCCCTGTGGGTGAGGTGAATATGTCCCCGTACTCCTCCACAACCTTATCCATTTCTTGTTGTTGTGCAGAGGAGCCCTGTCTGGAGGTCGTGGCCACAGTCTTCTTCTTGCCCTGGGGGCGGATCATCAGGAAAACGAATTTCCTGGTTTGGGAAATGAGCTTACTGCATTGTTTTGCAGTAACCAAAGAGATAGCGGCGGGAGGTGGTACCTCTGGTATCCTGTACAACTTATTTCCCAAAGTAACAATAACAGCACGAGGCCGAGACTCATACACAGCATGACGCTTCCACAAGTATGGTTGTCATAATAATACATCAGAAACATCAATAGGAGCAACGTCACATAATAACTCATCCGTGAAGGGCTTGATGCTATAGGGAAGGCGACACTGCCGGCTGACGCGGAGATCTCGTCCTTGGTGAAGCCACCCGATGGTGTATGGATGTGGGTGAGATGTGGTCGGCAAGCCCAACCGCTTCATGGCGTCTGCTGAAATGAGGTTCTTTTGGCTCCCATTGTCGACAATGAACTGTACCGGGGAGCCCTTTACCCACATCTGGGAGTGGAAGAGACATTCCTCCTCCTCTGGATCTTCCGATTCCTCCTTCTGGATCTTTGTAGTGGCAACAGTGGCGTTGGGCTCCGCATCAATAATCTGTTTCCCTTTTTCATTCCCCTTTTCAGGTTCTGATTCGGAGTCAGAGCATGCATCTAACTCAGAAGCCCTCATCTCGGCCACTAGCGACTGCTTGGCCCGACACTCACTTGTGTTGTGAGTGGAGCTCTTATGGAACTCACACCACTTTCCCGTGTCCTTCTTTGGCTTTACGGTGCTGTTATTTTCTTGTGGCTTCGATGAGTTTTCTTTAGCCGCCATGCCTTGGCTCTGTCCTTTGTTCTGCGGTTTGGAAGCACCTTTCCCTTGCTTTTGATTCGCAGATCCAAAGTCTCGCTTCTTCTGCTTGAATTTCTGCTCAATCTTGGCAGCATACCGGTATGCCGTACCAAGCGAGGAGATGTCGAGGCACTCCATTTCCTCCTGAATGTATCTATGCAGACAGCGGCGATACTTTAGCACCAGATGTTTCTCTGAATCTTTGATACCCAACTTTGTGCGCATTGTATGGAACAGATTCGTCAGCTCATGCACATCTTGATCCCTTTGTTGTCGCAGCGTGGTCCATTGTATGTACTTGTCCTCATAGCTTCCTACGGGATAGCACTGTTCCTTGACGACGTCTCGGAAAGAATTCCAAGTTGGTACGATCGAGAATAGAGAGGGTTCTATCTGGTCCTTGTTCTCACAGTAGGTTTCCCACCAGTCCTTAACATGGGGGGTAGCTTTGAGGAGTGCAAAAATAATCTTCTCCCGGTTTGAAAAGTCATGAACTGAGAAATATCCTTCTAACAGATTCAACCATCTATCTATGGCATCTGCGTCTATTTGACCCTCAAATATGGGAATGTCAAAATTTACTTGTACCTTAAAAGAAGTCCCGCCTCCAGAGTGGCTGCTGGATGCAGATGCGCCGCCGGTGGGTAGCCATTGAAGGATCTGAGCAAATTTATCCATCATCGCATTCCTTTGTTTTTCGAGGGCCTCCTCGAGAAATATTTTTATAGGATCTCCTGCTCCCTCATCTTTCTTTTCGTCCCCCATGGGCATCTGTCGAGGTTTGCGAGGTTGATCTTGCAAAGGTTCCACTAGATCGAGCCCTAGCTCCTTATACCTCGACCTCGTTGGGGACATGCAAAGAAGGATCGAGAAAAAGCAGACCGCTCTAATACCACTGATCCAGATTTATGCAGGAACGCAACATAATAAACATATAAGCATAAATACAGAGATGTAATGGAAATAACACTTCATTTCATTAATATCAAAGAACTGAAATTTGCTTAGAGACATAATGGAAATAAAACTAGCTAGGGCGCCGGTAGCTATCTCTGAGAAGAGATGTGGTGGCTACAGGCCTCTGAACTCAATTAAAATGAGGCTCGAGGTCCTATTTATTATTTAGAAACAATGGGAAATCCTAAACAGCCAAAACCCTAACCCTAGGAGATGAAGCGCAAAAACTATGGGCCCCGTTTGGGTAAATTGGTGTTTCAACTTCCCAAGGGCGTAAATTTCGCATACGATATCCGTTTGACGCGTACCATACCTCGTTAGAAATATCTATCCAAGGACTACAAATTTGGAATGAGAAACATCGGTCCATGGACCCATGTTTCTCTCCATTTTCCCAAAAAAACGTCGTTTAGGGCCTCAAAACGGCTCCGGAAGTTTAGGACCCGAAAAACTGCTAAAAATAGTAAACTGTGCCGAAACTGAAAAACTGAAAGAGACAATGGTGGAGCCCCAAGTGGAATAGGTGGGTGACCACCAATATCCACCTGGATCAATTGGTGAAGATGAAAGGAAGAGTCTATTGTTGGTCAGAATGTACTCTTCTACATATATTATGATGCAAGCAATGATTCTTCTTGCTTTCTGTGTTATAGATATGGATTCTCTTCCATTCGTGATATGTGTGAGAATGGAAATGCTGGATGGATTTGAAGGTCTGACAAAGATCTTACTCTTGAAATGGAAGTGAATGTTAAACCTTGGCATTCTTTGGGGCCGATGTCGATAATTTCTTTCTCTAATGTCATTCCTTGTGACTTGTGTATTGTTAAATCCCATGGCATTCGAAGTGGTATTTGTCGGTGTGCACCTCCTTTGATAGGGGAAATGGCTACATATGTTGGGCTTGAAATGTCCCATGGTGTTCCTTTGTATTTTTTGAAGTCGAGTACCACAAAGGATGGAAATTCTGTGGGCTTTGAGTCAGGTGCATAAAATATTGAACTCACTTTGCCAAGTGCCCCATTTACAAGGCCTGCATGTACCCACAAATTAGTTGTGAGAATAAATTTGTGTTCATTGCATAAGAGAACCTTTGTGTCTAGTTGTTGTTCTTCATATGTAGTAAAAGTTTTTTGTCGTTGTTTCTCTGCAAAGAAGACCGCTACTACCTTGTTCATTTTTTTAAGCATTGTTTTATTATGTAAGGAAACTGAACTATTTGTTGCATATAGGTGCATGGAGAGTTCAAAAAAATTTCTCTCTTCATGCGTAATAAAGGAATCTATCGTCGAAATTAGGAGGTTCCAATATTATAGTGTAGGTCTTCCATTTCTGAGGTTTGTGAGAATCCGACAGAAGGAAACTTAAGAAGGGTCAACACCTTTTTGATTAAAAATAGTTGTAAGCGTTACGAATGTATCAAACCTGCACCAAAGTGCAATGCCAACATACATAGGAATGTATTTCATAGGTGGCAACTGGACCAAATCCTCGACAAGGATAATGGATCGATTGTCGAATGGTGTATTTTGATGAAGGGGAAATGCCTCCCGTAGGTGATCATCAATGTAGGAAAGAGTTTTTGGTCTGATAAAACTTATTTCATCAATGAGGATGTATTCTACATGGCAGAGCTGTTCTTGCAAGTGTAGAAGCGACTGTCCTTTAATAGGATGCATTTTTTGGATAGGGATGTGAAGGGAAGAGTGGATTCTAAGGGAATTTATGTTGAAATTTGCAACGCTGGTGGGTGCAAGTAGCAACATTCAACTTCTACTTATTGAGGAGTCTTTGATAAATGCAGGTTTTAAATATTTAATCAAAAAATATTTTCGTGTCCCAGCTATCCCTTGTATAATGATTCTGAGTTGGGGTTTTGGTAAAGGGTTTTTGAAGTGAGAAATAACAAGTGTGAAAACGTTTTTTTGGGTGGGAGATAATATGTGATTTTTAGGAAGGGTTGAAAAAGGACGATGTTGGTTTTGACTATTTGAGTAGTTGAATTCAATGAAATTTATGACAGTTTCTTGCAAGTGGTGACGTAGAGAAGTATGAGACCAATAATGATTAACATCAAAGTCACGATGGCCAATGATTTCAACGTGATCAATTTCAATGTTGTAGCCTGGGTGAAGATGAGAGAGGATTTCCCATTCATCCATTCAGGAGGGGTACATACAGGAGTAGATTCATCTTCGAATTGTGGAGTTTGTGGGTTTTCAATTTCACGATGAACATGCCATGTTTTATATTTCCCTTTATTTTGTTCCCAGTGTGCAATGATTTCCTCATTGGTGGATTAAATTTCATTGGAGAGGGTACAGAAAGGGAAATAAAATATTAATTCAGCCCAACAGAAAGTGGCATAAGTAGGGTCAGTAGGGGAATGGATTGTGATGTATCGTGGCAAGATATGGACAATTGTCAGAGGGAAAATGTGTTTCCATTGGTTTTGTTTACGACGAGGAGAAAATTACCAAGAGCATGTAGCTTCAATGAGGGGAAATGACTCTCATGAAGCAAGTATATTCATGTATGCCAGACTAAATGGTGGTGCTGAGACAAGATTTTTAGAAGCATGTAAAACACGGCTGAATACAATTATATTAAAATTTAGAGAAACAAATGTATGACTGCAGAGTGAGAGTGGTAATTTCTGTAAAATATGGCATATTTCCTATGCCCCAATGTCTCTATCTGCTATGGTTCCTGTAAGGAGTTTCTGGACAACAGTACCATTAGGTGCTTCTGGAGTGATGTTGGTCAAGAAGTGTGATAACATTTTACGGTAGATTTATGATTTTGTTTATGCCTTGGCTGCATATTTTGAAATATAGCTTAACACAACATGGTGTGATAGAACTAGTTGGAAATCAAAATTCGCTCTCCAGATGGAAAGTAAATCAGCATTATGGAGGTTCAATATGTCATCGTTACGTGCGGGTCTACAGGTTTTCTGACCTTTGTTGTCTATGAAAAGTGAATATGTGGGGTTTAAATCCCATGGTAATCCATAGCAACAGCTGAGAACATGTGTTTTTTGTGAAGAAAAGACGATTCATGAAACTTTGTATGTCATTGGACACATTTGACAAGCTCTTCATAGTCTTCATTTTGGGTTGACACAAAGATTGATATTGTGCCGAGAAGACATGGTTTGTGCTCTACTAATTGGTGAAGTATGGGATCGTGATCTTGGGGTTCTCGCGGTTTCCAAGCAGTGACATAATGGTCAAAATATTTTTGAGCATTGAGAACTTCTGTTTCACTTTCCAGTCGAGGGCATCAATATCTGGTACATCTTGTAACCAGATAAATCCATGAGTGTGAGCATATCTTCTCTGTTTCCATTCGTATATGAATTCAATATCGAAATGCATTATTGCTTTAGATGTATTGTAATATAATATTAGGTTTAAAGAGGAATGGTAATAAAAAATACATGCACCAATAGTCAACTGCATGGAGGCCTTTTTGTAGGACTTATTCTTGAAAAAATGTAAATATGCAATGCATATATTGGGATGTTAAATGTGGGTTTTTAATTATATTTTGAATTCTCCACTTGTAGTGATTTTTTCAATTTGAGGGAATATTAGTAGGCATAATCTTGTAAAAATCATGCCATTTGGTATCAGCTACACCGAGAGTGAAGAAAAATGTTGGGCTTCCAATTTGTCTGATCATGTCATTTAGATCATTACGACGCTTGTTCTATAACGAGCGTGTACCTCGTAGGGCTTAGCTAAAGTGCATGACCTATTCAGGAATTCTTGAATTTGGGAACTTATGAAGACATTATCGCAAATCTGAAACAATTGTTGGCAAGTTGTTTTCAATGTATTTCCTAAAAAAAAAATTTGCAATTGATTGGCTACAGTGGCGCATTAGGATTTTATATAGGTGGTAACAGAATCTTGGATGCTATCCAAATCGATTATCATGGACTCGATTATCATGGTAGTGTAAGAGGTGCAAAGCATATTCGTGCATCTCAAATTTTTTAATTCTTGCTTGTGTTATCATTGTAATGCCTATTGGGAAGAGCATGGGGAATGTTGTACTAAAGAGGCCATCAGTGGTGTATTCATTCATAGGTGATAGAGGTATTATAGGCCAATCAATTGGATTTTTTTAGTTTGGATCGGTGGATTGAAAATAAGCATGAATGTGATCAATTTCACTACATGAGTTTGGGATACTTGGAACAAATGAAGAAGGTTGGATATCTAATGGAGTTACCATGGAATCAATATCGTAAGTATAATCAACTATGGTTTCCTGGGGTATAAAAGAGGACGTGGTTACATTATGAAGAAGAGAATAAATATCTGTAGGTTGATCTAGTATAGCATAAATTTCAGATGGGTTGAGCTATAAATATTTGTAGTAGGGATCATAAGTGATTTTGTATTCAAGTGCTGCAAGTACACGTGATTTGCACATAAATAATTCATAAGTTATTTCAGAAGAATTTTTCCTTTTCACAATTAGGATGTCCAATTCAAAAACCATTCGAGGTAGGTATTTGGAAATAGTAGTGATGTTTTGAGGGAAGTTGATTATATGGCTACTATATTTGTATTGACCACCATGAGCATGGGTTACTTGTAGAATGTGATTTACATCTGCGATGAGAATTTCCTCAACTTCTGTTAAATTTTGAAGGGAATATGGTTGTTTTCTAGGGTCCGTGTTTTTCATATGAGTGAAATGATTTGTATATCTATATGATGCACAACGAAAGCAAGAAAGGTTACCATGTGAAAGCTTTGTTTTCATACCTAGGTATGATTCTTTTCATAGTGTAAAAATATGCATTATAGAGATTTTATCTATTCTTTGTCTAAAGTGATAATGTTCTTCATTAAGGGAGGGACCTGTTTTGACGAAGGTGGGGTGAAATGGTATGCATATTTTGGAGAGCACTTGATAAGGGAAGGAGTGTAGCAGAAGAAGTAGGTTTTTTTGGTTTTTATAAAGAAGTCATCGATGTTCATTTATTGTATATTTATTTTGAGAATAAAGGAGGTGCCTCCATGTTTTTTTATCCACATTTTGGTCATTGGATGACATATCTAAGAAAGTAAAAATAATACTTTTTTAGGCATGATACATGAGCAATTTAAAGTGAAACAAAATTGAGTTATGAATGCATAGGAAATGTATGAAATTTTTTTAACAATCTCAACTTTGTAATTGACTATCATAAAGTGATAGAAAGAAAATGGAAGTGGATAAACATTCAATTTATAAACATATACATGTTTTAGTAAGTTTCATTTGACTTTGGAAAACATGTTGAACAAGAGTATTGGAAAGAAACACGCTATCATAGAATCAAACATCAGTATCTATATTATGTAAATTATAAAGGGGTAAATATACATATTTGCAATTATTGAAAAAGATTCTTGTAAAATAAAGTGCTAGAACAACAACCTGGTTGTATTTTACAATGGTATGGAAAAGCGATCTATACAGAGATGTTATTTCATGTACAAAAAAGTAGAATTCTATGCATATAAGAAGGGAGCTCAAAGGCGTTGAATAACAAATCGTTGTGAAACAGTCAATGTGTAAATCTCTTTAATGACCTCCTTGCATGTAGCATCATATTGAATTTATTCTGAATATATCAGTATTTTTTTCAAATGCTCGACACCATTGCAGTACTTTGTTTTGATGGAAAGTGCCAAAAGGAAGCGGGGACCTGAAATATAGCCACATATTTCTTGAAGATCAGCTGGTTTGATAGAGAGAAGGAACAAGTCTTTTGTTGTGATGCCCATTAGCTCATTTCCTTCATCATTGGAAACGGTGACATTTTGAAGGTTCCTGGTGTGGTCATGTAACTCAAAATTAAGTTTGAAACAATAGTCACATTCTGAGAGCTCACTGTTACACTTTTTACAATGCGAAATATTGTTAGAATGGTGAACTAATTTTTTCATGCATTTATTTCCATTGAAATATAATGGACACACAAAAAATAGAAGTCATACATGCATAGAGCAGTCACAGTGGCATGGACCGAAACCCATATTGCCTTCTGAGAGGC
The DNA here is from genome assembly GCA_034641835.2 of Pinus albicaulis. Classification (NCBI taxonomy): domain Eukaryota; kingdom Viridiplantae; phylum Streptophyta; class Pinopsida; order Pinales; family Pinaceae; genus Pinus; species Pinus albicaulis. The sequence goes on from CM076580.1 coordinate 1,216,908,861, forward strand.
TTCCATGTGTTGGGAAAAATACTGAGAGGGGGGGTGAATTAGTATTTTCATTAATCACAATAATTTCCGTTTTCCCTTTACTAATTTATATACATGACTTTTATTAGCACAACCAGTGTATGTACGCAACTATTCAAATAGAAACTAGCGTATGCATAGATATCAATAATGTTTAGGTAAACATTCAGAAGCAATATTTAACCCAGACTATCAGTTATGCATCAGATAGTTATTCAATAAATAAGTGCAGTAATTACAGAATAAATCATCACACATGAACACCAAGATTTAAGGTGGAAACCCAATTCGGGAGAAAACCACCATTGATATCGTCTCTGTCTTCAATATTTATTATATGTAAAAATGCTTACTTTATTGTGCCGATGCAGACTCATATCAGTAAGCAGGCATCTACCTACAGAAGGCTGCAACCTTCTCTCATTTTCCAGCTACTATTGTAAGGGAGCTCCAACCCCCTGATCTCGTTTACCAGCTTGTATTGGAAGGGAGCTACAACCACCTTCTCAAAACACCAGCTTCTACTTGCAGGAAGCTTCTAATTCCATACCAAAGGCTTCAACCCTCAGTTCCACTGGAGACCACGTTTCATCTATTTTCACACTGGATCCCACAGCTTCCACACAACTCAACATAAAGATCAACACCAATAAACTTAACGCAAACTTCAATCAGAACAATGAGATCACTATACCCATAATACAGTAATAAATCCAGATTTCAGAATTATCATGCAGAATAAATCTCAACCCTAATCATATATTATCTTAAAATGCATACGCTAATTCTATTTATTGAACCCGCATGTATACGTGCTTGCCTTCACAACAACCTGCGCATAGATTTGAGAATACTGAAATTTCATAATATGATTAGTCTCAGCATTAGATCTAAGGGTTTTAGATAGATATGTTTTCAGAAATGAAAAACCATTATTCAGTCAACATCATTAGACATATTTACTCATTCTTTGATCATATTTTTACATATTCAACTTAGCAACATATATAATATTCATAAAACCCATATCTACATGAAGACTTCAATGACAAACAACAAAAATATAGTAGTATTAAACTAATAACATCTTTAGAAAGATTCAAAAAACCTTGACTTCCATACGCGCTTTATCAAATACAAAGCTACATATATACACTCATTCAATGAGACAGACTAGCATATATATCTGTAAATATTATTACTGCAGAAAGATTTAGATATATAGAATAGCCCATATTTCTTCACTTCTCTTCAGAAAACATGCACCAGGTCATAGATCCAAACATATCATAAATAGATCATGCAATTACATAGTCATTTCAGGTCTAGAGATACTGATCCATCATTGTATCCAAGGGTGCATCATAGATTCATATCTACCCATAAAACAGAGTCCATCCCATGCATATATACTTCAGAGAGAAGTATTCAGTAATCAGCCCTTCCACCTACACTACCTTGCATTATGATCTTCTTCACCTTATATAGGTTTTGTCTTTCCTAATATCATGAGACAAAAACACACAAGTGATGATGGTATTCTTGGACGGAATCAAATAGATGACACAACACTCAATATTGTGGGCTAAAACCATGGTAATTCCCCCTGGTATTATAATTTTAGAGTGCAAAAGGTGTACGCGACTTGGATCATTCTTATCTGCATGTATATGTGACTTGGCCTGTACTAACCTCGGTATAGAACCTTTAATTATGAATATTAACCAACCTCTTCTAGAATTTCCACATTTCTTATGTTAGACCTTTTGCAAACTCTCGTGCTTCTCCAGAAGACATATACTCCATTATTTACTAAAGATTTTCCATCAAGGACAACATATTAAGACATAAGAATCATATTGCCAACAATATCCCCATTTCGACTTGATGGAAACCATGATGGAGTTTGATCATCACATCTTGTAGATACATAAACATTATTCAAATAGAAAACACTCTCCCACTTTGACATCAAGAGCAAAGGGAGAACAATTTCTCCACCTAGTCACATGTGGACATAATTTATTTTAATGAAATACAGTACTCTTTAAGTCAACCGATTATCACCAAACCTATCACCAAGGACTCATACTTACATCGATGATTCAACTAGTGGAATTACATATTTGACTCAACTATCCAACCAAGTGGGTTTACAAATTTAAAAAAGTCCTTACATAATTGAACATAATAATTTTACACCATAGGTCTCAACATGACCTTTTCATCAAATAACAGATATGACTTTATATATATATCCAAGACCAGAGAATCTCAAATAGGAGATCATAACAACAACCAACATAGTGCCAACAATGGATTTTTTTATGCAAGGCAAGTGCTCCCCCTAAACCTGTGCATCTTGAACACCTTCAAAAACCAATTCATCAAGACATATTCATCAAGTAGATAACTATCAAGGAAAGTTACTATAAGAAAAAAAAAATACCAGAACAACAGAGTTTACCCAACAACACCACAAACTATTCTAAAAGCTGATCCATAGAAATTTTGTCAGCAAAAACCATCCGCTGTTTTACACACAGAAACTCGCGTATATAGGTGATTCACCTTTATGCAAGCAGTGTACTAAATTTAATCTTATGATATTTAAGTAGAATTGATAAGAGAGGCAAAGACAACTCCCAGCTTTTGTCTAAGATATTTTAATTCTTCCTTGGGAAGAGGTTTAGTAAATATATGTCTTTGGAGGGAACATAGTCCAATTTAACCTTTTTCTCAAGCACTTGTTCACGTAAGAAGTGATACTTGATATGAATTTTCTTGGCCTTGGAATGCATAACATGATTTTTTGAGATATTGATGGTACTTGTATTATCACATAAGTTGGAGATAGGAGGTGAGCATTTAATTTGAATATCTTGTAATGTCTGCATCATCCAAAGAAGTTGTGTGAAGCATGATGTGGCAACCACATATTCTTCTTCTGCTCTAGATAAGGCAATAGAAATTTGTTTCTTACTGAACCAAAATACTAATCGAGGCCCCATATAGAATGCACCACCACTAGTGCTTTTTTAGTCATCAACATTTCCAGCCCAATCTGCATATGTGTAAGCATGAAGAATGAGATCAGCATTCTTTGGATACCATATACCAAAGTCTTGAGTCCCTTGAAGATATTTGAATATTCTTCTTACAGCCTGAAGGTGTGACTCTTTTGGATTAGCTTGGAATCATCCAACAATCCTGGCTGCATGCATAATGTCTGGTCTTGTCCCGGTTAGACAAAGCAGACTTCCAATCATAGATATATACTCTGGTTGATTCACCATGGGATAATTATCGTGAGAACTGTGGTTACATCCAGTTACCATTGGAGTACTCACAGGTTTTTAGTCTTCCATCCCATACCTCTTCAAAATTTGCTTGAGATATTTTGCTTGTGCTAGAAATATGCCATATGATGCTTGTTGGACTTGTAAGATGAGAAAATATGTTAGTTCCCCAAGTAATGACATTTCAAATTCTTGCTACATAACACAAGCAAGTTTCTGACTAATGGACTCTTCATTACTTCCAAAAATAATGTCATCAACATACAAAAAAATATTCAATAGTTTGTCATTCCTAATTTGTGTGTATAAGTTACTGTCAACAGATCCCTTTGTGAAACCTTGTTGTTGAAGATATTTCTCAAGATGATAGTATCATGCCCAAGGAGCCTCTTTAATACCATATAAAGCCTTTTTAAGTTTGGAAACAAGTGTTTCATCATTTCCCAGAATGAATCATTCTGGTTGTTATATATAAACTTCTTCTTCTAGATCATCATTGAGGAAAGAATATTTCACATCTATTTGATAAAATTTGAATTGTTGAAAGCTTGAAAAAACAAGAAACATTCTTATGGCTTCAAGTCTGGCTAAAGGAGAAAATTTTTCTTCAAAGTCTATACCTTCTTGTTAAGCATACCCTTTACACACAAATCTATCTTTGTTTCTAATAACATCTCCATTTTCATTTAACTTGTTTTTGAATGTCCATTTTCTTCCAATAACATTTTTATCATGAGGTCTTGGAACCAGTTCCCAAGTTTGATTCTTTTCAATCTGATCAAGTTCTTCATTCATGACTTGAATCCAACATTAATATTTACTATCTTGATTTACATTTTGAGTTTCAATAGAAGATAATAATGTCAGATAACTAGGTGATCCTACAAGATTTCTTTTTGTTTGGACACTTGATCCCTTTTCTCCCAGAATTTGAGATTCTGGATGAATTTTTGAACATACCTGTATGGACCCTTTCCTAATATTTCTTCTGGTGCTTCATTTGATTCTCGTTCTATATTTTTTTTATTTTATGAGGGAAGATATACATCATCATCATCATCATCTGTTGTTATTATTTCCCTTTTACGAGCTATGAGAGACTCATCAGTTACAACATCAATACATTAAACGATATTCCAAAGTATTTTATTTTAACATTTATATGCTTTACTTCTAGAAGAGTAACCAAGAAATGTTCCTTCATCTGTTCTAGGCTCAAAATTACCAAGTTTTTCATCATTTTTCTTGATAAAACATTTTCTTCCAAAAAATCTAAATGTTTCACGGTAGGAAGATTACCATACCAGAGCTTGCAAGGAGTTTTATCATTGTTCACAAGAAAATGAGCCTTGTTGAGAATATTTACCGCAGTATGTGTTTCTTCTCTCCAAAAGGTATCGGGAGTTCCAGATTAATAAATCATATAGCACGATCCATCTATTGAAGTGTTCTATTCATTCTTTCTACCACACCATTTTTTTGTGGAGTTGCAGCTACATAAAATTGTCTTTTTATTCCGAAATGTTCACATAAATCAAATAATTCATCTGAAATATATTCTCCTCCTTGGCTAGATCTAAGACATTTGATTTTTAGATCTAATTAATTTTCAACCAAAACTTTGAATATCTTAAAATTTTCAAATGATTCATCTTTATGTTTCAGTAAACCAATCTAACACACTCTGGAGAAGTCATCAATAAATAGAATGTAGTATTGTTATCCATGAGGTGAATTTTTCCTTATAGGACCATATAGATCAGTATGCATAAGTTCAAGAGGCTTACCTGCTGATCCTTATTTGTCATTGAATTGCACCTTGGTTTGCTTACCAAATTGACATGATTTTCATACAGTAATTTCAAGGAAAGTGATGTTGGGAAGATCATGAACAACTTTGAGTCTGCTAGATTTTCTTATTCAAGAGAATACCAAATGTCCCAATCTTCCGCGCCATAACCAATTTTCTATATATTTACCTAAGTAGCATTTCTCTTAGCCACCTTTCAATATATACAGATTTCTTGGTGTTCTAGTTCCCTTTATTACCATTTTTCCTGTGTCAAGTTCACGTATTACACATTCTTTTGAACTAAATACAAATTCATTTCCTTGATCACACATTTGAATCACACTCAATAAATTATGCTTTAATCCATCCACATACATAACGTTGTTAGCTTTCGCATTTTATTTTAGAAAAACAGAACCTTTTCCTTTAATGACAGCAGGAAAGTCATTTCCAAAACTAACATTCTTTTCCTTCTCTAATGCATTGTATGAAAGGAGTTTATTTTTATCACATATCATGTGCTTTTAGCATACACTATCAATGTACCACTGATTTTCTTCCCCTTGTGCAAAAATCTATGCCACAACTTTCAAACTGTAATTCCTTCTTTCTCCATACCTTCGAGTTTGAGGGTATATGCTCTTTTGGCTCAAATTTTCTCCTGCATTCAAATTCTTCATGTCCAAAGTTATAGCAATAAGAACATTCAACTTCGTTTTGAAGAGGAGAAAATTTGTTATAAGTATTCTTCTTTATTCCAGTCTCGTTTCTTTGCTTTCTTGCTTCTCTGGTCATGATGGCTTTGTATGAAACATATTGAGCAGATTTATGACCAAAGTTATGACATGAGAAACATTGCCCATTAAAGAAGAAATTTATGCGATCATGAAACCTTCTATTAATGTTTACCTATTGACTGATAATTCTGTTATTATTCATCCTTGAATTGAAATGGTCATGTTTTACTTGGGTAGTCTCTTGGTTCTTTTGCTGAGTGACAAAATGTTGTTGGTTGGCTTTAGCTGCATTTAGATAGCTTGGTGCTGAAGACTGGGAGGATTCTCTAATATATCCAAGACCTTTCTTTACAAGAGGAGACCATTGAACCTTGATAATTTCATCTAAGGTTTTATATCCTTTAGAAAATCTAAGATTTAAAGTTTTCACTTTCTCAATTTCCTTTCTTAGACTTACTATTTCACATTCTAATTTCTCATTGTGCTTCTGCTTTTCTATAAGCCGATTCTCTAGAGTATCTATGGAAATTTTGTTTTCTTCGAAACATATTTTGAGTTCATTTTTTTCTTCAAGAAAATCATTTTCTTCTAAAGCATCCATAAAAGTATCTTTAGCCTCACTAGAGTCTTTTTCAAAATCCATGAGCATTCTAATATCTTGATCAGATTATCCTTCTTCACTATTTGATAGACTATGACTATCTTCATGAGTATAATAGATTTTTCTATTGATAAATTGTTTATTATTTCCGTTTTCCACTTCCTTTCCATTTTCATGATTATCTTTCTGGGACATTTAGAAGCATACTGACCAACTCTTCCACAAGAAAAACATTTAAAAGGAAGCTTACCTTTAAACCTTCTAGTGCCAAGTTGTAGCTTCTTTACAAAATTTATCTCATCTTCTTCTAGTTGAGATTCAACAAGATGATGATCCTAGTGAAAGCTAAGCACCTACACTAGGTGGGGCCCATAGGCTATTTTTAGGTGTATGTCTATTTTAATAATGGATGAGCAAATTCGATTTATAGCAGAAGTCTATCTATAGATTTTGAGAAAATTATATTTATATCTGATGTTATATTTTTAGATGTATGTTACAAGTCTATTTATAGATCACATTTCTATTTATAGATGCATGTCGACTATTATTATCCCTGAATAATAGTTGTAGAATAAATATTAATCTATTCTCAAGGAGCACTTGAAATCAATTAACTGAAGTGGTAAACCAGTTAGCTGAAGGGATTTTGAGTTCAAAGGCTGGTTGGTGGCACATGCAAGTGGACTTAGTTGCAACTGAGTGATTTGAAGTTGTAACAGAGTTGGATGTGTAGTTATGTGAGTTGTAAAGTATTTTAACTTAATTAAGTGAGTTAAACTTAGTTGTTCTAGTTGTAACTGAAGGTAAACTAGTGAGAGATCAGTGAATCAAATATTAAATTAATTCACATAGAGTGATCTCATATGCAACTGAATATTTACTACTATTAACTACATGCATGTCAGATCTAGTGCAGACCCAGTTGAGAGGTAGGTGAAAGGGACAATTGACTATCACTTGTACTATATTGGATTACACTCTTGCAAGACAAACACACATTGCATATGCTCATGAGGATTTCCAGTAAAGGAGGGCATGATTGCATTGAATTGGTCTTTGTAATCAACTTGGATTGCACAATGGAGGAAGTAAATTGTGCAAGGGATTTGCAAATTTGTGTATGACAATGTGAGACGATTGTATATTGTACTAAGAGCTCTTGGAGTAGATTTTTGTATGATATTGTTCCATGATCCATGATATATAAATAATATATGATAGTGGGATTTTTAGCTTTAATTTTTCCAGATAAACATATGTGTTGTGTGAATGATATTTCTTCATGTGTTTGCAATTAGCAATTTTGTTTTAAATTTCTGCAAAAATTTTTGTAGAATTGATTATGTATTTAACAGTGGCATATAATTGTTATATCAGGAGAATACAGATAATACATAATTGTATTAAAATTTCTACACTTCTAAAACATACCCTGATCCTTCTTGTTCTTCTACTTCCTTGCTTTTTCCAGCAGCTCTAAAGACAGCTTGTTTGACTTCAGATGGACCTCCTTTCCTCATTTCACACGCAGTCAGAATCCAATGAAGTTGAACAATAGTAAGAGTTTGTAGATCCTTATTTTCTTCAATAGCAGACACTTTTGACTCAGATTTGGGACTTAGAGATCTTAAAACCTTTTCTACTAGAGTAGTGTGAGTTATGGTTTCACCCATATTTCTCATACGATTTACAATATCATCTAGATGTAAAAAAAAAACTAGAAATTCTTTCCTCATTATGCATTCTAAGTTTTTCATATTGAATTCTGGGATTTTGGATTTTAGCACCTTTTACCTTGGCATCACCTTCAGAGCTCAGAATGATTTTTCCCATATCTCTTTTGTCATATTCAACTACATGAATTTGACAAATTCTAATTCAATCAGACTTCCCAATAATGCATTGACCTCATTTGCATTGGTTTCATAGTTATTTCTTGTTTTTGGATCTACTGGAACTGAATTTGGATATTGATAGCCTCCTTCAACTATAGCCCAACCATCTGCTCCAAGAGACTGAAGATAGGATCTTGTCCTTATCTTCCAGAAGATTAAATTGTTTCCATTGAAGAGATAAGGCTTGACAGATGTTGTCCCATCTTGATTACTCATCTTAGATGATCTTCCTTCGAGCGATTAAGCTTCTTTAGAAGGACCTGCTGTGAAACCAATTGGTGGGAAAAATATTGAGAGGGGGGGTGAATCAGTATTTGCAATAATCACAATAATTTCCTTTTTCCCTTTACTGATTTATATATGTGACTTTTATTAGCACAAACAACGGTTGTACGTGACTATTCAAACAGAAAATAGTGTATACAAAGATATCAATACTATTTAGGTAAACATTCAAAAGCAATATTTAACCCAGGTTATTAGTTATGCATCAAATAGTTATTCAGTAAATAGTTGTGGTAATTGCATAATAAATCATCACACAAGAGCATCACACATGAACACCAAGATTTAAGGTGGAAACCCAAATTGGGATAAAACCACTGTTGTTGTCATCTATGACTTCAATATTTGTTATATAGAAAACTACTTACATTATTATATTGATGCAGACTCATATCAGTATGCAAGAATCTACCTGCAGAAGGCTTCAACCTTCTCTCATTCTCCAGCTACTATTGGAAGGGAGCTCCAACCCCCTGATATAATTTACCAGCTTCTACTAGAAGGGAGCTACAACCCCCTGCTCAGAACACTAGCTTCTACTGGTAGGAAACTTCTACTTCCATACTGAAGGCTTCAACACTCAGTCCCACTGCAGACCATGTTTCATCAAATTTCACACTAGATCCCGCAGCTTCAACACAACTCAGCATAAAGATCAACACCAATAAACTTAATCCAAACTTCAATCAGAATAGCGAGATCATTGTACCCAGAATATAGTAATACACCGGGATTTCAGAATTTTCATGTAGAATCAATCTCAACCGTGATCATTTATTATCTTAAAATGCATGTGCTACTTCTCTTTACTGAACCCACGTGTATACGTGCTTTCCTTCACACCAACCTGTGTATAGATCTGAGAATACTGAAATTTAAGAATATGATCAGTCTGAGTACCAGATCTAAGGCTTTCACATAGATAAATTTTCGGAATTATAGAACCCTTATTCAATCAGCATCATTAGACATATTTACTCATTCTTTGATAATATTTGTACATATTCAACCTAGTAGCATATACAGTATTCAAACAACTCAGATCTACTTGAAGATTTCATTGATAGATAGCAGAAATATAGTAGTATTAAATAGATAAACTCTTCAGCAAGCTTCAGAAAACCCTAACTTCCATATGCGCTTTATCTGAGACAAAGCTACATATATACGTGCATTCATCAAGGTGAACTAGTGTATAGATCTGTAAATATTATTACTACAGAAAGATTCATATCTATAGGCTTACCCAGATTTCTTCACTTCTCTTCAGCAAACATGCACTAGGTCACATATCCAAACATATCATAAATAGATCATGTAAGTACATAGTCATTTTAGGTCTAGATATCATGATCCATCATTGTATGCAAGGGTGCATCAGAGATTATGATCTACCCATAAAACAGAGTCCATCCCATGTATATATACTTCAGACAAAAATATTCAGTAATCAACCCTTCCACCTACACTACCTTGCATTATGATCTTCTTCTCCTTGTATAGGTTTAGCCTTTCCTAATACCATGAGCTAAAACCACACAAGTGCCGATGGTATTCTTGGACGGAATCAAATAGACGACACAATGCTCAATATTGTGTGCTAAAACCATGGTAATTCCCCCTCGTATTATAATTTTAGAGAAAAAAAGGTGTACACGACTTAGATCATTATTATCTGCATGTATACGTGACTAGGCCTATACTAACCTATGTATAGAACCTTTAATTATGAAGATTTACCAAATTCTACTGGACTTTACACATTTATTCTATTAGACCTTCTAAAAACTCTTGTGCTTCTCTAGAAGACATATACTCTATTATTTGTCAAAGAGTTTCCATCAGGGACAATATATTAAGACATAAGAATCATATTACCAACACAACGCAAGAAATTTCTTGAATTCTCTTCTGTGGTAAAGTTCGGTTGGAAGTAACATTATAGTTTCTACTCAAGGATGGACACGAATAGTTGTAGCATGTATCACGTAACCAAGTATGGAGTTGTTGAGTTTCTTCAATGTTTGTATTTATGAGAGGAGTGGTAGTGGATATTGTCCCTATGGTGATTCCATTAAATTCAGTTACATGACCTCCCTTGATACCAAGGATTGGCGGGTTTTCATAAGAGAATAATTTAGCAAGTTTCTTTCCTATAGAGTCATATCTATATCTCCATATTGTTAGATCAATGCTAAAACCTAACTTGTCATTTACCGTGAGTGTTTTTCTTAGTGTTTCGGTTCCATCTCTTCTTCGAATTGTTAAAGCAGGTGAAGTGGAGCTAAAAACATCAATAACATTTACAATGGTATTTTGGCTTGTGGACTTGATTTCAATGATTTTTTTTAAATGATAGCATTGATAAGGGAAGGTTGGATCATATTCCAAACATGGTTTGACAGTCGACACAACAAAAAAGTAAATTTCCCATTTGTTGTTTAGGTGGTTGTAGTTTAGGTTTGTTTGTTTAATTGTTCCATTGGAAGAAATATATATTTTCCCAACTTTTATTATATTATAAAGGGATTCATCCAATTCAGCAAATGAAGAAAGGTGAATCTCATATCTATCACGATCAATAAGGTCAAAGCCGAAGACTTTTCCGGAACCACGTCTAGTGCTGTAATTTTTCAAGGTTGTCTTTGTTGGTGCTCTACCTTGGATTGACCAATACTTTCATTTGGGATTGAGTGCCTTGAATGATACAATTGTAGTTTTGGTGCTTTTCTTCGGGGTTACAATTGAGGGCATAATCTCCTATGTTGATGAAGAGCTTGATTAGGATTCGCATGCTTTTGTGTGTAATAGTGTTGATTAGTCCTTAACCAAAGTTGCTTTATGTTGCACAACCTCAAGTTCAAGAACTCGAATGTATATGGCGTGAATGAAGGGAAAAGAAAAAAAAAAAAATTTAGAATCCATTGTTATGCATGAAGAATGCAAATACAAAATAAAGGAAGAAGTTGACTTTATAATTTAATCTTATGAAGATTTTTGAGACACTGTGCAAGAATTTTTTTAAGAAAAATGACTGAGCTGATTTGGATGTCTTCATATGCAACCTGTGTGCTATACTCAAATGGTAGCAAAGTTCTGTGTTGAGACATCCCATCAGAGAGAGTGATGTGGTAGTGTGAGGATGTAGTTTTTGATGAGGTAACAAAGCCGATGTCGATTATTTGGATTAGAGGTTGAATCTTCGTGGAACCATTCAGCAATATAGGGATGGCATTCTCAGTCAAGGTTGGCTCCATGATATTAACAAATTACAACATTCCTTTTTGTAATGGGAATACATGTAATTCATTTGAAGCACTGGAAGAGATATTAAAGCATAAAATAATATGTAAGTGAAGCATGAAATATAATTTCAAATATACTTTATATCATGATTTGCTCAATATGCATTGTAACTACCCTCTTCTCCTGTTCTAGAAGAACACTTCTTTAATCCCTATCTAATAGATCAATTCGTAGTGAATGCTTAGATTTCCAATTGGAGGCATTTCTCTAGAAGAGGGTACAAATATAAACTAATGAGAAACAGAACTTTGTGGATATGAATGTGAACAAGTCATAGGTTAAAAAAACAAAGTCTAAAACTTGTCTTTGAATATTGTCATTTTTTTGAGGTAGGAACACTATGTATGCTCAAAGTTTAGAGGTAGTACAAAATATTAAACGTCCATGCAAATTTGACCTAGGTCTCTAATATTTATTGTAAAGAACACATTCAAGATTAAACATAGGAATCATAATGAAGGCATGCCTTAATAGTCAATTTGGAATTTTGGTTTGTCGCTGGCAGATTTATTTTGGAGACAAGTATACTCACAATCTAGAATAGTCATGAGGAAACCATCCAATTCTAGTCATTGATATCAACGTGGCTGGTGATTAGAATATTGTCCATATAAAATAATAATAGTTAGTTGTACCTTCTTCAAATAACCTACTCTCAAGTTGAGGTGCATCATTTTTAGATTATCATCCAGTAGCTACTCAGCCTTAGATAGAACATAGGGTATGTTCTGAGGTTTTTTTAAACTCGATTTATTACAAAAGTCTGTGTTTTCTAATCACATACTTTTGAGGTTAACCATCACACAACTAATTTGGTAATCATTGTGCGCTACAAAATGTCGATAACACTATAAATATACTCTGAATATCCCTCTTTGAAGAACTATGGATGCACTTATTTATTCACTTTCCATTAATACTATTTGAAATCAGTGTTTTCCTTCACTTCGAGGCAACATTTTGACATATTACACATATTTAAGCATGTCCTCAAGTGATACGATGCAATAACTAATGAAACATTGTAGTTCTAAAGTGTAATTCCATACTTACTATATGCATATATTAAAGCCTTAACATTGTTATGAACATATAATTAATGGCCTTGTCATGATCCTAATGGTGCTTTTTAATTCACATAATCTTTGGTATCATCTGTTTTGTATGATGTCTTTCAGTGGCTAGCATGACATCACATCTCATTTGCTATCACACTCTTGGTGAGTCTTAAACACCACTTGTTAACTGGGGAATACACACATCTAAAATATGGACACAAAACTAAGAATTTTCACATTACTTCACACACCTGTAAATATGAAGTTCGAGTGATGAGTGTTTGCAATGATAACTTTCAATCAAAGATGACATGAAGTTAGTACTTATGTGATGATATTTCCTCATTTCTGAGTATTATATATGGCCAATTTCATATGCTTAAAGTAATTTACATGTCACCTCTTTATTTATATATTACATAAATGAAAAATAAGATTAAAAAACTAGTTTTCTGAGCTTATTTTGTCATGTAAGTATCACCTCAAATCTGTACTGACATTTCTAGCATTGCTTACGTCATGGTTCTATGGACAAGTTTAGCTATTTATGATGTTGATGAATGCCCTTTAAATAAAGCGTTATCACCTCTTCATTGCTATATTATGTAAATGAAAAATGAGCTTAAAAAAATGGTTTTCTGAGCTTATTTTGTCATATAAGCATCACCTCAAATATTTACCGACATTTCCATCATTGCCCATGTCATGGTTCTATCGACAGGTTTGGATTATTGTGATGTTGATGAATGCCCTTTAAACAGAGCATTATTTACAACATTTGAAAGGTATTAACTTCTTCTCTCTTAAAATAGAGTAACACTTTTACATGTGATTAGATTCATGATCTTGTTTCAAATCTTTCTGGTTTTATTTGATTATTCTAATCTAAGCTTATGCTCGTGATAGTGCAACTCCTGCTTAATTCTTACAATCATAAAACAGAGTATTCCTATTGGGCTGGCATAAGTATTATCAATAATGGTGATGAATAATGATATGTGAATTCATCTTTGTAAATCATTGTGCCATTTTTTTTTTATCTCCATTGATTGAAGTTAAGCACTTTTGAATAGTCCACTAAGCAATATCTCATTTTCAGGCATAAATTTGAATAAGCACTTCTCTCCTAAGTACACACATATTGTATTTATTCATAATTGATACAAATTATTCACATATAAATGATTTTATTTTCAGTTTATAATGAATAGAGTTGTTGACCAAGTCTTTTTCCAAGGCATGCTAGAAAATTCTTTCATTTTTACTACATGATCTAGCTTAGTTTGACTCATAGGAAAATCCTCAGGTTAGGAGAAACCAAGGTGAAACTAGGTGGCTTGCCTTAGTTGATGATTTCTCATTGGCTCTCGTGCTAGGGTTATGACTCTTTCCCCTAGGTGAGAGTTTGAGAAAATGGGACCATCACATTGGTGATAATCTCATATTTAACTTTTAGGAAAAACATACATGTGAGTAGACACTGGTTCCACCAAATCCCTTGTCCTAATGCAAAACCAAAATATATGCCACATCTTAGGTCTTCCTCCATCATCATTTTAAATTTTAGGTATTTGTCCAAAGGGATTTAGTTTAGGTCATGGAAAATATTCAAGAAAAATTAATTGGAGTTGTATTGTGTAAGATGACTTGCATCACATATATAATGATTACAAGTGAAACATGCTCCACAAGGCAGGACATTGAAAACACTGATGTTGTTAGTATCAGAGGAAGAGAAAAAGTGACAAAGTAATTGTATGATTTTCCAGCTGGTATAGCTAGGTAATATGAAGCTAGCTCTAGAAGAGAGTACATATATAAACACTAATGAGAAACATATTGAGATTAAAAATTTGGTTTTCTGAGCTTATTTTTTCATATAAGGATCAATGCAAATCTGTACCAACATTTCCATCATTGCCTACGTCATGGTTCTATGAACAAATTTGGCTATTTCTGATGTTGATGAATGTCCTTTAAACAAAGTATTATTTACAGCATTTGAAATTTCTTAAGTTCTTCTCTCCTAAAATAGATTAATTCTTTGACACATGATTAGATACATGATCTTGTTTAAAATCTTACTGGTGTTATTTCATTATTCTCATCTAAGCTATTTCTCATGACAGTGCCACTCTTGCTTAATTTTTACAATCGTAAAACAGGGTATTCCTATTGGGTTGGCATAAGTATGATGAATAACAGTGATGAATAATGATATGTGAATTCATATTTGTAAATAACTATGCCATTTGTTTTTATATCCATTGATTTAAGTTGAGCACTTTTGAATGGTCCACTGAGGAATATCTCATTTCCAGACATATATTTGAATAAGCAATGTTCTCCTAAGTTGACACATATTTCAGTTATTCATAATTTATACACATTTTTCACACATAAATGCATATTTTTTAGTTTAGAATGAATAGATTTGTTGGCCAAGTCTTTTTTCAAGGCAAACTAGAAAATTATTTCCTCTTTACTACATGATCTAGCTTATTTTGACTCATAGAAAAACCCTCGGGTTAGGAAGTCCCTTGCTTAGTCTTAAATTAAGAGGAAAGGAAACCAAGTTGAAACTGGATGGCTTGCCTTCATTGATGGTTTCTCATTAGCTCGCGTGCTCTGGTTATGACTCTTCACCCTAGGTGAGAGTTTGAGAAAATGGGGCTAGAACATTGCTAATAATCTCAGATGTAACTTTTAGGAAAATCATACATGCGAGTAGACATTGGTTCCACCAAATCCCTTGTTATATAACTTAATGATTTATGGACTAATAGAAGAGGTTTGGAAATAAAAATATATGTATGGGATATTGATGGTTTTTTCATGCCTACAATGGGATTATTTGCATTTAAATAAAATATTTAGGAAAAATAGACCTAAAATATTTACAAAACTAAAGTTGTTTTAAGGAACACTCCCCACTAACTGGGAAAACAATGAAGTACTACAAAAGGGATTTGTCCCATATATCTAGAGAGGTTGGTAGCCCTCCATCAATGAAATAAGACACCATATGTTTAAAAGTAAATGCAAAAAACTTTGATTCAAGGTAATAAAACCTCATGGCCCAAGCAGAGGAAACCTACCCCTATTATAGTAATTAGATTTATTCCGTCAAGAAGAAAAATAATGTGAGTGTGTCCAGTATAAAAATAAGGACACAAATTAAGAGGTACTTCAACTTCAAATGAGACACATATAAGTTTAACAAAGAAGAAAGCATTGAATCAACATTATGAATGGGAAAGCTCACATATAACTCAAGTAATAATAGTCCAACGCAATAATGAATTTCTTCAGGAATATTGATACAGTGATGAGAAGACACAACTCAAAATAACATTTTTGTAATTTTCCCTTATTGTCTCCTAATCACTAGTACAAAATGGCTAATTAGTTACTAAAAAAACGACTAAAATTTTCATATAAATGACTATTTTTCGGTCGGTGACCAATAGTAGCTAATTTACAGTATCTTATAACGCGACCAACTTTTTCTCGTTTTTAGCTTAGTCATTAATTGGTTATCTCAATTTTGTTGTCTAGTTGTATATTTGGTCATTAATTTGGTCATTGATTTGATCATTAATTTAGTCATTGATTTGGTCATTAATTTGGACATTGATTTAGTCGTTAATTTAATCTTTGATTTGGTCATTAATTGTCACAATTAATGACCAAATATATTACTATATGATCACCCGAGAAAACCAATTAATGACCAAAGAAATATGACCAAAATGTTGGTTGTGTTATAAGATACTGTAAATTAGCTACTAATAGTCATATATGTGCAAATTTTAGTCATCATTTGAAACCAATTAATGACTGAAGAAATATGACTAAATTTTAGTCGTGTTATAAGATACTGTAAATTAGCTACTAATAGTCGTATATATGCAAAATTTAGTTGTCATTTATAGTCACAAAATTATCATTTGCAATAGTCATTTATTCATTATATAAACGACTAATTTAGTAGTTTATATTCATTTCATTTACTTTCATTAATAATCATTATAAATGACTAATTTAGTCGTATATTCATTTTATGTGTTCATCATTAATCAATATAAACTATTAATTTAGTAGTTTTAAATTGATTTTGTGTTTATTATTAATCAACATAAATTAATTTGTATGATTTTAAAAATGTCATACAATGTGCATGTTCATCTAATATGAAAACATAAAGTCGCATATTTTAATCAAAATACTAAACAATATCAAGTGCAACTATAAATAATTTCAACCACATAGATTATATTATATGAAATGTTAAAGTATTACAATATGATTTTCCAACTTAATATTAGTTGGACTACAATTTACACATGAAATGATGTTTCATCACTTCAAACATTATCGTTGTGTTTTGAAGGCACTGTGGGTGAATTCACCAACTCTAAAGACTTGACCATCAGTTTTTATATGTGTCTTATGCGAGATATTGGCTCTAAGAGTATCACCAGACCAGTTCTCCTCTCTCTCTTTTTTCATTTGTTGCTCCAATGTTATTGCTCCCCTCTTTTTTCAATTCATGCTTCTTACCATCAATATTGTGTTCATTCTCTGAAAACAAAAGAAGATACAATCCACAGTGTAAAACATGAAAAACAATGAACACTAGAATATAAACTAAATTAAACTATCAATAATTTATACAACATATACCTCAACGCCAGAAGTGTCAAAGCCATTTTTCTCCATACAAGTAAGAAACTTGAACAAATTATCTTCATTGTGGCGATAATTGCCACTATAATGTGGCCAGATAACATGTATAAACAAAGCAAATAAAATATCACCATATATAGAAAAGAACACCTTGGTGACTTAGTATTAAACTTTCAAGGAAAGCTTAGGAACAATCATGTCAACTAAGTTATATGCTAAAAAGCTCAAGCTATATATAACTTGTGAAAACAAATAATTCGAGGTGTGATGTCTAATCCCTGTCACTTTATTCACAACAACATTTAATTTTCTAATGCATGAACTTAGTCAAGTATATAAGCAACATGTACTCAAATAACAACATGAAAGTAGCTTTTTCTGATAGTCATGAAAATATTTTTAACACAAAATAGCTATAAAGATTCCAATAAATACAGTGTAATACTAATTTCATCTTCAAGCTTTGGTTGTTGTTTAAATAGACATGGTACTAAGTATTTTCAATTTCATAGTTAAAAGACAAAAGAAAATCAAAATAAGCGTCCAAAATACAATAAAACAATAAAGAAAGGATATCATGGAATGGAAATTGCAATTATAAAAAATTTGTTACCTGTCCACCAATGTCATGTCTGGCATTCCTAAAGCATTTTCTTGCCCAAAATAACCATGAAGTGAAATAATCACAACATTAAAAACCATAGGAATTCCTACTAGAAACATTTCCAAAGTCGATGGCTTAGGTGTCTAAGCAATCTCTAACAGTGAATGAACCATATCCAAGACGTGATATGCATCGTCTCCTCGTCGTTTTTCCAATCAAATTTCCTGTAACTTGCCCACTGCAGAGTCAAGTAGCAATCAAACAAAGACATTGACATTTGTTTTTATCTTTTATATCTATAAAATTTGAATCTGATTTGTTTCATGAACATATTAATTCATATTTAAAGCCTTCCTAACATATGAAAAACTATCAATCAAATAGGACATCAGAAAAATCGACCTCAATGACGTCCTAAAACAATTTCTACAATATCAATAATTTTCTTGTTGTGATATCTTGGGTAGAAAAAATAGCATATCTACAAAAGAAAAATGCATATATTGCTTATGGTCAAACTTTGTATATGGTGTATTCTTAAGCACTTTTTTAAGATGTCCCTCCACCTTTACCAAAGTGCATTGTAGCTTGGTTAAACTATGTATCCTTTCATTGAGCATCAATTTCTGCAAGATAAATGTCACACATTATTCTTTCTCATTTCTCAACATGCTACATATGATAAATTGAAATTCGCATAAAACCAAGAACAAACCCTATTCTAACCAAAACAAACAAACAGTGTCTCTAATAAAACTTCATTATAATATTAGAAAATGAAAAGAGAGTGGACCATTTTTGTTGTTTGACTTTGCCTATTTTTGTTATGAAAGTGCTCGAGCTTCAAGAACCAACAAATGTGAGGGAAGTCGTAAATGTGAAAAGAAAAAAAATGTTGATTTAACTTGTAGACTTCTTCAAAATGATGTGAATGATGCCATTGTCAGATGTGGTAAATCTCATAATAAGAAATGGCATGTATCCTAATAAATTACATTGCAATGACTACCATGGGCCTCCACGGGTTATAGGTCCTCAGTAGGTTAATCTTGATGATGAAAGTGAGATGGCAACGATAAGTATGGGTGGTCCTAGTTTGTATGGTGGATATCTTCAAACCAAGGTCGTCATCTCAATGAACCTAGGTTCTGACATGGTAAACATGGATCTAGTCTTCACCCCATTTCATTCCATCATATTTTATCAAGAATCAAGAGGACATAATGGTCCTTCAGCATATAATAGGGTTTCTTTTGAGGTTATAAATAAAGCTTATCCAAATCAAATGGATTTTTGGGCTCCAAGAGATATGGATAATTTAAATGATAACAATTATATGTTTTTTTCCCAAGATTCAAATGTAGGGATACATTTTCTGGATTTTACTAATAAATAGAATGAGAGAAATAATCCATGATGAGAATCTACCGGTCATTGTGATTAGGGAAATACACGGAGATAATAAGACTATTTAGGTTCAAATCAAAGATGATGTTGATTCTTGTAGCTCCTCGGTTGTTGGTAGTTTTTAAGGTATGAATTTCAGTTCTTCAAGGGTGGGGTCCTTCAGCATAATTGCATCTACCTTGGTCATATCACCCAAAAGCAAAACATAATCAAAAAAGAGTAAATATGTCAAGTTTAGGGCAAATCCTATTTGTATAGTTGCCAAGTTTATAGTTATTTTTTACTCTATTATAACTCTATTGAGACCACCTACTCTATAGTAAAAAATGGCAAAGAAGCCATTAGTCTTACCTACCCATGGCCTCCTGTAGGCATGATAGAAGAATAGATTGAACCATTAATTGGAATTGCACATTTATTGAGGAAAGACAATTCATTATCTAGTTAACCAATTGCACATTGAACCCTATATGGATGAGTAGCCCTAAATAAAGCCAGTTTTCTCTATCATATGCCTTGGAAAGACAAACTAACATTACTTGTAATTTTTTTGGTTTCATGTTATAAATTCCTTCTTGGGAAACTCCTATTCTGTAATGGATTTGTTTCCCAGGAAGGATGCAAAATTGTTCTAATGACATGGAATCAACTTAGTGAATTTTGACCCTACATGACCAAGGAACTCAAGAGCCTTGGGCGCATCAACAATAGCATCCTCCAATGAAAATAGTATAGTCTCCAACCAAGAAACATCAACATTATATATAGTTATAGTTCATAATTGCAAATGACCATAGATTGTAGCAGTCCTTAAATAAATTCAAACTTGAATAAGAAAAAACACAAAATTTCACATTACCCTTCAGTAAGATGTTCTTGATTTAGCAAGAAAGGCTCAGACTTGCATAAATGTGTAAGTAGATTCCCCAGAAGGTCAATTTCAACATCTGTTTTCCTGAAAAAGAATATAATACCCAAAGCGAAACCATAGTTGAATGGAACAATGGTGCTTTAAGGTCATCTACACAAAAATTTACCTCCTTCAAATCTCTCACACTAGATGGTAGAACGATGTTTCTGAGAAGTAAACGTCGAAATACCGACGAAAAGAAATTTTAAAAATAAAAAGGTAAACGTCAGAATACCAACGGAACAAAACATTTTTAAAAGAAACTAAGTGTCGCTAGAGTGACTTTTCAAAATATTTTTTAAAAGAACTAGCCATCAAAATACCAACAACACAAAATATTAAAAAAAAAAAATTAAAAAAAAAAATTAAAATAAATAAATAAACAAATAAACAAAAAAACTAACCGTCGAAATACCGACAGAAACAAAAAAAAAAATTTATTAAAAAAAAAATTCCCAACCATACCATAATCATAATCACTCACAAAAAGGTAGAAGGGGAGAGATTTCGCTGCTTTGCCTTTGAATTGCAGATCTATCGTATATCTGTGTTATTTAATCGTTCTTTGAGTTTGGGGGTGATTTCTACTTTAGAGTTTTGTAATGGCCGACAAGGGAGACGACCCTACGATCGGTATAGATCTTGGCATTACGTATTCTTGTGTTGGTGTGTGGTAGCATGATAAAGTGGAGATCATCGCCAATGACCAAGGGAATAGGACCACTCCCTCCTATGTGGGTTTCACTGATACTGAGTGCCTCATTGGAAACACCGCAAAGAATCAAGTTGCCATGAATCCCACCAATACCGTTTTTTATGCTAAGAGATTGATTGGAAGGCGTTTCAGTGACGCTACTGTTCAGAGTGACATTAAGTTGTGGCATTTCAAGTTAACTCCAGGGCCTGGTGACAAGCCCACGATTATTGTTAATTACAAGGGCGAGGAGAAGCAGTTTGCTGCAGAGGAGATCTCATCCATTGTGTTGATGAAGATGAGGGAGATTACAGAGGCTTATCTTGGTTTCACAATAAATAATGTCATCGTTACTGTTCCTGCATATTTCAATGACTCCCAGAGGCAGGCTACCAAGGATGCTGGAGTGATTGCTGGGTTGAATGTGATGAGAATAATCAATGAGCCTACCGCTGCTACGATTGCCTATGGTTTGGACAAGAAGGCTAGCAGTGTGGGTGAGAAAAATGTATTGATCTTTGATTTTGGTGGTGGAAAATTTGATGTTTCGCTTTTGACTATTGAAGAGGATATTTTTGAAGTGAAGTCTACTGTTGGTGACACCCATTTGGGTGGTGAAGATTTTGATAATAGGATGGTTAACCACTTTGTACAAGAATTTAAAAGGAAGTTCAAGAAGGATATTAGTGGTAGTGCTAGGGCTTTGAGAAGATTGACGACTGCTTGTGAAAGGGCCAAGAGGACTCTTTCATCCACTGCTCAGACAACCATAGATATTGATTATTTGTATGAAGGTATCGACTTTTATTCAACAATCACTAGAGCAAGGTTTGAAGAACTGAATATGGATCTATTCAGAAAGTGTATGGAGCTCGTTGAAAAGTGTTTGAGAGATGCTAAGATGGATAAAAGCTCCATCCATGATGTTGTTTTGGTTGGTGGGTCTACTAGAATTCCAAAAGTACAACAATTGTTGCAGGACTTCTTTAATGGGAAGGAGCTCTGCAAGAGCATCAACCCTGATGAGGTTGTTGCCTATGGTGCTGCAGTGTAGGCTGCTATTCGAAGCGGAGAAGGCAATGAGAAGGTTCAAGACCTCTTACTTCTTGATGTTACTCCTCTATCCCTCAGTCTGGAGACAGCAGGCAGTGTAATCACTGTTCTGGTTCCTAGAAATACAACGATTCCTACAAAGAAAGAGCAGGTGTTCTCTACATACTCAGACAACCAGCCTGGTGTTCTCATCCAAGTGTATGAAGGTGAGAGAACACATACAAGAGACAACAATTTGTTGGGCAAGTTTGAATTGTCTGGAATCCCACCTTCTCCCAGAGGTGTTCCTCAAATCACAGTGTGCTTTGACATTGATGCCAATGGTATCTTGAATGTTTCAGCTAAGGACAAAACCACCGGACAGAAGAACAAGATTACAATCACCAATGACAAGGGTAGGTTGAGAAAGGAAGAGATTGAGAAGATGGTTCAGGAAGCTAAAAAGTACAAGTCTGAGGATGAAGAGCACAAGAGGAAGGTTGAGTCCAAAAACATGTTGGAGAACTATGCTTATAACATGAGGAACACGATCAAGGATGAGAAAATTGCAGTCAAGGTGGATCCATCTGACAAGAAGAAGATTGATGATGCAATCGAACAGGGAATCCAATGATTGGATAACAACTAGCTGGCTGAGGCTAATGAGTTTGATGATAAGATTAAGGAACTTGAGAGCATCTGCAATCCAATAATTGCAAAGATGTATCAAGGTGCAGGTGGTGACATGCCTGGAGGTGGCTTTGGTGGCGTTCCTCCTGAGGATGGTCCATCCAGTGGTGGAGGCGTTGGCCCTAAGATTGAAGAAGTGGACTAATCTGTCTCTCAAAATGCATATGATATTACTCTTCATTTTCTGTCTTAAGAATTATATTACTATTAGCGTAATTTTGATGTTGAAATTTGGCAAGCCCATTTTATATTTAATGATGCAATCGCCGGCTATTATGGAGATTTTATGTTAATGTTGAACCTCGATGCAATAGATGGCCATTCTAGTGATTTCATACGTAAAAAAATAATCACTCATAATTTGGGGAATGAAGAATCCAATATACATTACTTTTTTATTTTACCTATCCATAGCTCAACGAAATGTCTCACTGCTAGGATACTTGAACAAGCAAAATTAGCCCAAAAAAATAATGACTTCAATGCACTTGCCGAATGTCAATGTCAAGGATTCTTGATATATGCCAGGTTCTTGAGCACACTATTGAGACCATACACACTTCAGTCAGGGAGATTCCCACAAAAACAGTTTTTTGGCTTTGTTAATTTATCTAGCTCTACCTTACAAATTTTACATGCCGAGTTGTTGTTTGAGTATATTAATTTTATATAGCCATCCCTTATTTAGAAAAGAAAATAATCAGAACAATTAATTTGTAATCAATCAAAAGCTACAGCTTTACTCATATGGCAGAGAAGTACAACACAAGAGGGATCTATCTCCATATAGGCAGCATCCCTCCCCATAAAGAGATGGGGAGCAATCAAATACAATCCTTTTACATTTCTCCCAGTTTCTCAAAGTGCTTATGGATCAAGTATAATAGTAGGTATAAAGGAGGTTATAGGATATGGATCAAAAGTACATATTGGAGCCACAAGTTTACTTCATTTAGCAAATGTTGTAAATTTTACAAATTGGTTGATGGTGGGTTTCATTTTTAACTTTATGATATACAAAGTGGTGACATAGTCATATCATATGACATGTTATATGCAGAATTGGACACAGGTTGAGGGGTGTGGGATGATTTTGCAAATGATTCTTGATCAAAGTATTGTCAATACAGTAAAAATTGAAAATCGAAAAAATTATATCAATTATAACTGAATTGAACAAAGGGACAACTAGACAACAGGTGAAAAGTCTTTCTTGTTTAAAGGGTAGTTGCCAGATTTGAAGGAGGAAAGTCAACAGTCAGCAGTCAAGTAAAACAGATTTAGAATTCCACAGTCAATCAAAAATCAATCAAATCTAGATCTCTAGCAGTCCAACAAGCTAGTTCCAAGCCTTGAGACATTTATTTTGACATTCACCCATCATGTGGAAAATTATGAATAAGTAGTTCCAACATTTTCAGATTTTTTCCTGTCGGTTGAGATTGTGAGATTTTTTCTTCTTACATCTTTGAGACTCCTACAACATGAAATCAACTAGACCTAGATGTATCAATCATGGGAGATTTTGATTCTTTTATTGTACAATTTGTATTTTCTTCTTAATCATCACTACCCTAAATTGAGATTGATCCTCTTCATTGCCTTGTTCCTTGTTCCCCTAAGATTGATTAGGAGCAGAATGAGCATCCTGCTAGCAATTGGTATTGCTTCTACTAAATATGGTTTAAACTTTATTCTCATTGGTCTTCGAAGCAAAGCTCCAAAAGAATTGGTTCTAGATGAAGTGAAACTGCTACTTACAACAGTTCATGGAAAAACTACAACAAACACATTAAGGAACGAGGAATGTAAGGAGTTATTGGGATCTATTTTCGTAATAAACCTATGTTAATATAGGAGAATACCAAGAACTAGATGTTGATGCAGAATTACGTGAGTTTTCTTCTTTTGAGAACTTGGAAGTCGTAGAAAATGATAAGATGATGACTCAAATTCGAGATATTTCAAGATTGCACAAGATTTATTCTTCTTTGTAGAGACTCAGCCTACCTGTATTTAGGATTAGGAGCTTGAAAAAGTAAGGAAAATTATCTGCAATGCAAAATTGATTTATGAAGATATAGCCTTACAAAGTGAGCATGAAAAACCTGATTTCCTTGTATAAAAATCATCATCTGTTGGAAATTTGCCACATGTTTTAGGAATGTACAGAGGTATTTATAAGAAAAAATTAAAATCCAACCAAGTGAGAAGAGGAAGCTAGAACCCTGGAATTCTCTTTTTTATAGGAGAACAACACAGTAGTATAATAGCCCCAGATGAAATAATTAGAAAACTGTGGATGGATTGTCTTAATGAGAAAAAGGAAAAAGGAAAGATTGAAGGAAGTAAAAAAGAACAAACAACAATCAACACTTCACCACAAGATAAAACTGTAATGTATGGTTTCTACACCACGACCACACACATCCCATCAGATATCATGGTTCATTTGGCCATACACGACCTAACCTAGCATGACACTCAGGACCTCCTCTTCATCCTAACGATGGCTCATAGTGTACTGAGGTACCCCATTTTGAATCCCTTGTTATGGACTAGATGTGCAATTGTAGTTTCCCAATTTATGTCTACCTTATATTACTTGTCCATAATAAGGTCCATTTGATGTCTACCATTACATTACTTTGCTAGGTTCCCTGTTATATTACAATGCTGTCATCTAAGTTATTGTTATAGGTGTATGAGCCAGAGTGTCACTGACATATAAATCACTTCCATATGCATCAGACTCTATTATACAAGATTATTGCTAGTTCACAGGTCACTGTCATTATCATCCATAGAGGACTCTACCATATATATGTACTTCCATATCAATGTCGTTGGCATATACAGGTTAAGGTTATATGAACACAGTCATGCCTTACAGATATATAGGTCACAGTCATGCAAGCTCACTGTCATAAGGATTATGACTACCCAAACTTCACTGTTAAATATCACAGCCAACAATTATCACTGCCACTTCCATTGTAAATTGAAAATTCTAGCTAGTAAGGTCACTATTCAAATGCATCATATATATGTCATATATCAAGGTTTTAGTGAGAGAACTTCAAGCCTACAATCCACTGCAATTGCTAACAACTTTATGTGCAATTGTGGCAAAGAATGGACCAAGTAATGCCAAAGATGAAAAGTTTTGGTTAAATTTCTAAATGTAGAATCTTCTTACCAAGCCATGGGGTCTAGGAATCGCTAGAAACAGCCAAGCAGAATCGTGCATGCTTTTGCAAGGTGTCCTTCTGTCTGCGAAAAGAAACATTCGAGATCACATTATCAATGGTGACCCTGCCATTCTTTTGCACCACCTCATCAATGGCTCTCCTTTGTCTGACATAAAACTCCAAGCTATTGTAAAAAGGATCTATCATATGCTCAGAAGCCTTCGCTCCAAATTATTTCCTTTCCATGGGAACAACAAAAAGAAGGTGAACCACCTTGCGAATGAGGGGGTCCATCTAGCAAAAGGAAACCTTAAAGTGGATGGGGTTCTAAGCTTATCATATATCATCATGAGTGCCAAGAAAGACTATTGTTTATATTTTCTTGTCCAAAAGTTGTATCCATCACATGCCATATTTTTTTTCTTAATATTTGACTTGTTCTTAATATTTTTTTCAGAGGCTTCCAGAGATAGGGAGGGAAAATCGGGAGACATGAACAGACAAAGTTTGTTGTCATTGTTTTATGAAAGAAGTAAATATTGTTCAATTGATACCCTGTCTGCTGTGCTGTGCTAACACCGATTTCCATGAAACAGATGGAATGCGAAGAGTTGATTGCAAAAGTTGAGGCACTAGATTCTAAGAACATGACACTTAGAAATGAAATAAATCTTATAGCAGAGGAAGCTAAAAATCCTACTTCCGAGAATGAATCACTACAGGTAGCATATCTTTCATGTTAGTGCAGACAAATCAGTGTGGTTTATTGGCCTTAGGATTTGAAACTTTTTTGACATTGTTGGATTATGTGAAACAGGTAATGTTGAGAAATTTGCAAGGACAGGATAGAGTAGGAGATTCAGAAATATACGGTCCTAGAGAGACACAGTCACAATTTATGCATCAAGGAGGCAATGGCTATCCTCAAGTTCTATCTAAAATAAGCAATTTGAGTTCTAGCCAAAGAGATGAGCAAAGGGAGAGTGAGATGAGTGATTCAACTGGTAAATGTCATCCGAACAACATCTATATTTTGCTCTGTGGGGATCATCTGGTTTGGAATTGGGAAAATGTATATGTGATTCGGGCTGCAGGACTAAATAATGTTTATAAGATCGACCATGCTCTACAGTCCCTCTGTTCTTTGAGTTATGAAACTGATAAATTTGACTACACCCATTGCAAATGAAATTATTGGGCTTCTCCCCATTTTGACATAAATATAGTGTTCTTCCTTCATATTCATTTGTCCATGGAAGCTTCCCTGTAGAGGCCAGATCCACCTACTGTTATATTGGACTTAGGCAGAAAACCCATCAAACCCTTCTTCAAAACAATGTCACACATCGCAGCAAATGGTAGGATTTGCTGAACTTAGAATCGTGAATTTGTGCTTGTTCTAGCAGAAAAAGATATTATTTGTGGTTTACTAAATGACAAGTTTTGTACTTAAATAATAAAGCAGGACACAACCTATTAAGAAGACTAAGAAAAACTGATTTCCTGGATAGAAGCACTTATTTTGATGATAAGAAAGTGTTGTTGAGAATAGTATTGGTAAGATTGACAGCAACCTTTGAAAGTGAAACAACAACAATACTTCGTGGTGCTTAAAAGATTGCATTTTGATTTGCCTCGGATATTAAGTGCATCAAATGTGTATTTAGTTCTATTAAAGAAACCTTTTCAAGGAGGAAATAAAGGCTTTGATAATTTTCTGTTATGGTGCAACTTTGCTAATCTCATCTGAGATGGTGGATGTGTTTGTTGTTTGTATTGTAGTTTGGAATCTAGAATTGGATGTGTTTTTAGTCTGTCATTTGCTTGTGTTTAATATGTTGCCTGAGATGGAGCTTGTAAATTTGAAGTTTTAAACTTTTATGTAAAGAATAGCGTTAGAAGTAAAGTCATTATTAGATGACAACTGCACAGTACCTTTTTTTTCCTAGCTCCCCCTCCATAGGTTTTGTTCTATCACACATTTTCATTTATTCTAGTGAAAATTTTATATCATACAGGCCTTCACAAAGTCCAGCTTGTCAGTGCACATTTACCTGCCTGACAAACTTAACCAGCATAATATATACACTAACCATTCTTCAGCATATATGGGAAAGCAGAAGTCAAGCTTATGCTGGTCTTGTCGTGCATGTTGTTCCTAATGAAAGAACCGAAAGACTGCTTAAATACTACCCAACAATGAAGAATTGCTGGATTTGGCAGATTCAAATTACTCTAGGGGAAGAAGACATATTTAGACATAGTTCAGGAGTTTAAGATTAATATTATATTTTTATTTTTTGACTTGAAAAGAATGAGATAACAATGTTTCTCTGAGATTACATAGATGCCTACCTATGCCATATTTATCATGGTTTATTCTTGTTATCTATAAATGTCTTGGTAATGTATTTCTTTTAGTGTGACAGAATTATATCTACAATTACCTCCTTCAGAAATTAAGTTCTCTGTATAAACCTAATTTAAGATGAATCTTATTTATGGTAGACTTTGGCAAAGTCTTTTGAAGTCACAGAACTTCCAGGTATTCACAGTAGAAACATGTTCTGTACATCATATTGGCATAGCAGAATCTATATGTTGTCAGTGAAGTGCATGATACATATTCTAATGCTAGTGCTTATTTGCAGTGCGATCTGCCAAGTTCGAAGCATGCAAACAATGGGTTGTAGCTGGTGCAGATGACATGATTATCCATGTTTACAATTATAACACCATGGATAAGGTGAAAGTATTTGAAGCACATATTGATTATATCAGGAGTGTGAGTGTTCATCCAACGCTTCCATATGTGTTGTCATCATCTGATGACATGCTAATCAAGCTTTGGGACTGGCATAAAGGTTGGGAATGTACTCAAATATTTGAAGGTCATTCACACTATGTGATGCAAGTCGCGTTTAATCCCAAGGATACAAATACATTTGCAAGTGCCTCACTAGACCGTACTATAAAGGTGGGAGGTAGTGATCTTTGGTAAATCCCAAGTTTATAGATAAGCTTTACTCTGCATAAATTATCCACCTAGGAATC
The DNA here is from genome assembly GCA_034641835.2 of Pinus albicaulis. Classification (NCBI taxonomy): domain Eukaryota; kingdom Viridiplantae; phylum Streptophyta; class Pinopsida; order Pinales; family Pinaceae; genus Pinus; species Pinus albicaulis. The sequence continues at coordinate 1,216,938,126 of CM076580.1, forward strand.
TCCTCTTTTTTCCTCTCGGTGAACACTCAAATTTGTTACTTCTCTTAGATAGTGGAAATTAGAATTTAGATATCCTAAAATGTTAAAGCCTGGTATAATTTGTTTCATATTGATTTATTTTATCCTGAATGCATCAATCAAATCTGGAATCTGGACTCGCAAGAACCAAATTTTACTCTCGATGCCCTCTTAAAGGGTGTAAACTGTGTTGATTACTTCACAGGAGGTGACAGACCATATCTTATTAGTGGTTCAGATGATCACACAGCAAAAGTGCTAAAACATATAGATTCTCTAGAGATGTAATTGATTTACCCTTAGTACTTGTCTTGATCATTAAAAAAATTGGCCTACCTTCAAATTTCTTGGTGTGCTGTCATGAGGTTTGGACTACCAGACAAAAAGTTGTCTCCAAACTCTGGAAGGACACACACATAATGTATCTGCAGTATGTTTTCACCCTGAACTTCCTATCATCATCACTGGTTCAGAAGATGGTAATGTTCGTATTTGGCATGCAACAACATACAGGCAAGTTTTAGTTGGATTGTTTGATACATAGGTTATAAACTTATGAACCTGATAGATATTCTAACAGTTAATGGCATTCACTCTCCTAGCACTAGTGGTGACCCATGCTTAACCTTCTTGGTCTCATACAGGCAAGTGATTCTTCTATACGGACCATAATGGTTTGCAAATAGTTTCGTTGTTCAGTTTAATTTTGGTATACTGTACAGACTAATTTAGCATTTTCTTGTTTGTAAGAGAAGGCAATGATTTTAAGGGGAATTTTAAATATTTAGTACTGGATGTATTTGGATGGGAAAAAGATATGCTACATGGAATAACTGCATTGGTTTTAGTTGGAACTTGTATTAACAAACTCCATAGTGAAACAGGGCTTTCGAAAATTCTTAAAATATTATGAATTTGTTATCTTTGTGATTCTAAGAGGGTTCAAGATGAAAAAAACTCTCTTAAAATGTACTGTGTACACCCGCATTAGATCAGAAAATATATGGATGGGAGAAAGTGTTGTTGCATGGAATAACTGCATTGGTTTTAGTTGGAACTTGTGTTCATGAACTCCATAGTGAAACAGGGCTTTGGACAATTCCTAAAACATTGTGAATGTCATCTTTGTGATACTAAGAGGTTTGAAGATGAAAAATACTCTAGAATGTCCTGCATACACCCACATTAGGTCACAATTTCAAAATACAACCTTCCTAACCTTTTCTTAGATTGTTGGTAAAATCAGTCGAACAACAAATATTCTTGATGTTATTTCTCTTCCAGGTTGAACCCTACTCGTAGTATTTTGTTTCGAATTAGCACTTTTTTATGGCCTTTACAAGGTTAAAATGGTGCCCCTCATTTTGAAATGTTTGTTGGGATAGTTTCCAGATATTAATATTGACATGCTTCTTTATGAGGTCTATGTGTTATATGGTGACTACAACATTGCTACTCTAGAAATATTTGTAATTATGTTGTGTTTCATTATTTATGGACTTTCCAAGATGTTCAAGGAAAATTATTGGAAAATATACTAGGAACTTGTGTAGCCAGGTACTTTCCCTTGATGCTGAAATATGATTTGAACATTGTAGTATCAATTCAACAATGTTTCAAGTTTAATGAATTGGACATATATGTTAGAAATTCCATGTTATCCTATTGTGTTAGCTGCCTAGAAAAGAAAGAAGATTTATTTCTTGCATTGGGGCATGTTGAAATGAGATAAGTGAGGTGCACTATACAACATAGGTGGGGGTGGAGTTGACCCATTGATTCTGTGTGTTCCTATGTCTAGCAATACTTTTAATCTACATGGTGCATTGAATATTGAGGCGAGCTGGATACGGCTAGATCCGTATCTGATGTGAACATGTCATTCATGTTGAATATCTCTAACTTGAAGTGTGAATCATGCATTGAGGCTATCAAAAAAATTTGGAGTTTGACTCTTGGGAGTCGAGACAAAGGCTGGATTCTTTGGTTGGTGGATATTGTTAGAAGATTCTAACAATACTTTTAATCTACATGGTGCATTGAATATTGAGGCGAGATGGATACGGCTAGATCTGTATCTGATGTGAACATGTCATTCATGTTGAATATCTCTAACTTGAAGTGTGAATCATGCATTGAGGCTATCAAAAAAATTTGGAGTTTGACTCTTGGGAGTCGAGACAAAGGCTGGATTCTTTGGTTGGTGGATATTGTTAGAAGATTAACTACGTTTTTGAGGGGATACAATAGAGGACTGGTGGTAGTGAGAAGAAGAAAGCGTAAGGTAGTCCTAGATGTGTTGGTACAAGTGTTAAGGATGTTACAAAATAGCCCTTATAGTGAGCAGCGCCAAGCTGGGGTGGTTACATGGAGACATCGACTAAAGGTGAAAGAGACATACAAAGCAAGGGGAGCCTAAATCATACCCTAACTTCACTTGCTTAAATTAGGAGATAGGCCAACCAAGGTCTTCTTCATAGACCTCAATTACAATGTAGTGGAACACATCAAGGCTTAAAACAACAAAACTAAAAATAATTGATCAGGTAAATATAGAGAAAGAGATTTTAGTGACTATAAAATAGTTTTTCAATCTCAAGGATATCATGGAGAAAAGAAAGGTAGTCATGAAAACTTTTATTGATGCAATTCCCAGAAAATCGATGCAAGAACAATAAGGAGCATGTGATTAAAAATCAACATTAGATGACTTGACAATGACCCTTATGGAAATGGTCGATGATAAGTCCCTTGGCTAGGATGGTTATTTATGCAAATTTTACAAAGCCACTTGGGGCTTTCTTGGGCCAAATTTTTCTTCAAGTGTATAAAGTATTTGTATGTACTATGGACACATAAACAAGGTAACAACATCAAAAAGTTGTTGATCAAGTTCATCTTGAAGCCGGGAGACCCATTATTAATCACAAGCTAGTACTGATAAGTTTACTTAATCTACCTTATAAAATTGTAGCCAAAAAGCTTTCTTTGTAGCTAAAACATATCTTGTCAAAAATCGTTGTAGCAAAATAGATGGGATTTATTATAGGCAGATGCATTTGGGATAATGTGATTGTTGTTATGGAAGGCATTGAATGAGTTAGAAGCCAATGCCTGGAGGCCCTCTTCATTAAGGTAAACTGCAAAAGCCTTTGGTAGAGTGGAATGGTTGTTCAATCTCTCCATGCTGAAGGTGCTCGAATTTGATACATTTTTAGTTAATGTATTTGGAACTTTATTTTCATGGGCTGCAACTTTCCTTTGCATCAATTAGGTCAAATTTGAAGAGATAGAGTACTTTTAATCTATCTGGAAATTGTGTTTGTTGGCCTCGATCCTCTATGTAATAGTTTTTGAAGCCCTTAGTTATCCCATTCAAAGAAGAATTGGACAGGGCCTAATCAAAGATACACCCCTTCCTGGTCCTAATGGTGATCAACAACTGAATAGACACTTTGCAGATTGTTCTTTCCTAACCATCATTGAAGAGAAACAAACTCTGTAACACACTATGAATTGCCTGCAATTTTAATGTGAAACTCTCAGGTCAAAATTTCAAATGGCCATAACTCAATGTTATTGATAAAGGAGTTCCTTGATTGGTTGGTAGGCAAAGAATGGGCTTGATTACATCTAGTTAGGGGTTAAAATTCCTTGAAATCCCTTTACCTTTGGAGGCTTCACGAGTATATTGTAGCAGCACTCCCACTTTGAGTTCTGTATCTATTACAAGTTTGATGGAGCTTTTTATCCTTATTAAGTGTGCTCCACTATGAGGACAGGTAATGTGTGGAGCCCTTTGGCATGGTCAACATGCACATTTTTTAGGATTTCTAAGGAGATGAGAAACCACATAAGCAAAGGACCCATTGGCACATTCTCCAATGCCAAAGAGAACCCTAGGTTGAGGGACATCCTTCTTTTTAGGAGAATGGTTTTATAACTTAATACTAATAGCATACACTGTGGTTCTACATGTAGTTCTCAAGAATATGGAAGCCTGATATCTGTGGTTTATCCTTACAAAAATCATGCCCAACTTCTCTGAATTATTATAGCATTCCTAATCTACTGAATTTAGGTTCTCCATGTACAGGGGCATCACTAGAGATAATTACCAAAAGCAATGATTTGAGTAGAAATACCTTTTCCATTGGAGATTTGGCAGCCTAGTAGGTATATCTTTGTGTGCAAATGCCCAGATTGCTCCAGAATTTATACTGTTGATTTCCTTTTCTCTCAGATTATATTATCCTTCAATGTTCAATCATTCTTATTTGATACAAAGGAGTTGGACTAGTGTAAGGGTTGAAGTTTCTCCAGTGGCTTTCAAAATAATATGCAGTTGATTCTTAGCTAAAGAAAATAATCGCACCAAGCTGCAATTCAAGTGCTATTTCTCGATAACAATCTAGTCATGCTCTCAGAGCAGTATTGGTTCTATGTTCCTTTTCCAAAGTGCTCCCAATTATCATTTCTTCTAACATGAAAACTGATGAATACCCTTAAATAGAAGCAGGTGCTCCATACTCAAGGTCTTGATACTTCTTTATGTTCCATACTCATTAATATAACAAAGGGGATACGTTGACAAATAGCTTCACCTCCAGGATGTCCTCTGCTACCAAGAAAAGTGTCCGGAATGGACATTTTTCTAATGTATCAAACCTCTATGCTAACTGTCACAAACTTCTTAGGGAAAAGTTGCTCAAACAAAGTTAGCAACATCCAAAAGAGTGGATCCCCATGAAATATGTGCAAGAAATTCAAAGATTGTCTATAATAGACTATTACAAAATGGGTCTAAAGTGAGGACAAGTGGCATTGGCAAGGTATCTCTCTCCTGAACTTCCTTACCAGCTAGCTGTAGATGATGTCCACTTAACCTATGGTTGTAGACAAGCCATGTATGTAACTATTTTATTGTAGGGCTGTAAAGATGCAAAAAATTTGTTGCCAAGACCAGGGTATCCACTTTATGAAGCATTGCTGGCATACAATGGCATTAAAGCCAGGAAATATAATTTTATTTACAGAAAGGAATTGGGAAGTTAATTTAGAACAGCTTGAAACAATAGCTAAGAAGAACACAATAGTAATGGTTCTTGTCAATACTAATAATCACTGGAGTGTTGTTTTTAGCCATAAGCATTTAGCTAAGGTTGCAGAGATGGAAAACAAGTTAGGTTTGTCAATAATTTATGAGGGAGTATATGAACTTAAACTCTGCCCAGTGGTTGGTACCTTCCCCCCATGCAGCTTTGAAATAGAAATTATGGCTCTACCCAGTGGCTGGTACCTCCCCCCAATGCATCTTTGAAATATAAATTATGGTTTTCCTTTGGAAATATCACATCCAACACCACAAATCCCCAAAATTTATGGGAAATTTATGGCTCATACATTTCATAGTAGATGATGATATTTCTTGGCAATAGAGGTGTCTCCTTTATAATGAACAATTTATTTTATGTCTCTTCCAAAATGGCTTACATGGGTTGCTTAGCTTCAGCCTGTTGTCTCTGTTTATGTATTGTTATGCTTCTCAATTTCCATAGTCATCTCTTATCCTTCTTTTTATGTAGTGTTATTTTCTGGCAATTAGTTTTGCATTTTCTATCCAAATTTGATGAGAAGTGCCATGAAATTGTTCCTCAAGGGCTGATTATAAGCTTGATCTCTTGATATATCATATGCATGCTCTTTTTAACAGACTTGTAATGATCCACTAGTTTCCCGGACATAGACTCTGTCGCATAAACTACTGGTCCTTCTTGAATGTTATTTGTGGCCTGCTATAATATGCATCATGTCTTACCATTTTACTAAAAACTTGTCAAGAGATTTGGCACAACTCTAGATAAAATAATCTATTCATCCCAAAGTAAATATAGAATAGTAGAATTGGAAAAATGGTTCAGGATCAAGTGTTTCGCTTGTATAGCTTTGTTTTTGAACAATACTTGGAATTAAAGATTGCATCATTATTGCCAAGATGGAAACAAAAATGCTTTATTCATGAGCAACAACACCAGAGCCAAAAATCTTCACCTTTTTCAGCTAAATGTTCCCCAATCCTCATGCTAAATATTGAATTATCATACTTGCAAATAAAGTTTTGACTATTCCATCCCATGGATGATCAGGAAAACTGACTCAAAAACAGAAATATATGATTGTTCATACATATTTCCATGCCTTACAAATACAGTGATTTGTACATATGAAAAGATGATAGCAAAGAAATTGTATGGATGACTGAATTTTAGTTGAAGTGTCCCTATCTGCCTCTAGGGAATGCAACTTTTTAGGTTCTAAGAGGAAACTCTCCTTAGACAGGCTATTGGCTTTCTCATTCAGCTCTAGGAAGACATGAGCTATAGTGAACCTCGTGAAATAGAGGTGATCTCCTTCGAGCGATTTGTATTTGCCAACAAGTCGATATGTTACGTCTTAGGAATGTTGCGAACATTTCAGTACCAATGAAGAATCTCCAAAGACCTACAGTTGCCTTGAGCAAGTCTAGGTGCCATCACTCTGATCACCTATTGTGCTCCCTTATATTTCTCAGTATAACAAAATGGCTTAGCATTCTCTCTATATTTCTGGAGTATTTGTTACATGTTCGATATATGTTATTGTATGCTTGCACTACTGTTATTTCTCTCTCTTTGAGCATTTCAATTACTATACCATTTGGTGTGTTTTCCCCATACTCTTAGACAAATTCTGGAAAGGGCCAGATAGCCTCCAGATCTTACCCTCTTTTCAGAGGTGAAATATCTGGTAAACACCCTCCCAGTCTATCTCTGGTTGGAGTTTGCTTGTGTTTGAGAGATATCCTTGAAATAGGATATTATATTGGTATCAGAGCATAGATCTAGCTCAGCCTGTGGAGCTAGTTGTCTATGACACCGGGGGAGAAGCCCTACATCTGATACAAAGGTAGGAAGTACAGAGATATTGAGCATAGGTTGGAGAACACCTACGAAGAGGGGGATTGTGTTCGGGTGGTGGACACAGAATAGAAGGAGCATGAGATAGACGCAAAACAAGAGGAGCCTGTGGTAGACACAAAGCAGGGAGAGTTGATGGCAGATGATAGTGAGGCAAAACAGTTTGGGGAGGCACTCCTCAAATTAGTGCAGGATCTGGCGAGATAGATTGAGGTGATGGGTCAGAGATTCACTGCTGTGGAGGCTAGACAGCGTGAAACCCCAAGGGGTTTCCATGTTGGTGAGGAGTCAGGCACATCCCATAATTTGCTGGAGCAGGATGCCACTCTGCACCGGGCATCACATGCACCCACACGTTCCACTATGCCCACCTTTCTGGGTGCAGACACAGGGGCAGGAGCACAGCATGAGCCAGAGGCTGGTCACATGGGTGACTATTTTGCTGAATATCAAGCATATGGGCAGGAGTTCAGGGATGCCCTTTCATTCAGAGATTTTGTTCAGCTCCAGCGGGACAGCAGACCCCGCAACCATCACAAAGGGCACCGGCATTATCATGATGGGGACACCCAACGCATAGCGAGCCGATTCCATTTTCCAACGTTTGATGGATCATCAAACAATTCGACAAAGTCTTGGGTGGAGAAGCTGGATATATATTTCCAGCTTAACCAGATGGCAGAGTCAGAGGCCATCAAGGTGGCTACGCTGCATTTGGATGGTGAGGCCCAGGACTGGTGGTTCCATGGGATGGTGACACTCGGGCATTCGATAGTGACCACATATGTCGAGTTCACTCGGAGACTGATAGAGAGATTTGACCGGAGGGATCCGAAGGAGCATTTTGTTGAGCTGACGAGGCTCAAATAGACCGAAAGTCCGGAGACGTATATTGCAGATTTTTTTAGGGTTTCAGTGATGGTGCCAGATTTATCCGCAGCACAGATGATCTACATGTTTGTTGAGGGGTTAGCAGAGCCACTTCGGGGTCTAGTCAGATCCACTAGACCAACCACACTCCAGGACGCCATTGGCAGGACCCGAGATTTGCAGGATGCCTTACCCAAGACCAGGACACCTTACCCCCAGAGACAGGCTTTCCAGCCAAAGGGGAAGGATGTGAGGATTCCGCCTCCTAAGGGGAATCCGGGTAGGGGGAAATTAGATGATGATGCTAGGAGGGATTTGAAGAAGAAGAGGTTGTGCTTTACCTGTCAGGAGCCATGGGCACCATGACACAGATGTGCTACTGGCAAAGCACATTTCATCAAGGTCTTCTCCGAGAGCAGCGCGAAAGAGGTGGAGTATGTGGATGGGGAGGCAGGAGACAGTCAGACAACGCAAGACCATTTGCCACCTCCACCTCCAAGAGCAGGAGGTGCAGCTTTTGCACCCACAGGGGGGACCCTTGTAGCCTTGCGAGAAGTACCTAAGTATTTGACGCTACGTGTCTGAGGGACAATACGTGGGCAACGAGTTTCAGTTTTGGTAGACAGTGGGGCAACCCACAACTTCATCGATGCACAGATGGTTGAGCGGAGAGGCATACAGAGAGAGAGCTTCGATGGGTTTTCAATGTTGGTCCCAAGAGATCAGACGATGCAGTGTGTCAGGTATGTTCCAGAGCTAGCTGTGACGATGGGTACCTACACAATGACCGACCACTTTTTCATGGTCAACATACCAGATACCAATTTCGTATTGGGTGTACAGTGGCTGATTACTCTGGGGAAGGTCACCACAGATTGGGAGGCCTTGGAGATGGAGTGGGATGATAAGAAGACCGGGAAGCATGAGAAGATTCGTGGGATGCACACTTGCCCGCCCCAGACTATTTCAGCTCACCGGATGGAGGCAGACTTCCGGAAGGGAGACATAGAGTGGGCAGTTGAGTTGCGGGCATCAAAGACAGGGACTACCAGGTAGACAGTTCATCCGGATATACAGGCCATCCTTGACAGGTATGACACGGTGTTTGGGGATATACCACCAGGCCAGTCACCAAATTGAGAGTTTGAGCACACTATTGAGTTAGAGCAGGGCATTCAGACCGTGATTACCACACCCTATAGGCACCCTAAGGCCTATCGGGATGAGATTGAGCGGCCCATCCAAGAGTTGCTAGCTCTTGGACATATTCAACCCAGCACTAGTCCTTTTGCTTCTTCTGTGGTGTTGGTGAAGAAGAAGGACGGCACATTGAGAATGTGCATTGATAACAAGGCCCTGAATAAGAAGACCATGAAGAACAGGTACCCCATACCGCGGATAGATGAGCTGATGGATGAGTTGAGAGGAGCACAGTTCTTCTCAAAGATTGATTTGAGATCCGAGTACCACCAGATTCGCGTGAGGGAATAGGACATTCCCAAAACCGCTTTCAGGTGCCATTATGGCCACTTTGAGTTCTTGGTTATGCCTTTCGGGCTAACCAATGCCCCAACTACTTTCCAGTCATGCATGAACCATATCTTCCGCAGTCATTTAAGGAAGTTTGTATTGGTCTTCTTCGATGATATACTGATATATAGCAGGACTTTGGAGGAGCATCTCCAACCTATAGAGGCAGTGCTACATATCTTGCAGGAGCAATAGTTCTATGCTAAGCTCTCCAAGTGTGAGTTTGGGTTGACGGAGATGTTGTATTTAGGTCACATCATTGGAGTGGATGGAGTGAGAATCCACGAGGAGAAGATCAGGGCCATCAGAGATTGGCAAGAGCCAAGAAACGTGACGAAACTTCGGGGATTTATCGGTATCTGCACTTATTACAGGAAGTTCATCAAGAGTTTCTCTCAGCTTGCCGCACCCCTTACAGATTTGACAAAGAAGGGGGCATTATGTTGGTCAGATACAGCGCAGTGGGCCTTTGATAGGCTCAAGGAGGTTATGAGCAGCTGCCCAGTGCTTGCATTGCCAGATTTTACGTAGCCTTTTGTATTGGAGTGCGATGCATCGGGAGAGGGGATCGGTGCAGTTTTAATGCAGGGAGGCCACCCTATAGCCTATGAGAGTCGGAAACTCCTTCCTCATGAGCGATTGTATCCTATATACGACAAGGAGATGCTGGCCATTATGCATGCATTGGCCAAATTCCGACGGTACTTGGTGGGTAATAGGTTCAGGGTGAGGACTGATCACAACAGCCTCAGGTTCTTTTTGGAGCAGAAACAACTACAGGAGAGGCAGCAGAAGTGGATCAACAAGATCCAGGCTTATGACTTTGACATTGAGTATGTCAAGGGGAAGAACAACGTGGTAGCCAATGCACTTTCACGTAGACCAGCCATGTTGTCTTTGATGAGTTTGGATACATATTGGAGGGTTCGACTCTTGGTGGAGTACTCCAAGGACAGATTTTCCTGTGAGGTTCTGGATGGTCAGGTGATAGATGACAGGTACAGGGTGATAGATGAGATCATCTACTATAGAGATAGGATCTTCTTGATGGAGGGCTCCCAACTCAAGAAGAAGATACTTCAAGTGTCCCATGACTCACCATTGTCCGTCCATCAGGGGTTTACCAAAACCTACCGGGCCATCAGAGAGAGGTTCTCATGGAAGGGCCTCAAGGAGGATGTGCTCCAGCATATCAGGGAGTGCGAGGTTTGCCAGAGAAACAAGGGAGAGATGAACCATCCTGCAGGTTTGTTGCAGCCTCTTCCCATTCCAAAGGGGAAATAGGAGAGCATTTCGATGGATTTCATCACAGGGTTGCCCATGGTGTAGGGCAAGGACTGTATATACGTTGTCGTTGATCGGCTGATAAAGTATGCACACTTTTTCTCCATATCCGCACACTATTCAGCAACACAGGTGGCAGAACTGTTCTTCAGAGATATTTTCAGGTTACATGGTCTTCTCAAGACCATCATCAGTGACAGAGACAGCCGCTTTATAGGCAGATTCTGGCAGGAGCTTTTCCAACTGGTGGGGACAGAGTTGACACTGAGCACCAGCTACCACCCACAGACAGACGAGCAGATAGAGATAGTTAACAAGTGGCTAGAGGGCTACTTGCATAACTATGTTAGTGGGCAACATAGGGCATGGCTGAAGTGGCTGCATCTGGGGGAGTATTGCTACAACAACACACATCACATGTCCATCGGTATGTCTCCGTTTTATGCTTTTTATGGATACCATTCTTTATCTTTTGCTGATGTGATGTTTGGTGTTAGCAAGGCTCTGAGAGCCAAAGAATGGATCCAAGAGAGTCAGGACATCCTCCGAGCTCTCAAGGATAACATGGCTACAACGCAGAACCAACAGAAGCTGTATGCCGACAGGGGTCGGGTGGAGAGACAGTTTGAGGTAGGAGACTTGGTCTACCTATGTTTGCAACCATACCGACAGTCATCACTGAAGCAGAAGGGAGCTGAGAAGCTCAAGCCCCGTTTTTTGGGCCATACAGCGTGATACGCAGGGTTGGACAAGTTGCTTATGAGTTGGAGCTGCCCCAATGCAACAAGATTCATAACATTTTCCATGTATCATGCCTGAAGAAGGCATTGGGGCAGCAGGTGACAGTGATAGATGAACTACCGCCTACGGATGATGAGGGGCATTTGGTGTTACAGCCAAAGGCCATTATTAATACCAGGGAGAGTCAGTTGTGGAGCAAGACAGTCCGGGAATTCTTAGTGAGGTGGAAGAATTTGCCGGATGAGGATGCCACTTGGGAGAGTGAGAAGATCTTGCAGCATCCATCACTACAGTTGCTTGGGGTCAAGCAACATTTTTCCAGGGGAGACTGTAATATTCCCAATTAGCGATAGCTAGTTGGAAATATTAATTTTGATTAATTTTTCCTTCTATAGTTAAATTATAAATAAAAGTGAGTTGAGGGGGGACATAACTCACTCTAAAAATAAATTGCACTCCCTAGTAGACACAACATTGTAACTTAAGTGAGCCAAGGGGGGCCAAGTGACCACGTAAGAGAGGGGACCCACGTAGACACATGGAGGGACTGCGCAGGCCAAGTGAGCACGTGGAAAAAGGAGGCTACGTTGGAGGAGATGGGCCTTAGGGTTTGAGAGAGGCCAACGCTATATAGAGAGGAGAAGCCTCCTCATTTTAGTCATTCGATGTTTATGATATTAAGTTGGTCATTTCGACTTCTTGAGCACACTGGTTGTTTAGCTAGTTTGCAGCACTTTTTAGTGCACCGAGTGTCTCCGTTCGGAGATCTTACCCTCAACCCCAGGGGACTTCGAGTGCCTGCTCGAGTGAGGATGTTCCATCAGTATTTTATAGGAGGATTGGTGTTTGGATTTTGTGGAGGAGTAGTGCATTCAGAGACTGCGCAATCTTGAGAGGGAGGACACAGTCCATTCTTGGGGAGCTCCGGATTGGGTTTCTTTTGGAGGATTCGAGCCTAGAGATTGAGCAAGGGGCCAGCCCTTTCCCATTGGAGGATTTTGGTAGAGTTTGTGGCTGTATTTTGGTGGTTTCCATTCAGCCTCAACGCAGAGCCTTGGAGGATAGTGTAGATCCTCAAGGGGGTGATTTTCGGGGGTCAGCCATTTCAAAAATGCTTCCTGGGATTTTCTGGGTTTGGTGAGCAGAGTCAGATTCCAAGGTTTCAGCTCATTCCAAGGTGGGGAGCAGCCCCAAATCCTCATTTTTTTCAGCAGTAGCAACTGCACGACATTTTTCTAACATCTTGGACGCAGATCAGAGAACAACCATTTCCTTGTCATTCTGAGAGCATTTCTTCACTTGCCTTGAGCAAGTCTAGGTGCCATCACTCTGATCACCTATTGTGCTCCCTTATATTTCTCAGTATAATAAAATGGCTTAGCATTCTCTCAATATTTCTGGAGTATTTGTTACATGTTCGAAATATGTTATTGTATGCTTGCACTACTGTTATTTCTCTCTCTTTGAGAATTTCAATTACTATACCATTTGGTGTGTTTTCTCCATACTCTTAGACAGAGTCTGGAAAGGGCCAGGTAGCCTCCAGATCTCACCCTCTTTTCAAAGGTGAAATATCTAGTAAACGCCCTCCCAGTCTATCTCTAGTTGGAGTTTGCTTGTGTTTGAGAGATATCCTTGAAACGGGATATTACAAACTTCTTGAGAAATCTGTAGATTCTAAGTGGGTCTCTATATTCCAATTGCCTTGCTACAGTAGATAAATTATGTCAACAATCTTCCCAGCTTTAATATTTTGATTTTTTTACTCAGCTAGTTAAATCAACTTTAATATTTTAGTTTTTAAGAGTTGAGTTAGGTATTGTAGTGTCCAAGGTTCATCAAAAGTATGCTACCTATTGTACCATGCTTTTTCAGTTGCCTTTGTGTGCATTTCCAAATTGTCTGCTAAGGAGTCGTGGAGGGTGTGAAGTTGTTTCACCAAAAACTATGTTGTCGGCCATGCAATTGTCAGCGCATCTGCCTGCACTACTACACAATTGTTTCCTGAATAGTTGTGTGGAGAAAGAAGCTACTCAGTGTACAACTAACTGTGTGACCCCTTTTTTTAGTCATTGCATTTATTGGAAGGGGTGAGATACCCTAATGCTTAAAATCAGATTGAATGACTTTCATTACGTTTCCATCTAAGGGAAAAGCTTCTGTGTCAACCGTGTATTGAAATGAGGAAAGCCAGTCTCTTTTCTCCCTCGTCAAAGAGAGATCTGCTTTTGTCAAAAACATGAAGTTTTGTTTTTAGTTCATTTCTAACCCTCGATATCTTTCCGCTTTCCTCTCCCAAAATTAGGTGCCACTGATGGGACCACTGGTTCTATCCCTTCATAATCAATGGCAGATAGGTTGTTGAGTGAGCACTTCCCAATTCATTGATATGTTCTAGATTTGATTCCCCATCCAGCAACCCCCTGCGACAATTGATGACCTTTGCTCTTGTCATCATGAATCCAGCAACCCCCTGTGGCAATTGATGGCCTTTATTGTTTGAGGCGTAACTTTGTTTGAGTCCCTCGAGCGAATACTTATGCTCTATCGCCCTTGGCAATGGGTTGAAACAACTTGGTTCATGTCGAGCCAATCCCTAACAAAAGTGATAAGCAATTTTCCAATTTATTAACATATAAAAAATTTTTGCTTTATATTTTAACTTTTTCTGAAATTAATATTTATTCAGTTTCTTTGAATTTATTTTGTAAATCACTATCAGCTCTTCATGAAATCTCAACTTTGTTTGTTTAAAGGTATGGCTTAATTGACTTGTTCAACAATCCATTACATTTTTTTCAGGTTTTTACTCTCAGAAATATATATAATTAGTTTGTTTGAGGATGCTTCAAATAGAAATTTGATATATTTGGTTTTAAATTTTGAGAGGCTTATTTTTGTCCGTAATTTACTATAATAATGACATTAAATTGATTGTTCAACTCATTTTTGAGGTTGATACATTCTTACTTAGATTAAGTCTTCACTGTAGAACTTGACATGCAAGCGATTTTCATTTGTCCAAATTCCTAGGGATTTTGCCCATTTGTTTATAATAATTGATCTTTATCAAGGAGCTACACTTTTTAATCACGATGATAGGAGGATCGCCCCTCGTCCCTATGAGAGATGGATATCATGATCTTTTAAAATCATTATTGGGTGGTAGGATTTTTACTTGTGTTTTATAATTATACGCTACAGCTTTATGAGGAAACTTCACCTTGTGCTTTTGTCTTTTTACCAGGTAATACCATCGCCACACGTTGTACTTTTGTCTTGCAGAAGAAAATCTGAGTTTGTTAGTTTATTTGGAGGAGATCTGAAGAGTTGATTTTACAACCTTTAAAGCTCCCACGTCATTTTTATCCTAATAAGAGTTATTTTTAATTTAGATGGATTACATGTCTTTTAATAGTGCCCATCCATGACAGAAATCATTACTTCTCGTTTAATGGAGAGGAGTAGGAGAACCCATCCATTGCAGAAATTTTATGGGGAGGCTTTGAAATTTGTTATGGATGTTTCGTTTAGTGGCCTAAGTGTTGCAATCATAAAGATGTATATCTATTTTTGACCTTATGCGATTTTTCGTGTATTGGATAACTTCTAGTGAATTGCCAATTCTTTTTTTAGATAGGGATATGAGATAGACATATAACGTGGCACCTTGCAAGTAATTTGTGTCTATTATTATATGAAATGATGGAAGGAAAAGACTTGAGTTGGAGCTTTCATGCATTTCACGTGTTCATTGAGTGCTCCATTCATTACCATACTTGGATAATCCACCTCGCTTACTAGTACAACCTTTAAATGAGCCCATGTCTAACAATGATTTGCGTTAATGAATAGGTAAGGGCTCAAAATCCAGTTCATTCATATACTCTCAAGAATTCTAACTGAAAATGCCTCAAAAGCAGGCCATCATCTAGCAAAGAGTCCCCTGGAAGTCAGTCGTATCCTTGCTGCAACTTGTTCAGAAGTAAAACAAGATGACCTCATGGTGTCAACTATGGAGGATGAAGACAACGCTCCTTTTAGAGTAGAAAAATGACACTTGAATCGTGATAACCAGTGTGAATATATCAAATCTCATTGTTTCCAGTGCAATTCTGGAGGGTTTATCAGATATATAGAGTTTTTCTATTGTGCATGTGAAGGATGGGCAATTATCAAGTACATAGTGTTGGTTGTGTGGCTTTTGGCATTGTTTTCTATGCACCCCTACGCAGTCACTAGCACGGGGAGAATAAAAAAAAATTGATTTCCAATACATAGTGTTGGTTGTGTGGCTTTTGGCATTGTTATCTATGCGCCCCTACATGGTTACTAGCATGAGGAGAATAAAACAAATTGATTTCCGATACACAATGTTGGTTGCGTGGCTTTTGGCATTGCTATATATGCACCCCTACGCAGTTACTAACATGGGGATAATAAAACAAATTGACTTCTGGTACTCTAGAGAGAAGGAAGTTGCGAGAATTAGAAGGCAAGGGAGATTTGGAAGGTCCAAACAAAATAGTTGGTTGTATACTGAGCATTAACCCGAAGCTGGAATGTGGCTAGTGGGAAAGTGACCTTTATCTTCCTCTCCACCCAGCCGATACTCTTGAAGGGAAAGTAACATTCTTGCCCAGTTCAGCTATTAAAGAAAAAGCTTATTGCCGAACTCAACCCTTACTGAAAATAGGCCTCATCACCGAAGTGGGGGATCCATACACCATACTTAATATTGCCCATTATTAGAAGGAACTCCTTCAGGCAGACTCACGTTAAAATAGGCTTTGGTGAAGTAGGCAGGATCCTTTCAGACTAGACTTAGGTTAGGCAACAGGACCCCAAGGTAGTCTTCATTAAGACACGTTTTTTTTGAAACAGGTCACGACACGAGACAGAAATTCTTATTAATGATATAACAACAAGCTTACCTCCAACAGGCCAGGCGCACCCCACCCCATCGTGAAAATTGTCAATTGCTGCACCGAAAGAATGCATGCACTAGCCAAATAGCAAGCAACATGAGGTAAGGATATCAATCATTGAATAATGATAAATGGAAGCTCATACTAATGAATCTTACTTGTTGATTAAATAAAACAGGTGTGTGTTGGTTTAGTTTTTCTTTATCGTCTATTTCAATATTGTCGAATTGTATTTATGCCTTGATAATTGTGTTCATGCCTAGAGTATTAAATTGGCACAATTGTTTTCATGCCCAGAGTATTAAATTGTGCCAATTCAACCATATGTCCTCCATTTAAAATCAAATATATATTATGTAACTTCTATGTAATGTTTTTTAAACTTAGAATTTAATATTTTTTATCATAGCATTGTTGAAATTTCCAGAAATAGAAAATATGTATACTCAAATATATTCATATTTTAAAAACTGTGATAATCAATGTGATTTGGATTCCATTTGTTACCCATTTTCACTTAGCCACAATTAATTTTTCTATTTTTGGAGGTGTGAACCATTTTGCAGACTATGGTGATGTTCTAATAAGGGCTTATACATGGGTACAACAAACATTTAAATGATAGTACATACCTAAAAGAAATTTTTTCTTCAGATGTTCTGTGGTCCACATGATTCAAAAGCTTCAAAGTAAGCTACTACAGGGACTGAAGAATTCAATGTCACTGAGTCCATGTTGGATGCAGTAGTATGGGAGCAGCTTAGCGCTTCCTTATCTGAGAATACATCCTCTACGAGAATATATCCTCTACGGTAAGCAAAGGTCAAGATAGCATAAGGCTCTGGCTTGTGGAAAACTAATTAGGAAGCATTCATGACCTTCACAACAAGCAACAATGAGCAATACAAAGAGATAAACCATCACAACCAAGATATCCATAGCCTACAACAACAACAATAAATGAGGTAGTATAAGTCAATCAATGGCAGTAGATGCAGATGGTAAGCAATGCCTGTAGATGAATACAATCAAGCGGTGACATTACATGCAAATAGCCACAGTTTTGTCTTGACGAGTGGTCAAGCGATGTTAGTGCGTCAGTTTTGTCTTGACGGGTGGTCAAGCAATGCATGTGCATGCAGATATTTGGTTCTACTTCGTTATTTTGCCTCATTTGAATTAATGCCTTGGCCTAATGCTACCATTATTACTAGTTTCATCACTAGTTAGAGAAGCCACATCAATGTAGAACGATCCATTCATCAATGCCTCCGAGCGCCAAGACTGCTATGAGAAAAATTCTAAGAGCATGGATGGCATTGATCAAAAGCTATGAGTAGCTTTGCAAGACAAATATAGAACACGAATACCTAATAAGCATGGAATTAGGTTTGAGCCCTAAGTTTCACTAGCTCCAAACAGAAAATCCACTTCAGGAGTGTCTTGCTCTTCTACTTTGTTGCTAGGAACAACTTACATATCTAATTTTTCATTTCTCTTAACATAACAAGATGCAAAAATTTGGCATATTACAATAATTGTGTGCAGAAGTATGGCATGTCAGCATAATTGGCTGCAAAAGCTTTGGAAACCTAGGAAAGGCAAGACATTTTCCATGTTAATGCTCTTGAAATTTTTTTCATATATCCAGGTTTTTGCAGATGGATATCTTAAAAACAAATTCAACAACAATAACATGGAAAATGTCTTGCCTTCTTGGGGGGTTGGGGTGCTGGGCAATTTTTCCTCTGATAATGTAAAATAATTTCGCTATGATGAATTGGTACATTATGAGGAAAATTTACTTTATAACTCCAGTTCAGGGATTCACCATATAAAACTTTCTACATTATGATTAAGAAATTTATCTAAACATAACCAGCTGTATAACTTCTAAGGTAATCCCCACAGGGTAAAATTCAGATTGCATAACATAACAGACTACTGATTCAAAAAGTTATTGAAAGATGGGCATCTATCCAGGCCA
Organism: Pinus albicaulis; assembly: GCA_034641835.2. NCBI lineage: Eukaryota > Viridiplantae > Streptophyta > Pinopsida > Pinales > Pinaceae > Pinus > Pinus albicaulis. The sequence continues at coordinate 1,216,956,440 of CM076580.1, forward strand.
GTTCAAAATGGGATTTGAACCGACATTCAAAAAGCAGCAAAATCGGATTCTTGCATACTTACTTGTTCGAGAGGGATTTTTCAGTCGGCACGGTAATTGGGCTCTTTGGCAGGAATTGATGGAACGAAATCCAGCGGTGGTCCTTATGGAACTGCTCCATTCTATGCCTAATTCCTGCCACGGCTTTCCGTTACGAATCCACTGGAAAGCAGTGCGTCTTCTTCCCGGGATCTTTTTCCTGCATTTGAATCAAGAAATAAGAAATATTGGAACTGGATATAAACAAAATCTGCACTTCGGGGCAATCCGACTTGATTATAAATTTGTGATAATCGAATCTGCTACCTCTTCGTCCATGGTTTATGGATTTTTGTTCAGGGCAAATGGGGTCGTCTTGGCTCTAAATTCGGCTGAAGAAGCTCCAACGCAATCCTGGACCGTTGCGGTCGCCGAGGAGAATATGGAGGAAAATTTGACAGCAAGAGCACTCCAGGAATTTGCTGCAGTGTGCTCTTTCTCTGTATATCTTCTTCCCGCGTAGTGTGCTCTCTTTTCTATATTTTCTTCCCGCTCAGTGTTTGTATATTTTTTTCCCGTGCATTGTGTTCTTTCATGTGGGCTGGAATTGAGTGGGTGCACTGAGTTGTAAAGAGAGCGTTTTTTAGGAGTTTAGTGTAAAAGTTATTTTTCATTGGTACATTGGTACTTGGGCTTAAATATTTATTTTATATTTTTAAATATATAATTTAATTTTTCATTAAAATAAATTATATATAAAAAGGATAAATATTTTTAAATTTATATTTATGATGAATTAATAAATTAAGATAATGGTAGTATCTTGGGTTTAAATATTTAATTTATATTTTTAGATATATAATTTGATTTTTTATCGTAAAAAAAATTATATATAAAAAAGATAAATATTTCTAAATTTATAATTGTGATGAATTAAAAGGTTAAAATAATAGTAGGTATCTTGGGTTTAAATAGTTAGTTTATATTTTTAAATATATAATTTAATTTTTTATTGTAAAAAAAAATTATATATAAAAAAGATAAGTATTTCTGAATTTATAATTGTGATGAATTAATAAGTTAAAATAATGATAGTTTGAATTGTGATCTAATGTGGGTGTGTATAGGACATTTCATGATAAAGTAATATTTATTTATAAATCTCTTGGTGTCATAAAGATGACAAATTCTTTCAACCCATAATATTTTAGAAGTTGTCCAATGCTTTATTAGTCTCTACAAAGGGAGGGCTCTAGTAATCAATTTGTATGTTGACAACTATTAGTTTAGTATTTACTTGCAATGTTCAACTTTGAAAAATAAATATTTATTTTTCAATATTATTAGGAAATTTTCAAACATTTGATTCGACGGTAATTTGGCCTTATTACAACGTTTAGAGAAGATAATGTTATGTGGATTCACTCACATATTTTATGCCATAATTTATGGATATGGTTGTAATATAACTATTGTGTTATTTTTAGATATTTTTGTAGTGATTTTTCAATCTCAAGCTTTGAAGTAAGTAAATAACATATTTACCATCATTTACTTCCCATCATTTAAGCAAGTCTATGCATAAAAAATGGATAAGAATAAGATGTAACTAAACATATTTACTAAGACTTATCAATACTTGTGTAGGGGTAAAATTGTAAATGTGTAGACTTACTAGTGGTTGCTACCCACCAAAATTTATGCAAGTCCATGTGTTTGAGGAGCATACAGAGAAGATGGAAACATTGGACCGAATGCACTATTTACAATGCCAAGTCCGAAAGAGACTGGTAGTGGTTTGGCGAGGCCAAAATGATCAACTCACTCATGAGAAAGTAAAAAAGATGGACACTTGGTTGGCACACTTTGCAGGGCACGTTCAATGTGACTTTTGTCCTCCACCACCTCCAGGAATAGCCCCGGACAACCCTGCATCCATCATGTCATACGACTAGTATGCTATTCGGTGTTCTTTATGTTTTATATGTGTTTAGGTGCCTCTGGTCCAATCGTTTATGGAGAATGTCCCTAGTCACTCTTTTTTTATTTTGTCATCTGGTGCAAATTTTGGTCAACAAACCTAGTCGGGGTGAGACCACCTGTTTTGTAAGCTGCATTATGTACTTTTTTTTGCCTACGTGAATAGAACATTGACTTACAAAAAAAAAAAGGTTCATACAACATTAAAAAAAAATTAAGGTTCATACTTATTTACTAAATAGGTCTATAAATATATACTTTAGGCTTATCTATCTAGTATTTATGTAATGCAGATATGACGATTTAATACTAGATTTAAATAAGCTCACACTTTTAACATAAATCAATGAAGTTTAAAAATTAAACTAATTTATGGCCAAAGATTACACATAAATATAAATATTAATTTGGCTATCTAAATATTATCTTTACTAAAATTATAATGAAGGCATTAGTGTAAAGTAGATAGATGATACATGCAATTATGTTAATTGCAGATGAATCCATTTGTAATGTTAAAATTTAGAGACAAAGGGGTATACAGAATTTTAACACTATAAATACAGAGACCCCTTTGTCTCTAAATTTCAACACTGCAAATGGATTCAGAGACCCCTGTAGTGAAATGTAACACTTCGGTATCAAAATTGTAATTTTCTATTTATAGAGTGACATAACTAAAAATTACTCACATAAATGACTAATTCATATACTTGTTGTACTTGTTATTTGGTCATGTTTTTATTAATATTCATTTACATTAATCATTATTAATTTTGTCACTTATTATCTAGTCATATATTTTAATCCTAGACTAAATTAGTCATTTAAGTTAGTCACTTTTAGTTTAGTCACTTATTATCTAGTCATATATTTTATCCCTAAACTAAATTAGTCATTTAAGTTAGTCGCTTTTAGTTTAGTCACTTATTATCTAGTTGTATATTTTATTCCTAGACTAAATTAGTCATTTACGTTAGTCGCTTTTAGTTTAGTCACTTATTATCTAGTCGTATATTTTATTCCTAGACTAAATTAGTCATTTAAGTTAGTCATTTTTAGTTCGATCACTTAAAATTGCTCAAATTTAGTAGTAATTCACTTAAAATAATTGCGGTGACTAAATTTTTTAGTCACCTAGTCATTAATTTCATCATTTTTTACTAGTGAATGATGTCTTTAATGACATGTTCAAAATAAAAAAATTTAAGAAGTTGTCAGAGCTATAATTCGTTAACCTACAGTTGAATTAGATTTTACAATGGATAGGATACAACAATCATGGATGCATTACTTCAGGGGAAGAATTTGTGTGAAAGTTGGCAGTTAACATCAACTTAGGACTTGTTATGAAACATGACAAAAAATATGGAAATTTAGAATGTATTTGCTCACAGGGTTTTCTCTTGTTTCCTTAACACTTTCACCACAATTTATTGGAACAACATTGTAAAAATCAATGAAAAGATAAATACTTGGAATCTAAAGGACCAACACATTGCTGGTAATCTCAGATTTAACTTTTAGGAAAATCATACATGTGAGTAGAAACTAGCTCCACCAAATCCCTTGTCCTAATGCAAAACGACATGATCTAGCTTAATTTGACTCATAGGAAAACCCTCAGGTTAGGAAGTCCCTTGCTTTTTATTAAATTAAGAGGCAAGGCAACGAAGGTGAAATTGGGTGGCTTGCCTTAGTTGATGGTTTCTCATTAGATCTCGCCCTTAGAGGGTTATGACTCTTCCCCCTAGGTGAGAGTTTGAGAAAATGGGACCAACACATTGCCGATAATATCAGATTTAACTTTTAGAAAAATCATACATGCGAGTAGAAATTGGTTCCACCAAATCCCTTGTCCTAATGAAAAACCACCAAATATGGCACAAGAAAAGGGGCACATCTCAAGTATTCCTCCAGAAGACACAACTCAGAATAACATTTCTGTGATTTTCCCTTATTGTCTCCAAATGATATCTTTAATGACAAGTTCTAAATAAAAAAGTGAAGAAGTTGTCAGAGCTATAATTCCTTAACCTACAATTGAATTAGATTTTACAACACATACGATACAAAAATCATGGATGCATTACTTCAGTGGGAGCATATGTGTGACTGTTGGTAGTTAACATCAACTGAGGAGTTGCTATGCAGCATGAAAAGAAATATGGAAATTTATAATGTATTTGTTCACAGGAATTGCTCTTGTTGCCTTAACAATTTCAACACAATATAATGGAGCAACATTGTAAGAATCAGTGCAAACCTAAAGACTTGGAATCTAAAATAAAATTAAATATTTAATACATGTTGTGAGATGCTTCAAAATCTAATAGATGACCAAGGGGTTCAAACCTATGTTCAATTATTTTCTCCTTCTTGGTTTGCTGAAAAGTAGTAATTTCTAACTCGGTTTAGGGTAAAATATCCTGGATGTGAAATGGAGGTGTAAGTTCAATTAGTGTACATGGAACTTACTAATGATGGCAAGGACGGGGATAAGACTAAGATTCTATTTCACTATCACTATGAAGACTTATTTTTCATTCTTCAGAATAATTATTACACATATAATATATGAGATTAGACCTATATCTTACATTTAGTAATGCGCGTGATGCATTCTACTTCATGAAAAATTATGGATTTCTGCCTACTATTGAGTCTTGTAATATTTATGTCAGCATTGTCCTTAAACTAGATAGGAATGATTTAGTTCATTTATTCTACACAGATATGCTTCACAACAGAATCCCTCTAAATGTCTACACATTTAATATGGTAATCCACAATTTCAGTAAGTTTAGAAAGTTGCAGAAGGCTAGAGATGTTTTATGTAGAATGGAGAAGACGGGTTCGAGTAAATTGATGGGCATGGCGTCAATTACATTTGAAAAAAATATTTGACCCATATTTGTAGAGGGAATATAGTTTTATTTTTTTGTTGTTAATTTTTGATAGGTTTTCAGTCTTTCGACTGTTGATCCACACGACCAAAAAAGTTGGATCGATTAAATTAAAGAAAATTTGGAATGGACATAAAATTTCTTTCAAACTTCTAAATTTATTTTGTAACAGTCAATGAACAATGTAGATATCTATTTCAATTAAAAATGTAGATAGCTATTTCATTTTTTTTAAGGTAAATATGAGAATGAAAATGCCATGAACGATGTCCATCGAGGCACATAAATGAATGTAAATTAAATTTCATGATAAAAATTAAAAAAAAAAATTGCATAAGTTATCTAATTAAAAAATGATTTCTAAAGAATATTTTCAGTGATGAGAAAACGAGCATTGTATAAATTTTAATAGGCACAAAATAAATGAACACATTTCTTCAAATAGAGTTTAATGGGATACTGCTATTGATAGTCAATGCAAGCAATGTCTGGAATCTCTTTGGTTGTAAATTCATGTTACTTAAATGAATATGAGCAGGTCTACTAGAAAAACAAGAATTTTGTCCAGTTTCCCTAGGTTGTAGATTAAGATGAACATGCTCCTTGGGTGCATTAGCTAATGGTTCCAAGTTTAGCAAGTCATTCATCAGCTTTGCGATTTTGTGAAATGAATTAAATCCAAGGATAGAACATGGATATTTGAATTAGTAATTGCACAATTTCTAGCAATAGAGTGAACACAGATTCTGATAGACACCAAACTTTGAGTTTAGGCTTGACAAGACAACTTAAATACCAAATCAGTATCATATAATTTGGATGAGCATTCCCCAAAGTTTCAACTTCAATCCACCTTCCTATAGCATGCTTTTTTAGGCTTACTTATGTTTGTGAACTGTACGAATTTGTTTTTGTTTTGCAACATATTAAAATTCATGATGTCATCCTGAGCATGCAGAACAACATAAATTAATACATGCATGGGGGAAGAGACTATGTACATTGTATTTAGGGGTTTGCATTCATCGATGTGACCAAATATTTGGGGATTTCTTGTGAGATATTTCTAGTTTTGTTATGTACTATTGGTTCTTTGTGTCAGTGATTCCTAATTTTTTTCTTGTGGGGAGTCTTTGTTTTCTAGCACAATCCTTCCAGACTACTCAATTTTTGTCTCATACTAATGGTTGATTTCTTTAGTTGTACTGAATCCATAAAAAGTAACACTAACAAAAATTTCAGTGGGTTGTGTTCTCTGTTAATTATTTGAAGATATTTTCTAAATGTTGTTAGAGAATAGGATGGAGTATTATAGTGATTTAGAATGTTTTTTTATGTTTGTGAATTAAGAGTGATAGATTTGGATGTTGGACCATTGCAGAATTGGATGTGGAAAAAACCTTGTAATTTTTTAGAAATTATTCTCATGTCCAATAGATGCAAAAGTACGTAACTTTTGTAGTTTCTACACACTGCCAGAATATGCCATAGTGATGTTTTGTTTTAGTTGGATGTATCTATTTACGAAGCTAATGTTAATTTATGTGGCCTTCCCTCCATGAAACTAAGGCAGAGGCTAATTTTTATTTCATCAGTAACTGTGATGGAACGGGGAATTTCTCTACTAGAAGACATATATTAGTAGGATCAATACTGGAGGAGATTTTCACACTTTGGTTTTTCCCTGGTTTTCCTCTAAAAAGTTGTAAATATTTTCGCACAGCCAGTCTAGCATAGAAGTCATGGGGATTTATGATGAGATGGGTTATCTTGGAAATTTGGATCTTCTTTCTATTCCTCTTGAAGGAGTTTCAATGTGTGAAAATGACGGTGAGGTTATGCATGATGATGGACTTAGTGAGCATGACATTGATGTGTATGAGATTCAGAAGAAGAGGTGGAAGGATCACATCCGCCTTAGGCGCATTAAGTAGAAACAGAAGGGAAAATATCACAGTGACATAGCAAAACAGAGATAGTCACAAGAACAAGCCTGAAGGAAAATGATGCCTCGAGCACAGTATGGTATATTGAAGTACATGCTGAAAATTATGGAAGTTGGCAAAGCACAAGATTTTGTATATGACATCATTCCTAAAAAATGGAAGCTTGTAAGTGGAGCCTCCAACAATCTTAGAACATGGTGGAGGGAGAAGGTCAAGTTTGATAGAAATGGCCCTGCTGCAATCACCAAATATCAAGCAGAACATGAAAAACCTAGAGAAAATGAGCGTAACATGGTTGTGGCTCCTACCCCTCATACTCTTCAGGAACTTCAGGACACCACTTTGGGTTCCCTTATTTTTTCCCTTGTGAAGCACTATGATCTCCCTCAGCAGAGGTATCCTTTAGAATAGGAAGCATTGGCTCCCTAGGAAAAACCTAATGCTTGTCCATCGACCAGTGTTGCAGTGACTACACACGTTGGGTCTCTAACATTCAGCAGTGGCAACAAGTATGATGTTGAAGGATTTTAAGATGATTCGGCCTCTATTTATACAAATACCAATGTGGAGGATTGCAAACCCCAAGACTTGGATCTCTTAAGTTTCGAGGTACAAGAATGAAAACCACAAGTATTTGACCATTTGAATGTAGGTATTTCAAATGAGGGAGCATCAACTCTTTAGGTAGGAAATAATGTATATTTTATCAGAAAAATAAAGTTACCATAGTAATCTCCATTGGAAGATCAAAAGGTATATACATGTCCACATGAGTAGTGCCCATATCATGAGCGCCAACTTGGATGTTCACATCAGAGTTTAAGAAATGCCCATCAGTCTACTTGTGCATAATATAGAACAAATTTGTAAGGCATGGGATATTAGAGACCAGAACCTTAAGAGATTAAATCCTTATATTTTATATCTATGGGGCAGCCTAACCAACTACAAATTCAAGGAAAGGTGAGTATTTTTACATCTTAGAAGGAAGGACAGATGACATCCAATGGTAATTTTGGATAATTAAATGGAAGAAAATCATATTACGTATGTTATAACGATTCATTGGAGAACCTAGGGCCAAAGCAGTAAATGGGATTTCAGGTGCATGCAAATATATTGTGACAACCTTTTACCTATGCAGCAGACCGACATTGCAGACAACCTAGAGCTTGTGAAAATTTTAGTTCCAAGCAGAGAGTGAGTGCGCCTTTCGGTGTGCCATCGTGGTGTGAAATCTCTTTCATGCACAACCACCACGAGAATAACCATGCAGAGGGCATTATGGAAGCATGTAGAGGACAACGTGGGTGGAAACCTTGAGGGAGGCCATGGTTGTGCCAAAATACTGGCTGTCAGGCGAGCCATAGTTGTGGCGGAAATCCGCACATCTTTGCGAAAACGGTCGATGGGAGCCATATTTGTGCGAAAATGCTACCTACGATAGCGAGGGAGGAAAAAATGTATCAAAACCGTGCGTGGAAGTCATAGATGTGAAGAAACCATGGCTCTGGGAGAGAACCTCAGGGTTTTCCAATTCCAAAATTTAGTGATCGGTCGCATCATTGTATGGGTTTTTTTGTAAATAAATTAGCAATTATTACATACAATGTACTCATTCATGGTTTCTGCAAAGAGATAATGAGTTCTACAAAGAGGGAAAAATTCATGATGCAAATAAGATTTTCTATCACATGTAGAGCATGGCCATGGGTCAAAATACTGTCACCTACAATATGCTGAATAATGACACAAGTAGTAGATTATAGTTGCTAAACACGCAGCAGAAGCCTTTTCCATAAAAAAAACTTTAAAAATACATGTTGTTTGATCGTCAAGATCAATTTCATTGAGCAAATCTTATTCGTTCCTGAGTTTAGTAGGTATGGGTTCGAAAGAAGCCTATGGTCTCCAGCTGCAGCTGCCATAAAATTTCAAATGGGTGGGTCGTCGCGCAACACAGAAAGAGTAGTAAATAAAAGCTATAAATAAAAACTGAAACACATAGATAAAGACCTAATAGGACAAGAAATCTAATCATTCTAACAGCAATTTCCAGAATTTTTTGGTCGTGCATGTCCTAAGCCCAGAAGTTGTTGGTCATGAAGAATAATGGAGGAATTGAATACAACGACTTTCTTAGCCATTTCCATGAACCACTGTCCCAGCCGCTGACATCTGCAAGTTAGGGTAAAATTATTTCATGAGCATAGGTGAAATTTAAGGTAGAGCCCAAGCAGAGAATTTGGGTGATGTGGAATTAATTAAGCCCAGCCATATCTGATGGCTGTGGGCATATGCACAGGTGTGCGATAACCATATTTAGGCCACTTGTGCTCCATTCGTAATAGGTCTCAATAGCAGAAAAGAAATGTCGACTAAATAAAATTGTCCTCAATCAAAAGACAAGCCCTATCAACCTAATTAAATAGTTAGAATGGCGTTATACATTAAGTAGTTAGAATGGCGTTATCCCATCTGAGTGGATTAGTACTATAGCAATCCTACTTAAACCTTTCTATATAATTATCTGGAAGAATTTTTAACTAAATAATTTGTAGAGTTTCCATTATTTCTTTATTGTTTCCATTACCAAGAAAAAGAATAATTATTGTGCAAATAAATTATTAACATATTTTTCATCTACTTGTTTAGTATACCTACTAGAAATTTCTAAACTTTAATTTAGAATACAACCATACCCATCTTTTCTTTCCTCAACTTATTTTCACATATTGATATATTTTCTTTACTATCATATACAAATGAATTCATTAGAATGATTTCACATTTGTTGTTGCACAAAAATCATTATTTTTCTTTATTTTCTCTCTAACTACAATGTCCTTTATTCATTACCTATAATGATGCATATAAGGCGTATACTAGAAAAAAAAATTTAATGCCTTCCTCCATGCCTAATTTACTATCACAATCCTCCATTCATTTATGAATAACATTGATTTTTTGTTACTAAATACTAGATGTATTCCTTCCATGCCATCCATATATTTTTTTCCAGTGTTCGTTTGAGAACAAAAATGTGCAGGGTAAAAAGTCACTAATAACGGTATATCAACTGTATAACTCTTTAATTATCTAGATAATATAAGCTACCTACTCTTTTGGAAATGTTTTAGGAACGAGCACACTCCTACCAAGTATTGAGTGGCTCCTAGCTACTACCATGAAGCCTCAAACCCTTTGATCTTAGTAAAATTTCTTTTTACAATGGTACTTCCTCCTTCCCCTGCAAACTTAGGCAATGTCCTGCCTTCTTTATCAATGTCTGTACATTTTTCATAGGATATTATCAAAACATAAGTTTATTTCTCTCTTTCTTCCCTTCCCCAAATTTCTCTCCAGCGGTTCTCAAGAAAATAATGGCTACCATCATAGTATGCTCTTTCGTCCACCCATTAGACCACTTATCTCCCATTATGTTGTCTCCCTGGTGGTGGTTATTCCTCCTAGAATCATGGGGATCATGGAAGTTGTAACTATGACAACTGTGACATCAATTATCCACTACTTAGGACTCCTTCTTGCAATCAAACTAGCCTATTTTCTCTCATGTGAGATCCAACAACATTTTAAAATAAGATAATATATATTTATAATTGTACATAATTATTTACATCAATCGTTCACAATGTTTAATTTTAGTCTTGAACTCATGGTTAGTGTATAATTCTAATTTTTGAAGTAAAATTAATACCGTAAAGTCTTGCAAGAGCTATTTATAGTAGGGGTGTCATAGTTTTTGTATGATAAAACCGTAGAAGTGACCCAAGACATACAGTTTCAACAGTAATAAAAAATTATATAAGGGGTGAGAAGCATATCATATATATAGATTCTCCAATCTTATATTAACATTCCATTTGACCTTGATTGATAACTCAAGGATAATCACCATAAAAATACTTGGACAAGGCCTACTTATTACCTAGAAAATACAACACTTCTAAAATTTGTTTTACTATTCTAAAAATAACACACTAATAACTTTACTTATCTAGAAAAAATAATTAACTCGTTAATTAAATAATCATCTAAATAAACTTTAGGATTATGTGGTCAACATTCCCCCTTCTGATCATGAAGTTTATTTTTGTAAATTTCAAGTTATTCCCTAAACTTGGTGAATTTTATTTTTCCAAATGGCTTAGTTAAAATATTTGAAATATGATTTTGAAATGGATAATATTATGGCTTGATGATATTGTTGTTAATGAGAGTCCTAGTGAAGTGACACTTGGTGACAAAATTCTTGGTTTTATTACAAAAAACTAGATTATTGACCATTTTGATTGTTTAATAATTATCGATGAATAATTTAATGGGTGAATCTTGAACAATACCAAGATCCTGTAAGATTCAACATGCCCAAAAAAATTCAAATGTTGCTTCCCAAGCTAAGATATATTTTTCTTCTGCTAAATAATTATCCATTGTCTCCTATGTTTTACAACTTCAAGAAACTGTTGTTGAACGCATGTTCATTAAATAATTTGATGTTGATTTTTTTTTTTATCAACATCACCTCCAAAATATGCTTCTAAATATGTGACAAATCTAAAGTTTTTCTTCTTCTTATAGCGAAGTCTAAAATCCTATTTTCCCTCTTTCTGTCTCAGGTCCCTTTTTTCTACATTCCAATAACTTTCATCAGGTTCCTGCATAAATATAGAAAGAATACTTACTACATATGAAAAATATAGGTGACTGGTAGCTAATTAAATGAGACTCCCAATTAATTCTTGATAGTTGGTGTTGTTTACCAATTCCCCCCTTTCAATTTTCAGAAGTTTGATGTTTTGCTCCATATGAATAAGAGAGGTTTTTCATTTGACCATTCCAAACTTCTTCAACAATTTTGTAGTATACTTGGTTTCACTATGGACAATTTGACAATGTTCCTATGAAACTTCCACTCCAACATAATACTAAGGTGACCCAAAATATGTCATTTTAAACCCATTATAAAGTTTTTATTTCACCTTATTTATGTAATCTTCATGATTTTCAGTAATGGTTAAGTCATCACCATAGAGAACAACACTGAACAAGTTTTGATCTTTCATTATGAAATATAAATAATCATTGTATTCAATGCGTTAAAACCAATGTATCAAAGCTATTCATCCAATTTGGCATAACATGACCTAAATGCCTATTTTAAAATATATTAAGCTTTGATAACTATACAAAATTTATTCTCATTTCCTTCCACTTCATTTAAATTCATATCCTAGAGGTTGAGCCATGTACACTTCTTCCTTAAAATCACCATTCAGAAAATAATTTCTCACATCTATTTGGATAATTGTCTAGCCATATTGTGCAACGAAATTTATCACCATTTCGTTTCACTTTGTTGTTAGGAAAACTTTTCTTAACATTCAATCCCTTCTTTTCGAGAAAAAAAATTAGCCATAAGTCGTGCCATATACTTATCTACTTTTCCATTTTCTTTATACTTAACACAATAAACCCACTTACACCCGATGATTTTAACATTTATTTGACCTTCTACAAGTTTCCATATGCGAGTGCAATTACCGAGTTATATTCATCCACCATTGTTTCATGTCATTCCTTATGCCTCACCAATTTTGCAAAAGTCGTTTGTTTAATAGAAACTTTAGAGACAGTGAAAAAATTAATTGAATGGATCTTTTTGTTTTTGTTTTGTTAATTTTCATGTGCATATTTTTATAATTTTAGGGATCATTTATGGTTTTCTATGTTATTCCAGTAGATAAGCGATTGCACTAGTTCTATCGATGTAGAAGAACCTTCATCTAAAAAACAATAATTTATCTCATGAATATGGGTCTAAGTATTTTTCAATCCAATTTGATTTTATATGAATAATTGATTTGATTTTTTTTTTTTTTTTACAAATGATTGTTATATTGATATATTTTATTATTGATATATTTTATTTATGGTTGAGAGTGAGTGAAATACTTTTATCACTTCTCTTAGTATGGTATTTAAGAGTAACCTTATTGATATTTTATAATAATTTTAATTAAACAAACCAAAAATGTATATTAATTTTTGTTTTTTATTATATTTGACATTTTCTTAAATAAAGTTTTTTATTTATTTTAAAAAAGACATGTCTCAATTCCCAAATTGAACATGGACATACTTACACAATACATTTAATCAAAACAAACCAAACAAATACAAGGAATTTGATTTTTTATTATATTTGATATTTCTTTTATATTTAAATAATTCTTTTCTATTTATTTTAAAAGAAACACATGTCAACTCTAAAATTGAACATGAACATACTTACACATCTCTCATATTAAATTAAAAAATACACTCCTACACGAAATACATTTTAAATTAAAAATGATCCACTTCTTATAAGATAGATATAACCCACGAGATGCAAATGTGAATCAAGCTCTATAAAATGGATTTACTCTTTTGCTTTTCTAACCATAGCACCACTAAAGTGTAATTCCTTGGGAAAAATATTCCAATTACTTGAACATACCCTTCTTTAATATTTGTACCGTACTTTAATATTTTGCAATGAGTTTCGTCGACAATGATAAACAATATCAACAAATACATGTCCTTCAATAGTGACCCGAAATTCCGCCGGGAACATGGTTAGTCCCAAGAACCTTAGGATTCCAATATCCGACTAATACGGAAGCGCAACGCGCGGAAGAGTGTATTTCCTCTCAAAAGTAAAATTGATATGTACGTCGACCGCGACAGGCCATAGCGCGTCATGAGTAACAGAATTACGCATAAGGCACTGCTGTGATTGCGCATTAATAAATTTTGCAAAGCTGGATAAACTTGTCGGCTGGGCCTCAACAGTCACGACTCCAACATTCCCCCTTCCCCCTTCACACACAATTCACGCACCTTTGCAAGCGGAAAATATCATGATTCGATGCTCTGCATGCTGCCCTGTGAAGAGGCACACTCAAGAAACACAAAAGGAAATATATTGTAATTTGATGGGGTTACCAACCGGATATGTCGGTGACAACAAAAATTAGCAACCCCACATGTTTGTGGGGACGCACAAAGCAAAGAATCTAACAAACATTTCATGACACCAACTGAAAACTTTTGGCCTATAAATTTGAATCTTCTCCTCTCCATCCCAGCAGTGCCTAATCAACCTCTCTCTGAGCTCAATATAGAAAATAGAATCCATAATGGTGTCCACTCTGACTCATAAATTTGAAGTATTAACGAAATTAATTTAAAATTTTTTATTGTAATTGTAATGATATTATTTTAAATCGTAAATTTTTGTTTCGAAAGGAAATAAGGGAAATATATTTTTAGTTTATTTTCTGATAGTTTTCCTCAAAGTTAAGTGTAAGCCCATGTTGTTTCAGTTTGATAAAATGTATTACGGAAATCTCAAAGTTGAGTGTAGCCCCATGTTGTTTTAGTTTGATAAAATGTATTATGGGAATTTCAAAGTTTAAAAGTTAAGTATAGGTATATGTTGTTTCTGTTTGATAAAATTTATTATGTAAATTTGAAATAGTTATGAGAGGACAAAATATATGTTAACAAAATTATTTAAAAGATTTTAAAAAGTTGATAACAGTGATAATGATGCTGTTTTAAATGGTCAATATTTATAAAATATATATATATATATATATAATTTTAGTATATCTTTTTATCATTTTTATTAAAATGTTAAGTGTAAGTACATGTTTGTCCTATAACAAATATCCATTTTTCATATGTTTTTGGCTAGTATATTGAAATAAAAAATTGAAAATATATTTAAAAAACTAGTTTTTTTGGTGTGTAAGTTTACAAATAAGTGTAAATAATAATAACAAGTATCCACTTTTCATATGTTTTATTGAAAAAAAAAATTTGAAAATATATTTAAAAAACTAGTTTTTTTTGTGTGTAACCTTACAAATAAGTGTAAATAATAGTTACTCATTGAATGTATCTAAATTCAAATTGATATGACATTTCAAAAATTCTATTACAAAATAATTAAATAATAATTAAATTAATAATAGAGAGAGAGAATTTATTAAATTAATAAAATTAAAGTTATAAGCTTCTATATATAACTTTTATTTTATGAATTTAATTATTATTTAATTATTTTAACTTTTATTTTAGTAATTTAACTATTATTTTTTATTTTATTTTATTTTATTAAATTATTTTAATTATTTTAATTTTAATTTTATTAATTTAAATTATTTCTTGGAAGTAGTTTTAAATTTTAAAATAATTTTTAAATTATAATAAGTTTAAAATGCAAAACAGACAAATGCATTTAAAATTGAAAGTTTGATTTGTGAGATTTAAAATAGTTGATAATAAGTTGTTTTCTTGTCAAAGTTATTGGTTTAGAATCTTAAGAATATAAAAAATCAAACTAATTGGTCTAAGAAAAATGAACAAAATACAATCCTCAAAATTAAAGTAAATAAAATGAATATTGGGGTATTCAAAGGTGTTGGGAGAATATTGCTAAATAAACAAGGGGGTTGGGAGGCAGCAAGTCTTTGTCTTGAGCAGGAAAGTAGTTGACCCCCATCCATATCTTTTGAAGAATCAATATTACAAGGTAGGCTAGACTTTTGGAATGCAACTCCTTTGCATAATATGGTAAAAGAACGATAAGGCTCCACCAAACAAGAACCTGCAGTATATGGTAAAAGAACCAGAAGGCTCAACCAAACAAGAAAACTCAAAATTTCCAGCCCATGGAAACATTTTAGGAAACTAAAAATTTTCTACATAATTTGTGAGGATTGTTTTAGAAAGAGTAAATATTAACAAAACCCTTGAAAAAAAAAATATTTCGAACAAAGTGTACAATAACAACCTTACCAATAGAAGATGGAAGCTATGGATATTTCAACAATGAAACTCCACAAAATTGAAAATGATGTCTTTGAATATCAACCCAAAAAATTAATACCCATGTTATCCAAACAAAATGACACTGATTTTTTTCACATAACTCATTAACAATGTCATTAACACGATACTTACCGCTATAAAAGTAAAGCTAAGAAGCAACACAAATAATGTAGACACACATGTTATAGCTACAAAGCAACAACAAGTGTGTTATAACTACAAAGCAACAACTCTTGTATAACTACAAACCAACAACTCATGTATAACTACAAACTTACAACTCTTGTGGCATATAGGAAATAAAAAATCAAGGTTTGTGTAGGAAACCTTTTAAACAAATTTATGTGAACTAAAGGAAGTGAGCGTTGAAACCTTGGATGAAACATTTGATATAGTCCTGCAAGCACTACTATTACCTAGAGAGGGGAAACATATAAAATTATGGCAGCCAACAAACAAAAACTGAAAAATAAATAAATAAATAATTGTAGTGGCACAGGGATCTCTCCAGCTTAAGAGGCTATGTAGTCGCTCCCCTTGTGTGGCCTGTCTCCAACAACAATATGGATCCTTCCAGGAACACTCCTCAAGCGATCATATCACATCATGTCAATGTCAGTACCTTTTAAAGTAGGAAATGTATCGAATTCTTCGTCAAGTTCGTTAGGATGTGTTGCCTCAACATGAGAAAGGCGAGTATCCATATATGGTGGATGCCGAGGTTGGAAACGGTAATTCCAAATTCCAATAGAAAATATATAAGAAGACATTCGATTAGATCAGCTCAGGATACCAAACCAGTAGGACAAAAAAAATGTGGACTAGTATTGTCGTGATAGGATTCCTCCAATTGCAAACCTCATTAAACCACTTACCAATGACTATCAGGGGTGATAGAATATACATGATACGAAAGAATTTAGCCTTACTGTGGCGCATGCTCCACATGTGAAAATCCACATCTACCATATATTATACTACATCCCTTTTCAGAGGAGGCTCAAACCGACTTAATCGAAGTGCTACTACATTGATGGCTTGGTATCGAAGAGTCTAAAGCTGAGTCACAAAGAGAGGATATAAATAATTCATTTTAGGCAACAAATGCCTTGAATAAGTGTACATCATGTTTAACATTGAAAAACATGAGAAACATATTGCCAATTGAAGTTCACCCATATTTTTAACTCCTGAAGCCTGTAGCACGAATACAAAATATGAATGGATGTATAACCCATCTGTCTCTAGAGTGGAGAGATGGCTACATGCCTTACCAATTTTGGCATCCCTAGCTCCACCCGTTTTGTCACTATTTCCTCCTTCAAGATGATTATTATAAAAAATCCCAATAGTGATAACAGTGGAAGGGTCAAAAACTTCCCAGGTGTACTACTCATTTCATTTTGGACTAAATCTATCTATTATTGTCCTTGTTCTAACCCATTTTTGTCCATATTTGGCAACACAGTGAGAATGATTAGTTCCTCTGCCATCTTCATGAAAATTGTCCTTGTGACCACATGTGTTGACGCAACCCTTCATGCTAGACCGCGTTTCTATCTCCCATAGAAAAGGAGAAAATGATACAAGCTCTCTAACCTCCTCCAGATATTTAATAGATGTAATACATGCATCAACACATGTAATACATGCATCCTTTTCAATGCTCAGTGTTAAAAAGAAAATTAATTAATAATTTTATATTATTTAATTTAATTACATAACTAAAGTAATTTATGCGCCCATCTCATGACCACTTGTCCAATTTACCATAAAATCCATGGTGCATGTCTAACAAGGTGCATGCTTTCCTTTTCATGGTTTCAAATCATCCACCATGGGGAGAAAAACATATTAATAATCAATATGTGTTGAAGCATGTTTTCAAATCACCCACCATAGAGCTAAGCTTTCATTAGCGACTGGAAATATTCAATAGGGATCACCTAGCTAAGCTTTCATTAGCGACTGGAAATCAACGATAGAAAAAGAGGGAAAAACAAAGAAATGCCAACAGAGTAAATCCATTGTTCATTGATGGGAGAAGTTCTATTTTTTGCATCTCGTGCTAAGTGCTCGACTGAAATAGGTAAGGTACCAACATCTTTCAACAATTGTGATTCCAGTAAATTCTTGGAAGGAAAAAGATCTATGGTTGGAGAAGTTATTTGGGGCATGTCCAAAGTAGTAAGGTGAAGCGGGTATTGCTGCTAAAGTGGTGGGGACTTATTATGATATTTGTGTTTTCTATTCTCAATATGTAATTGTGCCAAGGGATTCTAGATATGTTATTGGGTAACTCTTTTGCTTTGCATGCTCAACTAGGAAGTAGGAAGGAGTTTTCAGAATGCCATTTATCTCACCAGGAACAACGAGGAGCCATAAGAACATATTTGGTTACATGAGAAGAGATGAATGGAGAAGCATGTCTTGATAGAGAAATGGGTCCATCTATTTTTCCATACATTTTAAATGGTGCCAAGGAGTTGGTACATCCAAGAATTGATATGAAGAAAAATATGAAATTAGGAGTACTTTAGTACCTAGTTCTATGCAACGTTAAGATTTCATCGCATGACTTGATCATGCTTACTAATTATGTGCATACGTGGCTTCAATTATTTGAACATAAATGGTTATTGTAGCTTCTGCAAAGAGTAATGTCTTGAAATCAATAATTTCGGTCGTTAAGAAATGTTTGTTGCCTTCGTCCCGTCCATGGGATTTCGCTACCTCTGTAATGTGTTGGGGCTTTTCAATTACTGCAAAAAAAATAGGCCCGAGGACGATTCATTGATTCAAGATGACAGACCTCCAGAAATCCATTGTGGGGGTTGGCCTAATATTTTTTAGGAGAAGCCCTGTAAAAATTCTTGAACTCCATGTCCATTTCTTATTGCCTTCAAACTAAGGTCTAAACCCTTGTAATTTTATGATATGTAGCAGATTCATTTTTTCCTCTGAGGAGCTTGGGGTTTGACCTCGACCAACTGTTCGATAACTCTTTTCTTGCTACATGTCGCGGGACAGGGTATGTGGTCAGAGGCACACCGAGAAAGCCATGGCAAGTTGTTGAAGATAAGGAAACTCTCCATCTACCGGTGGACATGTTGGGCTTGGGAAGGAAGAAGTCAAACTTTATGGTGAGGAAAATTCCCCTGTGATAAAAGGGGAATCCGTCTTAGAGGAAGAATTGGATGATAGTAAACAAAAAATGTAGTAGCCGCATCGAACTTCCTGTAAAAGTATACAAGTTGGATCAAAGCAAAGCACAACTGAAGAATGGTGTACTAAAAGACTATTATAGTTGTGACTTCCTCTCTATTTTTTTCCAATACAGTAAAGCAGGGCTCAGGAACAACACGCGTTTATGATAAATTTTACAGTGTATGGCACCTGGTATGACACTTTTTATATGCAGACAGAACCCATGGTTGATGTGCACATGTAAAGTGATGGACACTATTTAATGTTTTCAATCTTATGCTATTTGGGAGCCATCGTTTTCAAACATTTATGAGCATATAATGTTCAAAACTAATGCTAACATTAATTTGTGTGAACTTGAACTTTTCATTGTAGTTTTCTAATACTTATCATAAGTTCAACGTCAAACTTGCCTCAGTATGAGGCCAAATAAGATGAAAATTGTACTAATTGGTCAATAGAAAGAATTCTATATAAGTAATTCGTTGAAGAAATGTGGTGGGGACATGATACAAAGAAAAGTATGGTTTATAATTTTTAAGCTATGTCAATCTTCCTGCAAACTTATAACAATATTTTAGACTATATCGATTTCAATTCCTATAGTCCTATGCCACAAGAGACAAGGACTAATAATGAAGTTGTACTACCATAAATCTCACTAACATTCACAATAATTTTATTCATAAATGTTAACACTAATTAATTTCAAACATGCTACATAATTTGTTGATAAGTGTTTATATGTGAATTCTAGGAGGAAAGAGGTTTGTTGATTTTTGTTTTTATTGATAATAGACCGGAGGATTTAATGAAGAGAAAATATGTGAAGCATATTTTTAGTTTTTAATCAATGGCTCAGCTAAAGGGAAATGGAAGAAGGAGAAGCATGGTAGGATAGACTTTCCAAGTGTTTCAGGTAGTTAGTGTTTTTTAAATTCATAAATTTGTTTAGTAGTGAAAACCAACAAATATGTGAAATATTAGTTAGTGTTTGTAAAATGCCAGGCAGGTTCATTTTTTTAATTCATAAACTCATTTAGTAATTCACATGAACAAACATGTAATTCATTTGGTAATGCACACCAACAAAGAAATGAAATATTAGGTAGTGTTAGCAGAAATTCAAAATCACAACATCAAAGAAATTCATAAATTCATTTAGTAATACACACGAAGAAATAGGTGAAATATTTCTTATTGTTAGTAGAATGTGACATAAATTAATAGAATACATAATTTAAAAAAATAGATTCTCTACCACTCCTACTTTATTGATTTAGCATCTAGTATTAACTACTTACTTGTAGCACTAGTTAGTGATTATTGTTTTTACAATTCCACAATTGCACAAATGTTAATAGTGGTGAATGCTAAAACAAGTATGATGGTGTGGATTCTAAAATGGTTGTGATGGTGAAACCACTTTCATGCTTGCAAAATATGATATTTAGCGAACTTTTCCCTGTATTTTTTGCCTTTCTTCGACTTTGGTGCTGCAATAGAATTGAGTGGGTGAGTTGTGTTTACTAAGATTGGCGCACGAGAGGAACATTAAGGTGATTTTTTATCCTTAAATTAGTGAAAGGAACAATACGGTGGTCGTCTCTGCTGAAACGAGTTAGACAACTTCTTGAGGTTTTCTATTTAAAATTTGAATCGTCATGTAAAGTTATGAAAAGTTTTAAATGTACAACCATGGGCTAATTATTTGGTGTTTTCATTTTGGAGGTTATTCAAATGTACAATGAGGGTAATTATTTGGTTTTGTCTTTTTAGAGGTTTTTTCATGGACATTTTTTTGGTGAAAATTTAATGTTGGCTTAAAATTAGTTATTGAGTAGTCAACATCTTGAAAAGAATCTATTCATCGTCCTGAAAAGAATTTGGATGCTCCACACTAATCTTGTCATTTACTAAGAAAATTCGAACATAAAATATGCCCCAAAACCTATGAACCGGATAAATGGGGCCATTACTGTGTCTGGCTAGTCAAGCACGAAGGAGATTTCCTAGTGCCTCTATCTTTAGTCCCATAAAATTCTCCCCATATGTTGATCCAAATGGGTTGGGCACTACCATAAATGCAGGGGAGTATTACAATCAACAACATGCAACTCAAAATAATAATACTAATTTGATTGCTCATTTTTACAATAGCCATGACTCACCTTTCTCTTCTCAAATAAACAACAACACCAATGAAAATGGTGTTGGTTGCGTCTGCTCTGATCCCCTCTTGCAAATTTTGGGGCTTTCTTATAGCATGCACTCTGCAAGTGCTGGGGCTTTCAAGGCTTTCTTATAGCATGCATCCTTTTGTCATTACTGCACTTGGTAAATCAGAGTATGGATTTCCTTTGCACATGTTTATATTATGACTTAAGGAATGTAGGGACGTGCATTAACTGGAGGGATATAGAAAACATAACTTGTAAATTTTAAACACATGACAGACTTTGAATTAGAAATTTGATGTTTGACCACTTTCAATGCTAAAACCCACCATCCACGACATATTTTTATGTTTGTGTGGGGCTCAAACATCATAAATATATCACTGCTGCTAATCAAATATTGCAAAGTTTCAACTAGTGACTTTTTAATGATTATTGAACACAATGTAATGTTCTCTCAAAAGCTAATATGTTATAATTAAAACCAACATTTGTCAAAGTTTTGGTATTTTTTTTTCATAGGGAAAAAAAGATGTTTATTTGTATTAATAAACAAAATTATATTACTAACAAAGGTAGCACATTCAAACAGTTTGCCAGATCATAACATAGTCCAAATATGTCATGTGAAACCAATAGAGACCATAAACGATCATGAGAAAACTACATCAGAGATTGATCCTCTAGAGAGGCCCAAGAAAAAGGAAAACTGAGAAAGAATTACCAAAACATGGAGATGAAAGAAAAAATAACACAACTCCAGACACTGGCTCAGCTAGAGGGAGAAAACAAAACACATCTCAACTGGAAAAGATTAATATAGAAGGGTTGAAACCAAAAAGTGGATTAGGCTCTCTTGATGAAGACAACCTCATTTGATGAAATGAGAGCAGGAGCCCTGAAAAAATAGAAAGATAGATGGACGAAGACCAAAAAGAGGAGCAGGATCCCTTGATGAAGACAACCTCACTTGCTGAAAATGAGAGCACAAGAATATGGACATAAAGAAATCGATTAGGGAATGGGGATAGAGAAATATTGAGTCAACTCATTATTATGAAAGAATCTCATATGGACAAGGCTGAAGGGTTCAAGGAGATCCTTTTTAGATAGGCCATCAGCACGCGTATTTGCTTCCCTGTATATGTGTTGGAGAGAAGGAACTCTTATCTACTGCAGTAGGAAGGAGATGTGATTTATCCAATTTTCAAGTCCCGAAGGATGAAAATCACATAAACCTTTAATCCTGTCGATAACCGCCTTGGAATCCCCATAGATACGAAATTTAGGTAGTTGAAGATTAAAAGAGACCCAAAGTACACTCCAGAGAGCAAGAAGCTCTACTTTTATGTTGGAACCGACACCATCATTCCATAAAATAGAATATCGATCTCCATTCTGTAGTTTGATCCATCCACCACAACCACAAGACCCTTATCGTTCGGAGCCATAAAAAAACTAGCGGGGAGGAGGATGGGATGTGGTTGGAGGCAATGAGAAAGGTCAATGGTTCGGTTCAGAAATGACCTGAAGGTTCATCCAGCCCAGAATGGCTCCAACAATGTTGTGGGGAGTGAAGAGAGCACCATAAAAAATGATCTTATTCCTAGCAAGCCAAACTCCCATAGAAGGAAAAATGGGAGAGATATATATCTTTTATCCAAAGGAGTCCAAGAGAGAATACAAAGAAGCAAAGAAAGGGGGCGCCAGCTTTGGTCCTCAAAAATATCATAAAACCAAAACCATACTTCAACGATCACAAAGCACTGAAAAAATAATATGAATAATAGTCTCAACCTCCCATCAACAAAAAAAAACATACACCAGGCCCCTGAAAATCCCCTCGTATTAAGATTATCCCAAGTGAGGATTATGTTTTGCCAAAGCAGCCATGCAAAGTGTTAAATCTTAATTGGGACTTTGCACTTCCAGAAGGACATGAGGAAAGGTTGGTCCCGCGCCCATGGAGAGGAGGAAATGTTGAAGTTATAAATATTTGATACATCAACAGAGTCCTTATTTATTTGGCCAAACCATGAAATATAATCCCCAGAATGGTTGAAACACATTCCAGCCTGTATGAGCACCGATGACACTTCTAGACACATGGCCTGATGTCAACCCCTCAAATCCAGCTGATTCACATTCTTCCAGATCGGGCATCCCAGATCGTAGTGAGAGATAAGCTGGGACAAATGAAATATCCCCTTGTGGGCAAAAATGGTCCGGAGCTGATAGGAAAGTTTGAAGTTCTAAGGGATCCCCCTAACTTGGTCTGCACCTATGATTATACTTTGTCCATTACCAAAAATCCATTCCATCCTGCCAAGAAAATATGCCTCAATGCATCTAAAACTGATCCAAATTTGTGATCCCCAGTTGGTGTGAGGGAGTCCAGTTCTGAGAAAATCCACAAGGCCATGCTTCATTTTGTATTTTTCCCTTAAGATAGTAGGTCAGAGGCTCAAACTAGAGAGAACCCTTTAGAAACACATTTCCAAACAGGCTCGAGAGAAAACATGAACTTCCAATAGTCCCCAACCCCCCAGTCATTTCAAAAGAGTAAGCCTGTCGAGCCTGCATAAATGGATTTTTTTCCCCTTTGCCCCAGACCAAAGGAAACTAGAGATGATGTGTTTAATTCTATCAATAATGATAGAGTGAATGTAAAATAGATGTGCCCAATATACAATAATTTTCTATAAGATGACCTGGATGAGTATAAAACATCCCCTAAGGGACAACCATCTATGCATCCAAGCATCGAGTTTCCTTTTAAGCTTATCAATCAACCAAAGCCAATCTCTCTTGAGGTAGTTGCATGGATTGAGCCTCAAAAACAAATATGAGAAACCCACAGCCAAGGGAGCTCATGACATTTGAAAGAGACATGCAATGATCTCAAGGTTTCATGATTCTGAGGCCAAGATGATAATAGATTTATGACCATTAATAATCAGACCCATGGCTGCCCCTAATCTAAGGAAAATGTAAGTGTATTGTAATCCATTGGGCTCGAGCTATGATTCCAAACAACAGCATATCATAAAAAAAAATGAGTGATCAAGGTGGAATTTTTAAGATTGATATTTGAGATAACCCCCTTGGAGAGTAGATCCTTTATATGCAAACTGAAGTCATCCAACCTTAAGATTAAAATGGAGGATGAAAGGGAGCACCCATGACGAAGGCCCCTTATAGCCTTAAAAGATTCGATGGCCTACCATTAGTGATGAATGAGAATGAGACAGGAGAGATGCATGCCAAAATCCACTTAGATTTTCGAGGAGACAAACCAATCTTATAGAGGATGAGCTGAATGAAACCCCAGTCGACACAGTCATAGGCCCTGTGGAGATCTATTTTCATAACAATTTCCTCCAACCTCTGGGTGTGCACAGAATGAAGACATTATTGAGCCACAACTATTGCACCATGGATGTGTCTGCCCGGAAGAAAACCATATTGTTCTGACGAAATATGGTTAGATAGTGTTCCAATAATTTTGCAGGAAATTACTTTAGAAACAATTTTATAGGCCACATTATGCAAGGAGATTGGTCGGGATTCATGGAAAGATTTATGATTTAAGGACTTTTGGATTAATATGATAAATGTGGAATTAAGGTCCCAAGGAATGCAGCCACATATTCTGGATTGTTCACCAAATTTAGAATATTGTCCCCCATAAGATTAAAAAAATGTTCAAACAATTATGTCGACTAGCCATCAGGACCAGGGCTTTTGTCTCGGGCAAACGATTTAATCACCTCCAATATCTCAGGCTTTGTAACTGGGTTCCCAAAAGCCACATTTTCTTCAGCATCAAACATGATCGGGTTTCTGTCCAACACTTAGAACTGGTCAAGAGGACATACCCCATCCCCAGACCTAAATTGTTGAGAAAAAAACCGAACATCATCCTTACTAATCGTGGCATCGTCATACACCACAGTCCCATATTACTTTTCATTTTCGATATTGCATTTTGTTTTTTCTAGTTGGAGGAATATTGATGGAAAAACTTTGAATTTGAGTCACCCTCATTGAGCCAAACTGTCCCAATTTCTAATTTCCAGGCTAATTTGTGTCCCCATAGGATTTATTTACTTCTATGTTGAAGGGCTGCCATTTTCTGCTTGGGTAAAGCCTGTGGGAAATGGATATTCGTAGAGTCATATATCCCCTCGATCTCCTTGGAAATGGAGCATAGGTCCACTATCATTTCCTTCTTTTCTTGGTGTTCCCAGCCTTTTGTTCTAGCCTTAAGGACTCTGAGGAAATGAGAGAAGTATGAAGATGCCTTCCTCCCATGGATCAATTCAAAAGAAGTCCAAATCCCCTTTACCATTGAACCAAATTGTGGGTCCTCCAACCCGAGTCTATTGAATTTGAATGAAAACCCTTTTTTAACATGATCAGAGCACCAGGAAAGGCCAATGGGGTGATGATCAGAAAAAATTATATGAAAATACCTTTAAATGTTTCTTTGGAGTAAAGGAGGTGGAATATTTTGGTCATATTGTATCTCATGAGGGTGTTAAGGTAGACCTTAAAAAAATTAATCATTTAAGAAATGGAAAATCCCTACAACCATAAAGCATCTTTGAGAATTTTTTAGGTTAGCAGGGTATTATCGCGAGTTTGTTAAGAATTTTGGGAGAATATCGCCACCTTTAACATCATTATTGAAGAAATATGCATTTTCTTGGACTCAAGAAGCAACTAAGGCCTTTAAACATATTAAAGAGGAAATGTGCCAAGTAATAGTCTTAGCTATTCCATACCTCACAAAAAACTTTTTTTTTAATGCGATGCCTCAGGAAATGGATTTAGTGTGGTTTTGATCCAAGAAGGAAGACCCATTTCTTTTGAAATTTGTCCAATCAAAGGAAAGTATTTAGTGAAAGCTATTTATGAGAAGGAAATGTTGGAAATACTACATGCACTAAAGCAATGGATACCTTACTTAATGGGAAGACACATCAAGGTAAAAAAGATCATGATAGTCTTAAATAGTTTTTGGAACAAAAATTATCTTCAAAAGAGCAGTAAAAATGGGTCACAAGGATGTTGGGTTATCACTTTGAAATCATATACAAAAAACTGAAGAAACATGTTGTTGTGGATGCACTCTCAATAAAGGATGAGGATGTGGAAGCATTGCTTTGTGCCATTTATATTATCCAACCTGAGTGGATGATCGAATCAAGGGATAAATGGAAGAATGATGAAGATGTGTGGACACTAGTTCAAAATTTGCAGAAAGATCCCAGTACATCTTAAACATTTAGCTGAAAAAAATGATTTATTATGGTACAAAGATCACTTATATCTTCATAATAATTCCCAACTCAAACAAAATATTCTTTTGGAATTGCACACCTCTCCCTTAGGAGGGCACTCAGGATTTTTAAAAACTTACCATAAGGTCAAGAAGGAATATTTTTAGGATGGCCTTCAATCTGATATTCAAAATTTTCTGGCATAATGTTTTGTTTTCCAAGAAGATAAAGTTGAGAAAATTAATACCTCAGGTCTGTTACAACCTTTATCCATTCCAAGTCAATGTTGGGAGGAGGTTTCAATGGATTTTATCACAGGTTTACCCAAATCCGAAGGAAATACTGACATCATGGTGGTAATTGATCGACTTACCAAGTATGCACAATTTTGTTCATTATCTCATCCATTTAAAGCTAGTATAGTTTCTACTCCATTTATGGAAGCAATTCAAAAGCTACATGGAAACCCAAAGATTATTGTAAGTGACAGAGATCTTGTTTTTACAGGAAGTTTTTGGAAAAATTTATTTTCTTGTTTGGGTAATCAATTAGCTCAAAGCTCATCATAGCATCCTCAATCTGATGGGAAAACTAAGATAGTGGAAAAATGTTTGGAAGGATATTTTCGTTACTTTGTATATGATAAACAGACAAAATGAGTCCAGTGGTTACCTCTGGCTGAATGGTGGTATAAAACTTCCTTCCATACTGTACAAAAAATGACCCAATTTATGGAACTTTATGGATATCATCGAACCTCTATCACATTGTATTTATTCTAAGGTTTAAGTAGTGGAATATTACATCGAGCATCAACAAAAAGTTCTCCAACTCTTAAAGGATAGCCTCACTTTGGCACAGAATTGAATGAAACAATAGACATAACATCGCAGTGAAATTAGTTTTGATGTAGGCGACTGGGTATTTTTACGGCTACAACCATACAAAAAAATGTCCTTTAAGCAAGCTAAGAAGGATAATAAATTATCACCAAAGTATTGTGGTCCTTACAAAGTGTTGCAAAATTTTGGTATTTTGTCATACAAATTGAGCTTCTTGCATCTTCCTAAGTGCACCCATTTTTCCATGTTTCATGCTTAAACAAGGTTATAGGTGATGAGCTCCCAATTCAAACAATATTTCCAGAACTTGACGAAGAAGGAAAAATCATATTGGAACCTGAAGCAGTCACGAAAACAAGAACTTGATAGCTATGAAATCGATCGATTTCCGAGTATCTCATCAAGTGGAATAACTTAATCGTTGAATATTCGACATGGGAGGATGATAATTTTATACAGAAGCATCCAAAAGTACTCAAGGATTGAGGACAACACTTTTTTGAAGGAGAGGGGCATGCTAGGTTCCTATAATACAAGTGTATCCCTTTATTTTTATTGTTAGTGTAGGCCCCTTATTGTTATTGTTGTGCCCATGTAGTCCCCATATTGTTATTATTGTGCCCCATACAAGCCCACTATTTTTATTGTTGCACCCTTACATTATTATTGTTATGTCAGCTAGGATTATATTGTGACCCCTTGGAATCCTATATATAGAAAGGAGGTTTTTTCATTTGTATCATCCAATAATTTTTCATTTATGTAATTTAAAGGAGGGTTCCCACTTGAAGAGGATGATTTCTAAGTCACTGATCTATCTTTTCTATTTTATGAGCTGGTTTCATAACAACCTAAAAAATGGAACACCTACTCTTAAAGATTGGAAACTATTAATGTCAAGTACATATTACTCTCCTACACATGAAGATTAGTAAACATTTCAAGACTCCATGCATGTATTTCCAATGAACATCTCAATTATTTTTCATAATAAAACAATGCTTAAAAAATTGAGCATGTCAGTTGCGCTTTTCTTTGCAAAGAAACAAAGGCAACAACCTTATACTACAACAGAATATGAACATCTAGACACAAAGGTACTGTTATGCACTGAAGAGAAATTTTTACTCACCAGAAACTTGTTGGTACATGCAGGCCTTGTTAATGGTGCACTTGGAAAAGTCGTTTAAATTTTTTAAGCGTCGGACTCGAAGCCCCCAAAGTTTCCATCCTTCGTGGTAGTTGACTTCAACTAATACAAAGGAAAACCATCGAACATTTCACACCCAATTTATGTACTCATTTCCCCCCTCACAAGGGGTGCACGTTAACAGATACCACTTTGAATGGCATGGGATTTAACGATACAAAATGCACAAGGAATGACATTATAAAAAGCAACAATAGACATTCGCCCCAAAGAACACCAAGGTTTAACATTCACTACCATTTCAAGAATAAGTAATTGTCATACCTTCAAATTAATCCATAATTTCAATTCTCACGGATCTCACGCATGCAAGAGAATCCATATTTAAAACGTGGACAACAAGAAGAATCATTTCTCGCATCAAAATTTGTGCGAGAGTACACTCTAGCTAACCCTTTGCTCTATCTTCCAAATTTATCCATGGTAAACATCACTTGCTACTTAACCAAATTTCATATATGCTTGCTTGCTATTACATTTAACCTCATATTGTTTTACTCTTATTTAGAAAAAATGTTCATGTTTACTTTGATTTTTTTTTCATACAAAAATAATTCTCTCACTCTACACTTCCACTAACAATTACTATTTCTCTCTTTTCATGACCAACAGATATGTATACGAACTACTTAAATATGCTCTATGCATATTGTCTAGAAATTCAATAGTAGGTACTTACATTGAATGATATACAAGTGAGGTTCATGCCCATACAATTACTGCATCTTCATCATTTGTGCCAAACTATTATCTTGCTACGGAAGATAAGGAAAATACTGAGAAAAAAAAACGATCCACATCCATGAAAGTGATGCACAAAGGAAAATACAGGTTGAATGGAAAGAATGGCATTCACCTCTTTGCACCACAATAAACATCAATTGGTGTTGTCGATGTCATGCCTCATCATGTATATATGATTAGTTACTTACTATAAATTATATTTATATGAAAACACATACTTTTATTGTAAAAATGTTTAGTATTCACCATCTAGTACATCTCTATGTATATCAATCATGTTTCATTGAAATACTAAGTCATTATGTATAATTTAAAAAAAATCCATTGCATAGCATGTATAATATTGTTGCTAATTTTTTGTTAATGATGATCAACCCTGTATATGTCTAATCTTCCATTGACACCACATACTTACTATTGAGAACAACCATTAATTGAAAGTTATGTATGAATACTTGTTAATGTTATTACTTTCAATTAAATCTCTTTACACACAAGTTATTATCATCAAGCTAGTGACTCGAGTTTTCAATGTTTGTAATTACATTAATAACTTATTGATACAAATGATGTATCTCTCATTTCATGTTGTTAAACTTGTTTATATTTAGATGTAAATCATAGTTTTATTAGTAATCAATCAACATCAGCTTTTCCATTAATATCAAGCTCACAAATACATGTTCTAAGGAAAATTTCTAGAAACACTCAAATACTGGAATGAGATATTGAAAAAAACGCCTACATTCTTCTTGTGTATGAATTGAAGTTTCTCGCAAAATGTTAATTTCAAAATATTATTTCAAAATCAATAATGAACTCATTTTATTGTTTCTAAATGAAATATGATGCAATGAATCCTCATTTTTTATGCTCATATTTTTTTACTCATATTTAATTTTATTTTATATGGCAACTGGATGTGATCCATTAAGTAAATATCTCTTTAAGCCTCCTCACATAAAACTATGTGAATAATCATAAAATGAAATTCTGCGAAATTTTATAATTGAGTTATGTTCTCTGGTATGCCCCTCCTTTCTTTTTTCATTAAGTTGTGTGAGCCTTGAAATGAGACACAAGGGAATCTAAGCCATCAATAGTTTGCACCACCCCATCACCCGCTATTTTATGTCCCTAGGATTCATATGTTTTTTTTCTTCTGTTGAGTAAATATCATGGAAAATTTAAACTAATGACCTTTTTTCATGGAATGAGTTGACAATAGATACATTCACCATCAAGCCAAACCCCTGTAGGTTGAGTTATGTTCTCTTGTATGCAACCTTTCCTGTTTCCTGTTACTTGTGTGCAATGTTTTAATTTTTTTGATAAATCAAATTTTATGAATTTTTTTGTGCCTTCAAGTGGTTGTTCTATATTTTAATTTTTTTGATACGTTAAATTTTATGAATTTTCTTGCTCCTTCAAGTGGTTGTTCTATTTGTCAAAGATGGAAACCAAAGATGAAAGATTAAATGCTTATGGCTTGAGCTTTGATGGAGGGGGATATTCTTGCGTCACATGGGAGTCCCACAACTTCAACAATCTCTGGGGTTTTGAGGACATTAATCCCATTAATTGCTTGCATGAATTTAAAATGAAAATTTTCTAGTGATGGGATCATTTTACCAAAATTTTCACGGTTTTCGATTAAATTAAAATGTTTCAGTGATGATGGGATCATTAATATCTGAAAAACTTATTAGGGGTTTGTGAATGAAAAACATAAGTAATCAAAAAAAAAATTCTTCTTGTTTTTTCTCTCGAATTATGTTAAAATGATTCATAAATTTTTCAAAATCATGATTTTTAGTGAAAAAATATATTCACTTTTACGATACTCTATGCAAATATGTGTTTATTTGCAGGTCTCTGCCTTCTTTTCCCAAATTAAAGAATACTGCTTGATATGCCATAAAATGTATCACTTGTTAGTTCCAAATTTATTCCATACTCATGGAATATGGAACTTAAAGAAACATCCTCAAATATTTCCCATCGATCAAGAGAAGGAAGATGGTCTCTAAATTTCCATATTCCCTTTCTCTTTTTCTTGTCTAGGTTTATTATAGACACCTTCTTAGCAGGGATTCCTGTGATTGAAATCTTGCCAATTCCTTTGTTTCTAGGCTAGAAAATTCATTCAATTTTTCCTCTTAAGCTACTTTGAGTGTTTATTTTGAAGTATTTCATCTTCATATTTTCATTTTTTCTTCAACAAAGTACCAGCAAGAAGTTCATCACTCAGATTTTTTCTCATACTCGAGACGTGATTTATTCTTTACTTGTTCTTCACTATTTTCATCCTTTCTCCAAATGAAGTTACATCTCTTAATAGACTTGAACTTTGTGAGTATCAACTTCTTATTCAACTTTTTCCATTCAAGTTAATCTTTCCAATAGTTGTTTTAGTTTTATTTTCACATTCAGTATCATAACTTTCATAGGGTAAAGGTTAATTATCTCTACTGCAAGTTCCTTCTTTAAATTTTTCTATCCTTAAAACATCATATTTTTAAATTTTTGTTCCAATTTTTTAAATTTTTCATCCTTTGGGTCCAGTTCAAATCACAACTTTTCCAATTCAACAATTCCAATTTAACAATCCTATCAGCCTCTCTTTTCACCTTTTGGAGAAATTTCTAGTTTAGACTACTTGAATTTATGGCGAAGTTCACTAAAAACAATTGGAATAAATTTGCATGGCTTTTATTTAAAGTATTGATTGTTAATTGTGTCGTGTGATTTGTAAAGAAAAGTATCAAGACCTAACTTGATGGGCGTAGACACATCCATATTAATTTCAATTCAAGGTAGCATATATCGCTTTTATATGATTTTTTTCTATTAATAACAATTAATTCTTATATTTTTATGTTAATTATTATCTACAACATAAATTTGGGTTATATTTTTTTATTTGTATATTAACATTATTGATTAAAATTCTCATCATTTTAATAAACAAAAATATATTTTTAATTTTTTCCAATAAAATTGATTGAAGACCATCATTCATTGATGGTTACCTATGCAACCTATCTTATGTTGAAAATTATCTAGAGAATAGCTTGTTGTGTAAATAAAATCCATGGTAGGGGATTGAGTGAACTATGCGATCACAAAGAGTTGCAGTGGCAGGTCACTCAAGAGTATGGAACCTCCCCACAATAACAACAATTACTAATGACACATCAACAATTCGAGTCTTTGGGCAGTGCCCCAAAAATAAGGGGATGACTAAATATGTTGTTCTCATTTATTATTAATCTATTAATTAACAATTTAAAAATATTCAAACATAGATTATATACTTGTAGTTGGGTAAGGATTAACAATCAAATAGAATGAAACTACAATTATATCGTTATCACAATCCATTTAATAAAATATGAATCTAATTAGTATAAATTTTAAATATAAATGGATGATCCATAAAACGGATTTTCAAATTTGGGTTTATAATATTAATCCCTTGGGTTTAATATTATTTCATTAGGTTCATAATCCCTTGGGGTCTTAGTATTAATCCCTTGGGTTTATAATATCAATCCTCTAGGTTTATTAATCTAAGAGTTCATATTCGTAGGGTTTAATATTACTACTTTTTTTATTATTCCCTCAGGTTTATTAATCTAAGGGTTCACATTCCTAGAGTTTAATTTTATTCCCTTAACTTTATTAATCTAAGGGTTCATATTACTAGGGTTTAATAGCATTCCCTTGGGTTTATAATCCCTTGTGTTTATAGCATTAATCTCTTATTTTTATTATTTTTTTTCAGTTTATAATATCAATCATTTCAACTATGGTCAACCATATTTTATAAAATCGATCATGGTCCAACGTCACATTCTGTCAAATATTGTCTTAATATCAAAATCAATCATGGTCCAATGTCACATTGTGACAAAGATTGTCTTCATATGAAAATTAATCATGGTCAACCATGGCTAACCATGGTCCAACATTGCATTGTCACAATGAATGTCTCAATATGAAAATCAACCATGGTCAACCGTGGGCAATCATACTTATTTTGGGGTTTATAATCCCTTGGGTTTATAATATTAATCTTAGGATTTATAATCTCTTGGGTCTATAATATTAATCCTAGGGTTTATAATCCTTCTGATTTATAATATTAATCCATCATATGTATAATAATATATTAGAGTTTATAATCCTAGAGTTTTTGGAATTAATACTAAAAACTGAAGGGATTATAAACTAAAGGGAACAATATTAAACCCAAGGGAATAATATTAAAACCTTGAAATATGAACTCTTATAAATTATTAAACCCAAGGGATTGATATTTTAAACCCAAAAGGAATAATATTAAACCTCATGAATATTAATGCTTGAGTTTGTAATATTAATAATCTTTTGGGTTTTTTATATTAATCCCAAGGGTTTTAATATTAATGTGTTGACTTTAGTGATTTCTTAGGTTTCTAATATTAATAATCCCTTAGATTTTTAATATTAATTCCTTTGGTTTATTATTATTCTCTTAAATTTTCAATATTTATTTCTTGTGTTTATTAATTCTTTGGTTTATTGATTCTCTGGATTCATAATATTAATCTTATTAGCTTCTTAATCTCATTAGATTTATAATATTAATCTCATTAATTTCTTAGTTCCTTGGGTTTATAATTCGTTGACTTTATAATTTTAGATCTTTTTATATTAATCTTAGATTTGATATATTAATATAGCATATTAAATTTATAATATAACCAATTAAATTAACGGATATAAGATATATCAATAGCATTTATTAATATAATCATACTAGTATAATATTAAATAAATAAACTTCACAACATTCAAAATTAAATTATATATTATAAGTAATTACTTATAGTTGGATAAAGATTAACAATCAAATAAAGGAGACTATAAATTATATCATTATCACAATCCATTTAATAAAATATGAATCCACTTATTATAAATTTCAAATACAAATAGGTTATCCATAAAAATGGATTTCAATTTTGTTTATTTTTATTATAATAACTGAAATATACCTTGAAAACTTTTTACTTGAAAATTCCGAATTTCTATTTGACGACATAATTTCTATTTTCAACGGTTGTGCAGTAATTGAATATATTGTAATCACAGGGTTTTGCACCAATAAATAGCCGTCAATAGTGACCCGAAACTCCGCCATGAATCCCACTTAATGCGTAGCCCCAAGACCCGCAAGATGCCGACAACTCCGCAAGCGCAATTGAAGCGCAGCGGGCAGCGGAGCCTTTCTCTGTCTCTGAGAAAAAAAGAAATATTAATATCACCCACGACTTGAATCATTGGCCTCCGCCGCCAAGGCTTTATATGTCATGAGTAGTGGTACCAAAGTGAGACACAAGTCGTAGCGCTGATTGCGCATCAATAGACTTTGCAATGTTTCATCGAGTTGAGATTCGCGACTCAAAAATTCCAGCCACTCCGCAAAGCAACATCAACTCCGCCTTCTCTACGTTCACAGACTCACTTCGCGCACCTCGACCGATCCATCTTCACGGAGTTCACGCAAAAGATATTGGGCGTGGTCCCATGTCGGCGACAAGAAAAACTAACTTTAGCAGTTAGGGCAGACCCACAAGCATGTGGGGGGCGCGCAGGACAATCAGCTAATAATTTCGAAGTATAAATATGAGACCTTACTTCTCGCAATTTCATCAGCGCCCACTCTAGTTCTGTCCGAGCTCAATATCGAAGATATAATCGATAATGGCGCTCAGAATGACCAAAGTCTTGTGCATATATATGATTTGTTTGAGTCTGCTTCTCTTTAACATTGAAGCACGAGAGAGTAGATTCTTTAACAAGGAGCCTGCGTACGACAACCCCAATGGTGGATCAAATACCGGCGGGTATGGAGAAGGTTACGTCACCAGCAGCGATCGCGGTGCGGACGACGCCTTCGAAGCCGGCTCGGGCAATGGCTACGGTTCTTACCGAGGCCAGGGAAACGGTAATGGATATGTATATGGCAACAGCGAGACTTCCCGCGCCGGTTCTGGTAGCGGTGCTGGCTACGGAGAAGCCGGTAGCAGATACCCGCGTTCGGGATCCGGTCGAGGTAGCGAATACTATTCAGGAAATGGGGCTGTGAACGACGATAGCGGATACGGTGGAGGCTCTGGGGACGATAGTGGCTATCGCCAGTCTCCTGGCAAAGCTTATACGACGTACCCTCCTGGCTCTAACGGTGGCTATGGAGAAGGTGGTAAATACGGCTCGGGCTACGGTGGGCGTTCGGAAAAGAGCGGGGCCTATGGTTCAGGTTACAGTGGTGGCAGCTATGTCACCGGCTCTGGTAATGGAAAAGGCTACGAAGCTGCCTCTGGCTATGGCTCTGGATCTGGCAATGGCAACGGAGAATATGGTGCCAACAGCGGTTACGATAGGGAAACTCCTTAACTTCATATATTTGTCCTTGAAGAGTGTTCCAGGGGATTTTGTAATAAAGCCGTGTGTCTGTGTCAGTTATACTTACAAATATATTCAGTGGAGTTTCCGCGATGGTGTTTACAGCCACTTTCATCCTAGAAGGAGATTTTGTCGTGATTTTCTTAAACATCGTTCTCAATCTGTTGTGATATATTATAATTCCTTTTATATTATAGTTCCTTTTAGGAACGGTTTAGTTTATAAAATATAAATTGTTACAACTAATAATAGTATATTATAATTCTAATTCCTTTTAGGAACGGCTAGTTTATAACATGTAAATTGTTACCACTAATAATAGTGCAGATATATTTAAATGTTTTTGGGTGGGACAATATATTTTTTTCGAAGAAAAAAAATAAAAATTAATTAAATTATGATTTTATTTAAAATAATAATAGTTATTGTTGACGAAAAAAAAAGTTAATAGAGAAATTAGATATATATAGAAATTTACCTTTTTATTATGGAGATCTCAAATTTGTTAATAGATTTTGTTGCAATACTATGACTTATCAATAACATATATCCAAAAAATCATAAGTCATTTAGTATTATTTTTTTAATTAAAATTTCTAATTAAAAGAGAAAAAATATTATTTTGCAAATAAATCTCAATCTTTCATTGTGTATATTGTTAAGAATATTCTATAATATTTTATGAAGGTTAAATTCATACAATCCACCAAATAATTATTGATAATTAAATTAAATTATGACATCACTATTTCAAAATAGACATGTTTATTAATAATATATCTCATTGTTGCTACAATTAAAAAAATCATAAAAATTAACTACTTTATTATTATTATTATTAAAATAACTAATGCATAAGTGATATATGTGTGTGTTTCCTCCTCAAATCAAGTTCAAATCCTAGATGGAGGTGGGTCCCTTGTCCTACAAACAAAGGGGTCTCATACACCAATTTGGTGTCTCGTTTGGTTGTGACCTTAAAATTAAATTATATATATATATATATATATATATATATATATATATATATATGGAGATTCTTAATTTATAAATAGTCTTTTTTATAATACTATGGATTATCAATACCACATTTCAAAAAAAAATTGACTCACTTCCTATGTCACTTGTTCATATGATATTTTATTTTAATTAATTAATTTAATTAAAGGGAAAGAAAGGGCATAACTACTTTGTAACATTTTATTTGTGAATACTTCTAAAAGTATTATAGAATATTCTATTGATGTTAAATCCTTATCATTCATCTAATAATTATTAATAATTAATCTAAAATTTTGAAAGCTCTATTACAAAAAATCATAACTCATTTCATATGACACTTATTTATATGCTATTTTTTAATTAATCAATTTAATTAAAGGGAAAAATGGTCATTACTACTTTGAAGATAAATCTCAACATTTGATTTGTTAATATTACTATGAATATTCTAGAATAATCTATAGAGATTAAATCTCTATTATTCATCTCATAATTATTAATAATTAAATTAATATTTTAGAATTTTTATTTTAGGAAATCATAATTCATTTGATATTTTTTTAATTTATCAATTTATTTAAAGGAAAAAAAAAAAAAACATAACTTTAAAGATAATTTTCAATTTTTTTATTGAGAAATATTACTATAAATATTATAACATATTTTATAAAAATTAAATACTTATTATTTATCTCATAATTATTAAAATTTTAGAAACCATATTTCGAAATAAACATACTTAAGTATAAAAATATACTCTTTAATGGATACTTATTTATCTTTTAAAAGAAGGGAGCACTTTTTTTTTCCCTAAATCCATATTATTTCTTTTGCAGTTAAACATTTAAGGAAGCTATTTCAAATTTCCGAGTTACAATTCAAATGTTACAGTTACAAACGGTTAGGAAAACATATTAGATATGAACGATATGAAAGCGATGTTTACAAAAAGGTAGCATCTTATTTGGACGACAGGTAACATGATGAAATATGACAACTCCAACCATGAGTCGAGCATGGTTCGTCATAATGATGATTGATACATACATGTAAGAAACATGTGCAAAACATTATTGGTAAAAAAAGAATAGACCAAAATAGTAAAAGAAACATAATTAAAATCTATATAAAATTGTATTTGTTTCTAATCTTAATTGTAATAGTATTTATTATTTTATTTTTTTACTGCATATAAAAATATTATTGGAGTATTATTATTTTTAAGATGACCATGTCCATATAAACATATAAATATTGGGTGGGTTAAGCCATACAACTTTTTATAATATTTTTTGTTTGTAAATGAGAAAAACACTTTATATTATGATAAGATAAAAATTTACATCATAGTTAGCTGGTCTGTTACACTAGAAATTAGACCAGCTGTAATAGAATAGTGTATTTTTTTCAGAATTTAACGAAGCTAGTCCAAAGCATATTCTCTCTACGATACTTTTTAGACATATCAACAAAATTCACTTTCCTA
The DNA here is from genome assembly GCA_034641835.2 of Pinus albicaulis. NCBI lineage: Eukaryota > Viridiplantae > Streptophyta > Pinopsida > Pinales > Pinaceae > Pinus > Pinus albicaulis. Next base: position 1,216,994,600 of record CM076580.1, read on the forward strand.
GTGAAACATAAACATTTACACCATACTAGAGGTCTAAGCGAATACTTATCTTTCAGATCTAGACCTGTAGACCTACAGAAATAAAGTGAAATTAAACCAAGAAACAAAATAATTTATCGAGGGACAATTATGGAGTCTCCTCCACACCTAAACAAGATGCAGGTGTAGATTTCTCCATTGGGGTTGTTACCGCAGTCATTGCTGATGTTACGTCCACTCTCAGCGCTGTCAGTGGCTCTCGCTACCTCTTTGACCTTGTATTTCCTTAACATGTATGAATCTACAAGTCCCTACCCTAGTGTAATATCCAAGTTATGTATGTACTTCAAGTAAATTTAAGAGGGCAACTCAATCAAGCTCATGATATAGAACCTGGGCATGTAGGCTAGATAAACTAAAAGCATACTCAAACTAGATTAACGAGCAAGATCTCCTTGTGAAGGCTCTAAGAAGGTAAAATAGAGGACTTTGAGGAAGTTAAATAGGTTGGGGGTGAGGTATAAATTTGAGTTGTGGGTGAGGTACATGTATAATGGGTTGAGAAGATATAAGTATCTACCCTTTTCTAGGGCTTCTCCACATCCCATCACGATCCCTAAGCTTGGGCTTCTCAACATCAAATGTGTTCATGTCACCAATTTGATCATCCTGTAGGCTTTCAATGTTGACCACCCTCTTGAGTGCCTTCTCAACCCCCTTCAGGCTCTGTTCAATTGCTTTCATCTGCATATGGTATTCCATCTGCTCCTTGATTATTTCTTCTGCTACCTCCACATGTAGCTTTTCGACTAATGTTTTAACATGCCAAGTTGTTTTTACAAATCTCGTGCACATAGTTTGTCTCGTGCAAAAATTCCCCGCGTCGAATATCCAGTCGAATTCCTCTTCAATCCTATCATCCAAGGTGTTTCTCCTGAACCACTTTACTTCATTTTCCCAAGCCTCAATAATTTATGTGCCTCGTGGAGGGACGGTTGCATGAAAATTGAGAGTTGCCTCCTTTCCCGAATTCTCTAATCTTTCTCTCTTGCGAGGCAAGGATCCTTGAGCTTCCACTCTTGACCTTCCCCTTGGCATTTCACTCTCGTTTCTTGCCGTAAATATTTTGGGTGTCACATATCTCTGATAACCAAACTTTCTCTCCTTACTTCTCTCCTTCATTTCTTTCAAACCCATCACAGCGGCTCCCATGCCACAACCTCCCTTCACACATAAAGGAAAAATCCATATCACATCAATCCTCCCCATAATTTGGGCATCTTCGCTATTCATTTCCGACCATTTCTGTTTACTAATTTCATTGCAGTGGAATCGTGTGAGAATGGGAAAATCCTCCCTCTCATTTGCGTCTGCATATGGTTTGTACAGGCCCATTATAGTCATGGTTATGTAGAAGTACTTCATCACAGTGTGCTTTCTCCTTCCCCCCTTCTTCAATCGTCCATTCTCATAAATACCACCTCCCGGCAAACTATTATGAAATCGTGGCTTCCACTCTTTCCCATCAGTTACCGTCATGTCCTTCGTCCCTTGTTGACATGTACCTCCTCGATCTTCCCTACTTGCTACTTCTCCACTCATTTATATCATAAAAATTTCCTTTTGCGAGGTGGGTATTGTTATCTTCCTAGCCACCCCATGTTCTTCATAATGCTCCTCTGATATGGGTATATCTCTCATCTCCAATGCCCGACAATTCTTCTTGAGCTTCCCTTCCACCGTTTGTTCCCAGGTCATTTCAGTTATAACTTTGGAGCTCTCGACCCCTTCGTTTGCCACTCTGTCTGCAAAAGCATTTGTCGAGTGCCTAACTAATGTGAATTCCACTATTTTTATCTCTTCCAAGTGATCCTTAATTCTATGAATAATTTGGCTAAGACACAAATTTCTTGTGACTTTACTCAACGGGGTGCCATATTGCAATATTCATGTCGCCTGGATGGTTAAAACTAAGTCACCCTCTACTATTACATTTACCTTCATTTCATGTCACAATGTTTCCAATCCTTGTTCTAGAGCCTAGAACTCTACTACGTTGTTTTTGGCTTGTCCCATGTTAATGAATTATAAACTCAGTATTTTTCCAGTCCAATCCCTAATGATTCCTCTCGCACTAGCCTTTCCTAGGTTTCTTTTAGCTGTCCTGTCGAAGTTAAATTTATAGAAACCATCGAAATGTGCTTTCCACTCTGTAGTGCCTATCCTTATACGAATTTCTTTGGTTTTTAGGATATGTTCACTGAGCTAATCAGGGGAAGAAAAACTTCAATATTCTTGCTTCCTTAGGTGATCACTGATCTTTCGGGGTTTGAAATCACTTGCTACTAATTGTTTCCTTCATTTGACGTTGGATTTCTTCCATCAGTTTTGTTGCATGGAGATTTATATCTTTGAAGATTCTACGGTTGTGTTCCTTCCAAAGTGACCAAAGTATGAACCCCATAACCAAATTCCAGGTCATATTAACCACTTCATTCTTGGTATATTGCAATCGCCATTTTTTAATTGTGTCTTAAATGTTTTCTTTGTTTCTATCAGTTTTTTTGTAAATAATAGCCAGTCAGTCCCATAAAGCTTATGTGTATCTACAAGTGTTCAACAAATGGTTTATATTTTATTCTTCTCGCACACATCGGAGGCACCATGATGAACCTATAACTCCTTTATTTTTCAAATTATCCCAAGTTACCACCTTTGTGTGTAGAATTAAACATAGGAATGTTTTAATTTTCATCCAGTGAGAAGCCTCCCAAATTTTTCTCTAGATAGGGTCATGGATTTCAATATTTTTGGCTCTAAGATTAAAATTTACTTTCTTGAGGTTGAAATCCCCTCCTTGTCGTTTCCCCCATATGAGTTGGTCTCAGTCTCCATTTTCAAAAAAAATTCTTTTGTTTAGATTTTCTGTGATATCTTGAATTTCTTATTTTCTTAGATTTGTCTGTCGAAGGATGTTTAAGTTCCATGCTCTCCATTTTCCATTTATTAGCTCTAGAGCCAGAAAATGGTGGACCTCTTTGAGTTCAAGTCTCTTTGTGGCGTCCTATAGACTTCTCCATTCTCGTTTATTTAATCTCGGTAGTTGTTTCCAAGCATTATCTCATAATTGGGCATTCTTTCCATTTCTTATTTCCCAAAAGCTATGCTTTTATATTATATCCCTGTTGATCACTGTTATATTCCAAATGGTTGACCCCGGGATTGATCCCGTGAGCCTTAACAGGTTTTTTGTCTGACAATTTGGAGCATATTTCACTTTCCATAATTTCGCCTAGGCCTCTCCCCTCTCGTTAACCATTTCTGCCACCATTTGGCTCCATTTTATTTGTTAATTATCTCAGGGTCTTGTATCCCAAGGCCGCCCACCTACTTGGATTTGCATGTCGTGTTCCATGCAACCAATGCCCTTTTTCTTTTTTCCTTTACCCCTGTCCACACGAAGTTTGTTTCTATCTCCTTCATTTTTTGTAGTACTACTTTGGGTGCAGGAAGAACAGATATCATGTATCCCAGGATAGCTTGAAGCACCACCTTTACTAGCATCAACCTACACAACAAATTTAGTGCTCTCACCATCCGTTTCTTGACCATGTCTTCTAGGTTGGATATGACCTTTTTCCAATTGGAATTTTTCCAGGCTTGTGTCATTAAGGGTACTCCAAGATATTTGGAAGGGAAGGACTTCCTCTAGAAACCCAGGATAGCTGCTAGATTTATCTGGATAGCAATGTGAGTGTTTAAAAATAAAATCATGGATTTAGACAGGTTTAAATCCATACATGACACCTTCATGAAGGTGGTCATAAAGGTTTTGTAATTACGGGCCTCCTTAACTGTGGGCACACCATGCAACATGGTGTCATCTAAAAATTGATGGTGAGTGGTTACCTAAGTATTGTTGTGCAACTTCAGCCCTAGAATATTCCCTTCTCTAATATCCGTTGTAATTGCTCTTCCAAGTTCTTCCATAATTAATATAAATAGGAAGGGAGACAATGGATCTCCATACTAAATTACCCTGGATGGGAAGAATGGTTTTGAAAGGGATCCATTAGGAATAAGCGAAAATTTGGGTGAAGACACCATTTCCATATGAAATAAGAAAATTCTCTAGAATTCTTACTAGCCTTGGAGATTCCTCTTGAATACCTTATGCATAAATCACAAACATCATCATATGATAGCTGAAAAACATCACCCTTTCCTATTAGATTTAAGAGTTCTAAAAATTCGTCTTTGATTCCTTTGAGTAGGAGTGTTTTTAAGATCTCTTTTTCCAAATTCTTATGCTTTGAATTTTGAAGCTTGTATTTAAATCCCTCCACATATTTCTCCAAGATTTCATCTTCCCCTTATATCATACTGAAAATATCTTCACTTTCCTTGCAATAGTCTTGGTACTTCTTCAAGAATACATTCTTCACGTCCTCCCATGTTTGAATGCAGTTCCTACCAAGGATGATGAACCATCGGAGAGCTGCTCCTTTTAGAGTAAGAGGAAACACTTTCAACCTTTTATCATTAGTAAAATAACCATATCCTCTACAAAGTACTTCAAACTCAAATAAGAATGTATCTGGGTCCTCATTTTCCAAACCATGAAAATTTGGTAGAGAATATGGGGGAATTATTTTCATTTTTGTCACTCCTCCTAGATCTCTGATAGGGAATTCAAAAGTAGCAATGTGAGCCATTTCTTACCATTATAGAAGATGTTCTTCATGTGTTTCCTTAAGGCTCCTCCTTCAAATGTTCCTGTTAATTGGTTAGTGGAATGGGTGGTGCTTAGATCACCACTTAAGTGAAATGATAAGATTTCTTCAAATTTCTACCTTTTCTACTTAGTCATTCATAAAAAAAAAAACACTAACCTATTTAACCTCTATGAATTTTTCGAAAAGTGGGTTGTTGAGCAAGTGTTTTACTTGCTAGTTACGTAGGTTCTTACCGCATGTTTTTAATACCCAATTCTTTTACAGTAAAAAGAAATTACTTTTAAACACTCTCCCTAGAATCAAATTATGTATCTACAACCAAATATTAGTGTAGTAGTTCTATTTGACTGCCTTGCCTGACAACGACAACAAAATGTTGGGCAAAATTAATTTCTTAATAAAAACAACTAATCACCTAATCATTATTATCAACCAAGGAACATCTTTTTATTTCAAAGGCAATCTGAAAAATATATGCATAGAAAATACCAGTAACTAACACTGGTTCTATAAGATTGTGTTCTACACTATCAAGCTCATTCGAAAAGAAATGAAACATAAGACTCGAAAAACAATACTGAATCTCAAAGCTAGAAAGTAAATGACAAGAAAATAATTATGCTAATCACACGACTTGAATTAATACTAAATTAACTCACATTTTTGAATTGTAAATTTAAACTATTACACTCAACATAATTCAAGTGTTAATCCATAGCTGAAAATTAAATGAAATCTACAAATTGTAAGAAATAACAATCTGGAAAATGCAGCAAACAACAAATCACTTAAAAGAAACAAAATCTAATTTAAATAACAACAATTGAAACTCAAAGAAACAAGAACGCAAATAAACTACTTTAGATGTTTAAGAAAGCACCTCGTCCAAGGTAGTGGACCCAACTGCCCAAGACTCAGTTTTTCCTTGAGAAGAAACTAAGATCAGATTACAAGTAACAGATGTAAAATTCAATAGATAACTTCCTTCATTAAAATATATGAGAGAAATAATTGCATCAGAATGAAGCTATTGGATCTCTCTCAAGTTCAACAATTATTCATCTTGTTTCAATTCGTTCATCCAACAAATTTTCATATGTTCATTCCCATCCTCCAATATTTCGAGATTTTTCATATGTTCCTCTCATATTATTCTCCCTATTTTATCTATGGTTTCATTTAAATACATAAAGAACAAAGGGAAATTACAACTAATTTGATTACAAAGTGATTTACCATTACAATTGGAGATTTTCTACAACAAATTGATAAACAAGATCAGATATGAAATATCATGACTCAGCTGGAACACGTCGAAACTTGTATTGCAATTGGAATAATTTGGAAAACGGCCACAACAGTAAATATGAGAAAATCGCCTTTAGATAACCTTCCGTTTATCTCAATCAAAACTGACTTTTGGAAAACTGCATAAATGAAAATTGAACTAGTCTATTCTGCACAAAACCCATGTCTTCGATTTTCAAGATTCATTTTAATTTGTCCGAAATAGCCAATGCAAAACCGTTACTTTTTATCCCAATGAATTTATGAGTTGGAATAGTTAGAGATTGAATTTCCAATCTGGAAGAGATCTTGGAGGCTAAAAATGTGAGTGATGTTATAACAGATTAATATTTTTTTTTGACAAAATCATGTGTAATAATTATCAATTTATTAGAATTAAAGGAGAATATGTATTACTTACCCATAAGAGCATAAATTATTATAAAATGGAATTAAATGATAAATTATGGTAAAGAATGTGATAAATAATGGTAGAAATGGATTAAATAGATGTTAGAAAGTGGTTATAATAATGACATATTTGCGGCCCAACAGTAATCAGCTCCCACTTTTTGTTATCTCCTCTTTACTGATGTGACATCCATTCGTGGCATGCAACTCCGCCAGCTTTTTAGTTCCACTGTCGAGGGTGGCCAAGTTAACTGACCACCTTTTTATTATTAAACCATCTCTTCTCGAAAATGATTCATTTAGTAAATTTGTGCATAGTGAGAGGGTGAGGGAGTCATACCTGAGCCTTACCTGGTTTCTAATTAGTTGCATGATTCTTCATGCAGAGAGCTAGAGCACTGGATTTCACAGAGGCTTCCTTTATTTTGATGTGTTTTTAATTGTTGAGTGAAGTTCTTACTGTGTTTATTTTCTATGTATTTTTTAGGTACCTCATGGAGGCCTCAAGTTGATGTCGTTTATGGAGCATTCTCTTTGTAGTCCTATGGTGATATTTAGTATCATATCTTCAACCTTTTTCTACTGCTCGAGATGTGCTAAGTTGTGGTAAAATGTTCTGGTGTATGCACAAGTGTGATATAGGAAGAGATCATCTTCTTGTAGCACTCCCTTTTTTACATGTATGGGGCTCAAAATTCATAAGAAGGTGAGAAAATGGTGTGGCAATGTTGGGGGTAATGTCAGGATATTGATGTAGTGGTGTGTTTTAGGAAAACCATGAAACAAGAGGCCCTGTGTTTATGTTAAAACAAGTTGTGTCATAATGTTTGAATAGAGGGTTAGACAAGGGGATTTATATGCATGAGATGAACTAATGGTTAGGGATGTTAGGCAAACGTGGGGTGAAATTTTTCATGCCCCTTTCTAGGATCACAGAGCCTTGAGTGAGCACATATGGCCTTGGAATTTTTTCCTATATATTTTTAGTACTTCCTGTACCACTATAGGATGTCCTGTAGCTTTCTAGGACATCCTGTAGTAGTACAGAGATAGAAGGAAATTAGAATTCATTGCTCACATGGTCGTAGAATTTTATGGAGGAATGAGTGTTGGAGTGGGATGTGGAGTGATTAGGTAGAGGAGAGAGAAAGAGAGATATGGAATAATGTTGCACCCTTTTCCATATTATCCTTGTTCAAGAATCATTTAAAACATAAACGCGTTATGCCTTGGTGCCATTTCATTATTTTGTTATTTCTGTATTTTTTTTTTGTTTGAAGGCAGGTGGGTTTCCCCGGGATATTTTTTCACCCCAAAATTATGCCTTGGGTGCCTCTAAGACATTTTAACCCAACTATTTATTTTTTCTCTTTTTCCCATATTTTTTGTTTTTTGTTTTGTTTTTTCTCTGGGATTGCCTCATGGAGGTTTTCAACCCTAGAGTTCACCTTGGATGCCACATAAAGGTTTTCACCTAGGGCTCTTTATTACTTTTATTTTTTCTAGGAGGGTGAGGGATTGGAAGCTATGAGTCTCCTAATTACATTCAACTCTTTGTTTATTATGTTGATGATTTATGTGTTTGACAGGGGCTCTTGTAAATTTTCATCATATAACCATTGGAAATAAGAGGGATCCCCTTCTCATCTATCACTACAAGGAAATAACCCTCTAGCGGAGATTATAACGGAGGTTTTAGTGTTATAAAATTGGCCAAAATTGTAAAAAAAACATTTTCTACAACATCTATTTTCGATAGTAGAGGTTTTGGCTGAGCTTCTAGCAGAATTTCAACACAACTAAAAAAATTGGGTGGTTGAAGGTTGTTCAAGATATTTTTTGCATCGGTGCGTGAATCAAGTGTCAACGCATCAATGTGTTGTACAGTGAATGCACCAGTACTGTAAACCTACCAAGCACCGGGACGGAAAACAAATTTCAAACACCCTGGGGCATTTAGCAACGACTCGGTGCATGTCAGCCACACAGTCGCACTAGGCCAGTGTAAGGTGCATACACTAGGACATTAAGGTGTAAAATCGCACTAGTCCCTATAGGTGATACAATGCACTGGTCTATTAAGTTATAAAAATGCACTGGCGCATTAAAGGAAAACCGCATCAATGCATGCAACGCCTATTGGACCGCCCAGGTGGTATTCGTTGATAAAGCGCACTGGGATTTATAATTGGTATTGGTATTTTTGTGGTAACCATAGGTCGTAGAAACACATCAGTGCATAGTATCATACGAACATACTGGTGCATAGTGACTAAAGCACACCAGGCATTCTAATTGGTATTGGTATTTGTGCGGTGCCCAGAGGTCGTAGAAATGCACCAATGCACATTATCATACAAACACATCAGTGAAAAGTAACTAACATGCATCAGTGTTCATTTTAATTTTTTTAGAAACATCGCCTTGTGGCAGTGAAATTATTGTGATTTTCTTACATTCATTATTCATCAAAAGTCGACACATATCTTATAAGAGTATTCATATCAATTAAATTTTTGTTAGTGCATTTGAATGTGATGTTTGGATAAATTTGTTATATCATATCATCAGATTTCACTTCTCTTCATTATGATATTTAATCATCCACATATTTAATCAATGGTGTAACACTTCACAACGACAATGGGAAATGTAATAGAATAAATTAAAACGTATATATTATATATATATATATATATAAGACACTCTTTGTCATAAAAAATGGGACAGCTATTGGTATCCCTCTGTCTTTCAATTGAGACACTATGTCCATTACATTAAACAAAATGTCTGATTTCTTAGACGAATATTTCAAAAAATACAATGCCTTGCTTTGATATCCAAACATATTGATCATCATTCTTCACTGGAATTATTGTCACTGCTCGAGCTACTTCCATGACTGGGGCTATTTTGAGGAATGTTTTGTTCACTATGTTGATTGCTCTCTTCTTCTTTAACTTCCATCTACAAACATAAAAATAAACTGCAATGAGTGTATATACATTAGTGAGAATAATGAAAATTTCAATATTGAATAATATACATCAATGTAAATTGAAAAGAAATGTACCATAGCAAGAATTGACTCATGAACTATACACATTCTTTCAAAACCAAATTTCATGCGATATTTCCACAATTCATTTGTTGGCACAGCTACATACTTTGTTTCCTACAAGTTTTATACCCCATAAAAAATCATATATTTAATATAAAATATTTTTTTGTTCTATTAATTATAGACGGAGCTAAGTAAAACAAGATAGATGCTTACAAATCCCACAATTAATTTATGATATCCGAACATATACTAACAACCCATATTTAACCTAATTCCAATAAATTCATCTGATGGTTCTTATTTTTATGTTAGCACATGTTTGAAGACATTAAATGATTATTCTTGTAAAACAACTTAAAATATACCAAAATGAAATCTAGTTAAGTTGTTATAAGGAAGTATCAATTACTCACAAACATAGATATCAACCCTTTCCTTCCGTGTCTTCCTGTTTTATGTTCTGAATGGGTTCCATTTTCTTTTCTTTTCTACAAGAAAATAATTAAAAATTAATTTTTAATGTTAAATTGTTTATTTATTGTACCTGATTTAAAAATTCAATGATTACATATTACATTTGAAACACCTTGTTGTTGAGATGGCTCCTTGTGCGATGCAATTATTTCCATTTATTTGACCGTATCCTTATACACCTTTTTGGACATTCCTACTGTCTTATTTTTTATATCAACTTGTTCATCCTTTGATATTTTCATAATATTCTTGAAAACGTGACATGACAATCAACTATTTAAATTTGTATATTGATATATGAAAAGTAAATATAACAAAAGTGATATTTATAGATGATTTATTTTTAGTAATATATACATATAATTTTAGAAAAAACATTTAAAGGAATATTACTTTTTCATTCCTTTTTTTTTTCTTATTGTACATTTGTTCTATTAAAAATCTAACATGTCTCATTGACCAATTCTCTGGAAACTCATCCTGTATTTTAAATAAAATTTGGTTCTTGGAATCATTCGATTGACTTTTGTATTATGAGTGGAAAGAAATTCTATACATTCATTCCACTATATCCCTCAATGTTTTGTAAAAAATTTCCCCCCTTTCATTGACCTCGAGCACCACTCATGAGCTAAGGAGAAAATTATTTTCATTTGCATGTTCTATTTTTTTTTCTTTTCTTAGAACAACATTCATTTTATTAATTTTTGGTCCTTGTATAACACTAAACATATGTGAATTAATAGATTGTTTGAAACATGTTATATACTATTTTTATGTATATTATTAACGAAAAATAAAAAAAGAAACTCATATTGGATCAATAGTATCTTTTCATTCACCTGATTCATCCTTCTGTAATTTTTCCATCAAAATTACCACTACCGCACCGAACATATTAGTGAAACTTTCATATAGTTCAAAAATAATAATTTTTGTAAAGAATTTACAAACAACTTGTATTTTTTTCTTTTCTTGATGTGTTATCAATATTTTTGTTACTTAATATCTTGTCAGCCATTTATTTATCAGTATGAAATATGTACCATACCATTCATTAATATATTTTATAAATAAATCACAAAATTTTTAGGTAAAAGAGAAATCAAGAAAACATTGTGTCTTTCAAGCAGTACGCACCAAAGGCGATGCAACATGTTCTTATAAACACAATGCCAAAACAATAGAAACATCATACGGTGTTCTCTGTCAACAAGGAGACCCAATCCATTATATTTTAACCAGTGCACCAATTAACACTGAAAAATCAATCAAAAATATATAGTGTTATTTTTTGTAGCTTAAGATGTCGTGGAGGAGGTGGTGCAACATGTTCTTATAAATGCACCGAGAAAATAGTAGAAGCACTGTAAAATCCTCTCTGTCAACAAGGAGACCTTGTGCGTTATATGTTAACCGGTGCATCGATTAAAAAAAAACATAAATTAATAAAAAATAGTTTTTATAAAATAGTATGTGCATGATGCGCTATTTTACACATGGTGCATTGATTAAAAAAATTATGTTTTTTAAAAAATCATGCAAGGGCCGACATGGATTGGGATCCGACTTTGCAAGTCATCCCGTGGGTTATATGTCATATTCCTATATATATAGCAATACAAACCCTATAAATCTAAAATGAAAAGCCTTAATTGTGAAGTCACATAAACAAGAAGAAGTAAGGGCAGAAACAAGAATAAGCAAGGGTTTAACGTAAGAATAAATTAGTTTTTTTTTTATTTTTTTGAAAATGCAGAGTAAAATTTAAAAAATTTTCCATGCATATATTAAATCCAACAGAAACTGTAAAAAAAATAATTATTACAGTAAAATTTAACATGTTTACTCTACTATAGGGTTTTTGTGCGAATCACCAAAATTTTCGAATTATGATTCTCTGAATAGTGCTTTTGTTCAAAAGTATTTCGCTACTCCACAGTGCTCTTATACACTCTTGCTCCAGGTAGGTCTCTCTGCAAATCCCTCCCTGAAATTTTTTGAAAAAATAATTAAATAATGAATTTTACTATTTAAAGAATTTTTTTATGAAATTAGATTTCCGAAAACAATTTTCCGCCCATTTTTCAATTTACTACTTTTTTTTCACTTAAAAAAAATAAAGTTGCACTTTTTTTATTTATGGATATTCAGTGCATTTTTTATCTAATCGCATTGGTGCGCCAATTAATAACATAGCACCGATGTGTAGTAACTAAAACCCACAAGTGCGGTTAACTGTACATTAGCACTGATAACAATAAATGCATTTTAAAGTGTTGCTTATCACGATCATTTAAAAGAAAATATGGCAAAAATGCCCCAACATCTAGGTTGTTAACCAAGTCAGAGAGAAATACGGTGCAACCGATCGTTACCCGCATGCTGAAAAGGATGCACTAAATGTAGGGATTGTGTGCACCCACTTGGTAATAATCTATTTATGTACATTTTAATCTTAATAATGCACCTTTCAAATGTAAGTGTATCTATATTTCATATTTTAACATTTGGGTTATTATAAGACGCATGACACTATAATTTTTTAACTTTTTTATAGGTCAAATTGTTCCCATCTATGTTGGCATATGGACACCATTTTCGCATAGAAAATTTCGATGATGGACACATTACACAAGACTGTGGAGTGTAATTTGAGTTCGATCAATCTAGTTCAGCTAGCCACCATGATCAAAACCTAGTACGAGGGATGTTAGATTACTTTGGAAAGATACAAGAGATCATTGAAGTGGATTTCTCTTCTTTCCAATGTGTTACTTTTAGGTGCAAGTGGTGGGACACATTTTATCATAATAATGTAAAGGAATATCGCAATAGTATGCTGATATGTATCAACTTTAGAAATATGTGGGATGAAGCTAAGGAGCCATATGTTTTCCCCAAACACTGCAACCAGGTGTTTTTTTACCAAGACGTGTTGGATAAGGAATGGTGGTTTGTGTTGAGACATGAACCTAGATCAAAACATATTTTTTATAACAATAGTGTTATCATGCCAAGTGAGCACGAAGATAATGAGGGTGATCATGAGAACTGAGAGTGATATGGTACATGTGTTATTTTATCATTTATACTTTTTAAGATGGGTTTTTATAAATAAGAGGACTTAATTACCTTATAACTAAGAGTATTTTTTTCTAAACATTATAATATGTCTTTTGAATTAATTGGTTTGCATTGTGTTATTGTTAAAATCATTTCAGTTGATAATTTGCAATTATGTTGATCTCGAAAACAATGGCGTATTGTATAAAGTTCTTTTTTTTATAATGTAAATTCCTAAAATAATACAACTACTTTATTTATTTAAATGTGTATGAATGATATCTTCAAAATTTATACTGTTATTTTTTGTATGTAAGATCGTAATAAAATAATGATAATTCTAAACATCAATTTATTTGCATTATTTTCTGAACTTTATTATGTTACAAAAATTCATATTATTCTAGATTTATTATTTTACAATTATTTATATTCCTACGAATTTAGAATTATGGTAATTTAACAATATTTACAATATACATTTTGCTTACAGTAGTAATTATGGTTCAAAATTGACAATTAATTTAAAATTTTACAAATTTACAAATTTTAATAAAATTGAATGATGACAATACATACAATTAAAATTGTGATTCAAACAACCAATGGTGTCCCTCTTCACTTCATGGCCCTCTTTTGTCTGAGATCAAAAGAATTTAATAAATAAGAGAAACTTGCATTCCCCAAAGGATTACCATGGAACATTATCTTTAAAATCTTCATTCAAACAACCAAGGCCTTCTCATTCCTTCAGAACATCAATCCACTATATTCCACATAGATGTCAAATCCTCTAATATTCTCTTGGAAGATAAATTCAATCTCAAAGTTGCATATTTTGGTATTTGTAGAGTAGTGCCTGTAAATTCCTCAAATGTGACTACTCCCCCCCAAGGAACACCAGGGTATGTGGACCCATAGTTCCATCACTACTATAAAGTGATAAAGAAATAATATGTGTATAGCATTGGGGTCGTTTTGTTGGATATCATCTCTGCCCAATCAATAGTGTACATAAATCAGAATCAAGGGAAAATTAAACTTGTCCTCATGGCAATATAGAATATACAAGAAGTAGCTTTTCATGAACTATTGGATCATCAACTAGACATTGAAAGAAATGATGAGCTTCAGTTCATGGTAACTGTAGTTGCAGAACTTGCCTTTATATGTCTGGCATGAGAGAGTGACGATAAACCACACATGAACTATGTTGTTTCCCAACTCGAGAAAATAAGGGCTTCCTTTCCAACTCCAGATGAACGATGGGGCATGAACAAACATCAATCATCTCCCACCTTAGTGAAATTCATCTCCCACCTCATAATGGTGACGAAATAATTTGATGGAGTAATATTATGGAACCTTCATGATCGCCTATCATTGAAAGTTTCAAACCTCTCAACTTCGAAGCTAATTTTTTTTTTCATGGGAGCTACGGTGGAGAGCGCTCCCCACCCATGGACGCTATGCCCACAATAAATTTCGGTCCTGTGGCTAATTCCTACCGTAATATGGCGTCTCTTCCAGAATATACATCCATGTTTACTTTCCGATTTTCTTAAATACTATTAACTCTTGAAAATATCTACCATTCTGAATTGGTGGAGAAGAAGCTGGGGGTGGATCCAACTTCCTTAGCTGTGGGGCCCCCTATTTTAATTGATAGTAGCGAATGGGCTAGAAAGATAAATCTTACTATTGATCCTTCTCCCACCATTGGGTTAGGACACACACATCTCGGTTCTTCATTTCAATGCCCATAGAATATATATATACTATACCTATCTATTTGAATGGTGATTGAAAAATTATTGTTCTTCCCTGGCACACCATACCATTTCCATAGCTTAAATTAAAAATGCCATACCAATGTGATTTTAGGGGTTTTCTTATATGTATGATATGAATTTATCATAATATATAGGAACTTCAATATATTATATATGCATTGTTGAAGAGAAGGTTATCACTTCCTTCCCTTCTAAGAGGGAAATTGGGATTTTATTTTTATTTTTAGAGTTATTTTCTTACGTGATTGATAGGCCTTTGGCCTAGTCATCATTGGTTCTTTGACAACAACATGATACCTCTTTCCAATGAAACTCATCTAAAACTGACCTTTTCTCAATGGTATAATGGGATAATCTTTTGTCTAAAGAGGATTATTTAAATTTAAAGCTCCAAACACAAGGTAATCCTAGCAACTCTTACTGTTGTAAAATATGAACACCTAATGCTTTATTTTAGTCTTTGTATGTTGTTATAAATAGGATAAATTTTTTCAGAAATAAGTGTCGCACTTTGAAATTTCTCCTCATTGTTTAATGCTTTTAAGTTCTTATCTTACTAGCCAACAAGAAAGGTGTTCGACAGAAATCTGCTGTATCCACCATTACATTTTTTAAAAATTTAAAAGTCGCTCTATCCATTAGAAACTATGAACAAAAACTGCCCACCAACTCCCACTCAACACTAGTCCAAAATAACACTCTCATGTAAAACTATAGATGCACTTTCTCCATTAAAAGATGTTTGTTTTTGAAAATGACATACTAAATAAATATTTCCTTTTTAATTCTTTCAATAAACAACATAATATAATTGAGCATTGAGTTAGCTTTGGATTTTATAAATATCTAAAATTTCGGTGTGCTCCCCAAAATGGAAAACAATGGATCCCAAAAGAGAAGAGTTCTCATCGTGGGAGGTACAGGTGGGACGTACAAGGTACATACAGAAAATAAATATTTATAAGGGAAAGCTTGGCTCTTGGTCATCCCACTTACGTTTTGTATCGTCCTACAACAACTCAAAATATTGAAAAATTACAACTCCTCCTTTTCTTCAAAAAATCTGGTGCCCACCTTGTGTAGGTATGTATTTTTATTTTTATTCTCAGGGTTTGTGTATTTGAATTGTATGTATGCATCCAAGAGAATGTCCATTACTCATTTAATTCCTTAAGGGTTCATTGGATGATCATGAGAGCTTGGTCACTGCTGTGAGACAAGTGTATGTTTTGATATCATCTCTCGTAGGAACTATTGTTCGCAATGAGATAATTCAACAACTGAAGCTAGTGGATGTTCTTAAGGAAGCTGTCAGTATCGAGGTGTTCTCTTTTTCGGTATTTTTTCCCCTTCTATTTTGAAAATTCAAATATGTAAGTAACTAAGATTATTTATCTCCCTTTTTAATTATTATTTCATGTTTTAATGGCCACCCCGACCAATAAGGCCTATATGAATATCAATAAAATTTGGTGTTTAAACATTTGTGTTGAACTCCCACAATTTATAGTTTTTGTGACTGATTTTTGAAATTTTTGGATTTCAGCAACACTTTTATGATTGAGATTTTGATTCTCACTATGATCCAGTACTAATGTGAGACAAGAACAACATAATTAGATCACAAAATATGAAAAATATGATAAAATTACAAGCCCCTCAATTTAAATGTATATGTTCTATGATCATTTGAACAACATTTGATTTGTGTGCGTCAAGTATATCTTATTGTGTAAAAAGCATTCAAAACTAGGTGTTGATCTCTCGGTCTTGAATAGAACAATACACAACTGCCCACCAACCAATATCCTCTCACAAAAGGAGGTTGTGGAGATATGGGAAGGCTTATAGGCCACCATTGGTGAAGAAGAGCATTTAATTCGAAGAATGGACCAAGTTTATGGAATATCTAGATCTTTTTAAGAAATGCACAAAGAGAGGCATGTGATTAGGTTATCATGTAGCATTTTTGGGTTTTGAATTTGAAACTTTTGGTTGCAAGTAAGCCTCTTGGACTACAAATTTCAATTTCCCATGCCAATCAAATATTCTATGAAATTCTTAGATTGGACCTAAAAAGGGAGAAACATCAGAGCTTTATCTAGATGTAAAATACACAAGTGTGGAATCCTTATTAAATTTTTATGTATACACTTTTATTATTTGGATCTTT
This sequence comes from Pinus albicaulis, assembly GCA_034641835.2. Lineage (NCBI taxonomy): Eukaryota > Viridiplantae > Streptophyta > Pinopsida > Pinales > Pinaceae > Pinus > Pinus albicaulis. The sequence goes on from CM076580.1 coordinate 1,217,011,583, forward strand.
CAATCACAATAATTCTTTCTTTTATGAAGTGTAGTATTTCTTAATCACTTGGTTCTTAAATATTCATTGTAATTACTAAGTTAAGATTTTCCTATTATGTCTACTCTTGCTGGATAAAATTGATTTGGAAACTAATTATAACGGTAATAAGTCTAATATTGGCTTTCATATCTCTTGCAAAAGAGAACTAGTGAGTGTTTAACAACAGGAGGCATAAAACTATGACCTACAATGTTAGCTATTTTGAATTTAGTCATTTTACTTGTCACTTGCAACAACTTAGAAATATATTTCCTTTGATTCTTTCCTTTCTTTGTATGGTTTTTCTAGTTGATATGACTATAACCTAGATTTCTTAGATAATGTGGATTTTTCTTATGTAACAGTAAATGAGATTTGTGTACCCTGAAGGCCTTACAAAACTGCACAACTCAAGTTACACAAGCCAAAACTTTGAAGAATACCAAATTTTTGTTATTACTATTGGTGTGGTCGATGATATATGCAAGGAATTGGATGACAATGTTCCGAGACGGTATTATTTCCCTTGGAAATTTAAGGAAAATGATGGACATATTACTTTGAAACCTCTTAAATTACGACAATATTACTTTTTTTAAAATCAAGTGGTGATATAAATATATTTTTATTGTTTTATCTAAGTTTTGATAAAATGAGAAGTTACAAGTTTTATAGGCACATTTAATCTCCATAGAATATTTTATCTTCAATGATTCTTTATATGTCATGATTATTCTCGAATTGTCTTAGGACATTTCCTTTGCAACATTTGGTGCAATTACAAGTTTAATTAAAATAAAAATTCCCCCTCGCTATTCCAAAAATAGTAACAGATTTCTCAATTAATACAATTTCCCCTCACTATTCCAAAAGTACTAACAAATTTCTCAATTTATATAAATCTCTCTAATTATCTTTAAAAGAGTGAACATAACAACAAATATTATACCATAGCAATTGAGATGTAAGTGCTTCATGGATCCTAATAGCCTTGGAAAAATATTATATTATCATTCATTCATTATTTTTAATTTCTATAATAATGTAGAATATGAATGAATTATACAAACATATCTTGAAGTAAAATTAATGTTATTTTTTAAACTTAGATTAATATTATTTTTTAACATCAAATAAATATTTAAAATTTATTAGATTTTCATTTTTATTTAAATTTATTAATTTTAAAACTAATTATATATTTTAAAATTTAAAGTTTAATATATTTAGATTTATTGTAAAATAAATTATTTTAATTTAATAAATTAAAATGGATTTTATACTATTCATACAATTATTTTAAATTAATATTTATAAAACTCAATATACAACTCAATAAAAGTATATTGAGGATTGAATATAGAAAGTGGAGGAAAAAATAACACATTTTTAATCAATATATTTTCTATTTATAATATTTATTTTAATTTTAATTTATTTTTAGGTTTATTAATTTTGTAATAGGGATTTCATAATTTTAATTTCATTATCAATAGAAATATTTTAGAATATTTTTTTCACTGAAATAGTTATTTTTTTCTATGATTTTAAAATTAATTAATAAAAAAAAGTACATGAACATGTGTCATATAAACACGAGTTATAATTTATTGGGCATATAGTATTGGTAAATCATAATATTTATCAATGAGCTTGGAGCAAAGCCTATTTACAAGTAAATTATTTATGGTAAAATAAAAATGAAATATTATTGCTAAAATTTTTGTTAAATATTTTTTTAAATGTATGTGTTTAGTTCATATATAATTTTAATAATAATAATAGTTATACTTTAGTTTATGTTTATGGTTTTTTTTAGTCTTTTCAATATGAGATGTATCATTAGATAAGTGTTTTAATCCCTGTCAATATTGATGCATCTTTTTATTTATATAGTCATGTTAATATTAACACAATTCAACTTAATCCTTACTTGAAACAATATAAATACACTTCCAACCCTAAAACTACATAAATACAAATTCAAACTAAAACAAAAAAACAAAAATATAAATTTGTGAGTATTTACAAAATTAAAGAATCATTCATTTTAAACTTTTGATAAAATTAAACATCAATTTAATATATTAAAATATTATTTTCGTATATTAAAATATTATTTTGTTATATTAAATATTCATATTTATGAAATAAGTTATTTATTTCTATAAATTTATTTGACTATTGCAATTTTAAAGAATACATCCTACTTTTAAAAATTTAAATATATAAAGAAATATAACCTTTTTCTTTTTTAGAAATATAGCAAAGTTTGCGATCTTAAAAAATACATTCTACTTTTCTAAAATTAAATTAAAAAAAAATATTGTAACCCTCTACTTTTCTAAAAATATAACAAATAAATTTATACAACTGAATACATGTGTTTAAATAGTAAACGTATTAAGGTTGTATCGAATAATCATTTACATTTATATATATCCAATTAAAATTTTCAACAAATTCGAAAAGAAAAGAACATTGTAGAGAAAGGTGAGGGAGGTTTTTTTTAGTAAAAAAGACAATGGAGATTAGTACATAAAGTTGATAAATTAAGCAAACCATTGTGAATTGCACATATTATGATAAGAAAAAAATAAGTAAAATATCTATAAATAAGACACATATTATTATTACATATACAAAATTATCCAATGTAAGAAATCGTCCGCTATTCACACCAATGCCAAGGCATCATAACGATGTCATTTATCACCGTAAAAAAGGGGTTACCTACAACCCCATAAGTGCAATTGTACAAGATGAAGCCACTGTATAAAACTAAATAGAAGGGTTAGCGTGAGGTGTGATTGTTACCAAATCCTAATAATGAATAAATTCGACTTTCCATTCAAAGAAGGCACCAGTTCTCCATCATCGCTTCAATTCTAATCGGGGATGCTTTTTAATTATAATTCTTCGAACTTTCTTTTCTCTCTGAAAAATCGAATCTTTAAGAGATTATGCTTCCAATTTATGGAAATCATGAAAAAAATTGAAGCTGCTTTCGCAGATGTGTTATATATATATATATTTTTTTTTAATGCTTTTCGGATTTTCTTGTTAACGGACTTCTCATCGTATTTTTCTTGAAGTTCCTCTTTGTCCATGGTTAGGTTTTCGACTTCTTGCTACATCATTTCAATCCCTTTTACGGCTTTTTGATACACCATGTGAACTTGTTCAAGTTTTTCTGTGAATTTTGTTTGCATTTGCCGGCACTTATGGCGGTATTGTTGCAAAACTTTGTTCATCGTGGCTTGCATCTTGACATCCTTTTGTCCCATCCAAAATGCTACTGCACTTTTCATGACTAAATATAAATTAAGACAATGATATAATGAAATCGGAGACATTCTGAAATAAAAATAATTTAAATATTAAAAAAATGCTATGTGCGGGATATTGTTTTGAGGGGCAACGTCTGCCATGGCCATCTGCATACATAACAATAACGAAAAATTAACTGACATCACCGGCCATTTATTCCATGTTTTTCATCAGATCCAGGGTTTGTAACCTTGCATATTTAAAAATTCCGTAGGCTTTTTATTACAGTAATTAAAAAGTAAGGTTAAAAAGAGGAAACTCCTTACATTTATCCATTGATCGTTAGTATTTAGGTCAACTGTCTTTATGAGATTATTTTTTTGTTCAGTTAACCACCTTAAATCAAGAATAAGTTTACAGCTGAAGCAATGAGATGATCTACTGCTCAATCATTTAATATTTGATCTGAAGGTCTAGACCAATGTAGAGTGGCCGCTAGGGGATGTTTCATTTTTTAATTTAATAATGTTTTAATTTTTTCACTGTTTCTAATCTAATGGAAATTAATTGTTCAATCGTCTAACAATGAGTTAACGTTCAACAATAGTACACAGTGGCAATTGGGGGAGTTGTTTTTAAAGAAGAACACCTTATGACGTAATTAAAATCTATATAAAATTGTATTTATTTCTAATCTTTATCTTAATAGTATTTATTATTTATTCTTTTTATTGGATATAAAAACTCTTAAGGGAGTATTATTATTTTTAAGATGACCATGTCCATAGACATATTGGATGGCTTAAACCATACAACTTTTTATACTCAATGTAAGTGGGAGAAACACTTTGTATTATGATAGTACAAAAATTTACATCATAGTGAGTTCATCTGCTAGACTAGAAACTAGACCGGTTACAATAAAATAGTGCATATTACCAGAATTTAATGAAGCTAGTCCAAACGATATTCTGTCTATGATACCTCCTAGGCATATCAACAAAATTAACTTTCCTAGTGACACAAACATTTACACCATACTGGAGGTCTGAGTGAATAATTATATTTCAAATATAGACTTACAGACCTACAAAAATAAAGCAAAATTAAACCAAGAAACAAAATCATTTATCCAGGGACAATTGTGGAGTCTCCTCCAAACCCAAACCAGATGCAGGTGTAGATTTATCCATTGGGGTTATTACTACAACCGTTTCCGATGTTTCTTCCACTCTCAACACTGCCAGTGGCTCTCGCTACTGTTGAAGTTCATCAAGAAATTTCAACACCTACACTAGTGTAGGACCAGAAGGTCCAAGCAGCACCTACACTAGTATGGGACCTGTTAGCACCCCATAATTCTGAAGGCTGAAGACAGAACCATGGAGGTGCAACATCAAACCGCTTTAAAATCCAGGACCTAGCCTTCCTGGATTCAGAGAGGTCTATATCTATTAGATATAGCTTTGTTTATAGGGGATTTTTAGGTTAGTTATTAGTGCATAGGGGTTTATTTGAATATTTGGTTGAGGCAGCAGAAGGGGGCCATTGGGATATGGATTCAAACAGCTGCAAATAGATTCAAATGGATGAAAAACTAAGGTCAGGTGCAACCAGGAAAGCTATCCATTTCAATGGATCTTAACATCTTGTGAAATGGAAAATATGAGGATCTTAAAGTTCAACGAGAATGTAGAGAAAAATGTCTCTGGATTCTACATTCTGGTCTCAGAGGAAAACATAATGTATTGTTTCAAGACTGAGCAGGGTATTCTATGGTAAATCATACACAAAAATTTCTATCCACAGTAAAGAAAAGAAAACAATATGTAAAATAAAAGATTCACAAATTACATTGGAGAACTTCACCACAGAACAAGACACAAGAATTTGGAAAAAAAAATACTCGTTCATTCATCCAAAAGAGAGAGCCTACAACCAGCTGAGTCTGTTATAATGGTTTCCCCTTCCAGGCCCCTTTCATACTACTAATGCATGCAATATTTATATAAAACATAAGTTGGTTGTTTCTATCTACTGCAGTGATTTTAATTTATTACATTCAAGGAGAACTTGACAAGTGAAAACATGCAGGCGGTGATAAGACAAGATCAGCCTCCAACAGTGGCTTTAGCAGTCTGTTTATTAATTAGGAAATGATCAGGATCTGGCTGGTGTGATGTCGAAGAGGCGAGGAGAGTTCTGACACCTTAACTCTTCATCTTCAGAAAACTGTTTGTGGGATTATTAAAGTGATGACATGCTTGGATCAATAGTTGTGTTGATGTGTTCGCTGCCCCTTCGGTTTTTGCTGTTACATCACAGTTAGTTCTGCACAAACGTCTGACTCGACCTTTTCTGTTTGTTTCCTTGTGATGTTCAACCTCGCTTTACCTTTTTCTCCTTGTCGGGTTCTACTCGGGTCCTCCTGCCACGTGGAAAAATAATGCACAAACCCATAAGCCCAAATGTGAAGGGATGACAATGGACGCGACACGGCAACATTGGTAATGGTTAGAGGGCGGCAGTGGTTTGGAGGAAAGCAGAAATAACTTTTCGAAGGGGGTCTCAAGTGGTAAGCGGTAAAGGAGAGGGGGGTGAAAAATGATGAGAAGAAAACATGTGGAGGACTGGGCAGTAATGGATACTGCCCATTTCAGACCCCCACTATTCATGCTAAAGTTCGAATGCTGTGGGGGAGACGAAACAAAATAAGCACCGTCGGATGTAAGCTTAGGACCAGAGATGGAGGAAAAGTGGAGGGAAATTAGAAGTGGAATGACGTGGCACACAGGTGGGACCTGACTGCATCACAATCACAAATCAGAAGGTTTTTCTTATAGATGGTGGAGGTAAAGTACAAAACATATGAAGTGGGAAGTGCGAGGAGAGCGAGGTGACGTGGCAGGGATGGTGGGTCCACCCGTAGCCCGCAGATTACAAACTTTAACATATTCCTTAGTGCTAACCCTTTAATCTTGCGAAGTGCGATATGCGATCAGGTCCCACCCATATCGCATATCGTAGAGTTTAGAGTTTATCGCATATCGCAAATTTCGAGGTTTATCACATACCACATCATTTAAGTTTTATCGCACATCAGCGATCGCAAGATTTAAAAGTTGGAGGAGATGCGGTAAGTTAAGTTTTGTGATATGCGAAACAATATTTGTGATGCGATGCGATGCAGGGAAAGGGTGACATGGCTTGGAAGGGTCCCACTATATCGTGTCGACAAAGTTATAAGGTGACAAACTTGGCTGCGAAACAGTAAAGAGTGAAAATCCGAAAAAGGCAAGGAAGGGTTAAGGGCTTTGGTATAATGTTATATGACATGGTTGTTTAATGGGTGGGCGGAGCCGCTAATGAACTCTTGAAAGGTTATGCATGTCGGTTTTGGGGGTTTAAATGGGATTTAGAGCGTTGGAGTTCATAATTAGGAAAAATGAAGGGTAGGAAGAGGGTAGATGGAATGAATGGGGGCATTATGGAATTTTCTCACCATCACACTTAATCAGCAACACTTTCCTCTTGCAACTGAGCTAAAAGGTAGATACATTCATTTTATGCTCTTTGACAGTCAGGATTTTCTTTCTTTTACTGAAAAAAATGATAGCCATGGAATATTATTTTCAGTATGAAAAAGCTAAAAAATAATCAGTCACCTTTTGATACTGTAAAATACAGGATTCTAACAGTGGCTTTATCTGGGGATGGTAGCTCCTTCAGGAGGTGTCCAGAACACCATAGACTAGTGGCCCAATCCATTGGGATGATCACAAACCTGCAACTTAATCTGCTACACAACCTCTATGGCTGACAGTCTTCAAACTGAAATTAACACTCTGCAAAACTGAAGTCCGGAACACACTTGAACTAAAAACAAAACAACATTCTGAAACTATAATTGGAAAAATGCTTAGAGTATTGAGCTTATTTGCACACCTACCTACCCTACTCTACTGAAATTTCTGTTGTTCTAAATGATACAATAATGCTAGTGCATCCCGTTAAGTAGAAGCAGAAACACATGGACAACTTGACTGCGTGTCATAAAAATCAGCAGTATAACTTGATTATGTGTCCTCATAACCCAATTTATAATATGTAATGAAAATTGTTGATGTATTTGATCCTTATAGACAATACATGTTTGAAAACTTGAGATAAAAAGAACCTCCATATAATTTTCTATAGGATCAATAAAATCATGATGTATGCTATTTTCTTCTAGGCCTTCAATGACTAGCTGACTAGTTGTGTCCTCAATATTAAACCTTGAACCCACATCTTCATTTTGCTACTTGTAAGAAGAATCATCCTCACTATGTAAGTCAAGAGGTACTACAATTTCCTCTTTCTTAGGGGAAGGAAGATTTTCCAAGAATTCTCGAGGATCTCGGAAATTATAAGATTGAATTTGAGAATTCAAAAGTTCAATACCATTTTCATATATTTCAACAACTATCTCCAGAAAACATTTTTTAGCTTCGAGATTAAATTTGCTTGACTTCAAAATGAGAAAGACAGCTGCTAGAAAATATTCATCCAGTTGAAATTCTGATAACTGATTCCTGAATGTATTTAAAAGTTCATTAGATAGAAGTTCTACCACAAACCTTGTCATTTTGTTTAGCGGGAACTCTGGTTAGCATGTTGTGGAGTTGCCATGAATGTTCAAAAGTCAGGTTCTTTGAATCATGGAGTTGCCAGGTGAATAATTCTAGCCTTCTTGTTTATGGTCACTGTCCACCATCAGTAATCAGGTCTGAACTTTGATGTACTTTCTGAGGAAGATAAATTCCGTCCCCAGTGGGGTCGCCATTATGTTGCACCTTTTTGGTTTTGTCTTCATCCTTTGGAATTACGGGGTGCTAAGAGGATCGCATGTATTAGCATCACCTACACTGGTGTGGGCTAAATTTGGTGCATGTATATTTTAGTTATCCCTTAATTAAGATGGACAATAAAATGTAATCGAATCTCAAAATAACTTGTAATATTTAACTAAGTCTGATAAACTTAGTTAACTCATGAATTTCGAGTTGAGGGTAGTTGGCGAGACATGCAGAGTAATTCGAGTTGTAACAGAGTTTGAAGTGCAGTGGTGCATTAGTTAATGAAGGTTGTAATAAGTTTAACTCAATTAAGTGAGTTAAACTCAATTGTGCTAGTTGTAACTATTTGATACACTACTGAGAGATCAAGTGAATTAAATATTATTTAATTCACAATCAGTGATCTCACATGCAACTGAGGATTTACTATTATTAGTTGTATGAATGCCAGTTCCAGTGGAGACCTAGTTTATATCTAGGTGAAATTGAAGTTTACTATCAGTTGTAGGATTATTGGGTTGCACCCATGCAACCAAACACCCATTGGAAGGCCAAAATTCCCAAAGAAGAGTGATTTCATTCCACATAATTGTGCAAGCAAGGTAGGCTGTCAAGAGGAAGAAAGTTGGCTAAGTATTGGTTAGTTTTATCTAAGACAGTGTGAGACAATTAGTTGAGTACAGGAGGGCTCTTACGAGAAGAGTGGTATGTAATTGTTTCATGTATCCATGTTGAATATACAATAGAATATAGTGGGGTTTTGAGTAGCAATATTTCTGTGGGAAATTATCTGTGTTGTGGTTTGATTGATTTTTCTTTGCTTCATGTGATTAATGATTGTGTTTCTCATTCCACAATTGATTTGTAGAAGTGATTCGGTATCTAGCTTTAGCACATTTTTAGATCGGATTGAATCCATGATATATATGTTTTTTATATAATTTATACATGGTATCAGAGCACAATAAATCACAATAGTGAAGGAGGAGTTGATTTTGTGACTAAATATAATTTGAATTTGCAGAAAGAATTTCTTGGTGCTATAGCTAATTCAGGATCGAAATGGCTTTCAATTTCTTGAGATTGGAGTATGCACTCTAGGGAAACTCTAACTATATTTCTTGGAAGGACAAGATGGATCCAGTACTCAAAGACAATGGCTTGGAGGAATTCATTGAAAATGATGTTCCTAAACGCGATGTGACAAATGTTGTAAATCTTCATGCATGGTAAAATAAAGTGGCAAAGGCGAGGAGTGTCCTACTGGAGGGAGTACGAGATCACATTGTCTCAAGTATCCATGGAAAAGTGACACCATATTCTATGTGGAAAGATTTGAAAGATCTATTTTAGAGCAGCAGTGACCATAGGAAATTGGCACTGAAAGATAAACTCAGGAAGATCAAGATGGAGAAAGGAGACTCCATGCAAAAATATTTTACAAGGTTTTTCCAATGACGGGATGAGCTACAGAGCATTGGAATTACTGTCGCTGATGATGATTTGGTGAGTCTAGCTCTCCTAGGACTTCCCAAGAGTTGGCATAGTTATCAGGACTCTGTCAATGGAACGGAAAAGCCACCAGATTAGGAATGACTGTGGTAAAATTTTGTGCAGGAGGAGTTCAGACCGAATACCAGATATGGATTTTTATCTAGGAATGAGGATGAAGAAGATTTTGTTTTGGCTACCAAGCCAAAGAAGGGGAAAGGAAATAAGTTCCATTCCAAATTCGAGTCCAAAGATGGCAAGAAGCGCAACATGTCAAGAGTGAAGTGTTTTCACTGTCACGAACATGGGCATTATGCCACTAATTGTCCACAAAAGAAGAAGAACAAGAAGGCTTCAGGATCTGCAGTTGGTGAGGCTTTGGCCTCCAAATTTGAGCTTTAATTCTCATTGATAGCATGCATGGTGTCAAGTGCATTGGGATCAGTGTGGTATTTGGATAGTGGTACATCCTTTCACATGACTGAAGACAAGGAACTTTTTAGTAGCAAGGAGGAGAAGGATCTCCAGATGCATATCAAAATGGGTGATGACGAGCGACATAGTGCTACTGGGATTGGTACCATTACCTTCTAGAGAATTTCAGGTAAAAAATTTTAATTAAAAGATGTAGTGCATGTACCAGTTTTGAAGAAAAATTTAGTCTCATTTGCAATGTTGGAGGATATAGGCTATGATGTTTTTTTTAGTGAAGGAAAATATTTCCTATGACAAAAAACAACAGGAAATGCCAAGAAAATTGGGATTCAACTTAAGAAACTATACAAGCTAGATGTATATGGATGCGTAGAATTGATGGGCAAGGAGGAAAAAGTGGTGAGCTGGGATGAGGGCGAATTATGGCACAGGATATTGGGCCATCTTCACCACAGAGCCTTGAAAGTCATGCAGGAGATTTCTACTAGTCTTCCCAAGGGTACACTTGTGCAATGAGCCACATGTAAGGGATGTACTATGGGAAAATATCTAAAGGCCACCTTTCATGAGAAGGATAATCAAGCCTCAGGGATCCTTGAGAGATTACACACAAACATGTGTGGACCATTCTCTATTGCTTCGACAACAAAACATAAGTACTATGTGATGTTTGCTGATGACTTTTCTTAGAAGTGTTGGATCTACTTCATGCAGAAGAAAGATCATACATTCTCAAAGTTTCTTGAGTTTAAAGCACTGGTGGAGAAAGACATGGGGAAGTAAGTGAAGTCTCTTAGGAGCAATAATGGTGGTGAGTACATCTCTAACGAATTCAAGAATTTTTGCAGCAAAGAAGGAATTCAGAGAGAGCTAATAGTGCCTCATAACCCATATCAGAATGGGGTCACTGAAATAAAGAACAAAACAATTGCGGGTGCAGCACAAGCGATGTTGCATGCTCAGGGCCTACCAATGCATTTATGGGCGGAGGCATGCAACATAGCGGTATTTGTGCAGAATCGTTGTCCTCATAGGATACTTCATTTTACTCATGTTTGTTTTATGATTTTTGTTGTGACTTTGATGATTTTGATCTGCATTGGCAGGTATTATTGGATGAGATGAGTCATTTTGGCTTTGCCGATGGTGCTAGTAGACATACCTGGAACCTGGCTTCCGCGTCTTGTGTAATTCACTATCCATCCAGTCAGTTGTTAGTTTCAAGAGGTGTATGCATTGGTCCTGCTTCGAACAATCTGGTAGAGTACACTGCAGTGGTCAACCTACTCTAGGAGGCAATATCTCTTAGTGTTGATTCGTTAGTAGTTTACTTGGATTCACAATTGGTGGTTTTACAATTAAACGACACCTATCCTGTCAGAGACCCATTTTTACATCGATCATTTCCTAGGATATGTTTTTTACAATGTTCATTTCAATTTATTACCTTCATTCATATTCCTCGATCTGATAATTGGTTAGCAGACTCATTAACTAATCAAATTAATCAAGCACTCGATTGGAACATTGAATCATTCAATGCTTTAAAAATATCAAAAAATCATTCATCATTGTACATTTTGACAATCACATCATATAAAATCGTTGTGTTTGTGTGTGTGTGTGTGTGTGTGTATATCTCAAAGTGTTCAAAATATACAAAATTGGACCATCATGTCCTATAAAAATAGGGCTTATGCCCAATCATGTCTGTCATCAAAAATAATAATACAGTCATCTGATCAAATCTAAATTTATCCCTGAGGACCCTACGCAAAATTTGTGTTCCAATAGACCACAATAGCAGTAGCTACATGGCAGAATAACCGCACCCAGTCTCGTGGCACTCCCACTACCCTCCTTTAGATAGTCTCCAGAAGGCCCTCTATAGCTGCCATGGGTACTTGGCAACTTAAACTCTCCAAGTTTCTATGGATGGCATGCAGGGTCCTTCCTAGGTCTTTTGCATCATGCTCCTTACCTCTATGACACTTATGTATTGGGTATCCCTCTGGTCTAACCAGTCCCATGTCTCCATCATGCTCATTATATTTTGTAAGCCTTATTGTCCTATCAAAAACATTTTTCATTTTGCATATAATTTGAAAAATAAGAAAAAAACGCATAATAAAAAATCATTGTGCAATCTTACCAATTTCACCCCATGTTGCACAGGGTGGAAGAACCAAATCAGGATCTACTCGAAAATCCATCCCAGCATAGGGATAATCCTCCATTGAGATGACATGTTCTGCCCACCACTAGAAGAACTCATCATCCCATGTGGTTCGGGGAACTTCACTTCCCTCGTTATCTTCATCAAGTCTTCCCATCTGGCTATCCTCGGATCTCTTATGCTGTTGATGGAAGAGACGATCTTGGCCCAAAGCCCTGGGACTCTCTCAAAGAAGAATGTCAACAGAATAGTGCCATAACCAAAGTTTTTTGTCTTTACCTATCGGATGGAAGTCAATTGTTTCTTCAGGTTAGCCAATAAGGTTGTGCACCAGTCATAGAGATGGGTTAAACACTCTGCTGCCAGGCTAATTTGAGTGCGTGAAGCTTGGTGAAGGGATGTCGACCCTACCACTTTGCTAATAGTGAAAAGAATGATTTCATGTACAAGTCATGTACATCCTTGATTGGGATCTGAGTCCCCACCTTCATTACACCATCCAAACAGTAGACCAGGACATAGTCATGTATATTAAGGCCTCCAGTGGGCTTACCATGCAAATAAATTGGTTTTCCCCTCTGGGAAAGTCCAATGATAAAATAGATGTATTTCAAGTAGATTCTCAATGGCGTATGATCAATCATAAAATAGTGTTCATCTGGTTCCCAATGATTTGTAACATCTCGAGAAATCAAGTACTGTTTTTCATATTTTGCATTTTGAAAATTTTGAGTAAACTGCAACTCCAAAGTATATCTAATGATTGTTGGTCCGCCATCACTTCATTATCAATTGCATTGTGCTCTCTTTCCCTCTAATTAATAGTCATCCTTGACAATTTCATCCATTGACCCATTAGATATTAGTTTTTGAATCCCGCTCTATGCATATGCGACTTCATTCAGATACAGTCGCAACTATACACGACTTCCTCATGACAAACCCGCATATACGCAGAGAGTTTCAAGAAAAATATATTTCCTACGGTCAAAAATATAAAAATTTGCTTGAAATAGGAATGAAATTGATAAATAAGATGAGTACAAGGCTTACCTGACTAGTTGGAGCTGATTTGGTGGTCGATTGATCCATTTTCAAGAAGGGGGTTTTTTGCTCCAGAGCTCTTTTTCCACTTCTGCACTGCACAAATGACCAAAATGTGAGTCAAAATGCTTATTTATGCCCAGAATTTGAAATTTTTTCACAAATTTCATTTATGTCAATTTTTTGAATTTGATTAAGGTTGTTTAACCTTTTGGCTTGTAATTGTTTGGAAAAGTTATTTTTAGGTACATTATAGTGAATTTGAGATATTTCTAATTTTCCTTCAGATCCATGACCGCTAACCTGTCATGGAAGGTATTTGATTCTGAATGGGCATATTGGTTTAGGGAATTTGCTTTCCATTGCATTTTTGCATACTAACCCCCATTCTAATCACTTTCAATAGATTCAACCCCATCATGTCATGACTATTTAACCAACTTCACTTGCCAAGTTTTTAATCATGGCTTGGTGGTAGAGCCATCCTTTACATGGGCTTCCTAGTTAGTTCCTCACTAGCATTTGTCGCCCATGTTGCAATCTGTCTAGGCGCAGGAGTCTTGTTTAGTCCCACCACGACTTATGCCTTGAAGCTTCATTCTTCTTCTTCTTCTCTATCTTTATTCTAGCCATTTACCTTAGAGGCTCCCATTTTTTTTGAGTTGTATCACTACATTGCATATTGACAACTAGTTTATCTTGGCCTTTAACTGACTTCATTTGGACTCATGTTTAAGCCCTCTTTTGACCATGTATTTCTGTACAAGTTAACCATGCAATCACTTAGCCTTTGTGACATGACACCTTTACTCATGGATGGAACATCCCTTTTAGTGTCACTTACCTGTTTTCGCCACCTTTCATTGAGCATAGGATTGTTCCTATCCCAGGAACTAGTGAATATGTTTACCGACACTCGTTCTATCCATTGTACTATAGGCATTCTTTTGTTCTTTTTCTGGCTTTGAAATATGAAAAAGAAAAAAAAAATATTTGAAAAAGAGCGGAACGGGACAATACCTCCATACTTGATGGTAGCTACAGTGTCAATTGTGTCGCCCTTGAAAAAAGCACAAAAAAGATAAGCATTTTCTCCATTTGGTATGGTTTTAGTTTTTGACTTATGAGAATCCAAAAACCTTGTTATCGAGTCAGTACTCCCCCTGTTGGTTATCTCTTCCAATCATATGGAGGGTTTTTTTATGCCTCCTGCATGAAAAACTTATACAAAGTTATCATTCGCTGCCATAGTAAAACATGAGTCGTGATTTTTTTCAAGAGAAGTGAACCAGAGTCAGCCTTTCGACAGTGTCTCTTGACTCATTTTGACGTCGGCCATCCCGGTTTTGGCAATATCTTGTTCTATCACATCAGCTATTTGATCCTTTTCTCGTGTCGGTTTGAGAAGGTCTCCATTGATTTATTGCTAGCGAGTTTGTCTCTTATCGACTTCGACATATTTCTCTGAGAGTAAACCTAGAGCCACACCCTCTCCCTATTTACATCATTGATAGGTGACCTTGTTCTCAGAATTTGATCAACATAATGGTTCTTTGACTAAGTAGTTTCCCTTGTGTTCGAATTCAACTTACATTATCACACCTGGGATTCATGTAGTACCTTGATTTCCATTTGACCCTATCGATGGATATCTCACCTCTTTGTCAGCTTTAATTATTGGTTGGTTCATGGGGTTTCTTCTATGTGCTAGCTACATTTTGTGCATGCCAAAAACGTACTTCAATTTGGTTACTTCACTTTGCTTCGTCTGATTCCTTCCAAATCTTGGCCTACGGGTTACACTCGCGCTGGACTAATGTGGGATGCCTTAATGCCTTCCCTCCAGCAGATCCTTTCCCATTGACTCCGACTCATTGCTCTGGGAATAAGGTCTATAGTCCGTTTTTCAGTACCTCAAGGTTTGCAGTCATCAATGGTAGACTCCTTCGCTATCGATAGTGAGAATACATCAATGTCTCCTAATTGATAGATTCTCTTAAGTGTTCAACTTCAACTCATTCATTCACACTTGTTATATTTTACTAGGGAACCTTGACACTCGATATCATTATTGGTGGGTTGCCTCTCGTTTATTAATGCTATACATCAATGACCGGTAATCAAATGGTTTCTCACATGGTCAAACTCAACTCATTTATTCCCATTGTGTAGAATTGTGTCATGGTGATCGGTGAAGAGCTCGGGTTTGCATCAACATGCTTTGGTTCACTTTGAAAACTCCTTCAGTTTTCTGCCAGTGACACCATCCACCCTTATATGTTGTAGTTTCATCATAGCAACATCTTATATGTTGGCACCCAAGTTGCATGTTGTACCATTTGTTCCACCACTTATGATTTAGTACTTGGAGATTCAGTTGTGATTTCAATGATCAGATATCTATGCAACATCATTGATCAGTATTTTATATGTGATACTTGGACATGATTTTGACTTATACTTCTGGGCAGTGATCAGATGATTCAACATGTACTTTACATTTCAGTTATAATTGTATACATATTGGATCCACTCCATACTTCATATGCGGACATGCGTTTCTTTCACTGAGCATGGGTATGACCATCTCAGACATGAGCTATCTTTCTTATTTATATCACTGGTTTTTGGCGGGCTGAAATCTATTGAAGTCCTCTCTAGTCCTCATAAGGTTCTTTCTATGCACATAATACATTTTGGCCATCAATAACCCCTTATGACCTCATATATTAGGGGGCATATGTTATAGCATCATTTATCACCTCTATATACTTGATTAATTATGTATTGGCCTTGGGCAGCCCTTCCATTCAAACTTGGTCACATTTCTCAAAAAAAAAAAAAATTAAAATCCATACATGACTCTGCCCATTTTTTTCCTCGTGTACACGTGGGTACATCCATAGCTGGCCAGTGTATGCTATTTAAAATATTAGAAAATATACAATCTCCCTATTATTGAGGAGAGTTTTATGGTTTTTCCTATAACTTAACTACCCCAGCCCGTGGCCTAACTATTCCCCAACTAAAAAAACTAATTTGAGGAAGTATAAATACCCCTCAAGGGAATGGCCTAAGGTAGGAGAGAGAGAATATGATTGATATTATAGCCTGTTATAGCCCTAATCAAGTTTGATATTTCCCTTGTGCCTCCTACACTTCCCAGGTTTCAGGAAACCCTTGTTTCCTTACAATGATCACCCTCATTCTATGTGACATCCTTTGTGCACCATTTATGGAAGAATCTTTCTGAGGCTAGGGCTAGACGAATCCAGAGGACGGGTTTTCTCAAGGCCATGGTAGATCTCGGGTGATCTCTCCACTGTTATTTTATGTACATGTTATCAATAAAAGAAGTACACTCATGTTCCTGATGTTCATGTGTTATATGTCTCTTATACATGCTTAATAATCTTGAATAGATTATTTCATGTTATCTTTATGAGATCATGTATGCTAATTTGCTAACATCTAGGACATATATGTTGTACAACTAGGTTTTGTGCTTGTTCTTGACTAATTTGCAGGTTCTGGAGCATGAGGAGTTGTAGGGGGTTTGAACCCTACGGGATATACTAAAAAGAAGGATAAACAGGTAAGGTCTGCAATCCTCACTTTCTATTTTAAAGCATAGAATTTGGTAATTTGAGTCCTTCTTTTGATGACATGCCCTTGCTCTGTTATAGATTTCAACCCAGGACCTTAGGGTGACATTTCCTATAACAATGAAAACTTTGAAGGGAAGATTTCTAAAACTGTAGACAGCATGGTAGTAGATGTTAAGCTTTTAGAATGCAGCTGGTATAAAGACATCATCTATTTTCTGTACCATTTTAAACCTTCTCCAAATTATGATAAAAGTAGAGTAAGATATTTGAAGTTGAAAACTATTAAATTCTACATTAAAGGTAATTTTT
Organism: Pinus albicaulis; assembly: GCA_034641835.2. NCBI lineage: Eukaryota > Viridiplantae > Streptophyta > Pinopsida > Pinales > Pinaceae > Pinus > Pinus albicaulis. Next base: position 1,217,028,775 of record CM076580.1, read on the forward strand.
TATATTAGAAATATCCTACAGGAGTTTTGTTGAGATGCATTGATCCAAATGTGTCCAATAAAGTTATCTTTAATATGCATAGTAGTGTGTGTGGAGGACATCACTATTGGAGAACTACTGCATACAAAATAGTGAGAGCTGGCCATTTTTGGCCAAGATTGCTTTTTGATGTATGTGATGAGGTGAGAGCATGTGAAAAATGTCAAAATTTCATCGGCAAGAAACATTTTAAGTCTTTGCCTCTCAAGCCCATAGTTTTTTCTGCACCTTTTCAGAAGTGGGGCTTATATTTCATTGAAGAAATTCATCCACCTTCAAGTGGACAACATCATTGGATTCTTGTTGCAATTGATTAATTCACCAAATGGATTGAAGAAAAACCTACCAGGAATGCTACTCATAAAGTTATCATTAATTTTCTAGAGGTAATCATAACCATATTTGGATGTCCATCAAGGTTAGTAGCAGATAATGTAGCTGCTTTTAAAGCCACTCCATTGGTAAATTTTTATGAAGATTATGGCATTCATCTCACTCACTCTACATCTTACTATCCCCAAGGGAATGGCTTAGCTGAATCATCAAATAAATTTTTTGTAAGAATCATCACCAAACTGTTGGAACAAAACAAGAAAGATTTGGATTCAAAACTAAAGTTTTCTTTATGGGCAGACAGGGTGAAAATAAAAAATTACATTAATACATCACCTTTTCAAATGGTTTATGGAACTGATCTTGTTTTTCCAAATCAATTAGCCATTCATGTAGCTAAATTTCTACAAGATCAAGAAGCTGAGCCAGATGATATGACAAGGAGAGTTTATAAAATCATAGAAGTGCAACAAAAGCGAGAACAACATTATAATTTGGTAAAAAAATATCAGCAAGTTGTAAAGAATGTTTTTGAAAAAGGAACTAAAAAAAAATATTTTCAGGTTGGAGATCTAGTGTTGAAATGGGATGCACAACAGCAAGATCCAGGTAAGCATTCTAAATTTGATTATTTATGGCTTGTTCCTTTCATAATCTCAAACATTCTGCAAAACAACACTTTTTAATTGCAACATCTTGATGGAGCAGAATTATTTGGAGGCCCATTCAATGGGTGCTTTCTCAAAACAATATTTTACTAAGGCTATTGGTAGCCTAAGTTCACTATAAATATTGGTGTGTTTCATAATAAGACTCCATAGCCCAATGACAAGGCACTAAAACTACAAAATATTCATAGAGCCTGGCAGGGAGAGCTCTATCCCCTATGGAGCCACTATTAGCACAGTTCATTGCTAAGTCATTAGTCCATTCCATAGTTTTATTTTTAGGATTAAGCTTCAAAATTTTCAAATTTTCAAAAAACAATTTTTGTTCACTACTTGAATTTCCGGAAGCACCAGTTTTAGCCCTTTCAGAAAATCTGTTATTTTCCTATTTCTGTCTTTTTATTTTTATTTTCCAATGCTACCAAAATTTCCGGAAGCGTACTCTATTTTTAAAATAAAACAAAAAAGTGCACTCGCTTTAGTTACACCACGTCTCGTAGTTTTAATATGCATCAATTTTTCTTTAATCTTTTAGGATCTCATTACAGGTTTCATATTACAGTCAGTTAGCTAAGGTCAAGTCGTTGTATACATTGAGCCACATGTTTCATCCATAGTTATTGACTAAACTGTTAACCGTCATGTCTGTCTACAGAAAGTCAGTCATCCATGTATTTAGGTACGTGTTTTTATGAATCTAAGATATCGCAGTGATTACACCACACGCCATAACTGTTTGGTTGGCTGCACAGCAGTGCTCTTGGAAATTTCAGCTAATCAACAACAAAGACTACAGATATGACTGCAAGTCATAAACACACTTGCCATCAACCATCTAGAGCTCTCATATGGAAAAAAAAACCAACTGAAGGTAGTGATGGTGTGTCACATGGTGAACATCAAGGTAAGGAATTTTTTCAATGATGGAGGATGATTTGCATTGGGTGATGGACCAAGTTTTAGTTTTAAAACTACCTAAAAAACAAGAATTGTGTCATTCAAATTTTTTAGTTGTTTTTATTCAAATTTGCTGAGAGTCATATTTTAAGAAGGATTCTGGATTTCATACAAGATTCCAGAGGTGAATACATGCCACACCTATAAGGTAAAACTTCCCCTACTCTACCACCTATCAGTTGTAGGAGACATAGGCATTTATTTTTCTGAATATGACTAAAATAGGTAGTAAGATAAATCGAATAGAGCCACAGGGTGCATATTTGGTTGATGCCAATTCGAGGGTAATAAGTTTGTTTATGAACTCAAGGTGGTATCCTCTTTGTACCATGTTAGGGATATATCACTCAGGAGCAGCCCTAGAGTTTTCTTACTCTTTTAATGGACAGGAGGCTACAGTTTATGACCTCACTTTACAGGTTTCTAAAGACTCCATTGCTGAAGCCTTTAACCTTCCTCGGGAAGGAGAAAGATGATTCAAATGAAAAGTTATTACAGGAGGAGATCTCAATAGATTCCTCAAAGATGCTCACATAGACCCAAACTAGGAAAAAGGCATCCCAAGAAGCTACCTTAAGAATGATTGGGCAAAATCTATAAAGCTTATCAACATATACCTCACATCTGAAAGGAGGTATAGAGTGGTATTCCTCTATCACATGAGGTTTATTTTTCATATTGAGGGGATGAAGACATTGAATCTGCCATTTTTCTTGTTAAAATGCCTGACCAAGATGTCAGCAAGGGTTCAAACCCATAATTATGTTTCTGAGTATAGCTTGTAACATCAAGCTTTGATCAAATTTCTTGTTGAAGAAGAGACAGGAAATAGAAACTAGACTTGGGGCCACTTTTTATTCTATAGGGAAGGCCAACCTACACCTACACCTCCAACTCCACAACCAATTCCTTAGCCTAAAAAGAGAAGAAAAAAAAGAAAGGCCCAAAAGGAAAACATTCATAAGAAGGCCAAGGTAAAGTCACGGGGGCTTCACTGGGGGACCAATACCATACCACGTGGGTTCATATTGCGGTATATATATTGAGGAAAAAATGACATAATATATTGGGGGATATATAGGGGGTAAAAGGTTTTTATATTGACAGGTATACAAAATGGATCTCAAAGTTAATGAACAAATATAAAGGGGTATAAACAATGTTAAAGAAAAAATGGACACCTACAATATTTAGTGGAAGTAGGGGTTTTTTTAATTAGGAAGGTGTATTGGGTTCGTATTGGTAGGGGGTTAAATAATGTGATTTTGAGGGGTATTTTCCAATATTTGGTCAAATTAAGGGTATTGTTTAATATGCCACAAACGCATGCGATAGGTCAGAGGTTCATTGAGTGAAGTCCCTGTGGGTAAAGAAAGAGAAATTTTATGCAGGCAAAGTTGAAAGAAACTTGGAAAACGCAGAGAGCTCCTCTGCAAGCAAAACAGAGTCCATGAAAATAGTACCCCCTATTCCTCCATTTCATAATATCTACACTAGAGCTAGAAGAGGAATTTTATGTAAAGAACCATCATCATAGTTGTGTGACTGATTTAGGATAAGAATACTACTTGAAATAGGTACCAGTTACTCATCTTCTTCCACTTGTATACTCTGCTCCCTATAATACCTTTTACCCATACAATTTATACTTGCCACAGCTTTCCAAATGCATGAATGCCTTAAAGAACATAAAATCATTTCAAAATATTTTAGAAAGCCATCCCATCACTCAAACAACCACTTTAAAATTTGAAATGAACTATGATATGTAAGGCTTACTCCTTATGCAGTCAAGGAGTGACTTCTTACACTAACAACGTAGATCAAAGGATAATATGGAGTATAGCTAGCCATAACAACCAAAAGGACACAATAGACACAACCTTTGTTCTGGGAGGTTAGGCTGTTGAAAATAAAACCATCACCTTGAGTTTATTTGTACACATTGAGAAATTGAGTCAATGGTGGTTTCTACAACAACAAGTGAATGAACAAAAAATTCAATTGGAAGTCAAGAAATAGGAAGGGTTGGAAAAACATTGACTAACATTATCAAAGTATTTTAAGACTCCTTGAGGACAACATATCTCATAACTCAAGGAGGCTCATCTAAATGAGATAAATAAATTGAGTTAAATTCAAAAATAGGATATTAATGCAGGGATTGAATAGACACAGAAGACTCAAATTAGCATCCATATACTTAAAGCCCAAGCTATTAAATTTAATAATGGCTTTCAAAAAATACAAATTTATTTTATATAAAAATTTCAATAGTTTTATGACTATTTCATACTGTTGGAAGAGGTAACTTGTGAAATTGGTGCTAAATCACAAGCCTATGATAGATCCAACAAATATCTCAATCAAATTCTTGAATGGAAAAAGGATCACTTGGATGCTCTAGCTTCATCGCAACGATTGGGAAAAGATAAAAATAGAGAGGATCGATCGTTGATTAATGTGTGGAAATAAGAACACAAAGGAAGAAAAACAATGGTGGTTGGAACAATTAAACGTGCTAGAAGAATGTGGGATCCAACCATCAAGATGATACAATGTTGGGAACTCGAAACCTTGGAAGTTCCATCTAGCTCTGGGGCCACCATATTAACAGTTCATGAAATATCAAAAGTCTAGGTCATTACATCCCCTGAGATTAAGAAAACCCAAAGGGTAAATGAAGAATCAATCGAAAATTTCATCGTCATTCCCACCAGAGGGGTGACAAAAATTTGTTTCTACATCATTGGTATGAAGACAAATGTGCAGAGACTAGCATATCAAGCATCGAAGGGAAGGAAATAGTTACAGAAGATGGAAGACCCTAGGATTTATGAAATGCCTAGAATATTCATTGACAATAGGCTTTATGAGAGAAGTCTTAATTTTTCCACTATGCCTAAGATATTTCTTTCTGGAGCCCCTTTTGTAATTGTATTGTAAATATATAAATAGGAATACTGTCCATAGACGAAGAGGAGGAGGAAAGGAAATGGGAGTAGGTTTTAATCTATACACATTACTCATCCAAGAGATATAAGTGTCATTCATATATAGTTAATTGTAAATTTGGTATTGTATGAGTCTTGTATAATGGAATAAATTTATGAAAATGTCGAGGCTAAGTTAAATTAATTAAATAATAATGATACTAGTTTATTTTCTTCCATGGTTGTAGATTACATCAATATTGTTGTAAGTTTCCAATCATCTTATGCTCTTCTTATATTTAATAAAATAATTTGTTTAATTTATTTTCTATCCTATTTTTTATAATAATATATTCCAATCCTCACTAAATCATTATTAAAATTAAATCAAAATATCTAAAACATTATTATATATCAAGTATACAATTTGTAAAATAATTCCTTATCCTCAAAGTGAAAACCAAACCTACATATTCCCATATTAATTAACATTTCCCACTTTGCATTACTTTGAGGTTCTTCCAAAATGTGACTTGGGGAAACTTTTCTCCAAACATCCCCATCCATGAAATGTGTAGAAGGCTAGTTATTTATGTATGTTTATGAGCATAGAGTAATTTTTTTTTGACATTTTATTATTATTATTATTATTATTATTATTATTTCCCACTTTGCGTTACTTTGAGGTTTTTCCAAAATGTGATTTGGGGAAATGTTTCTCCAAACATCCCCATCCATAATTTTTTTTTTGCATTTTAGATTTTTTTTTTTTATTATTTTATAATTTCAAATTTATTTATATATTTTTATAGTGTAAATATATTATAAATATAATGTAAAAATGATGTTAAAGAAATTTTTTATATTATTTATTTACTATTTTATTAGATTTTGAAATAAATAAATTTTGCAATGCAGTTGAATAACACTTAAATATATAAAAATATTTATCTTAATGATTTGAAGATATTTGTATATTTGTTATTAATATTATGAGATATTTTTTTTAATTATATATATATATATATATATATATATATATATATATATAATTTAAAAATATTTATATATTTCTTATTTAATATTATAAAAAAAATTAATTATATTAAAAAGTATATATTTTATTTTTCAATTGTAAGGGACTAAGTTGTGTAAGTATTCTCTAAGCAATTATTTATGAATGGTTGTAATATATTTCTTATGTTCAATATGTGTGCATTGAATTTATAGGTCAACTTATGAGAGCCGTGCAATTTTTACAATGAGGTGTAGATTAGGGATGCATTTTGATGATAAATTTCTATGTTATATTTTGTTCAGTGGCGGATCCAACATTTATATATTATTCAATTTAATTAATATTGATTAAAATTAACAAAATTGTTTAAATCATGAAATTTAAAATGGGAATCTCTCCTATCAGCACATGTAGCTAAGGTAAACATAAATATTTTAGACTACTCGAGTTTATGGTAAACTTCCCTAAGCTGGGTGACTTTTATATAAAAGTATTGATGGTTAATTGTGCCGTCTCATTTGTAAAGAAAAGTATCGAGACCTAACTTGATGGGCATAGACACATCCATGTTAATTTCAAATCAAGGTAGCATATATCGTTTTTATAAAATTAAGTTGAAAGTTTTTGTCTTATTAATAACAATTAATTATTATATGTTTGAGATGTTAATTATTATCTACACCATAAATTTGGGTGATATTTTTTTATTTGTATATTAAAATTGTTGATTAAAATTTTCATCAATTTAATCAACAAAATTATGTTTTTTTTAATTTTTTTTCAATAAAATTATATTTTTACCAATAAATTTAATTTAAAGATCACCATTCATTGATGGTTAGCTATGCAACCTATCTTATGATGAAAATTATGGAGAGAATGGCTTCTTGCCCACATAAAATCCATGGTAGTGGATTGAGTGAACCATGCCATCAAAAAGAGCTGCAAGTCACTCAAGAGTATGGAACCTCCCCACAATAACAACAATTAATGACGAAGCATAAACAATTAGAGTCTTTGGGGAGTGCCACGAAAATAAGGGGATGACTAAATATGTTGTTCTCATTTGTTATTAATCTATCAATTAATAATTAATAATTAATATGTGAGAACATTATCTACATAGCCGTAGGACGTTATATATTTGAAAGATCTTAGCAAATAATAATATAGATAAGTTAAAAGTAATTTAACTATATTTCAATTTAGATTATATATTTAGAGTTGGGTAAGAATTAACAATTAAATTGAAGGAAATTATAACTATATCATAATCACAATCTATTTAATAAAATATGAATTTAATTATTATAAATTTTAAAAACAAATTGGTGATTTTATAAAATGGATTTCAAATTTGGGTTTATAATATTAATCTTTTTGGTTTAATATTATTTTATTAGATTTATAATTTTTTGGGTATTAGCATTAATCCCTTGGACTTATAATACTAATATTTTAGTTTTATTAATCTAAGGGTTCATATTTCTAGGGTTTAATATTATTCCCTTGGTTTTATTATTCACTTAGATTTATTAATCTAAGGGTTCATATTCCTAGGGTTTAATTTTATCCTCTTGGGTTTATTATAATCTATTAGTTTTATTAATCTAAGGGTTCATATTCTTAGGGTTTAATATTATTCCCTTGGGTTTATAATCCATTGGTTTTATTAATCTAAGGGTTCATATTCTTAGGGTTTAATATTATTCCCTTAGGTTTTTAGTATTAATCCCTTAATTTATTATTCGTTTGGGTTTACAATATGAATCATGGTCAATCATGGTCCAATGTTACATTTTATCAAAGATTGTCTCAATATAAAAATCCACTATGGTCCAATGTCGCATTGTGACAAAGATTGTCTTGATATGAAAATTAATCATGGTCGACCATGGTCAACTATGTTCCAACATTCCATTGTCACAAAGACTCTCACAATATGAAAATCAACAATGGTCAAGCATACTTATTTTAGGGTTTATAATATTACTCCTAAGATTTATAATCTCTTAGGTTTATAATATTAATCCCTCATATGTATAATAATATATTATGGTTTATAATACTAGAATTTTTAGGATTAATACTAAAAATCCAAAGGATTATAAACCTAAGGGAACAATATTAAACCCAAGGGAACAATATTAAACCTTTGGAATATGAACCCTTATATTAATAAATCCAAAGGATTGGCATTATAAACCCAAGGGAATAATATTAAATCCCGGGAATATTAATGCTTGAGTTTGTAATATTAATAATCTCTTGGATTCTTAATATTAATCCCAAGGGTTTTTAATATTAATTTGTTGAGGTTACCAATTTCTTAGGTTTGTAATATTAGTAATCCCTTGGGTTTTTAATATTAATTCCTTTGGTTTATTGTTATTTCTTTGGATTTTCAATATTGATTTCTTGTGTTTATTAATTCTTTGGTTTATTGATCTTTTGGATTTATAATATTAATCTTGTTCACTTCTTAATTCCTTGAGTTTATAATATTAATCTCATTATTTAATTCTTTGGATTTATAATATTAGTAATCTCTAGATTTATAATTCACTGACTATATAATCTTAGAATTTTTTGTTGACTATATCATCTTAGATTTGATATATTAATACTTTATTGATTATATAATCTTAAAATTTTTTATATTAATCTTAGATTTGATATATTAATACTAAATAAGTTAACACATTTGGCATATATCAACTACATTTATTAATATAATTAACTAAATAAGTTAAAAATACTGAAAGACATTAAAACTTAAATTATATATTTATAAAACTTAAATTATATAATTCAGTAAAGATTAACAATCAACTAAAAAACCTATAATTAATTCATTATCACAATCCAATCCAATTATTATAAATTTCAAATTAAATTTCAAATACAAACAGGTGATCCATAAAAATGGATTTCAATTTTGTTTATTTTTGTTTTAATTACTTAAATATACCTGTAAATTGTAACTTTTTACTTGAAATTTCCGAATTTCTATTTGACGATACAATTTCGATTTTCAACGGTTATACCATAATTGAATATATTATAATCACAGGGTTTTGCACCAATAAAGAGCAGTGAACAGTGACCCGAAACTTCGCCATGAATCCCACTTAATGCGTAAACCCAAGACGTGCAGGATGCCGAAAATTCCGCAAGTAAACCCAAGACGCAAGATGCCGACAACTCCGCAAGTAAACCAAGACGCGCAAGATGCCGACAACTCCGCAAGCGCAATCGAAGCGCAGCGCGCAGCGGAGCCTGTCTATGTCTTGAAGAAAAAAGAAAAATTAATATCACCGACGACTTGAATCATTGGCCTCCGCCGACAAGGCTTTACATGTAATGAGCAGGAGTACCAAAATTAGACACAAGTCGTGGCGCGGATTGCGTATCAATAGACTTTGCAATATTTCATCGACTTGAGCTTCACGACTCAAAAATTCCGGCGACTCCGCAAAGTAACATCAACTAGGCCTTCACGACTCAAACATTCCGTGATTCTAGTCTCTACGTTCAGACACTCAGTTTAGCTGCCTCGACCAATCCATCTTCACGGAGTTCACGCAAAAGATGATTTGATGTTCGGCGTGCTCCCATGTGAACAGCCATAGACAAGAAATACGAGAACCGAATATGTCGGCGACAAGAAAAATGAACTGAAACCAACTTTAGCAGTTAGGGCAGACCCACAAGCATGTGGGGGGGTCGGGGGGCGCGCAGTGCAAAGAATCTCACAAACAATTCACGCCATCAGCTAATAATTTTCGGTGTATAAATATGAGACCTTACTTCTCGCCATTTCATCAGCGCCCACTCTAGTTCTGTCCAAGTTTAATATCGAAGATATAATCGATGATGGCGCCCAGAATGACTAAAGTCATGTGCATATATGTGATTTCTTTGAGTGTGCTTTTCTTTAACATTGAAGCGCGAGAGGGCAGATTCTTTAACAAAGAGCCTGCCTACGACAACCCCAATGGCGGATCAAATACCGGCGGGTATGGAGAAGGTTACGTCACCAGCAGCGATCGCGGTGTGGACGACGCCTTCGAAGCCGGCGCGGGCAATGGGTACGGTACCTACCGAGGCGAGGGAAACCGTAACGGATATGTATATGGCAATCGCCAAACTTCCCGTGCCGGTTCTGGGAGCGGTGCTGGCTACGGAGAAGCCGGTAGCGGGTACCCGCGTTCGGGTTCCGGTCGAGGTAGCGAATACTATTCAGGAAATGGGGCTGTGAACGACGATAGCGGATATGGTGGAGGCTCTGGGGACGAAAGTGGCTATCGCCAGTCGCCTGGCAACGCTTATACGACGTACCCGCCTGGCTCTAACGGTGGCTATGGGGAAGGTGGTAAATACGGCTCGGGCTACGGTGGGCGTTCAGAAAAGAGCGGTGCCTATGGTTCAGGTTACAGTGGTGGCAGCTACGTCACCGGCTCTGGTAATGGAAAAGGCTACGAAGCTGCATCTGGCTATGGGTCTGGATCTGGCAATGGCAACGGAGAATATGGTGCCAACAATGGTTACGATAGGGAAACTCCTTAACTTTATATATTTGTCTTTGAAGCGTGTTCCAGGGGATTTTGTAATAAAGCCGTGTGTCTGTGTCAATTATACTTATTGAAAAATGATAGCAAGTGGAGTTTCAGCGATGTTGTTTACACCCACTTACATCATACAGGGAGATTGTGTCGTCATTTTCTTGAACAATGTTATCAATCTGTTGTGATATTTCCTAATTCTTTTAGGAACGGTTTAGTTTATAAAATGTAAATTTTTACAACTAATAGTGCATCATAATTCCTTTTAGGAACAGTTTAGTTTATAAAATATAAATTGTTACGGCCAATAATAGTGCAGTGCAGGCATATTTAAATGTTGATAACGGTTGATGAGTGGTTAACATTTTTACTTTTCAAATCATTAAAATTAAAAAATCGTAAAAATTAATTAAATTATATAAAAAATCTTAAAAATTAATTAAATTATATTTTTATTTAAAATAATAATAGTTATTGTTGATAATAAAAAATAGATTTAATATAGAAGTGGTACATATATATAGAGATTTACTCATTTTATTATGGAAGTCTCTTATTTGTTAATAGATTTTGTAGCAATATCATGATTTATCAATATCATATACTCAAAAAATTATAACTCATTTAGTATGATAGTTTTTAATTAAAAAATCTAATAAAAGAGAAAAAAATAATATTTTGCAAATAAATCTCAACTTTTTATTTGTGCATATCATTAAGAATATTCTATGGATGCTAAATCCATACAATTCACCTAATAGTTATTGATAATTAAATTAAATTATGACATCTCTATTTCGAAATAGACATACTTATTAATAATACATCTCATAGTTGCTACCATTAAAAAAATCATAAAAATTAACTACTTTATTATTATTATTATTAGAATAATTAATACATAAGTGATGTGTGTGTGTGTTTCCTTCTTAGAAGTCAAATTCAAACCGAGAGTAGAGAATGTATGTCTCTCAAATCCTGGGTGGAGGTAGGTCCCTTGTCCAACAAACAAGGGGTCTTCCATATATATATATATATATATATATATATATATATATATATATATATATATATATATATATATTCTAAAAATATTATAGAATATTCTATTGACTTTAAATCTTATCGTTCATCAAATAATTATCAATAATTAAACTAAAATTTTAGAAATCTTATTCCAAAAAACCATAATTCATTTCTTATGATACTTATTCATAAGCCATTTTTTCTAATTAAGCAATTTAATTAAAAGGAAAAAATAGCCATTTCTACTTTGAAGATAAATCTCAATATTTGATTTGTTAATATTACTAAAATATTCTAGAATAATTTACAGAGGTTAAATTTCTACTATTCATTTCATAGTTATTAATAATTAAATTAAAATTTTAGAAATCTTATTCCAAAAAACCATAATTTATATGGTATTTTTTTAATCTATTAATTAAGAAAAAAAAAACTAACAACTTTGAAAATTATCTCAATTTTTAATTTACAAATACTACTAGAAATACAGTAATATATTTTACAGAAATTAAATACTTGTTATTCATCTAATCATTACTAATATTTAAAATAAAATTTTAAAAACCATATTTCAAATAAACATACTTAAATTTTTATTTCACGAATACTTATTTATCTTATAAAAGGAAGGAGTACTTTTTTTTCCTTAAATCCACGTTATTTCTTTTGCAATTAAACATTTAAGGAAGCTACTTCAAATCTCCTAGTTACAACTCAAATGTTCGAGTAATTAACGTTTAGGAAAACATATTAGCCATAAAAAAATATGAAAGCCATGTTTACAAAAAGGTAGCATCTTACTTGGGCGACAGGATAACATGCTGAAAGATGACAACTCCAACCATGAGTCCAGCATGGTTCGTCATAATGATGATTGATACGTACATGTAAGAAACATGTGCAAAACATGCTTGGTAAAAAAATAGAATTAACTAAAAAGTAAAAAAGTAGAAGAAACGTAATTAAAATCTGTATAAAATTGTATTCGTTTCTAATCTTAATCTTAGTAGTATTTATTATTTATTCATTTTATTGGATATAAAAACTATTAATAGAGTATTATTATTTTTAAGATGACCATGTCCATATATAGATTGGATGGCTTAAGCCATACAACCTTTTATATATATATATATATAAAAGTGAGAGAAATATTTTATATTATGATAGTATCAAAATTTACAATATAGTGACTTGGTTTGTTAGATTAGAAATTAGACGAGTTGTAATAGAATAGTGCATTTTTTTATAATTCAATGAAAATAATTTAAAGGATATTCTGTTTATGATACCTCCTAGGCGTATTAATAAAATTAACATTCTTAGTGACACATAAACATTTAAACTTTACTGGAGGTATGAGTGAATACTTATCTTTCACTTACAAAAATAAAGCAAAATTAAACCAAGAAACAAAATCATTTATCCAGGGAAAATTGTGGAGCCTCCTCCACACCTAAACCAGATGCAGGTGTAGATTTCTCCATTGGGGTTATTGTCGTAGCCTGTGTCGATGATGCTTCCACTCTCAGCACTCTCGGTGGCTCTCGCTACCTCTTTGACCTTGTATTTCGTTAACATGTATAAATCTCCAAGTCCCTGCCCCAGTGTAATATCCAAGTTATGGATGTACTTCAAGTAAATTTAAGAGGGAAACTCGATCAAGCTTATGTTATAGAACCTGGGGGTGTAGGCTAGCTAAAATGAAATCATGCTCAAACCGGATCAACCAGCAAGATCTCCTTGTGAAGGCTCTAATAAGGTAAAATAGAAGGCTTAAGGAAGTTAAAAAGGTTGGGGGTGACGTACGAATTTGAGTTGTGGGTGAGGCACGTGTATAACGAGTTGAGAGGATCTAAGTACCTACATTTTTTTATGGCTTCTTCACATCCAATAACGACCCATGAGCTTGGGATTCTCAACGTCAAATGTGTTCATGTCACCAATTTGATCATCCTGCTGGCATTCAATGTTGACCACCCTCTCGAGTGCCTCCTCGACCCCCTTCATCCTATGTCAATTACTTTCATCTACATATGTTATTCCATCTCCTGCTTGATTATTTCTTTTGCTACCTTCGCATGTAGCATGTCGACTAATGTTTTAACATGCTAAGCTGTTTCCATAGTTCTCTTGCACGCAATTTGTCTCTTGCGAAAATTCCATTTATCAATTATCCAATTGAATTCCTCTTCAATCCTGTCATCTAAGTTGTTTCTCCTCAACCGCTTTACTTCGTTTTCCCAAACCTCAATAATTTACTTACCTCATGGAGGGACGGTTGCATGATAATTGATAGTTTCTTCCTTTTACGCCTCCATTAATCTTTCTCTCTTGCCAGCCAAGGATCCTTGAGCTTCCCCTATCGACCTTCCCCTTGGCCTTCCACTCCTATTTCTTGCCATAACTCTTTTCGTTGTTGTGTATCTTTGATAACCAGACTTTATCCCATTATTTCTCTCCTTCATTTCTTTCAAACTCATCCCAATGTCTCCCATGCAGCACCCCTCGTTCACATATAAAGGAAAAATCCATAGCACATTAATCCTCCCCATACTTTGGGTATCTTCCCTATTCATTTCCAATCATTTCTGTGTACTAATGTCATTTCGGTGCAATTGTGCGAGAATGGGACAATCCTCCCTCTCATTTTCCTCTGCATATGGTTTGTATAGGCCCATTATAGTCATGGTTATGTAGAAGTACCTCGTCACAGTGTGATTTTTCCTTCCCCCCTTCTTCAACCATCCATTCTCATCAATACCACCTCTCGGCACACGATTATGCAATCTCGACTTCCACTCTTTCCCATCAGCTACCGTCATGTCGCAACATTTCCAATCTTTGTTCTAGATCCTAGAACTCCGCTACATTTTTTTGGCTTGTCCCATGTTAATGAAGTATAACCTATATATTTTTTCAGTCCAGTCCTTAATGATTCCTCTCACACTAGTCTTTCCTAGGTTTCCTTTGGTTGCCCCGTCGAAGTTAAATTTTAAGAAACCTTCAAAAGGAACTTGCCACTCTGTAGTGCTTGTCCTTATATAACTTTCTTTGGGTCTAAGGATCTTTTCACCAAGGTAATCAATGTAAAAAAAAAATCAATATTATTGCTTCCTTAGGGGATGGCTGATCTTCCGGGGTTTGAAACGCTTGCTACTAATTGTTTCCTTCATCTGACGTTGGATTTCTTCCATCATTTTTGTTACATGGATATTTCTATCTTTGAATATTCTACGGTTGTGTTCTTTCCAGAGTGACCAAAGGATGAACCTCACAATCAAATTACTAGTCATATTAACCACTTCATTCTTGGGATATTATTGTTGTAACATCTTTGGGTTTTGATAAGTTAGCATGTTAGTTTAATATATATATATATATATATATATATATAATGCTAAGTTAGGATGTGGATGAAAAAGAAAATAAAAAATGTTATGATAAATTATATATTTTATACATCCATGTCAAAGAAAATGTTAGAGTAAGTTTCCCTAATGAAAACTAGTAAAAAATGATGAAATTAATGACCAGATGACTAAAAATTTTAGTCACTGCAATTATTTCAAGTGAATTACTACTAAATTTGAGCAATTTTAAGTGACCAAACTAAAAATGACTAACTTAAATGACTAATTTAGTCTAGGAATAAAATATATGACTAGATAATAAGTGACTAAACTCAAAACGACTAACTTAAATGACTAATTTAGTCTAGGGATAAAATATATGATTAGATAATAAGTGACTAAACTAAAAGCGACTAACTTAAATGACTAATTTGGTCAGGATTAAAATATATGACTAGATAATAAGTGACAAAATTAATAATGATTAATGTAAATGAGTATTATAGTCCAAGAATAAAAATATTGTCAAATAACAAGTACAACAAGTATATGAGTTAGTCATTTATCTTAGTATATGGTTCTTCCTGAGAGAAGCGAGATCTGGATCTAGTAAGAAGGGGGAGAATAGCCTAAAATCCTCTACCTGCCAGTGAAAATATGTGTCTATACCATGGGGAGCTGTGTGCTTCAGCGAGAATATAACACACGTGTTTTAGGTAAAGTTGGACAGTCTCTGATGGTAAGGGAAAAGGGGAAAATATATCCGCCAAGCCTAGCTGGGCTTTGATTGAGGTCAAATGATGAGCACAGTCACTATGAGATTGGGTATTTTCAGTCAGCTGCGACACCCCAGTGCCCCAAGCTTGCAGATCAAAGAAGCTTAGTTGCTATAGGGCCTCGAATGTGGTACAATCTGCGTGATTGTCTGTGCAGGCTTCATCATTCCTGTGAGATATTTTATCTTATAAGAGATTTGCGCCTCTTGTACAGGACCGATTCACATTTTTGATGCATATGGGGGCAGCAGCTTGTGCCACTACTATAGCAGTATTGGCTCTATGGTGATGGCAGTGGTCTCCACAAAACCTTCGCCCTCATTTCTATTGGCAGCAGTGAAGAATAGTGAAACTCGGAGCTAGAGCAGGTAGCCGAGGGGAGCAACAACCAAAGCAACCTCAGAAGCTTCGTGATCAACTGTGGCAGCAACAGCCTCTAAGGCATCTTGATCATCTGTGGTGGTGGCGGCAGAGTCGAGTGAGGCAGCCATTGGAGATGCAGCTTTGATGTTAGCGTCGGCAGCAAGGCTAAGAGAAACCCTAGCAGAGGCCATTTTTTCAACCGTCCTCCTTCCAAGAAAGCTAAAGCATTCACTACCTCTCTAACCCTTTTATATTATTTTTCCATTGAAAGGAAATTTTAAATGTCTATTAGAAATTTCTTTTCCTTGGCACCCGAAACCTCCAATCCAGAATCCTTTTCTGACCCAATATGTCCTTGCATAGGGTCCTTGCCTTTGGATATATTGTCCTTCGTAGAAAATGGAAGCTCATAGGATTTAGATAGTGTGAAACCTATGGTACTACCTACACCTAAAAGACAGTCCTTCAAATTCTAGTATCTAAATACACTCCACCCCAATCCTGAAATTGATGTCTTCTAGAAGCACTTCCCTAAGGTCCATATTAACGAAAGTGCGAGAGTATGTCTTAATCCCCATATCCAAATAGGAAATTTCATGGTCAATATAAATTCATGGTCCAGATAGGATCCCATTGAGTTACTCTATCTTTGAAAATTATGGCATCCCAATAGTTAGGAGGGAAACTTGGAAGATGAACCTATATTGGGGACATATGTAGCCTCTCCTACTTTGCATCGAAGACGGGCATCCAAAAATTAAAAAGGATAGGAGATGAATCAATTTTCCAAACCATCTGATGTACCTTTTGGGTGCCAATCGCATCTTTGAAGCATAAATAAATCCAACCTTGGGCTATTAGTGAAACCTTTGGAAGAAATTTAACAATAGGCGAGGTTTCTTTGTCTTCCCATGCTTTTAGGGTTGAGGACTTGAATTTTCGACCCCTTACTCACCCCACTAGAGATTTTTGGGAAATTTCCTCAATCTTCTGATTGGCGATGTCGACTCCCAACAATAAAGAAAGGTGGAATTTGTTCTTATTCTTGACACTACAATTTATTTTCCCCTTCCTTGCTTTCTAAAATTCCTTCTGAATCATAATTCCTTTTTATTCACAAGAGTGTTTCTCCTAAAAAACCATAGCTCCATTCGTGATGTTGGTTAAACCTTCCTCTGTTGCCAAGGCAAGGATCTCCTTCACTAGTTCACCCAAGGAGAGTAAGGCCAATGGAACTTCATGAGATTAAGGATAGACAACAAAACAAACCAGAGATACTTGTGAGAGTGAAGAATCCCCAATGTGTTAAGAAAATTATGAAAACCCTAAGGAAGTCATAACACATTGTATGTGTTCCTTTGATCTCTAGGATGGCAGGGAAACGAAACTCAGAGCCAAAGAACCCCAAGAAGATTTCTCCAGCCCCTGGAAATTTTCCTTGGGCCCTAGGTTGACCAAAACTAAAGGACCCGAATAGTGTGTCGTTGGAGCAAGGGTTAGGGCCTCCGAATTTCTAGATGGTATCCTATTGAATTATTATATTTTCTTTCTAAAGACCTCATAGGCTTAGAATCACAATATGGTGACCTTCTAACATGACTTCCAAATGTGAATGTATAAAATCCTTGGGACTTGCATGTATTCTAAGAGTTTCATGACATGCTTAGTTTTGCACGGAAGTAAGGGAACTTGTGAAGGGTTGATCACAATAGGCATGTATGGTTGATTACGATTATCATAGGTATGTTAGTTTGGTTTTCCCAATCCACAATTTCACACATTATTGCTATTGTTAAAGGTATGTCAGGATGGTTTACTTGTTCAACATCATGCACATTTGGTTGTGTTCATTAAAGGCATGTTAGTTCAAGGACAAAACCAATAATTTGCCAAGTTGCTCAAATTAGCGAGCTGTGTGTCATGTCAATCATCTTAATGAAGAACATGTCATGTCGATTATTTATTTATTGACATGCACATTCCATTGTCACTGTTACTGATGTGTTAGGTTGGTTATTAACATCTATTTTTTATTAACACTATATTGGATATTAACCCTATCAACATGCATGTTTAACTACAATTGCGAGAGGTATGTTAGGTTGTTCAACCCCATCAACAACATTTATGTTTAATTATGAATGTTGAGGCATGCCACATTGGTCACCTGATTACCAACATGTACCTTTTGGTTATCACTAGTAGAAGTGTGTTAGGTTGGTAAACTTGATCAACTACATGTATGGTTGGTTACAAGTAGTAAAGCCTCATTTTATTTTTCAATAAAATAAATAGTGTGCAAGTATTGTTACCATTATTGAAGACACATTTTGTTGGCTAACTTAGTTAACATCACATAAATTCAATACGATTATTCGAGGCATCCAAAGACACTCAACCCATTTAAAGTAGTGCATAACATTGGTGGAGCTTTATTATTGCTTGGTGGGTGAAAATAGTGTGTTATTATTCCCCCACAAGTGTTCACTATTTCCATGTGACATGTTCACTCCTCATGGGCCAAATTTCCTTCTTAAGGGGGTTGTTTATTTAAGATAGGGTTATGTCCAAGTCTAGAGTGAATTTAGTAGAATAGATACCACTTAGTTGTGAGTGCTGAGTTAAAGTGGTGCTTTCATAGCTTTTGATATGCTTATACCACATTGCAATGTCTAAAATCAATTAATTGGCACTTGTTTATGTTCATAAAAAAATTTCAATCCAAAAAAAAAATGTATGTGAAAGCAAGTTAAATAGCCTAATGCTCATTGACCCACACCACCAAAGTTACTAGATTGATCTCCTTGCTTGCACTTGTTGGGGTTTAACTCATCCCTCCTAACATAAGTCATTTACTCCACCATTACGCACACATGCATACTTCTAAAAAACATGGCATACTTGACCATTGTCATGCCTTACAAAATAATTTCGAAAACATTGTTACATTTGCACCACAACATATACATATGTGTAATTTGTATCAATATTTCCTAAATTGCTATCTAAATTGCTATATGGTTGTCTTAATTGAAATATTCTACCACCTTGACACCCCTTAACCCTATGAAAATCCTTGTAGTGATTTCATGACCCTCTCCATTTTTCAATTTCCTTAAATTGATCTTATAACACTCTCTAAAATCATTTCCTACACTTATATGTATTCATTAACTCTATAACTCAACATATAATAAAAATAAAACAACAAAACAATAATATAGTTATAGTTAGAATACTCTATGAGATATCTTCACATCTAAAATTAATATTAATGATATATTAAGAAGTATAGGTCTCATTGCTTCTTAAGAATATTTCCCCTATTAGAGTCCAACTAGGAGTCAAGAGCTCGAGTGAACCTTTATTGCAAGGAAATCATGGAAAAAAAAAGTGGGAACTTCAAAACCTTCGCAAAATTTCCAAGAGCTCGAGTGACCCGTCATTGTGAGGAAATCGTGGAAATCATGGAAACAAAAGGCGGTAACTTCAAAACCTTTGGAAAATTTCCCAATCCAATTGAAGGCTAAAAAAATAAAATAAATTACTTAAAAAAGGGCGGGGAAAAACTTTTTACTTTTTTTTCCTGAAATCCACTCCTACTCGCTTCACTCAAACGACAGCAAAATCTGATACCATTTGTGATCTCGCATTACCTTTGTTCATCATCGAGTATGCTATTGTATCCATGGGTGTTTATCTTGCACCTATCCTGGATTAGTGCTTCTCAGATCAAAATATACCAACATTTATTCACTTAGGCGTTTCTTTTCATCATGACAAGATCTGTTAGTGCCAATTTCTAGTAACATATCTACAAGTCCTTGTTTTATTCTGCTTTGCCTTGGCTAGGCAATCAATATACCTAGCTGAGTCGTTCCGACGAGAAATCCACTCCTCCCAGCCTCACTCGAACGACAGCAAAAGCTATCGAAGGACAGTTTTGTTTGTTCATCAAATTTTAAAACCCTCGCTGGTTCAAGGGTTTCGAATTTGCGCTGACTAGTTAATGGGTTGGTATGTCCCTGGTTCATTTTGGTTCTAGTCGTGTGTTGGTTGGTTATTGCTCTCTTTAGTTCTGTCAAGCTTTCTTAAACTTCAGTCTGAGAAGATGGCTTTAGCAAATGTTGAGTTTTGATGCTTCTTTGGAGGGCTCAGATGGTCCACTGATGACATAAGCCTGCAAGAGGCTTTCAGTACCTATGGCTAAGTCATGGAATCCAATATTATTAGTGATGGGGAAACTCGTAGATCGAGTGGATTTGGCTTTGTGACCTTCAATGATGATCAGTCGATGGATGCCATTAATGAAATGAATGGCAAGATGCTTGACGAGAGGAGTAGCACTGTTAACCGAGCTGAATCCAGAGGATAAGGGGACGGTGGTGGAGGCTATGGATCATGTGGCTACCTGGCTTCCTGCGAGGAAGAATGGCCACAGAATGAAGAATCAAGGCCCTATGAAGAAGAGGAGGACTAGGAAGAGGTCGAAGCCATAACTCAGCTGACGACAGGAAACAACGAAGACGATGAATTCAATGAGTTGGATGCATCCAGCCTAGATGCCGATCAAGATGCTTCTGGCAGCGACGAGACCGAAATCGATGACCACATAATTTTTTCAAACTCTATTTCTTTTGCACTCCATTTATTTGATGAAATCAGCATTTTGCTTATTCTGTTTCACATTGTCATGCCACTTGTTCTAGGCATGATCTTAGTGCATTTAGGTTTTAATCTTCAACATTTTGTGATTATATCTCGAATCAATTAATTTATAGCCTTCCAGATTTTGCTGGGTTTAAAATGATACGTTTTATTTTTAAATTTTTGTTAGTTTTCTTGTGTACTCATGCGTTGTAACAAGAAACAAATGCAATTAATATTTGTTTGAAGACTTTGTATTCTGCATTTTTAATCCTTATTCTTGTTTTCCTTATGACCTAGATTTCTTCACAACCCCAAAAATCCTTGAATGAAGCTTACCATGAACTTGTGTACTTTGAAAGAAGACTTTTTCTGTTAGAAACGATCTTCTTGTTGATTTTTGTGTAATGAGATCCATGTCGATGTCGTTGTTCGTTACTTTTACCCTATGACAGAAACAATGTTTTTGTTAAATTTACCTTACAGATGTTACTTGTGCGATATTTTCATTACTTTGATATACTATTTTACTTGAAAAAAAAATTCTTATCTTGACTTGAAGCTTGAGCTCTTTGGGCTGAAATCATTTTTTACTTAAAACATTGGAGACAACAATTATAGGAGAAATTATGTTTGTTAGCAATAATTTTTGCTAACACATTTTTCCTAATCTTGTGAAATCAAAACTTTCAGTCTTGTTTATTGTTCTCTTCTAACTAGATATGTAACATCGCATTGAATATGGGGCATCCTGAAAGGGGCTAAAGTTATTTGAAGGAAGTATTTTACCTCGAATAAAATATCTTATGAGAACCTATGTTTTATTGGAACTTTGTTAATGCATTTTACGGAAGTCTTGTTTTTAATTATTATATTCCAATGGTTTTTGTTAAATTGTCCTCAAAATTCCTCTACTAAAATATTATTTTATTATTTAGGCATTGAAATGCACCCAAGCACCTAAGTGAGAATGAAGTACGCTTTCATTTTTTGTTAAAAAACAAAAATTGGAAAACTTTATATCCTAAAAGTTCTACCAAAAGTGAAAAATACTATTGCCAACAGTATTCAAATGAAATAAGTAGGTCTCATATGTTGCAAAGAAAAACTTGCAGAGATTCAAAGTTATACATCCCATAAATCTTTAGGTATACAACTTATAACCACCTAATGTTCTAATTACTTTACTAAACATAGATATTAGCAAAAAACATTATGATTGTTGAATTCTTCTTACCCATTATTGGAAGGAAAGGAGTTTGGCTTTCCAAAATCAATGTCTTCCGTCATTTGGTGAACTGTTTCTTTCTCCTCATAATCTATTTGCACTGAATTTTTTTACATCTTATGGTTAAAAGCTGCAAAGTGAGAGCCTTTACTAAGACTGATAACCATATTCTTCAAGAATCAAAATATTACATTCTTCCTCAAAGACATTCTTTTTTTGTGTTTTCTTGTCCACAATATTCATAATTATAATATTTTGTGTAGTGCGTTGGTATTCATTTTCATTTACTTTAGAAGTCACTGGAAAAATAGAAAATTTCTTGTATTATATGGACTTTTCATGTGTTTGAAGAATCATTTAAACCCCTGGGCTTCAGTGTAATCCATTAGTGTGAAACTCAATAAAAAAACTTTGATGCCAGCTTCTGACACTAGTTTTTGTAGCTCAAGTTGTTGCACACAAATTGTCGAGATGTAACCTTGATTCAAACACATGAAATAGAGTTTCTTGCTTTGCAAATCACACAATAGAACACTTAAGGTGTCAGGAGAACAGAGCTTTCTGAAGCCAAAATTGAGAATATGAGAGTGATAAATGCTCAATAAGAAGTGGAGAACCATACCCCCAGTGGAGAGAGAATAGGACACCAAGAATTAACAACTAGTTAGAACTAAAACCTAGAGAACCAAAAGGGTATGTGTGAAATAGGAATCTAGGAGTGGAAAGGTATTGAAAATAAATGAACAACCGGAATAGTGGAAACACACACTATGCACTATTGGATTTTGGTGGCCAAAAAAAAGGAATGCACATTGAACAAGCCTTGTTAGTAAGTCCAACAATGAATTCTAGGGTGCTAGCTAGAAACCAAGAGGGGATCTTACTGGGATAATTATTAGCCGAATAACCTTTTCTCCATATGATGCTGCTAGCTTCTCCCACTCAGTGACTCTTTATCACATCTTGCCAATGAAGACCATTATAGAGGAATTCAAGAGACAAACTAGGGTTAATTTCAAGCATGTGAGAGAGGGGTGAGCTAGTCCTATCAATTTTGAGCTCCTTTCTTGACAATCGCCATGTGATAAATCGTGATTACTTATCTTTATGTTACTACATGTTTTTATACCCATAACCTAAGAGGATTAAGGTATTGCATGAAATTGGAATTCCATATTTTTTCAAAGTGCACTTATTTTATGTGTGATGGTCTCACTAGCGAGAGAATCAACTTGATAATTGTGTTCTTTTTAAGATTTGGTGCAGGCTACAGACCTCCTTTGGGATTTTGGCTACAAAGAAAGTTTTCTTTTGATTGGATTCGATTTCAATACCATCAATTTGATAATTATTCTTGAGCCTCCTATGACCATTGACAATCAAAGACTCTGTTTTGATGTTCTTCTCCAGGAGAAGATTTTGATATAGAGCATAAGCCTTAGTTTGATTGTTTGTGGATTTTTTATACCCCAGGAAATGATAGTTCAAGCTCCCCATTGGCATTTAGTATGATCTCCCCACACCTTCCACCCCTAATTTACTTGAATTACATTATTGTTACATGATTTGCGCTTTGAAATGCAAGCTAACCTAGAATGTTAGCTTCATCTGAAACTTGAGATTGATTATTTGGAGTGATACACTTTACATAAAAGATGTTATAAATAACAAATTATTAGGGCATGACCATTTTTGTCACCCTATCTTTTTATCTTGTATTTACCTTGCTGTGTGAGTTTGTTTTAAACAATTTTGATAGAACAGGTTTTATTGTTATGTGAATTTGATATTAATTGTGAAATGGTAAACCTGGGTTAGTTATTAAATTCATAAATATCTTTCCAAAAAGACAATTTCTGATTTCAAAAGTAGGACCACTATTTAAAAATACATATTTCCTTTTATATCTGATTTATACTCTGAGTCAGACCTGTTTCAGACCTGGTTCAGGTGTCGCTAGACCCCAAACCTTTCAAAGAAGCAAAACAAGTCAGAATGAACCTCTAAAATTTTATGTGAAAGCACAAATAAGATTTTTTTGACAATAAACATAATAGTAAAAAATGTTTATCTCAGATCTTTGGAGGTATTCCATACCATTCCTCATTATATAACTATTTTTCGATGTTGTTAAATTCTCATTTTTTCTTTGAGATTGGTATCTATACAATGGATAATGTTGTAATGTATTATGGATTTTTTTTGTGTAATTTATTTATTTTAGTTATTTTTTTGTTAAATTTCTATAAGTTTATCCTTTTTTTTATCTTATATTTATTATTTGTTTTCCCTCATTTTGTAAGCATGTTTTGATGTTGCTGTTAAATTCTCATTTTTTCTTTGAGATTGGTATATATACAATGGATAATGTTGTTAAGTATTATGGTTTTT
This sequence comes from Pinus albicaulis, assembly GCA_034641835.2. NCBI lineage: Eukaryota > Viridiplantae > Streptophyta > Pinopsida > Pinales > Pinaceae > Pinus > Pinus albicaulis. Next base: position 1,217,053,072 of record CM076580.1, read on the forward strand.
TGTGTAATTTTTATTTTTATTTTTTATTAAATTGCTATAAATTTATCCTTTTGTTTTATCTTCTTCTATTTGTTATTCATTTTTGTTTATGATTTATTCCCATATATATATATATATATATATATATATATATATATATATATGTTGTTATGTATTAGGGTTTTTTGTGTAATTTATTTATTTTAGTTATTTTTTGTTAAAGTGCTATAAGTTTAGGAGTTGTCTAATGAGACGGAGGAATTGCTCGAACGGTCAAAATTGCCTGGAATCCGGGTCAAAAATGTTTTAATAAATCTTACAGTAACAGTGTTTGAATCATTATTTTTATGGTGGAAATGGATTCAGCACCATCAAAAACCTCTAGGTCACCCAAAATATTAAAGTTTGATAGTTATAATGTGGATTTACAAGAATCCTTGCCGGATTTTATTAAAATCTTACTGGAATTTCCATGATTTTCAGAGCGAAAAAGCAGTCTAGTTAGACTCCAGCATAAGTTTATCCTTTTGTTTTATCTTCTTTTATTTGTTATTCATTTTTGTTTATGTGTTATTCCCATATATATATATATATATATATATATATATATATATATATATATATATATATATATATGAGACGGGTTCCTTTCGGTGGATGGAAAATGTGGAAATAAGCTTGATCCACCCTAACATATTTAAGTGGAGAATAAGGTTTATTGGCACCTTGCTTAGGACCATACAATAATCCACATGAAAGCTACTTGAAAAATATCAATATAATTAATAGCCACATTTGTCAAACTCCATTTAGGGGAGTAGCATTACTTGACACGATCTGAATTTGGGTTAATGTCATATCCATTTTCTAGAGAGAGGGAGAGAGCATATGTTTAGGCCTCTCTCTCTCTCTCCTTATACACACAGGTTTGGCTCTTTTTGTCTCTCTCTTTAGATAATTTTATTAATTTCCAATAAGTGACCACAAAAATAGGTCAGTGAGATCAAAGAATACAATAGTAAGAGTACAATGTGGGGGTGCAAATGCACTTATAGAAAATGTGAAAAATAAAATAAAGAAGGAAGCCTACATTAGTGTGTGTTTTCCTTATTGAAATATCTTTATATTCTTTTGGGGGGATATATATTGTTTGGACTAATCAAGCAAGGCTTGAAGCGGTTACAAAAATATACTCGACAAGAGCTCAACATGTCATTTATGAGAATTGAGCCTTGATGGAGAGGATACCAAATATGTTTTGATCTCTCTTTCTCTCTCTCCCTCTCTACACCTCACCCTCCAAATTGTAGGCAAAGGTAATATTTCCTCAAGACACAAGGTGTTAATTTTAGTTAACCATGGTATGTTCTATGCTTAGAGAAATTTACTTCAATCTTTCTTATTAGCCCAATTCAATTTCTAGTTATGCAATCACATTAACATTGACGGTAAATGTTCATATAACATTAATATATCGACATAAGACAAGCCAAGAGACAATAATTTAGTCGATGTCAGAGAAAAAACCCAATGCGGTAAAAACCCTTTGATCAAATCTTATTATTCTTCAAATTCAATAGAGAGAGAAAGTAAAATTTACAATAGTTAACACGATGCCCTAGCCAACAAAGTCAACGTTGGTCAACCCAAAAAATATCTCCCAATGGAGCTTGGTCAAAGCCACTCAAACTCGACCTCTTCTCAGAGTCAAAGTTAGCCCAAAATAGTCCAAAATAATTCAATCAAAATTAGTCAACGCAATAGTCAAACTTCAAAAATTTGTGGAAGCATCCATGGAAGAAACCCATTTTGCCAAATGTTGAACCTTTGGAGTAGAAACATCATACATGTTCCGTGATTGGAGTGAATTTAACATCTTCCATTAGATATAAATGGATATGCATAACCAAATAATCCTTGGCCATTGATGTTGTATGATATCACAATCATCGGTGACAAGCTTGTTTAATGCTTGTATTTGACCGCTCTGAATCTATGGATCCATTTGCAGTTTTCTCTTCACCCTACAAATAGGCACCAATGCTTTCAACCATGATGTAGAATAGCATTTTGGTGTAACAACGTATGTTAAAGCATGGGCTGGAGTATTTCTCTTTGTCGATTATTTTTCAACTTCTACTCAAATACAATCATAGAAGTTCACATCTCTATGCTCAGCAATGTCCTTAATTTGTCCTAGTATGGTGTCCTTTTTCACATGCAACTCCTTAGTCACTCATTGATCTCAATCAACAAATCAAGTCATGCTAGATTTGATGAATTGCAAAAATTATTAACCTGTGACCAAAAAATAAGATAAAAAATGATATTTTACACTGCAAAAGCACTATCTCTATTTTTTGTAAGATGTATCCTCAAGTTCTCCCATAAATCACTCACCATTATATTAGCCATTTCCCATCTTATATTCAACATGCACTTAAAGGTGAGCTAATGGCTACCAAATATAGTCCTTGCGAGCTTAAGTAATTGTAACTTAGAGTGAAACCTCATGATGAACTTCTACAAGGCATTGATCCGGTCATGCTCTATGTCCTTACCAATATTATGTATTAAAAAATTCAACATGTGCAGCAAACAATCACAGTGAAAATGTTAGGATGTACATGCTCAATGGTTTTCTTTATACTTTACAATTAGCTAGATTATCTTTAATGACTTGTGTCATATTGGATCACCCTATATCATTATTACTTTACAGTAAGAGGTATGCAATCCTCCCAAAAGATGGTACAAATGATGAGGAGTCTTAGGTTGCAAGGAAGATTGTCTCACTAGCCAGCACACCAAGAACATTTATCAAATGTTGGTTTTTAACATTTGTTGAGACGTCAAAGACAATGGAAACCCCAATTTTTGGCCACTCATCTGTAAACTATCCTAGAGAGCTCTAGACATCAAATTTTTTCATGTCTAGCAATACAGTTCTCGCTTTGTCATATCTAGGGATTTTGTATCCATTAGGGGCAATTATTGATAGATTGAACCATAACATACCATTAGGGGGAGTGAAAAACATTGAATGGTATATGCATAAAGAAGCATTCTTCTATACTTACTAGGTATAATGTTTTCAAATCTTATTGTGTTTAGATAAAATGACTCGAATATGTTATCATATGTGGTTTTATCAAACTTTACTAGGGTTTATAAGAGTACACTGGTTTTAGGGAAACAACTTTTATTTCAGAATTGGATTTACTGTCCTTCATATATTATCTTTCTTGCTATTTCTTGAATAACTTGTAGAGCATTATGAATTGGTTAACAATATAATAATTAGATGAGTAGGTTGGGACCAAGACTTGGTTACCATATTTTCACCTCCATCTTTGTTTGTTGCCATTTTTGACATTAATTTATTTTAAAATGTCACACACAATGTAAGATTTTATTTCTCCCATATGGCCACAAAGTCTCATGGAATGTTAAATAAAATATATCTATGTAATGACTTGCAGCTTAAATACTTTTAAGAGCTTACACGTGAAAATGGTGCTTCTTAGCTTTTTAATGCGTCCATTACTCTAGTTAGAATGATTTTTCTTTTAAGTGAATTTTGTTTGCATTCTAGAATTTCATATTGAGATGCAATTGAGATAGAGAAGAATGTTAAATTAACTCATCATATCAAAATGTAACACCTTAGAAAAATAATTAATGTAAAAATGTCTATGGAAAATACTTTCATTTGGAATATTTGTGAAGTTAATGTGCTTTATACTGCAAATTACATTCATGATATCATATTACTTTACACAGTTACTATCAGAATGTCGAGATGTTTATAAAGGAATATCTAATTGACAATTTTTTTGTTCATGTCACATGAATCAGGGGAAAGGAGATGCCTTAATTCAGAGCTTTGGCATGCCTGCGCCGAATCTCTTGTGTCCTTACCTTGTTGGGAGCAAGGTTGTGTATTTTCCAAAGGGTCATAGTGAGCAGGTGAGGTGGTTGATCACTAATTTTTAATTTTCAATCTTCTTTTGGATACAAATGATTGAAAATAATGAATGTCTATCTTCTTTTCATCATAAAATACGACCCCATTATTTTGAAATTTTAATGTTACGCAATGAAGCTGATCATAATCAATGTGATTTCACGTCACTGCTTCAAAAAACAACGAGGTTGATGCTCATAAATCCAATTATCTGGATCTCCCAACTCAATTAATTTTCCAACTTCACACTATTACAACGTATGTCGGTTCTTTGCATTTCATCCTTGCTTTGGTTGTGAACACTTTTATTCATATCATTATATATACAAGATTTAAAATTTAATAAAAACCTTATTGAATCCCAGGAAGATGTGGAAATGGATGACGTATATTATCGAATGATATTTCAACCTCTTAATGTTGTAAGACATTTTCAATTTCATTATTTTTGCTTTTCCATAATTGCCAATTATAGTGAGAAATTATTTGGTACTAGTTCCATTTATGCAGGGAACTAAAAATTGCTGATACTATGCAACAACAAAAAAAATATTGTTACCTTGGTTTTGACCATGACATGCCAAGGAAGCAACCGACTAATTACTTTTGTAAAATGTTCACTGCAAGTAACACTAGCACTGATGACAGATTTTATTTTCCTCTTTGTGTTACGGAAAAAGTTTGTCCTCCACTTGTGAAGTTCTTATTTTCCCATAGTTGTTGTTCTATTTGTAATTTAATAGATAATGCTTAGACTTTTAGACCTTTTTTAACATAAGACTATATTATTTAGAGCAAAAGGTAAGGGTATTTGTCATATCCATCTCCTATTAAGTTTTGTTTGTTTTGGGTAGGATTTCACTTAGCAACCACCTTTAGAGGAACTGATAGACAGGGATATTCATGACAATGAATGGAAATTTTGACATATTTTTTGGGGTAAGTTATAACAATTATTTGAATTTTTTTTTGGAATAAAAGTAGATAGTGAATATTTATATATGTGTAGTTTATTTTGTTACTCTTATATCAAAGCAATGCATTTTGAAATGTACACATGTAGTGCATATATCAAACTTGTTTCCACATTTGAGGTCATACGTGGTAGATATATTTAAAATTCTTATTAATGGTGTTAGTAGCCACCTGTACACTCTAAAAAAGTATCTGATATAGCTAGTCCCCGATTACTTTACCTTTGAATGTGGAGCCAACATGTTTAGTTTTTCTCTGGATATAATTTCTTGGCTTTTGGGAATTAGATTATTTTTCCCCTGGAATAGTATGATGAAAATTGATGATTGTTATATTGAAGATATATTCCCGGTTATTATCGCAATTTACAAAGTCTTGTGTTATTGTTCTCTAGTTTCTTGTTGTAATCTTGTGTCATCAATACTTTACTGCACCCATTAGATTTCTACTAACAAGTTTTATTGTTGAAGTGTCACTGCTTCTTAGAGATAACTAGAGGAAATGATACAACTACAAAAGTGGAGCATGAGATATTCTTAATAGAAATTGCTAGTTCTGTTATGTTTGATTATGTTAGATAAAATCAAAATTGCAATGTACCATAAGCATGGGAATTCAAAATATTGGGATAGAAATGTGTGCTTCTATTTTCATTTATTACCTGAGTTGAAGATGGTGTTTCTTCATCAAATTTTGTTCATTGAAAACACAGTAGGTGCACAATTTATTCTATGGTGACGTTTTATTTTCTCTGTTTATACATGTCATCTGGCAGATAGTGGCCACTGTTTCCCAATTGAAGAAAACTTGCTCGAGTTTCTTGCTTTTATGGGGAAAAACATCATTAACAATATTTCTTATGTTGAGGTATATATCATATAAATAATTTATAGTCTACTTTAGTTTATATTCCAGTGTTCATCAACTTTCATTTTTTATACTTTGCATTGTATTATTTATTTATTTTATTTTATTTTGTAGAAAAGGAACTCAGTATTGATGGTAAGAAGCAGGAATTGAAGAAAGAGGAGAACAATAACACTAGAGCGAAAAAATGGAAATTAAATAGAGAGAGAAGAGAATTGGTATAGTGGTACTTGTAGAGCCAATATCTCACATAACACACACACACATAGATACTAATGATCAAGTCTTCAGAGGTGGTGAATTCACTTGCAATGTCTTGGTAACAAAATGATAATGTTTTGAAGTGATGAAACAAATTTCATGTGTAATTGTACTCCAACCAATATTAAGTTGGAAACTCATATTCTAATACTTGACATTTTATACAATATAATTTATGTGGTTGGAATTATTTATAGTTTCACTTGATATTACTTAGTATTTTAATTAACATATGTAACCTTTTTTTTCATATTAGAAGAACATTTACATTGTATGATTTTTTTTTTCTTTTAAATTTAGTTGCAAGTTCATACTAATTAATTAATGTTGATTATTAATAAACACATAACATTAATCTAAAACTATTAAATAAGTAGTTTATGTTTATTAATGATGAACACAAATAAAATGAATATACGACTAAATTAGTTGCTTATGACAATTGTTAATGAAAGTGAATAAAATGAGTATAAGCTACTAGAGTAGTATTTATATAATGAATATGAAATTACCAAAAAAAGATAAATAACTACTACAAATGATAAATTTGTGATTACAAATGAGGACTAAATTTTGCATATATATGACTATTAGTAGCTAATTTACAGTATCTTATAACGCAACTAAAATTTAGTCATATTTCATTGGTCATTAATTGGTTTCAAACGATGACTAAAATTTGCATATATATGACTATTAGTAGCTAATTTACAGTATCTTAGAACACGACCAACATTTTGGTCATATTTCTTTGGTCATTAATTTGTTTTCTCGGGTGATCATTTAGTAATGTATTTTGTTGTATATTTGGTCATTAATTGTGACCATTAATCACCAAATCAATGATTAAATTAATGACTAAATCAATGACCAAATTAATGACCAAATATAGTACTAGAAAAAAAAATTGAGTCAACTAATTAATGACTAAAATTTGGTCGTGTTATAAGATACTGTAAATTAGCTACTATTAGTCACCAACTGAAAAATAGTCATTTATATGCAAATTTTAGTCATTTGTTTAGTAAATAATTAGCGATTTTGTACTAGTGGAATGAATGCAAAGAAAATAAAACATTAGGGAATATATATATATATATATATATATATATATATATATATATATATATATATATATATATATATATATATATATATATATATATATATATATATATATATATATATATATATATATATGATTTAGGCTTCAAAATTAAATTCATGGCCGCCTGTTTAAATGCGCCAATTACCAAAAACATTAAGTGCTAACTAATGGTGATTAAATTCCTTTAAAATATTTTATGTTTTCATTTAAATGAAAAAATAATATAGCGCCTAATTTATTTGTATCCTAATTCAAAAAATGACAAAGGGTAAAATTGCGCTCATAAAAAGGCTGCAAGTTTCAATGGTCAATATCTCTCCCACTCGCGATCAACGGCAGCGGTTCACTTTGCGACCTCTCCGACCATTTCTCATTAACCCGAGGGGGGGGGTCCACAAAGGTGTATTAATGGCCACCTCCCATTGCATAAATGTCGCCATTAAATTACTTCGCACCCCCTCTGCCCAAAAAAATAAACCAGGAGATACCCCCCCACCCCCCGAAATCTTCTGGTGGTATATTCCTCTGTCGGATCTTTTCCTCTCGCATTTTAATCCAACGGTCTTTCCTTCTGTGCCACAACCTAACGGTCTTTCCTCCCATGCCCTAATTTTTTTTCATACATCCAATCATATTCCACCATGTTAGTTGATAGTTCTCCATCTAAGCCTCCGCTCCCTAACCGTTTTCCCTTCTCCACCTGCATGCTCATTCCATAACCGTTTGTATTCCCGTTGCTCATTAAAGTCGACTCCTAAATATTTAAGCCCCTAGGGTCACTATCTAAGCCTTTAAACACACTCACCACCTATAAAATAGTTTTTGACCTATCTTTTATCACTTTTACTTTCATGTTGACTGATTATAGGTTGCCATCTTTGCGCTCTATCCCCAATCAGCAAAATCACACTGTCACCATTTCTACGATCGCCCAACCTTCATATTCTTACCTCTCATTCCATTTCCCTATTTAATGGATACCTCCCATTGCATAAATTTTTCCATTACATTACTTCACACCCCCTCTGCCCAAAAAAATAAGCCAGGAGATACCCCACCCCCCAAAATCCACTGGTGGTATATTCTTCCAACGGATCTTTTTCTCTCACATTTTAATCCAATGGTATTTCCTTCTGTGCCACAACCCAATGGTCCTTACTCCCATGCCCTAATTGTTGTTCATACATCCAATCATATTCCTCTACGTTAGTCGACAAATCTCCATCTAAGCCTCCGCTCCCTAATCGTTTTACCTTCTCCACCTGCACGCTCATTCCATAACTGTTTGTATTCCCGTTGCTCATTAAAGTTGACTCCTGAATAGTTAAGCCCCTAGGGTCACTATCTAAGCCGTTAAACACACTCACCACTTATAAAATAGTTTGTGACCTACCTTTTATCACTTTTACTTTCATGTTGACTGATTATAGGTTGCCATCTCTGCGCTCTATCCCCTATCAGCAAAATCATACTGTCACCATTTCTACGATCGCCCAACCTTCATACTCTTACCTCTCTTTCCATTTCCCTGTTTAAAATGACCCTAAAATCCAAATCTAAAAGGTAGGTGACCCCAAAGGGAAAATATAAGAAACGGGTCGTCAAAGAGCCACAGATCACCAACCCAGTTATAGTGGAAAGTTTTTCCCCTACACCTTAGATCAACCTAGTATGATCCCTCTTGCAGACCCCTTCTTCAAGATCATAGATGCCCATTGTGAATTTTATTTTCACGAATTACATTTACGAATTAGACAAAAACACTTTGATAAATAGGACCCCATTAGGTTCTGAGAATCAATATTGCCCCTCTTTTCTTTTCCACAGACTCATCCATTTCCTAATTTGATTTCTTGGTGCCAAGCTGTTATAGCCGCTACAACACCACCCAAAATTTTGGGTATATTCAGAACTTAGGGTCCCCTTCTGCTCGCTTAACCATTGTGGTTTTGAACTGGGTTGCAGTCAGTGACATCCCCGTGACCTATTCCTAGCCCCTCATAAACCTTCTCACCATCATGACGAGATATTTTCACCACAACCACGCCATGTGTGGTTGTGATCATCATGAATAAACTTGAATGGAAACCTTTCTGTGTATTAAGTATATACATTAGAAGCCCTTTCACCATGGATCATTTAGGAATTTTGTTTGGATACTTCACTAAGCTCATGTAAATTATTTGGGGGCATCATTCTCTATAGGGTAACTGTGAACTAATTGATATTATTATGTTTCATACAGGTCAATCCCGCGAATGATATACCCGACAATTTCGTCACCACGCTGAGGGAAAGAAACTGAAGCTAAAGAACAAGGCCACAGTTGCGAAACAGGAAACTTTCATCCACATGCCCTTGCCCATGTGGAGATGAGACTTAAGGCTACAGTTGAAGACCTCGGTAAGGCGGATGACAAGGATGCGCCAACAAGTGAGGGGGAGGAGCAAGTGAACATTATTTTCAAATGGAGGATGGTGTGGTACATGTTTATCCAAATAAATAATCAAGGGAATAACTTTCATGTTGTTGATGCAACAACATTATTCACTGATGTACAATGGATAATTAGATTAATTTCATTGGGAAATTTTTGTACCTTGTTCCATCATTGACTGTGCCTTTTAGAATAGAAGTTTAGTCTTCATCTAATGCTAAATGCAGAAATATAATTCACAGCTCAGAAGAGTGCACCCCATCGCGATTTTTACAAGGTTAGAAAAGTTGCTACCCTTGTACATCACTCGGCATGCATGAACAAGAACCATTTGTTGTGTTTTATTAAATCTAAGCTGAAGGAAGAATCGGATGAGGTAGTTATATTCTGGGATGGTAAATATCTCACCTTAAAGGAAGATTTTGAAAGTCCTAACTTGACAAGGTACGATGTCAATTTTGATCTCCTGGATGTACATACAGACAAGAATAAATTTCACCAATTTGATGAGTTTAGTCTGAAGTATAATCCATGTGGACAAATTAGACTCAGAAAAATTTTCCTAAAGCAATACAATCTCATTCAAGGTTTTTTTTTGCTGAGCTATCAAAACAAGAATGGTCTTATCTGGAAGCGAGTAAATTTTAGATGGCAGAATATAGGATATCTGTTCATGAAAGGAAACAAAGCGAATAGAACCAGTTGGAAAGTTGTTTTGTTAATAATGAGATATACAGTGAAAGTGCCATCTGGTTAATTCAGTTTCCTCAACTGTATAATGTGTACAAAGGGACGGGACTCCCTCCATATTTTCAAAATATTTTGGATAACATATTCGTTCCTCTCTTTGAGGTTACAGTTGATCCAATTTCTCATCCTCAACTACGTGTCTTCTTGAAACATGTATTTGGCTTTGAAATGGTAGATGATGAAAGTAAACCTAAAAGGTGTCCCACAAAGCACATGCCAACCCCAACTCAGTGGAAAAATGATTTCAATCATGCTTGTTCATATCATGCTTACTATTGCTATGCAAATTTGTACACACTCTACAAGCTTCATGAAAGGAATTACAATAATTAAACTTCGTCCTCACTATGGCAAGGCTAGTGATATTGATCACTTGGCAGCTGCATTCCTATTCACTCACAATATTACACATGGAAATAATCTTAGGAAGTCTCTTGCTTTGCAATATTTATTTATCTTTCCCAGATTTGCGTGGCCTCAATGTTTCCCTTTCAACATACGATCCATTATAAATCCATTTGACAAAAGAACCTCTTGTGAAGGAATGCAATGTTTTGTTCAGGTTTGGAACTTGAGTGATTGTGATCTTTGTGCAATTTCTCACAATTCTGTCTACTAGCCTGGATTCTCTCATCCATGTAAGTCTCATTGGGTTGGAAGAAAATATTACGTCAGAGGCCCTAAAGGGAATTCCATACATAAGGAAAATGTGCCTCATATGCGAGTTTAATTTCGCCATTAGGTCTGGAAAGGGAGAGGGTTCCTAATTCAAATGATTATATATTTATTAAAGAAAACAGTGGCTTGAAAGCAACAGCGTGTATTAATTTGCAATGCAGTTACTATGAAAAAAGGTTCTCCATAAACTACTTGAGGATTACTCCATTTACCAATCAATTGTCACAAGAAGTCCCACGCCATCTTAATGCCCCAGATGTTTGGCTAATTATGGAGCATTGCGATTTGATGGTCCTATTGATAAACTTGTAGGGAAGTTAGTGGATTGCATGATTAAACACAATTCCACCACTGGTGAAAATATGTTGCGGTTCATCTTCACTTTTTAGGGGATGTGGTAGCTTTTTCTTACTGCATATTTGACGGGGGTGAGGAATAAAAGAGGGAACTGGATGTTGAATCATATTTCAAACCAAAGGGGGCTATCCCATTACGCATGCATACAAAAGACCACATTCCAGGCTACGCATTCTGGAACGTTTTAAAAACTACAAACCTACATGGGCATAAAGCCAGCCCCATAAAACGCGCGCCTTATGGAGGACCCCAGTAGTGCACTCATGAGATTTAAAGGCCACGTGGTTATTCATCAGAAAACCCAGTGCACTTCAAATAAACTCTTAAGGGTGGGAATAGAAAATAAAGCCAGTGGTGTGTTACTATTTTACAATTGACAGTGGAAATGCACGTGTGAAGGGATTTTTTAAAGCACAGGCAAGGACTATGCGAGAGATCCTCCGAGCAACCGATGTTAGGAAGGTCACATTGTGTAGATGAATTAGGATCTTCCGCGTGAGAATTCACCATTTCATGTCGTGACCACTCTCCGAAATGGAACTCGAACACCACAACGCAAGCACACCAAGAACAACGCATTCACTTATGCATTGGACCTGTTGGATGATTCCCTATTAGCACCATAGGTGATGGAATATGTGTACCAGCACACAATTCTCTATGGCTGTGTATCCTTGTAGTAAGTGGGATCCCCTGAACTGCACCACCGATTGGACCCCCCATGTCATTTTCTAGCCCCATTAATGGTATTTTTTTTTCCGTTGCAGTAGCAGTCGACGTCCTAACATAAATAAATAAATAAATAACGCTCCTCTCTCACTAATAATAATCATGCGAGAACCATTGTCGGGGGTTGCTCTAGGTGCGGAGATGGTATCGTGGAGGACGAAAGGGGTCACACTCGCAAGGTAGATTAATATTCAATTTCAGCATGGGAAGCGAGGGGCTCCAGAGAGCATCATGATGTCAAGTCGCATAGTTGCATTTTTTCTACAGCAGTGGTGGATGCGACCCAATCCCGAACACGACCTTACGACCTTTTTTCAAGTCGTAGGTCGCAAAGTCGCAAACCTCAGGGACAAATGGAATTCACGACCTTTTGAGAACTGCGACTATGCGACTTCAATGGGTCGCTATCGTCATTCAAGTCGGTAAGTCGCACGTCATAGATGGAGGCAGAAGGAATAAGCTGCGACCCTGCGACCACTATAAGTCGCAATTCTTACCAAGTCGCAGCTTCTCGATACTCTAAGGATGCACACTACAGTCTACCCCAGTACATAACAAGTGGTATTTTCCTTTGGAAAGAGATATCCATCTGCAACCAACTATTCGTTTCGGTTCTATGGTAGACATCAGTTAGCAATTCAAATTTTCACCCCACTCCATAATTAAGCAAGTTCGGTATAGGCATGCATGATTTGTTCGTACATTATTATGCAAGACGGGACTACATAAGGGTCCAAACTAATTTTAGCTGTGATGAATATATTGCATTTCTTATGTTGTTTCCTTAACATGTATATATATGGCTAATTTAAATTCGTTTACTTACAGGTAACATGAGGAAAAGGAAATGTTGATTTAATTTGTTTTTCTTGGACAAAACATTAGGAAATAGTAATGTTGACCTAAATGAAGAAAGTTTCTAGTTTCCTCCAGAGAATGCACAACTGGGTTTCAAACCAACAAAGAAACCCATGTCATTTGGATGCTCGAGATCTCACACAAAAAGGAGAAAAAATCACTCTCCCATTTATCAACTCATGCAAATTCCCTTAACACTGCAATGGCATTACCGGCAGATAGAAGCTGCTGGTTCGCGTGGCGAGACCTAAGGCTATCCTTCGGGGAGAAAGGTTCTTATATCTCCAAGAGGGGAGTGTAGAAATAATATCCCTAAGGACGTGACTAACCTCAGGTCGCAGATGACGCAAGGTCGCAGGTCGCAAGTAACACCAGGTCGCAAGTCGCACATAACCCTGGGTCGCAGGTCGCAAATAGACCAAGTTGGAAGCCAGCCCAACAGCCAGGAAAACCAAGAGTCAAGGGCAACTCAAAGGACATCTCAGCATATATATATTACTTTGAGAAGGAAGCCAAGGACTTTTAGCTCGACAATGAAAGCCAGGATGATAGAGCAATTGTTGCTTGAGAGCTAAAGGCACTCAGCTCTTGGTGTCAAGTAGAGAGAGAGGTAACGAGGCTAGGGTTTTTGTATCATGCATTCAGATGAATAGCCCATGTGTCACTATTGGTTTTTGACAAGTTGTAAACATGTATTTGACGTTGCAATAGCATAAGTAATATATTCTCCTTTCTGGCATTGATTCGCGTGCTTGTTTGTGGTGACAATACTAGCTTTCTAATACTTCATTATGTTGTACATTTTCTTTCATCCATGCAATTGGTTATGAACTATTTCTCAGTGGTTGTATGTATGTTTTCTTTTGGATTAGTGTGTATTTTTCCTCGCCACAACAGTGATCTATTGTGAACTACCTTGCAGTTAAATTCTGGCATGTTTTCTTCCATGTATGTTTGACTGGTTCTCGGCTCACTGATCCCAGTCACAGCATACCCCCTTTGATTTTGCTGCTTAGACTTGCTTGTATCTTTGTTTATGGTTCATTAACATTGGGTTGATTTTACTTGGTCATTTCATCTTTGCCTCTGCTCCATAATCTTCTCATCTGACAACCAAGACTGGAAACACTTATGGCGGTAGCTGGTCCCACATACCGAATGGGGCTCCTAACCCAAACCATGTGAGGTCTAGTTGGGACCTTTCACCAGGGAGACCCCCCTTGTTGTCCGCAGTACAATTTTTCCCGTCAACAAAATTGGCACTAGAAGGAGGGCCAGATGACAAGTTGTGCCCTTAGAGCCTGCACTTAGTCTCATATCTGTAATGTCTCATCCCCAAATCATTCTCTCGAGATGTTTGTTGGATTTACTTGGTTCTCGATGCTCAATCCCCAATGAACCTATGTATCACTTCTCCCAGTTAAAATTAGATGGTCAAAATGAAGTTTCCATAAAGGAGCACCTTCCATATTTCTATGAATTTTGTGAGTGCTATGAAATTGACGATGAGGAGTTGGCTTGTGTGCTTTTCTCCCTCACTCTCGAAGGTCGCGTTAAGCAATGGTGCTGCACATTTCTGGCAACTTCCATCTGTTCGTTCGAGCAGCTCATCGGTGAATTACAACAATCTTTTCACAGGTATGATTTTCAAAATGTATTAATAAAGTTAAATGACATCAGTATGGAACCTCAAGAATCTCTAGAGGAGTTCTCTATCAGATTTTTTCATTATTGTTTTGAGTTCCCTGAAAGGGATGTTTATTGGAAATATTTAATTGAATAGTTTCGGCAGGTAGTTTTCGTTTCACTTGAACAATTTCAATCGGAAACCAAGCCTGATCCTAGTGTTTGCTATGATGACCCACAAGTTGCCAGGTGTCTAGACTTTGTCCCTGATGTTGCCTTGTATATCTCCTCGAGTCCAGAGCACATTCAGGCCTCCAAGAAGAGTATTACTATTTGTGATATTCCTGTTCCTCCTCCTAAATTGTTGTGTAGTGGAGTTGTGACCGCAAAAGTTCTGACTGATGATAGACGTGTGCAAGGAAATAAAACCTGTTATACCACCTTTGAATCTTTCACGCACCCTGTCAAATCAGAGCTTGAAAACCGTATTGGCCCAACGTCTCTTCCGGTTAATGAAACCTATCTCATGTCCACTGAATGTTTCCCTGGGCACAGTCCTAAATCTTATTTTCATACTGATAATAAATTGACTCTTGTCCCAGATAAAGTTGATTTCCTTACAACATCATTGAAACATGATAAGCATGCAGGGTCATTGTTCTCTCTGGATGACACCGATGTGCGAGATGAAATTACTTCTATGGTTGATGCCCCCGCATCTGAATCGTTTCATCCATTATTCCCTTGCATCACTACCTGGACTCATACTATTGTTGTGACGTTGACAGAGATAGTGGATTCTACCAAAGGTTTGCCATTTGTTGTAGCCGCTACAACACCACCCAAAATTTTGGGTATATTCAGAATTCGGGTCCCCTTCTGCTCGCTTAGCCATTAGGGTTCTGACCCGACTTGTAGTCAGTGACATCCCCCTCACCTATTCCCAGCCCCTCGTAAACCTTCTCACCATCATGACGAGGTAATTTCGCCGCAGCCATGCCATGTGTGGGGGGGATTATCATGCATACAATCGAATGGAAACTTTTCTATGTATTAAGTATATTCATTAGAAGCCCTTTCACCATGGATCATTTAGGCATTCTGTTTGGATACTTCACTAACCTCATGTAAATTATTTTGGGCCATCATTATCTACAGGGTAACTGTGAACTAATTGATATTATAATGTTTCATACAGGTCAATCCCATGGATGATATACCCAACAATGTCATCACCACACCGAGGGAAAGAAATTGAAGTTAAACAACAAGGCTACAGTTGCAAAACATGACACTTTCATCCACATGCCCCTACCCATGTGGGGATGAGACTTAAGGCTATAGTTGAAGACCTCATTAAGGCGGATGACAAGGATGCACCAACAAGTGAGGGGGAGGAGCAAGTGAACATTATTTTCAAATGGAGGATGGTGTGGTACATTTTTATCCAAATAAAGAATCAAGGGAAGAACTTTTCATGTTGTTGATGCAACAACATTCTTCACTGATGTACATCGGATACTTAGAATCATTGGATTGGGAAATTTTCATAGCTTGTGTCATCATCAACTGCGCCTTTCAGAATAGAATTTTAGTCTTCATTTAATGCTAAATGTAGACAGATAATTCATGGCTCATAAGAGTGCACCCCATCGCAATTTTTACAAGGTTAAAAAAAGTTGGTACCCATGTACATCACTCGGCATGCATGAACCAGAAGCATTTGCTGCATTTTATTAAATCTAAGTTGAAGGAAGATCCAGATGAGGTAGTTATATTATGGGATGGAAAATATCTCACCTTAAAGGAAGTTTTTGAAAGTCTTGACTTGACAAGGTACGAACTCAATGTTGATATCCTAGATGTACATGCAGACAAGAATACATTTCATCGATTTGATAAGTTTAGTCTGAATTATAACCCATCTGGACAAAGTAGACTCAGAAAATTTTCCCTAAAGCAAGACCATCTCATTCAAGGTTGTTTTCTTACTGAGCTGTCAAAAAAAGTATGGTCTGATCTGGAAGCAAGTAAATGTCAGATGGAAAAATATAGGATATATGTTCATGAAAGGAAACAAAGTGAATGGAACCATTCGACAAGTATTTTTTTTAACAATGAGATATACAATGAAAGTTCCATTTGGTTAATTCAGTTTCCTCGACTGTAAAATGTGTACAAAGGGATGGGACTCACTCCATATTTTCAAAAAAAATTGGATAACATATTCATTCCTCTCTTTAAGGTTACAGGTGATCCAAGTTCTCATCCTCAACTACGCGTCTTATTGAAACAAGTGTTTGGATTTGATATGGTAGATGATGAAAGTAAAACTGAAAGGCATCCCACAAAGCACATGCCAACCCCAGCTCAGTGGATAAATTATTTCTATCCTACTTGTTCATATCATGCTTACTATTGCTATGAAAATCTGTACATACTCTACAAGCTTCGTGAAAGGAATGACAACAATTAAACTTTGTCCTCACTATGGCAAGGCTAGTGATATTGATCGCTTGGCAGCTGCATTCCTATTCACTCACAATATTGTAAATGGAAATAATCTTAGGAAGTCTCCTTCTTTGCAATATTTATTTTATCTTCCCCAGATTGGCGTGGCCTCAATGTTTCCCTTTCAATAGACAATCCATTACAAATCCATTTGAAAAAATAACCTCTTTTGGAGGAATACAATTTTTCTGTTCAGGTTTGGAAGCTTAGTGCTTGTAATATTTGTGTGATTTCTCACAATTTTGTCTACCGGCCTGGATTCTCTCATCCGTGTAAGTCTCGTTGGGATGGAAGAAAATATTAAATCAGAGGCCCTGAAGGGAATGCCATACATAAGGCAAATGTGCCTCATATGTGAGTTGAATTTCACCACGAGGTTTAGAAAGGGAGAGGGTTCCTAATTCATATGATTATATATTTATTAAAGCAAGTAGTGGCTTGAAAGCAACAACATATATTAATTTGCAATGCAGTTACTATTAGGAAAGGTTATCCATAAACTACTTGAAGATTACTCCATTTACCAATCGATTGTCACAAGAAGTTCCATGCCATCTTAACATCTCAGATGTTTGGCTAACTATGGATCATTTCGATTTGCAGGTCCTATTGATAAACTTGCAAAGAATTTAGTAGAACGCATGATTAAACACAATTCCACCACTGGTGAAAATATGTTGCGGTTCATCTTCGCTTTTTAGGGGATGTGGTAGCTTTTTCTTGCTGCATATTTGACGATGGTGAGAAAGAAAAGAGGGAAATGGATGCTAAATCATATTTCAAACAAAATGGGGCTATCCCATTATGCACGCGTACAAAATACCACATTCCAGGCTACGCATTATGGAATGTTTTAAAAACTATGAAACTACATGGGCATAAATCCAACCCCATAAAATGTGCGCATTATGGAGGACCCCAGTAGCCCGCTCAAGAGATTTAAAGGCCGCGTGGTTAATCACCAGAAAACCTAGTGCACTTCCAATAAATGCTTAAGGGCGGGAATAGAAAAGAAAGCCAGTGGTGTGTTACTGTTTTACAATTGACAGCAGAAATGCATGTATGAAAGGATTTTTTAAAGCACAGATAGGGACTATGTGGGAGATCCTCAGAGCAACCGATGTTAGGAAGATCGTGTTGCGTAGATGAATTGGGATGTTGCGTGTGAGAATTCACCATTGCATGTCATGACCATTATCTGAAATGGAACTTGAACACCACAATGCAGGCACACCAAGAACAATGCATTCACTTATGCATTCAACTTGTTGGACGATTCCCTCTCAGTGTCGTAGGTGATGGAATATGTGTACCAGCACACAATGCTTGATGGCTGTGTATCCTTGGAGTAAGTGGGATCCCCTGCGCCGCACCACCGATTGGGCCCCTTGTGTCATTTTCTAGCCCCATCAATGGTATTTCATTTCCGTTGTAGTAGTAGTCAGTGTCCTAACTTACAAAAAAAAAAAATGTTGCTCTCTCACTAAGAATCAGCATGCGAGAACCATTTTCAGGGGCCTGCTCTAGGTGCAGAGATGGTATTGTGGAGGAAGAAAGGGATCACACTCGCAAGGTAGATTAATATTCAATTTTAGCATGGGAAGTGAGGGGCTCCAGATAGCATCATGCTATTAAGTCGCATAGTCTCATTTTTTCTACAGCAGCGGCGGATGCGATCCAATCCTGAATGCGACCTTGCAACATCTGTTCAAGTCGCAGGTACCCGCAGGTCGCAAACCTCAGGGACAAATGGAATTTGCGACCTTTTGAAAATTGTGACTATGTGACTTCAATGGGTCTCTATCCTCATTTAGGTTGCTAAGTCGCACGTCGTAGATGGAGGCAGAAGGGATAAGCTGCAACACTGCGACCACTATAAGTCACAATTCTTGCCAAGTCGCAGCCTCTTGATACTCTGATGATGCACACTGTTATCTACCACAACACATAACAAGTGGCATTTGCCTTTGGAAAGAGATATCCAGCTGCAACCAACTATACATTTCGGTTCTATGGTAGACATCAGTTAGCAATTCAAATTTTTGCCCCATTCCATAATTAAGCAAGTTCGGTATAGGTATGCACGATTTTTTTGTACATTCCTATGCAAGACAAGACTACACAGGGGTCCGAACTGATTTTAGCTACGATGAATATATTGCATTTCTTATGTTATTTCCTTAACATCTATATATATATATATATATATATATATATATGTATGTATGTATGTATGTATGTATGTATGTATGTATGTATGTATGTCTAATTTAAATTCGTTTACTTAAAGGTAACATGAGGAAAAGGAAATGTTGATTTAATTTGTTTTTCTTGCAGGTAACATAAGGAAACAATAATGTTGACCTAAATGAAGAGAGTTGCTAGTTTCCTCTAGAGGATGCACAACTGGGTTTCAAACCAACAAAGAAACCCATGTCATGTGCGCGCTCTAGATCTCGCACAAAATGGGAAAAAATCACTCTCCCATTTATCAACTCATGTGAATTCCCTTAACACTGCAATGGCATTACCGGCAAATAGAAGCTGCTAGTTTTCATGGCGAGACCTACGGTTATCCTCTAGGGAGCAAGGTTATGATATCTCTGAGAGGGGAGTGTAGAAATAACAGCCCTAAGGACGCGAATAACCTCAGGTCGTAGATGACGCAAGGTCGCAGGTCGCAAGTAACACCAGGTCGGAGGTCGCACATAACCCTGGGTTGCAAGTCGCAAATAGACCAAGTCGGAAGCTAGCCCAAAAATCAGGAAAACTAAGAGTCATGGGAAACTCAAAGGACATCTCAGCCTATATATACAACTTCGAGAAGAAATCCATGGACTTTTAGCTCGACAATGAAAGCCATGATTATAGAGGAATCGTTGCTTGAGAGCTAAAGGCACTTAGCTCTTGGTATCAAGTAGAGAGAGAGGTAGCGAGGCTAGGGTTTTTGTATCATGCATTGAGATGAATAGCCCATGTTTCACTATTGGGTTTTGATGAGTTGTAAACATGTATTTGATGTTGCAGCAGCTTAAATAATATATTCTCCTTTCTGACACTAATTCACGTGCTTTTTTGTGGTGATAGTACTAGCTGTTTAATATTCATTATGTTGTACATTTGCTTTCATGCATGCAATTGGTTATGAACTATTTCTCAGTGGTTGTATGTATGTTTTCTTTTGGATTAGATTGTATTTTTCCTCACCATGATGGTGATATATTGTGAACTACTTTGCAGTTAACTTTTGGCATGTTTTCTTCCATGTATTTTTCACTGGTTCTCGACTTACTGATCCCAGTCACAACATACCCCCTTTTATTTTGCTGCTTAGACTTGCTTGTATCTTTGTTTATGGTTCGTTAATCTTGGGCTGATTTTACTTGGTCATTTCATATTTTCCTCTACTCCATCATCTTCTCATCTGACAACCAAGAGTGGAAACACTTATTGTGACAGCCGGACCCACATACCAGATGGGGCTCCTATCCCAAACGGTGTGAGGTCTAGTTGGGACCTTTCACCGGGGAGACCCCCCTTGTTGTCGGCAGTACAATTTTTCCCGTCAACACAATCTTAGTATGATCCTATAAAGAGAGCAGTGGTGGCTCAGAATGGAAACATTTTGATCACCATCTCCCCAGAAACCATAAACTAAATGCTTCTTATCCCTCAATTTGATTCTCTAACCCATTTTTCACCAGCTGTTCTTATGGACCTCTACCATAAGTTGGACTTCCTAGAGAGAGCCCAAATGTTTGAAATATTCTTACCTGAGGATCCATAAATTCCTAAGAAGAACCCACCATACTCATCCTCCATTTCTCCTGAATCCTCTAAACAATATGTCTAACTTCTCTCATACCTGTTAGGATACCCTGATGACTAGACAATTGATGAACCTATCATGGAGTTCCTATCTATTTTCATTAAAGATCAAGCACCATTGTTCATGTATAATTACAACCAATTCTTACCTGAAAATATACATGAGCAATTCATTAATTTCACAACTCAAGGTATGTTTAATTACACTTTTGTAACTATACACATGTTTCTTTTTCAATAGGGAGATACGTTTCCTATCAAGCTCAACAAACAGGATGATAAAGGGGTTAATCAATCAGTGATTCACTCGATAGAACTAATTAGGGCTACATCAACAAAAACTATATTTTCAAATTTTATTGATTCCTTCATACACCCAATAAAGTAGTTTCTTACCAGTGAGACATAACCCAGAATTAGAGAAGATATCAAAAGGATATTATATTTGAGTGAGCAAGCCAAAATGGGGGATTGGTATCTATACCAAAATTACATAGAAATTAGAGTATATGGCTATGAACTCCCACCATATAAGCTCCATAGATATGTTCCGATGAGATTTTTTCCCTAGAGTACATTCGACAGATGACAAATATGAATGACCTCCATTTTTTTTCATGGAAAAGGAAAGATCAGTTCAAGCTCAAGGAAAGAATTGGATTCAAAACAAGTTTCACCTAGCCTTAAGACCCACATTGCATTATTTCTACTTTGAGAGTTGAACTGAAAACAAATTCATATAATAATACCTCTAGAGCAGAAATACAAAAAATATATGAATCAATATCAATGGGTTGAAGGCACTCTTCAAGACACAGAACAAGTTCTTTCAACTTCTAATGTGCAGACCCCAGTCCTTGAAATCAAGCAGCAGAAAAGGGTGAGAGAAGAGCTTCCACCTGCTAAAGAAATCATGAAGGATTTCATCTTGCAACAAAAGAAGCCAAATATTGGCTCATTTCTTTCTGAAGGAGGAAAGCCAAAGATAATTGGTTTGGGAGAGACTGACGTTTCTATATCAATAAATGTTCCTCTGACTCCTTCATCATCATCACCTGCTAAAGAACCTCTGCAGATCATCCAGCACTCAAAATTCAGTTCTTCTGATGAACAGAATATTTTTTCCATATTTTTAGACATTAAGCATAGGAATGAAGCATTAAAGTCTAATGTATATAATCAGTTCTGGAAACAAACATAAACTTCTCAGCATAGGTTTCTTACTGGCTTTGACAATGAGAAAGAAAGGATTTAAATGGAATTTTTACAAGAAGTAGTACCTTTTCCTAAATCTCATTCAGAATATAAAAAGACTGTTTTTTATTTTGATGCAAGTCAAATCCATCCTATTGATCAGATGGGCATGAATAAATGATCTGGGGAAACACTCTTTTCAACAACGACAACTACATCGATGTCGCTCTCCAAACTCAAGAATGCATTTTCAAATGTTCAATCTCAGCTTAAGATTGAAAATTTGTCTTCATTGGCCAAAGCTAATATATTGAAGTCTTTGGAGGATCTTATAGTCAAGGTTGGATATGATCCAAAAGACTTCGAAGTAGTTGAATAAATTATTAAGAAGAAGAATGCAGACATCTCTGCTCTATGCAAGCAACTCAAATTGCCTTCAACTAAAGATCCACAAACAAAATAAATTGTAGAAAATGAATACAACAAGGAGGAAATGCTAAGATTGATCATTGGGAAAAAAATTAAAATAAGAAAAATGGAGGAAGATATTGAAGAATTGTTAAAGGAGAAACAAGTAGCACAGGTGACTACTGATCCGACCACAACAATTCAAACATCTTCTGCAGGTACAGAGTCTTCAGAATCTGATACAGAAAAGTTAACATAATATTTGGCTATCCAGAAGCAGGAACATGAGAAGTTGTAGCAGAGATTTCAAATTCTAGAGTCATAGAAGATCAGAAATGATACTTTATATATGGAAGAAATGAAAAAGTCACATAAGTTGGTACTCAAGGTTAAAGAACTGGGAAGTGGATCTTTAATGGCAGGGAAATTGACTAAAGCCAAGCAGAACATTTGGGAAGACATCAGTAAATCTATGACACAGGTATGGCCATCCATAAAGATAATTTTTTAACAACAAGAGCTCATCACCAAGTACAAAGTAGCCATAGAAGAAAAAAAAGAAAATCTCAAGAAAAATCCAAGTGAAGCTACTAACATGATCAAAGTTTTGAACTCAAAGAACAAAGAATAATTAGAAGAGATAAACATACTGGATAGAACTGCAAAAATATTATAAATGAAGAATGTCTTACAGAAGAGGAATTTAATCAACCAACTTCAAACAAAATGTGAAGCTTTGAACACTGTTGTTCAACAATTTCATACAAAGTTTAATGTTTTGAATCATAAAGGACTACCAGGATTGATAGGTCTAGATGATAAGTTGATTAAATTAGAGGATTATTGTAGAAATTTATATATTATTGCAGTGGATAAGTCTAAATTTGCAGATATTAAAGGATAGATTACAAGGAAAACATTTTTAGAGGCTTTGAAGTTTGATTTGACCATTCAACATCAAATCAAACATTTTTTCATTCAGAAGCCTACTTTCGAGAGTTATACAGAGGTGGATGAAATCTTTAGAAAGATGATGAGTGTAGAAATACCAAGTGAAGAAAAATGGCATAAACTTTATGATGCAGCCATAAGGCCACAAATACCCACACAAGTAGAATCTTAGCTATGTCTACCCGTTCCCAGGATTTAATTCTTTATTAAAATTTATTAAGCAAAAGTATTTACTGACCCGCAATACATCATCATTAACATAGGCTTTGTGGCACCCTTGTTTCAATCAAAACCCTTATGCCATCAACCATCAGGAACACATATAAAACCTTTAAACTTACCCTTCCATCTTTTGTACGTGACTCTGCATGCTTACCAAGATTCTACACATTTAACGAGGCTCTTCCCTATGCAATCTCGCATCGCAAACCTCCATCTCACTTTTGAGAACTTATCGCAAGTTTGTTTATTTGTCCACTTCACAAATTGCAAAACTTACCGTTTCGTACTTCGACAAACTTAACACTTTGTACTTCATAAAACTTAAGTTTACACCATTAATTGTTAAACCATATCGCATGCGATGTGTGATATGCTCTAAGTTGCTCCACCCAACACGTGGCTCTTAATCGCATCACAACTTAAATTACGTACCTTACGATGTCTTAACATGTAAATAAAAGAATCGCTAATTGTGATGTGTGCGACTATCTTATATTTGATGCAATGTGATCTGATTCGTCCGTCTTCACTTTAGATCTATGACATAATCCTTGTCGTCTGATCTCTTTTCTAGAATATTTTAAGGGTTTTTTGCCTTAATTGATTTTTTGTTTCTGACTACCACCGCTTTACAACTCTCTCTCATCCACGCTACTCCCTCCTTAGCTTTCTCTTCTAGTTTTCCCTCGAATCTATAGCTTTCACGCTCGCTGCAGACTTTGCACACTATTTCTAATCTAGAGTACCATTACGTATTCCTTGCATCCGTAATTGACATTGTTTCTCCTTCTTGGTCTGCATACACATTTACTTGCTCCAAACTAGAATCACACAGATTCTACCCAGCCATTATTTCTTCTATCACTCAGAAAATACTTATGCATTCATCAGAATTCATTCAACAATGAAATATAACATAGAATCAGATTTTTCCTTTTATGGATCATTCAGCACATAAAAGAAACAATCACATAGTTTTTATAGTTCATCAACACAACACCCTCTTCATGAACTCAAAATTGAGTATTATATTCACAGGTAAATATTTACACAATAATGAATTCTTCAGTCAATTCTTTAGTTTTAAAGGGGTTTCGAACACTACCTTCTCTCTTCGCTTACACAAACTTATCTAAGAATCATATCTCTTAATGCCTTCAAGGCTTAAAATATATACAAAAGGTTCTGTAACTGATTCTGGTTTAGATCCTCAATATTATCAACTAAATCCTAAGAATCCTGTAAATCCACAAAATCATTAACTAATTCCTAAGTCTATGATTCACAATCCCTTTGAAATCTCCACTAGCTTAAATATATCATATTCTCCTGCATTCGAGAACATTTACAAATATGCCTCATAATATTTAACTAAATCCTATTCTAAATGTCTCACATAAAATCACTCAAAACATTGAAAATTTTATTAATTCAATACTTAGGAAACAAAATCTCCTGAAAAACACAAGACCCCCTAGATTCTACTAAATGTACAAATTTTGGAACCATGATGCTCCTGCACCAGACTCCCAAGGTAGAAAATAATCATGATCTATAGATCGTGTGCCTTTAATATTTGTCCTCCTTGATCCCATACTTCATTTTGTAACCTATCTTTGGTTGTTGTTCTCCAGGTCTCCATACTTTATGCTGCATTTCCCCACTAGCTATACTCTCACAGCCTGATGTTGTCTTTATCTTACTATTTCTGCTTTGATTTCTTGCTATTGTCTTCTTTTGAGACACTTTCATCATCAACCTTATTATTATTTTAATCTCCATGTACAGCATATCCTTGGGCTAGTACACACTCTTCCATTTGTTACTACCTCTACCTCCTTGCTTCAGTTTGTTGTTGTTGTCTACTATCTGTTGCATCTCTACATTATATATATCTTGAGGATCATTGATCTGAATTATTTTAAATATTGTTGTAGATATTTCTCTTGACATTGCTACCTCCCAAACTTCTTGAATATATCTTAAGATATCTCCCTCTGCAACATCCCTCTTCTGCTCACTACCTGCAAATTTACTTTCAAAATGTAAATTGTCTTCTAATTCTTTAACTATAGTAACATTTTCTTCCTCTGCTACATATCCTTTGTAGTCTTCATCAGGTTCTTTCTCCTCTACTGGTTCTTTCAACCAATTATCCAATAACTCCAATTCTTTCTCCCATTTACTAACCAATTGTACATGTGGTTTTGGTTGGCTCCTTCATAAGATAACATAGCCTTATCCTCCATCTTTATGAAAGTTTCCACTGACTGTCTATCACCTGCAATCACACACAATTTTTCAATTGTAAAACCAAAAGACCCAATAGTCTTATTTGATGATTTTTTCATCAAATCATTTTTCTATTCCAAGTCTTCTACATGACTCAAAAAATATTCAATAGTCTTTATCTCAGCTTCCTCAAACACTTCACTTGGTTTCTTTATATCCTTCTCCACTTCTTCCTTCTTTTGGTCATCATTGTGAGCCAAAATTCCTATGTTTCCAACTTTGGTAGTATGTTGAAAAGAAATATCTTCCTCCAAATATGTATGATCTTCCCTATGACACCTAACTCTCTCATCCTTCTTCCTTAAAACATAACTCAAATTTTGTCTCTCTGCTTCCTCTTCTTAGAAAATACCCAAAGTGTAGGTTTTAACCCTAAACAGAAATTATCTACACACGAATCTTATAATAGAAAATAAACAATAGCGAGAGCATAAAACATAAAACAGATAAACACAGAGATTTTCCCCTAGATCCCAAATCGGGATGACCAGCTTGATTTTTCATTATATTCCTTTTAGTGTTACAACACATATATATATACATGCCGAAGCATACATGAACCCTAATCGATTAACCCTGGATTAGAACATAACCGTAGTTCCCTTGACCATATCTACAAAAATACCAGGGGACGAAAACCATCGTACCCCAAAACCATGTGAAAAACCATGCACAAAACCATGGGCGTGGACTACCCACCGGAAATTGAGGAAAAACATTTTTTGCCGAGGCGCTGCCCTGGACCCTGACAAGGGGAGCTACCGTCCCCCCCTGTGACCCCCCCCCCCCACCTCCCCATTGTTCCCAACGCAAAGGGGGGAGCTATCGCCCCCACGCGTGCTTAGTCGTGGAAAGAATATAACACATACCCAACATTCTCCCACTTGTTGTTTTCTTTCCACAGGGGGCCACAAGAGAGCTTAGTCATTGGCCCAATTCTTCAACACCCATTGTTTCTCTACACCAAGAGAAATTTTGAGTGCTCACAGACTTCGTCAATGCATTTGCAACATTCTTCAAAGTGTCCACCTTTACCAGCAACACCCTTTTAGCCTCAACCATATCTCTAACAAAGTGATATTGAACATCAATGTGCTTTGTCTTTGAATGATAAGCAGGGTTCTTAGCCAAGAAAATTGCACTTTGGCTATCACAGTCTATCCTTATAGCTTGATATACCAACCCCATACTTGAACACAATCTCTGCAACCAAACTGCTTCCTTGCTTGCATGAGTGGCTGCTATGTATTCTGCCTCTGTAGCTAAAAGAGCCACTACAGACTGTCTTTTACTCATCCAACTAACTGCACCTCCAAATAGGCTAAACACATACCCACTTGTAGATCTTCTTTGGTCCAGATCTCCAGCCTAGTCTGCATCAACAAAACCACGAATGTCCAACATTCTTTCCAATCCTGGTCTTCCCTGGTAGCACAAGCCATAATCATTAGTGCCACGTAAATATCTGAAAACCCGCTTCACTGCTGTCCAATGCTCCTTCCCTGGGTTTGACATAAACCTGCTCAATACTCCCACTGCATGTGCAATGTCTGGTCTAGTACAGACCATTGCATACATCAAGCTACCCACTGCACTTTCATATGGAACACGGGACATATAATCCTCTTCTTCTTGTGTCTTGGGACACTGTTCAGCAGACAGCTTTACACCTACAGGAATAGGAACCTTCACCGGTTTACTATCCTGCATATTGAACCTCTGCAATATAGTCTCAACATACTTCCTCCGGTTTAACCAGAGCTTCCTCTTTGCCCGATCTCTCTTAATTTCCATGCCCAAAATATAGTTTGCAGCACCAAGATCCTTCATGTCGAATTTGGAGAACAGTTGGGTCTTCAAATCTTGGATAATTTCTTTGTCATTTTCAATCAACAACATATCATCCACATACAAGACCAAATAAATAACATGGTCACTAATTAATTTAAAATAAACACAGTGATCTTCCTTGCTTCTAGTGAAGCCAAGTCCCCGTATATAGGTATCAAATTTTTGATACCACATCCTTGGTGACTATTTTAACCCATACAGAGACTTCTTCAACCTGCATATTAGTTCTTTCTTACCCTTCACCATAAAGCCTTAAGGTTTCTTCATGTACATCTCCTCTTCTAGATCCTCGTGAAGAAAAGCTGTATTCACATCCATCTGTCCTATCTCAAAATCAAATGCAAAATAAGCAGATAAAAGTAATATAATAGAAGTAAATTTGGAAAAATGAGAAAAAATATCACCAAAATCAATTCCCGGCACCTGGGAATAACCTTTTGCTACCAACAGAGATTTGTATTTCTCCACCTTGCCTTCTACATTCATCTTCTTCTTAAACACCCATTTTCTCCCGATGGGCTTCCTTCCAGCTGGCAACTCCACCAAATCCCATGGCTCATTTTTGTGCAAGGATGCCATTTCATCAACCATGGCCTCCTTCCAGAGTTTTCCATCCTCTAAATTTACTACCTCCCTGACAGTTCTGGGATCATCATCAATTATAGTTAAAGAAAAATTTGAACAAAAAGCAGATGGAATAAACCTTTCTGGTTGCCTTCTTTCCCGAACTAATCTTCTCAAAGCTGGAGTTTGTGGCTCTTCCTCTTCTGAATCTTCTTCTACTGTAGAGTCTGATTCATACTCCTTTAGCTCAAACTCTATCTTCTTAGGTTCCTTTGGTATGACTTCATGTTTAACAACATATTTCACCTCTCTAAACACCACATCTTGGCTGTACACAACCTTCCTTATTTATGGGTTCCAAAGCTTGTAACCCTTTAAACCATCCTTATACCCAATAAAGATGCACCTTTCAGATTTCTTATCAAACTTGGTCCTTTTCTCCTTTGGAACATGTACATATGCATCACATCCAAATACCCTTAGATGTGAAAGAGAGGGTTTCTTACCAGTCCATACCTCATGTGGAGTCTTATCGTCCAACACTGATGAAGGTGATTTGTTAACTAGATAGCATGTAGTCTCCACTGCCTCTGCCCAGAATTCTTGTCCTAACCTAGTACCACTGAGCATGCTCCTTGCCTTTTCCATCAGCATTCTGTTCATTCTTTCTGCAACTCCATTTTGCTAAGGTGTGTATGGAGTATTCTTCTACCATACTATACCACACTTCTTACAGAACTCTTCAAATTCATTCTTGCAGAACTCCCCACCATTATCTATCCTTGACACCTTTATCTTCTTCTCTATCTGGTTTTCCACCAGAGCCTTAAATTCTTTAAATCTGTCAAAGACTTCAAATTTTTTCCTCAAGAAATATATCCATGTATTCCTTGAGAAGTCATCTATGAATGAAACATAGTACACAGACTTTCCCAGTGATGGAACTGACATAGGTCCAAACACATCATTATGCATAAGTTCTAATATCTTGTTCGCCCTCTTAGCACCACAAGGAAAACTCACTCGTTTCTGCTTCCCATATACACAATGTTCATAGAAATCGAAATCCAGAGAGAAATTAGACATACCTTCTACCATACCATTTCTATGCAGTATCCGAAGGCCCTTCTCTCCAATATGTCCAAGCCTTTGATGCCACAGCATGGTCTTTTTTCCAGAGACAGCTAGGCTTTCCGCTCCACTTCCAGGAACCATAGAGCTATTACATCCATCAATAACAGTACTACCTTGTAGCTTGTACAGAGTTCCAGTCTGAACTCCCCACATTAATACCAGTTCTCCCCAAACCATCTTGCAGGCATCTTTCTCGAACACTGTTTTAACATCTGCATCATCCATCTTGCTTACAGAAATCAGATTTCTAGCCAATGCAAGAATATGCAGAACCCAGGAAGTGTTCTAATCCTTCCACCTTACAGCTTCAGCTTGACCTTTTCCCGTTAGACGATTTTGGCCTTCCTATCATCCCCTAGGAAGACATCACCACCATCATATTTCTCATACTCGCTAAACCACTCCTTATGGGGAGTGAAGTGAAAGGATGCACCTGAGTCAATCAGCCATGACTCATGATCTACATGTGTATTTGAAGAAGAAGCCAAATGCACATCCCCATCTTCATCCGAGATGGTTTTTGCCTGTACAGAAGGAGAATCATCAGATCCCTTTCCTTTCTCAGGAACTTTAGATTTTGACTCCCTTTTGTAGTGCCCTTCCTTTCCGCATTTCCAGCATACCTTTACAAACTTTCCAGGATATTTCGATCTCCCTCTAGATTTGGATCTCCCACTCAAAACCTTATTCGTGTTTCTGTTTTGGGACCTTCCTCGTACAGATAAGGCATCTCCATTCTGGCCTTCCATATTTCTCTGTCTCATTTCCTCCAACAACAAGGCTGAGACAATGTCATCAAAATTCAAGGTAGTTGTATTGCTACCTATTGCAATAACCAGACTGTCCCATGAGTCTGGTAGAGAACACAACAAACTGATGCACTTCTCTTCATCTGAGATTTTAATATCAACAGATGACAACTCACTTACCACAGTATTGAAGGCATTCAAATGCTCTATCACCGAGTCTCCACCCTTCATCCTCAGGTTATATAGCTTTTTCTGCAGGAACAACTTATTCACCAGAGACTTAGATTGGTACAAAGTCCCAAGTTTTCCCACAAATTCTTCGTCGTAGCTTCCCCAGATAAATTCAACAATACTGAATCTGAGACACACAACTGTATTGTGCTCTTAGCCTTCCGATCCAGTTTCTTCCAGTCTTCATCTGACATTGTCGTTGGTTTAGTACCTGGATCTACCGTGATCCATAGATCTTTATCCACCAGCAGATCCTCTATCTTGAGCTTCCACAACTCAAAACTATGACCATTAAATTTCTCGATCTCCATCTTTCCACCGCTCGCCATCTTCTTTCACCGCAAGAATGGATCCTGTAGATCTCCCACTGAACAAGGTCTACCTCAGGCCCGAGCAAAAAACCCTCAGCAGCAAAGGCATCCCCTTGAAGCCGAAACAACTCTAATTCCAAATGTAGGTTTTAACCCTGAACAAAAATTATCTATACACGAATCTTATAACAGAAAATAAACAATAGCGAGAGCATAAAACATAAAATAGATAAACACAGAGATTTTCCCCTGGATCCTAAATCCGGATGACCATCTTGATTTTTCATTATATTCCTTTTAGTGTTACAACACACATATATATATACATGCCGAAACATACATGAACCCTAATCCATTAACCCTAGATTAGAACATAACCGTAATTCCCTTGACCGGATCTACAAAAATACCAGGGGCTAAAAACCATCGTACCCCAAAACCATGTGCAAAACCATGCACAAAACCATGGGCGCGGACTACCCACCAGATACTAAGGACCAAAAATTTTCGTCGGGGCACTACCCCGGACCCCAACAGGGGGGGCTACCGCCCCCCCTATGACCCCCCCTCTTACCCCCTCCCGCGCGTGCTTTATCGTGGAAATAATATAACACATACCAAACACAAATATTGTCCATCATCATGTATTACACCTTCAAACATACACAATTATTAGTTTTAAGAGCATAAGGCCTTGTTGTCCCACTTAATTCTTCTGCCATCAGGTCTTCTTGCTGCTTTGAATCTTTGATATGATTTATATCCTCTGTAATATTTTACTCTTCTGCTACCTTTGTCCACATTTCTTCACGCTGCCTTGAATTATTGGAATAGTTCATAATATATTTCGCAGATCTCTAACCTTCATCTTCACTTAGAACTTCCCCCTATTCTACTTCACAAATGGGAACTTCCATTTTCAACTCAACTTGTCTCAGTTCCTCTGATTTTAATTGAACACCATTATCTGCTCAAGCTTTCTAAGCTCTTCTATTAACTGCATATTCACCTATTGCTTTCTCTTCTCTTGTAGCCTATGCCATTTCACTTTCTTTCTCATAGCTCAACCATACCTTTGGTCTACCTTATTTATTTGCAACATATCCATCAATATTTCAAGATGGAAATTTATCTCAGCTTTATCTCTGTCAATCTCTTCTTAACTTATCTTCTCTATGCCATTTACGTTGGCATATTTCTCTACTCTTATTTTGTTATGAATTCTCTCTAAACCTCTGTTATGAATATCAATTGAACTAAGTCTCTCCTTCTCAGAAAGTGTTCATACTTGCTGCAAGTACCTCACTAAGCCTTCTCTCCTTTGAGCTCGGTCTTTCGGTAACACTAGTTCTATATCTCTAGAACCTCTATTTAGAAACTCATTTTCTCCTTGGCTTCTGCAATTCTACTTCTTTCTAAGAACACTCTTGTCCTCTCTATCCAACTTTTAGCTAGAACATTTAGGTTCTTTGCCACTTTTTTTTCAGCGTATCCACTTTACTCTGCCTTCAAGAACACAACTAGTTCTTCTTTTATTTACATCTCATCTTGTTGTATTTGCTGAGATATTCCTCCTTTTTCTGCAACCTGCAAAACTAAAACCAGAGTTAATATAAAACACTACATGTATGATTTCACAAGGCAGTCTGCTTCCACTCTTCAACACTCAAATGGATCTCCATTTTCCAAAATAAATCAACCATCACTTTGTCAGATTTTACTATCTGACTTTTCTTTCTACACTTGTATCCACCTTTTCATATTTATAATCTGAATTCTTCTCCTCTGTTCTACAATCGCACTTGTATTCGCCTTCCATTTCATGCAGAATATTATTCTTCTCTGCTACCAAATGTATTTTTCATAGTCTATCTCTGCAGTCTTCATTTACAACATTTTTTCCATTTACTCGCTCTCATACGAAATGATGCAACCATAAGGCAAAAAATATCCACATACGTAGAACCTTAACTATGTCTGCCCATTCCCAGGATTTTATTCTTTATTAAAATTTATTAAGCGGAAGTATTCACTAACTCGCAATACATCATCATTAACACAGGCTTTGTGGTACCCCGGTTTCAATCAAAACCATTATGCCATCAGCCATCAAGAACACATATAAAACCTTTAAACTTACCCTTCCATATTTTGCACATGACTCTGCACGCTTACCAATATTCTAAACATTTATCGAGGATCTTCATTGTGCAATCTCGCATCACAAACCTCCATCTCACTTTTCAGAACTTATTACAAGGTCTTTGAATTGTCCACTTCGCAAATCGCAAAACTTACCATTTCACACTTCGGAAAACTTAACACTTCACACTTCGACAAACTTAAGCTTACTCCGTTAACCATTAAACCATATAGCATGTGATTTGTGATATGCTCTAAGCTTCTCCACCTGACACGTGGCTCTTAATTGCATCACAACTTAAATTACGTACTTTGTGATGTCTTAACATGTAAATAAAAGAATCGTCGATTGTGATGTGCGCTAATATCTTATAGTAAATATGATGTGATCTGGTCCATCCGTATTCACTTCAGATCTAAGACTTAATCCTTGTCGTCTGATCTCTTTTCTGGAATCTTTTAAGGGTTTTCTGCCTTAATCAATTTTATGTTTCTGGCTGCCACTGCTTTGCAACTTTGTCTCATCCACGCTACTTCCTCCTGAGATTTCTCTTCTGGTTTTCACTCAGATCTATATCTTTCACACTCACTACATGCTTTGCACACTGTTTCTAATCTAGAATACCATTGTGTATTCCTCACATCCATAATTCACATTTGTTTCTCCTTCTCGATCTGCATACACATTTACCTGCTCTAGACTGGAATCACACAGATTCTACCCAACCATTAAGTCTTCTATCACTCATAAAATAACTATGCATTCATTAGAATTCATTTAATAACAAAATATCACATAGAATCAAATTTGTCCTTTTACGGATCACTCATCACATAAAATAAACAATCACACAATTTTTATAATTCATCAACACAATGCCCTCTTCATGAACTCGTAATTGAGTATTTTATTCACAGGTAAATATTTACACAATAATAAATTTCCTCTTGGCCTGATTTTCTATTTCAGTGGCCTCTCAACACTACTCCTCTCTCTCTCTCTCTCTCTCTCTCTCTCTCTCTCTCTCTCTCTCTCTCTCTATGCACATAGGCTTAAAATCAAATATCCTATCTAAGAGTCATATCTCTTAATGCGTTTGGGGCTTACAGTATATACAAAAGGTTCTGAAACCAATTCAGGTTCAGATCCTCAATCTTCCAAACTAAATCCTAAGAATCCTCTAAATCCACAAAATCATCAACTAATTCCTAAGTCTAGGATTCATAATCCCTTTCAACTAGCATAAATCTCTCATGTTCTCCTACATTTGAGAACATTTACAAATATGCCTCACAATATTTTAATTAAATCATATCGTAAATGTCTCACATAAAATCACTCAGGAAAAACATTGAAAATTGCATTAATTCAATACTTAGGAAACCAAATCTCTTGAAAAACACAAGACCCCTACACTCCATTAAATGTAAAAATTTTGGAACCATGATGCTCCTACATCATTTTGTGAAACCATTGAGTAAAATTCTGATATTTACAGCATGCCAACACAACATATTTTCAAGGGCACAGTCATTGACAGCTTCCATGAGAACATAGACACATAATCTTTCTATTTCCTTATTATATTCTATTATTGTTGTTATTAGTTTAAGATATTTATGAGCTTTAGAAATTAGTATAAATAACTCTCATTATGAGATAATAAGGGTTGCACCCTTTGATAAGCAAATTTTTGTAAGCAGAATAGTACAAGTTTTTCAATCATCAATAATAGAAGAAGGATTCTAAATTTGTCTCGTACAGCTTTGTTCCTCCTGTGAGTTTCTCTTGTTTTCATTAAATTTTGTCTCTACATATTCTTAATTTTTATCAAGATAACCAGGTGAGATTAGTTGAGTTTAATTTATCTTACAATTCCTCCTGAAGTTATTATTAATATAAAGAATGATTTACTAAATAGTTTGTTGATGTAAGTCCCTTTCATCTATAAATTGCCAGCATCTTGATAATGTTAAATGTGTTCTGTTGAAATTTTAGATATTGTTTAAATGTTTTGAAACTTATGATTAATTAAAGCATTCAATATGAATATTTCATTATAATATCTTCTTATATAAGTCTACTTAATCATTTACAAAATCTTAAATCACTGTGTGAGATAAACAAGCAGCCCTTAGTCTTATTTTATGATATTATCTGAAATATTTAAACATAATTGTTTGCAAAAGTTATTTTATACATTGGTCATCCAAGATTTCAAAACAAAAAAAACATTATAGATTCTTTGGCATAATTATTGACCCCAACTATCTCAAAGGACAACATCAATCTGTTGTCATTGCCAGGGACTCAAATATTATTTGTTTTCCCTGGGAAAATGATAAAAAACTATTCCTTTAAATGTGATTAAAGGTCTAGTTAGGTCAACATTTTTCACCTGGCGACTTCACTGAAACCAAGTTGGCTCCTTCAAAGCATACCAAGTGTCATTCCGATTCTGAAATTGTCTTACCTTTATCAGATCCAGAGATACTAGTAAGACAGGCTTCTTCCAGAAGAAGACATCAAACCCCTTTTTCTACTCCTCAACAAGAGACCACAACAGTTCCTGATCCTTTCATATCTGGACCTATTCCTCTAGAATCAGAAGATATACCTCTTAGAGTACAAGAGTTAGTATCCAAAGGAGTGGATTTTCAATCAGATTTGATAGTTCATTCTTTGGAATCCTATAAACTACCTGAGGCACATTTTGAATCTCATATATAAGAATAGGATTTGTATCTAAATTTACCTGGATTCAAACCTATTGATATCATTTTCACTATCACATACTCTACACCATCTACTTTACACCAACTAGAAGATCTATTTTATCTTTATTCCAATCCTTTATTTGAGCACAAATGAGCAGAAGAAGAGGTTCAAAATTTGGTCATTTGAACTCCTTTAATATCCCTAAGAAGGTATTCCATCCCATTTCGTTATCCACCTCATTCATCGTCTCCTTCTTCCCCATATTCACCTTCAAACTCTACATCTTCTTCTACAAACCCCAATGCTCAGTCTTCTACGTCTACATCTTCAAGTATAGATGGTTATAGACCAATTGTACAAGAAAGATATTATTCCCTATTACTCCCTAATTTACGTAATGATTTTCCCACTGGGTATTTAAAACAACTCCCTAGATTTAATGGAGAAACCACTTTGTCCGTTGAAGATCATCTGGCAACGTTTCTAGATTTTGTTGATAACATGAACATAGAACATGAAAATGTTTATATTAGATTGTTTGTGCAATATATAGAATGAAATGTTAGGATTTGGTTTAGACAGTTACAAGCTCATTCTATTCGATCCTGGGAGGAATTGACCAATATCTTTAAAAATTAATCGGGAGTGAAAAAGGACCATGTTTATTTCTTAACATAATTTGAAAAATTTAAAAAAAATTATGGTGAACCAGTAGCTGATTTCATCCAAATTTTTAATAAAATTTATCACAAGATGCCTCTTGATTGTAAACCTCCTATAGCAACATCCAAGATTAGATTTTCAAAATCCTTTGAAGATGACTTTGCTGCCATGTTAAGAGAGAGAATAGCCTGAACCTTAGAGTACATGAAAAAAAATTCTATAGATATTGAAGCAAATAGGAGTGCCTCATCTAAGCTAAAATACAAAAATGAAAAATCCCAAAGAAAATTAAAATAAAATTAGAAATCTTCTTCTTCCTCTAAATCTAAAAATGAAGATGAAAAAACATATGAAATCACATCACTTCTTAGAAACCTTTCAAATAGGATGTCTAAGATTGAAACACAACCTAGCACAATTCAACAAATTGTTTCTAGATCCCAAACATAGATTCAAGGCCAGTTCGAAAAGTCTCCTCCATTAATAATTTATCAATCACTTAAGATATTAATAACATGGACAATGCATCTCTTCAGACTGCCATTCTTCATGTCCCTCAAATTCAAATCTCTCAAGAAAACCAAGAGACTTCTCAGGTCTCTAAATATCAAGCTTTTTCTGAGTTTTTTATTGCAAAACTCAACACAAGGTATGACTTACGACCTAGATTTGATCTTGGTAGACCTCCAAAAAACCCTGTCATAATTGAACCTCAAGTAAAAACTGTTGAAACTCAAACTACTTCTATTCAACCTCTAAATTAGTCAAGTGATTCTACTCAAATTGATAAAACTATATTGATTGCTTTTAATGTTGAAAAAGAGCTATAGAGAGTTAAAATTCCTATTCCACTTTCAAAACTTTCTAAAAAACCTGGATATAAAAGTCAAGTTGCAAAATGGATCCAAAACTCTAGTGTAGATGATAAAGGGGATATTATTAGTCTGCAAAATGAAAGAACCACAATAGCTTTTGGTCATAGTTCAGACATGATTGATGAATCCATACCACCATTCCATGTGATTTTGAAAGTACATGACTCCTTACTATACAATTGTGTATTGGATTCTGGAGCTTCACACAATCTAATGCCAAAGGTCATTATGGAAGAACTTAATTTGGAAATCACTCGAACTTATCATGACCTATATACCTTTCATTCCAAAAGAGTGCAATGTTTAGGACTTATAAAAGACCTAGTGGTTACCTTACACCAAATACCATTCAAAAGTGTTGTATTAGACATTGTAGTCATTGATATTCCCCCTAAGTTTGGAATTCTTTTAAAGATAATGTTGTGCCAAACTAGGAGGGAGTCTCAAAATGGATATGTCTTTTCCACTATTCCTATATATGGGGAAGAAAACCTTAGGTTATACAGGGAAGTTAGATTCTTAAACACTTTCTCCAAATAAGATCAAACAAGAAACTGTCACATTTATGTAGTTGACCAATACTTTAGTTTCTTCCAACTATCTTCAAATACTTCACAAAATTCTCAACTTAAGATTGAAGATGTAGCTGAAACGCCTAAATCTATTCAAACTAACATTTGGAAACTTTTCTTTGATGTGTCTTGTACCAAAGATGGAGCTAGAGAAAGTGTTGTTTTAATCTCACCTGAGAAAGAGAATATCAGTCAATCATGCAAGTTAGATTTTGAGGTCACAAACAATGTTGCTGAATATGAATCTTTCATTCTAGGATTACAATTTTCTAAAAGTTTAAAGGTGCAAAATTTGATTGTCTTCAATGATTCGAAACTTATAGTAATATAGGTTAGGAATATTTGTCAAACAAAGCATCCCAAGCTCAGGTCTTAAAGAAATGAGGTTTGGGTCACAATTGAAAACTCCTTTAATGATTTTAATATAACTTTCATTCCTAGAAATGAAACCATGCATGCAGATTCCTTAGCTATTTCTGCTAGTTCTTTTAAGATACCAGACCAAATTCAGATACAATACCAAATTCAAGTCAAATATAGGGAATCCATCCCAGATAATCTAAAGTATTTGAAAATATTTGAAGATGATGAATAATTGAAGTCTTTTCTCCAAGTTATTGATTAATTTTATGTCTTGAAAATTGAAGATAATTCAGACATAAATGAAGCTACTAAAGAAAAAGAACACACAGATCTAAGTACAAAAGTAGTTGATCATGATATTATACAACTGTCAAATAATTTTATTCCCAAAGGAGTTGTTCCCTTAGAAAAACTATTTGATAAAAAGGATGTTCCTAGAAATCCACTCTCTGCTTCTCCAAAAGATGATATTGAAGAAACTAAAATTGGGACTAATGAAGAGATTAAAAATATCAAACTTTGTGCAGATCTAACTCCTAAAGTTAAAAATAAATACATTGAACTTATTAATAATTACAAATATGTTTTTTCTTGGTCTTATGCTGATTTGAAAACTTTTGACACATCTATGATAGAGCATAAAATCCCACTAAAACATGGAGCAAAAACCTATCAACAAAAACTAAGAAGAATGAATCTAGTTTTGCTTCCTACCATAGAAAAAGAACTTAAGAACCTTTTAGATGCTCAGATAATTGTCCCCTTAATATACTCTAATTGGGTAGCCAATTTAGTTCCTGTCATAAAAAATAATGGTGAAATTAGACTCTGTGTGGACTTCAAAAAAATTAGCAGATCATCTCTAAAGGATAACTATCCACTCCCAAAGATGGGCCTGTTACTCCAAAGGGTTTCACGTGCTAATAGACTCTCCATTCTTGATGGCTTCTCTGGTTATAATAAGATATTGGTAAATCTAGAGGATAGAGAGAAGACAACCTTTACTACACCCTGGGGTACATTTATGTATGTGAGGATGCCTTTTGGCCTATCAAATGTAGGAGCAACATTCCAAAGAGCTATGAACCTAGCCTTTGTTGGGGAGGTAAATAATTTTTTTGTTATCTATCTTGATGATTTAACTATTTTTTCTGAATCATATCAGAAACATTTAAAACACTTGATGAAGGTTTTTGACAAGTGCAGAAAGTTTGGAATATCTCTCAATCCTAAGAAGTCCTTGTTTTCCATCAAAGAAGGAAAGTTACTAGGCCATATCATTTCAAAGGATTGAGTATTTATAGATCCCAAAATGGTATCTGTTATTCAATCATTATCATTACCTAGAAATAAGAAAGAAACTCAAGCCTTTTTAGGAAAGATTAACTTTTGGAGAATATTCATCCCTAACTATGCTGAAATAGTCAAAGACATTACAGATATTCTAAAAAAGAATCATGAATTCAAATGGACCATTCCAGCAAGATATTATTTTGAACAAATAAATAAGGCCATCGCTAAAGCTCCTACCTTAGCCATTCGAAACTACTATGAGCCTTTTAGTATATTCTCCTTTTCTTCTGAAACCACCCTTGTTTTGTCCTTTTGCAAAAAAATTGAAGATTATCCTGATCATCCCATAGCATTTTAAGCAAGGCCATGCGAGATGATGAAGTCAAGTATGATATTATTGAAAAAAAATCCTATGCATTATTTCAAGCCATGAAATCTTTCAAAATGTATATCCTCCATTCTACCATTATTACTTATGTACCTAACAATGTTGTAAAAACTGTTCTTACACAACCAGACGCTGATGGAAGAAGAGGTACATGGATCACTCAAATCCTTGAGTTTTACCTCACTATTAAAACCACCAGGTTAGTAAAAGGACAAGGATTAGCTAAATTGTTCGCTGAATCCAATTGTAAAGTGTTAGGCATAAACTTTGTTTTTGAAGTCTCTGAGAAGCATACACAAGAACCTTCTTAAAATGTAGAAAGGGCAAATCCACAACAACCTTCCTTAAATGCTGAAGGGGAGAATCCACAAGAACCTTCCTAATATTCTTAAGGAAAGAACCCACAAGAACATTCCCCTTCAATTCAAACAGTTCCTCTTCACATTGATGAAAATTTTGTACTATCAAATTATAATGCAGATATTGTACATTTTCTGATCCATTTTGAGTGTCCTATTGAGTTTTAAAAAATCCAGTGCAAAAAACTTAAATTTAAATCTATCAAATACTATATCATCAATTCCAACCTGTACTAGAAAGATCCTCTTAACATTCTATTACTCTGCTTGATAGAATCAGAGACTGAAGGAAACATTGATCATTTTCATGCAGGAATATGTTGGGGGCGTTATGCTTGGAAAAAAACGACATAAAAATACTAAGGGCGGGATTCTATTGGCCCACTCTATTTTCAAAAGTGGGAGCAAGGGTTATATTATGTGTTCCATGTCTAATGTTTGTTGGTAAGAAAAAACTAGAAGCCCTTCCACTAGTTCCAGTGGTTTTCTCAGCACCATTCCTTCAATGGGGACTAGATTTTATAGGAGAAATTCACCCAACTTCAAGTAATCACCACAGATGTATTTTAACTGCCACATAATATTTCACCAAGTGGGTGGAGGCCATCCCAGTCATAAATGCCATAGATTCAATAGTAATCAAATTTATTGAAGAAAACATTTTCTCTAGATTTGGTTGCCCTCAACAAATAGTGACTGACAATGCCACAACATTTAATAGCATAAATATGATTAAAGTTTTCCAAAAGTATCATATTTTACTGCATCATTCAACTCCTTATTATCCTCAAGGGAATGGTCTTTCCGAATCATATAATAAGAGCCTAGCTAAGGTGATCAAGAAAACTTTAGAAGCTCATAAGAAAATTTGGGACAGTCATCTTATCTACGTAGTT
Source organism: Pinus albicaulis (assembly GCA_034641835.2). Lineage (NCBI taxonomy): Eukaryota > Viridiplantae > Streptophyta > Pinopsida > Pinales > Pinaceae > Pinus > Pinus albicaulis. The sequence continues at coordinate 1,217,094,180 of CM076580.1, forward strand.
TGGAAAAATAGGATTTCACCCAAAGGATCCACTAGTAAATCTCCATTTCAATTGGTTTATGAAAAAAATACCATTTTTCCCACAAATTTGGCTTTTCCTATGCTTAATTTTTTACAAGAATCTAAGGATGAACCTGATGATTTCTCTAGAAGAATAAATAATATTATTGAATTAAGTTAAAATAGAGATGAGATTCAATACAAATTGAGAAAGTATTAGAATACGATGAAGAGTATTTTTGACAGAAAGGCTATGGAAAGAGATTTTAGGGAACAAGATTTAGTTTTGAGATGGGATGCTAGGAGAGAAGACAAAGGCAAACATGGAAAATTTGACAATCTCTGGTTCAGACCACTCAACATTGCAAAGGTAAAAGGGAACAGCACATTTGTTCTACAAAATCTCGAAGGACGGTTCACAACACTGCCTGTCAATGGAAGATTTCTAAAACATTATATAAAGTACTGAAGGAGATCCCAGATCTTCATTGTACAATATCATTTTTCCTTATCATTTCAATTCTGTTTTGTTTTCCACAAAAAATACTACATAGCCCAAGGAGAAGGCACATTGAACTTCTTATTCTCTACATCCCATAGGGGGCAACACTCCCTAGCTGGAGCCAATGTTGTAACATCTTTGTGTTTTGATAAGTTAGCATGCTAGTTTAATATATATATATATATATATATATATATATATAATGCTATGTTAGGATATGGATGAAAAAGAAAATAAAAAATGTTAGGATAAATTATGTATTTTATACATCTATGTCAAAGAAAGGGTTAGAGTTAGTTGCCCTAAAGAATGAAGGAAAATAAAATAAAATGTTAGGAAAGAAAAAAAAAAAAAAAAATATATATATATATATATATATATATATATATATATATATATATATATATATATATATATGCTTTAGTCTTCAAAATAAAATTCATGGTTGCCTATTTAAATGCACCAATTACCAAAAAGATTAAGTGTTTATTAATGGTGATTAAATTTCTTTAAAAGAGTTTATATTTATATTTAAATGAAAAAATCATGTAGCGCCTAATTGATTTTTATCCTAATTTACAAAATGAAAAAGGATCAAATCATGCTCATAAAAAGGCCGAAAGTTTCAATGGTCAATATCTCTCCCGCTTTAGATCAATAGCGGAGGTTCACTTTGCGACCCCCCTGACAATTTCTCATTAACATGAGGGGGGGTTCTAAAAAGTAGTATTAATGGTTGCCTCCCATTGGATACGTTTCACCACTACATTACTTCGCACCCCCTCCTCCCAAAACCATAAACTAGGAGGCACCCCCTCCCCCAAAATCCACTGGCGGTATATTCTTACAACGAATAATTTTCTCTCACATTGTAATCCAATGGTGTTTCATTTTGTGCCTCAACCCAGCGGTCTTTCCTCCCACACCCTAATCGTTGTTCATAAATCCAATCATATTCCACCATGTCACTCGACCTTTCTCCATCTAAGCCTCTGATCCCTAACCGTTTTCCCTTCTCCACTTGCATGTTCATTCCATAACCATTTCTATTCCCATTGCTAATTAAAGCCCGCTCTTGAGCCATTAAAGTGCTATGGTCACTATCCAAGCCGTTAAACACACTCACCACTTATAAAATAGTTTTTGACCTGCCTTTTATCACTTTTACTTTCTTGTTGATTGATTACAGGTTGTCGTCTCTATGCTTTGTCCCCTATCATCAAAATCACACTGTCACCATTTGTGAGATCACCCAACCTTCAGAACTTACCTCTCATTCCATTTCCCTTTTTAAAATGGCCCTGAAAGCCAAATATAAAAAGCAAGTGACCCCAAAGGGAAAAGCTAAGAAACAAGTCATTGAAGAGCAACAGATCACCAACTAAGTTGCAGAGGAAATTTCTGCCCCTACACCTCAGCTCAACCTGGACCTGATTCCTCTTGTGGATCCCTTCTTCAAGATAAAAAATTCCCACTATGAATTTTATTTTCACGAATTACATTTATGGCTTAGACAAAAACACATTGATAAACAGGAACTCATTAGGTTCTACGAATCAATGTTTGGCCCATCCATTTCCTGACCTCATTTCCTGGTGCCAAGCTTAGTATGATCCTATAAAGAGAGAAATGGTGGCTTAGAATGGAAACATTTTGAGCACCATCTCTCCAGAAACCATAAAATAAATGCTTCTTTTACCTCAATATGATTCTCTAACCCATTTTTCACCAGCTTCTCTTATGGACCTCTACCATAAGTTGACCTTCCCATAGACAACCCAAATTTTTGAAATATTCTTACTTGAGGATGCATAAATTCCTAAGAATAACCCACCATACTCATCCTCCATTTTTCCTTAAGCCTCTAAACATTTTATCTCACCTCTCTCATACCTGTTAGGATACCCTAATGACCAGAGAATTAATGAACCTATCATGGGGTTCCTATATATTTTCATTAAATATCAAGCATCATTGTTCATGTATAATTACAGCCAATTCTTAGCTGAAAATATACATGAGAAATTCAAGAGTTTCACAACTCAAGGTGTGTTTAATTACACTTTTGTAATTAGACACACTTTTATTTTTCAACAGGGATATATGATACCTATCAAGCTCAAAAAACATGATGATCAAGGGGTGAATCAATTAGTGATTCATTGGACATAGCTAATCAGGGCTACATCAACAAAAACTACATTTTCAAAGTTCATTGATTCCTTCATACACCCAGTAAAGCAGTTGCTTACCACTAAGACATAACCCAGAATTGGAGAAGAGATCAAAATGATCTTACATTTGAGTGAGCAATCCAAAACAAGGGATTGGTATTTATACCAAAATTACACAGAAATTAGAGTATATGGTTGTGAACTCCCACCATATAAGCTCCCCAGATATTTTCCTATGAGTCTTTTCCCTAGAGTACATTCGACAAATGATAAATATGAATGACCTCCATTTTGTTTCAGGGAAAATGAAACCTCATTTTAAGCTCAAGGAAATAATTGGATCTTTCATTTTTAAAACGAAATCAACTGGTGCTAAAGCAGATGCATTGTTAAAGAAAATGGGATTCCAACCAATTTTCACCTATTCTTATCACCCACATGGCATTATGTATGCTCTGAGAGTTGAACTGGAAACAAATTCATATAATCATACCTCCAGAGAAAAAATATAAAATTATATGAATCAAGATCAATGGGTTGAAGGAACTCTTCGAGAGTCATATGAACAAGTTCTTACAACTTATAATGTGTAGATCCCATTCCCTGAAAGCAAGACGTAGAAAAGGGTCAGAGAAGAACTTCCACCTACTAAAGAAATCATGAAGGAGTTCATCTTACAACAAAAGAATCCAAATATTAGCTCAACTTTACTTTCAAAAGGAGGAAAACCAAAGATAATTGATTTGGGAGAGACTGAAGTTTATACATCAGCAAATGTTCCTATGAATCCTCCATCATCATCACCTGCTAGAGAACCTCTAGAGATCATCTAGCACTTAGAAGCCAGTTCTTCTGATGAGAAAATTATTTTTTCTACATTCTTAGACATTAAGCATAAGAATGAAGCATGAAATTCTAATGTATATAGTCAGTTCTGGAAACAAACAACAACTTCTCAACACATTCTTCTCACTTCCTTTGACAGTGAGAAAGGAAGGATGCAAATGGCATTTTTATATTCAACAATACCTTTTCCTAAATCTCATTCAGAATATAAAAATATTTTTTTTTCTTTTGATGGAATTCAGATCCATCCTATTGATCAGATGGGCATGCACAGGAAATCTGGGTAAATGCTATTTTCAACAATGAAAACTACAGCTATGTCACTCTCCAAACTCAATACTACATTGTCAAATTTTCAATCTCAGCTTAAGATTGAAAGGTTGTCTTCATTGGCCAAACATAATAGACTGAAGTCTTTGGAGGATCTTGTAGTCAAGGTTGGATATGATCCAAAATACTACAAATCATTTGAAGAAATTATTAAGAAGAATAAAGCATACATCTCTTCTTTGTGCAAACAACTCAAATTTCAACTAAAGATCCACAAACAAAAGAAATTGCAGAAAATGAATACAACAACGAGGAAATTATCAGATTGGTCATTGAAAAAAACATTAAAATAAGAAAATTGGAGAAACAGATTGAAGAGTTGTTAAAGGAGAAACATGCAACATAGGTGACTACTGATCCCACAAGAGAAATTCAAACATCTTCTGCAGGTACAAAGTCTTCAACATCTGATACAGCAAATCTAACACAACATTTGGCTATTGAGAAGCAAGAACATGAGAATTCACAACAGATATTTCAAATTATAGAATCACAGAAGATCAGAAATGATACTTTATATATGGAAGAAATGAAAAAGTCACATAAGTTGGTTGCACCCTATTGCTCATTTTATCGAGATTGACGGAGAGAGCCCTCTCCTGCCCTCGTAGGGCTAGCTACGAGGCTAAGCGTGGTTTGATGTAGCCTTGAGTTTTACCTCATTTCAGCCTGAGGTAGATTTGAGCGCTAACGGACTCAAGGTTAAAGAACTGGAAAGTGAATATTTAATGGCAGGGACATTGGCTGAATCCAAGTAAAACATTTGGGGAGACATCATCAAATCTATGATAGAGGTATGGCCATCCATACAGATAATTTTTTAACAGAAAGAGCTCATCACCAATTGCAAGGCAGCCATAGAAGAAGAAAAAGAAAATCTCAAGAAAAATCCAAGTGAAGTTACTGACATGATCAAAGTTTTGAACTCAAAGAAAAAAGAAGAATTAGAAGAGATAAACATACTGGACAAAACTACAACAATCTTAGAAATCAAGAAAGTCTTACAGAAGAGGAATTTACTAAACGACCTTCAAAAAAAATGTGAAGCTTTGAATATTGTTGTTCAACGGTTTCATACAAAGTTTAATGTTTTGCATCATAAAGGACAACCAGGAATGGTAGGTCTAGATGATAAGTTGATTAAATTAGAGGATTATTGTAAGAATTTATATAGTATTGTAGTGTATAAGTCTAAATTTGCAGATAAAAGAAAGATTATAGAGAAGGCACTTTTAGAGGCTTCGTACTTTAATTTTTCCATTCAACATAAAATCAAACATTTGTTCATTCAGAAACCTACTTTCTAGAGATATACAAAGGTGGATGAAATCTTTAGAGAGATGATGAGTGTAGAAATCCCAAGTGAGGAAAAATGGCATAAAATTTGTGAAACCATTGAGTAAAATTATGATATTTATAGCATGCTAGCACAACATATTTTAAAGGGCACAGTCATCAACAACTTCCATTAAAAAGGGCATAGTCATCAACAGCTTCCATGAGAACAGAGACACATTATCTATCTATTTTCTTCTTCTATTCTATTCTAGTCTATTATTTTAATCATTTTAAGATATTTTTGAGTTTTAAAAATTAGTATAAATAACTCTCATTATGATTTATTAAGGGTTGCACCCTTGGAGAAGAAAATTTTTGTAAGCAGAATTGTACAAGTTTTTCGATCATCAATAATAAAAGAAGGATTCTAAATTTGTCTCATACAACTTTGTTCCTCCTATGACTTTTTCCTGTTTTCATTACTTTTCTTCTCTACATATGTTTAATTGTTATTAAGATAACCAGGTAAGATTAGTTGAGTTTCAATTATCTTACAATTCCTCCTGAAGTTATTATTAATATAAAGAAAGATTTACTATACAGTTTGTTGATGTAAGTCCCTTTCATCTATAAATTGTCAGCATCTTGATAATTTTAATGTGTTCCTCTGAACTTTTAGACATTGTTTAAATTTTTTTAAATTTATGATTAATTAAATAATTCGATATGAATATTTGGTTATTATACCTTATCACGTAAGTCTACTTAATCATTTACAAAATCTTAAATCACTATGTGAGATAAATAAGCAACCCTTAGTCTTATTTTCTGATATTATTTGAAACATTTAAACGTAACTATTTGCAAAATTTATTTTATACATTGTTCATCCAAAATTTCAAAAAAAAACAAAACATTGTAGATGCTTTGGCATAATTATTGACTGCAATTATCTTAAAGGACAACAATTGCAACTGCCATTTTATAGTTGCTTCTTAAATATTTTCTTTGTTTGTACCATTTTTTTCTGTATGTAATAGTCAATCAGCCCCATAAACCTTTTGTGGATCTAAAATAACCTTATGTTTTCCCTCACACATAGGCAGCACCATGATGGACCTATCTTTCCTCTCTTTTTCAGATTATCCCAAGTTATCACCTTCATGTGCAGAATTAAACATAGGAATGTTTTAATTTTTGTCCAGTGAGAAGCCTCCCAAATTTTTCTCTAGTTCGGGTCATGGATTTCGATGTTTTTGGCTCTAATATAAAACTTGGCTTTCTTGACTTTGAAATCTCCTCCCTGTTGTTTCTCCCATATGAGTTGGTCTCGGTCTCCATTTTCCAAGATTTATCTTTTGTTTAACTTTTCTATGATATCTTGAATTTCTTATTTTCTTAGATTTGTCTCTCGGAGGATGTTTAAGTTCCATGATCTCCATTTTCCCCTTATTAGCTCTGGAGCCAAAATATTGTAGACCTATCTGAGTCCAAGTTTCTCGGTGGCCTCCTATAGACTTCTCCATTCTCATTTATTTAATCTCGTTAGTTGTTGTCAAGCATCATCCCATAATTGGGCATTCTTTCCGCTGATTATTTCCAAAAATATATTCTTTTGTATTATATCCCTTTTGGTTGCTACTAGATTCCAAATAGTTGACCCTAGGATTGATCCTGTGAGCCTTACCAGGTTTTTTGTCTGAAAATCTGGGGCATATTTCACTTTCCATAATTTCACCCAAGTCATCTCCCCTCTCGTTAACCATTTCCACCACAATTTGGCTCCATTTTCTTTGTTAATTATCTGAGGTTCTTGAATCCCAAGGCCTCCTGCCTACTTGGATTTTCATGTCATGTTCCATGCGAACAATGCCTATGAAGTTCCTTTTTATCTCTTTCATTTTTTTTAATTATACTTTGGGTGCAGGAAGAACAGATAGTATGTATCCTGGGACAGCTTGAAGTAATGCCTTTACTAGCATTAAACTTCCCCACAAATTCAGTACTCTCACCATTGATTTCTTGACCTTGTATTCTAGGTTGGATATGACCTTTTTCCAATTGGAATTTTTCCAGGCTTGTATCGTTAAGGGTACTCCAAGATATTTGGAAGGGAGGGACTTCCTCTAGAAACCCAAGATAGCTGTTAGATTTATCTGGATAGCAATGTGAGTGTTGAAAAATAAAATCATGGATTTAGACAGGTTTAAATCTATACATGATGCCTTCATGAAGGTGTCCGTAATGGTTTTGTTATTACGGACCTCCCTAATTGTGGGTACACCACGCAATATGGTGTCATCTACAAATTGATGGTGAGTGGTTTCCTGAGTATTTCCGTGCAACTTCATATTCATAATATTCCTTTCTCTAATATCCATTTTTATTTCTCTTCCAAGTACTTACATAATTAATATAAACAGGAATGAAGAAAATGGATCTCCCTGTCGAATTCCCCTGGATGGGAAGAATGGTTTTGAAAGGGATTAATTAAGTAGAATAGAAATGTTGGGTGAAGAGACCATTTCCATAATCCAACTTATCTAGTGGTTATGAAAGAAAAATTCTTGTAACATTGCTTCCATATATTCCTAGCTTATCTTATAATAGTCCTTACATAAGTCTACCTACATTATCATCCCCATTTTTTTTGGTCTTCAATGAGTGATCCACTTCATGAGCCAAGATTATATTTTCCAAGGTCTGTCTTCCCTCCACATAGCCTGATTATTATTCCTATATCAGATAAGAAAGAATTTTTTTCAACTAATTAGTAACTAATTCGGATATGGTTTTATAGACCACATTGCACAGAGCTATAGGTCTGAATTTTTTAGGGGTATTTCCTAGTTCTTCCTTGGGAATTAGGTTTATAAATGTTGAATTTAGAGCTTTAATAATTGTCGTTGATTCTTGGGATTCAAACACCACCTCTCATATATTATTTTTTACCGTTTCCCAGCAAACTTTGAAGAATTCTATGGTGAATCCATCTGGCCCAAGGGCTTTCCCATTTTCAATTTCATTAACTTCCAAGGCCACTTCCTCCATAGTGACTGAATTTTTTAGGTTTTTTCTTTGCTCCTTGGTGAGTATCTTTGTGATGTGCCTCACTATCCTTTGAATGTATTCCCCTCTCTACAATTAGGGCTCTCCAGCTATCTACTACAAGTGTTAGACCAGGGCCTCCTCAATGTCATGGTGAGCCTCAAATATCTGCCATTTTTCATCCTTTATTCTAAGGATTCTATTAGAGTTCCTATGCTATATTATTGATCGGTGAAAGAATTTGGTGTTTTTCTCTCCCTCTCTAGGCCATAGCACTCAAGATCTATGCCTTCAAAGGATTTACTCTTGTTTACATCTCTCCTACCATTTCGTTAATAACTCCATTTATTCTTCTTTTATCCCCTCTGAGTAGCCATATAAGATCAACTATTCTTGTAATGATTCCATTTTCTTTTCCAGTTCCTTTTTCTCCTGAGAATTGTTCCCAAATTCCATCTTGTTCCACTGCTTTAGTTTCAACTTGATTGATTTTAACCTAGCTCATAGGGTAAACATATTTCAGCCTATGTCAGGTATTAATTTCCCCCACCAGGTGTTGATGTTCTCCATGAATTTAAGGTGCTATAAACAGAATTATTCAAATACAAAGGTTCTATTCCTTGGAGTTCCTGCCAATTGCATCATTAATAGCACTGGCCAATGGTCAGATCCCCCATAGGGAAGGATTTTTTCTATTGTATCTACCCCTATCATCAACAAATATTTTTATATTAAGAACCTATCAATCCTGGACGCCACTTTGCACTACCCTCTCCAATTATTTCTCTAAGTAAAGCATTCATTTTTCATTTCCATGTCAATAAGTCTGGTCTCCTCAATGAATTCCTTGAATGCTATAGAATATCTGCCTATTTGTCTATGTCCACCTTTTTTTCTAAAAGAGAGGTTATGATATTGAATTCTGCCCCTCCCTTCCAGGGGAGGTGTCCTTTTGTGCTCTTTATTCTTCTTAGATTTTGCAGCAACTTGATTTTTTCCTCAATCCTTTGAGGCCCATATGCATTAGTGAAAACCATTGTTCAATCTCTTTATACTCATTGATCCAAAATTATTACCCTAATATTCCCTACCTTTTTTTCATACTATTTCATTTTAGTATGAATTTTTATCATGTATAAGGAGCCAACCATGCCAAATAAATTATAGTTTTTTGTCCGTGGAGAAGCTCCATGAAAATTTTAAATCTCATTAATCAAGTCATGGCATGAATTCTTGGAAAAAAAGTGGAATCCTTAGATATATAATGTGGAGGATAGATGGTGGGTCTACATATGTTAGTATAAATGGTGAAAGGTTGTAGAGCAATCCTTCCCCTAAAAATGCCACTATTATGGTTTTGTTTTCATGTTTCTCTAGTAATTGAGTGATTCAGGTCATGACCAAAATGAACTATCAAAGAAGATGAAGATTAACCTCCTCCCCCAAAAGTCCTCGTTGTTGTTTCTTTTCCTTTTTATGTAAGGATTTTCCATCTTCTTCCTTGCTACTTTTCTTAGTCTCATCCTCCATAAATTTTCATCTTCTCTTTCCTTTTTAAGGTTTGGTAAGCCCTGGTATTGCACCAAGAGTGTTGCAACTCCCAAAGGCTACTCAACTTTACTTTATCAACCCAATTTGCATTCAAAATTGGAGGTGGCAGTGTTATATGCATAGTACATGAGCTCTACTCATGCCATCCTCTTCTTAGTTCTACCATGAGGTGCTAGTAACTAGGGCTACTCTGAAATAGGAAGTTTGTCACACTTTTGAATGCAACCTAAAACCAAAATTAGATCATAACCACTACTATGTTGGCAATAAAATAAGCTACACTATATTGCACTCATTTATTTGTTTAATGTCAACTTTTGCAATGGAAAGTACTAGCATTCATTCTAATTACAAGAAATGAAATTACACTAGATTGCATTCAACTTATAGACTACCTAATTGACTTGTAATAAGGAAATTATATAATTGTACACACATTGGATCAATGAATAATTGACTTGTATCTATTGTATGCAAGATACTATGCTTATGATGTATTCTATGATGGACTAATCACATTCAAATTACTAAGTTTTGCAGCAAGAGAAGAGAGACTTTGGGTGTCCTAAGGGTCTCCCTGAACCAACGATTCAAATCAAGCGGTCCACTAATGTCTTTTCTAGGATCAAGTGAGGTGGAGAAGTGATTTTTAAGTGAAGGATAGGGCTCTGAATTCTCTTATAGGAAGCTTCTCAATGATTCCTATTATGCTACAGGCAATCCTATAATGTTACAGGAAATAGGCAGAGAGAGTTTGGAGGCCAGAAAGGGTGGAAAGGAGGTTAGAAAATTAGGGGAATTTTAAGGTCTAAAATGGACCTCCTAACAAAATTATAAAATAATAGTGGAAATAATAAAATAATATTTGATTACATCATCAAATTTTAGAGGGAAAAATGAAAAAACAACTTTTCAACTCATATCTTCAACTTATCTCCCAAATTTTTTGCTCAAATTTTGAGCAAGAGTACTCTTTGGATGCAAAATTTAATTCTTCATCCAAAGAGTACCCATGTTTCATACTTTCGATGGGTCCTGCTACACGAAAAATGAGAAATACATGAAAAATGTGATTTCAATCATGTTTTTTCATATATTTCTCATTTTTCATGTAGAAGGGTCCATCAAAAGTATGGAACATGGGTACTCCTTTGATGAGGAATTATATTTTGCATCCAACGATTACTCCCACTCAACATTTGAGTAAAAAATTTGGGAGATAAGTTGAAAATATGAGTTGAAAAAATAGTTTTATTATTTTATTATTTTTTAATATTTTTACCCTTTTACTTAAAAAATGGTGAATCCTCCCCCATGGTTGACATAATCATCTTAAATCCTATTGTTTCTTATAAATTTTATTTTTTTTGTACATTTTTCTTAGGAGGCCCATTTTAGACCTCAAAATTCCCCTAATGAAAGTGAGGGAAAGGTGGATCTAAGGGAATGGAATATTACCAACCCACTTGGCCAAGTTAAAAAACCCAAAAAGGGATGTCTTGCACTAAAAAGGCTACTCTCGGTGGGTGTGATGATGGTCTCCAAAATAGGGTTGTGGGTGACAGAATGGAAGGTGACTAAAGGAGGGTTGAAATCCAAAATGACAGTGGTAAAAGAGGGTTCTTCTCTCATACTATAGCCATACTGGCAACCAATAAATCCACTCATGCATTTATCATCAACAAAATTATCATGTAAATGGTGGAAAAAATGAGCTGAATTTAACTAAAACTACTCATTCACTTGCAACATAAATCTAACTTTGAACCTACAATATAGTCATGATAGGCAAATGGAACTATATCTGAAAATTTCCAATAAATCATAAAGTTAATATATTTTTTCTGTGGTGGAATTCCTTCCCCCTCAAGCTCCAATGGAAGAGGTGAGAGAGGGAGACTGTCAACACAATTTTGATGCTTTAGATGTTACCGAAATGCAATAACACTAACCAAATACTTGAGAAAAAAAGAGAAAAAAAAAATGTAAACAAGAGAGACTACAACCTATGGATTGCGCCCTAACCCACAAGCTTTAGTCCTATGGAATTAAATCAGTCATAAATAGACCAACTTCTCATTCTTATTACATAACCAGTCTCTTATATTAAGAATGATAGTAAAAAAAAATTAACACAGAGCCAATAATTCTCTAGTTGCATATAAAATTTGAATCCTAATGAGCTCTTTATCTTGTCTATTTATAAAAAATGGTAGCTACCAACAAATCCCTAAAAAGTAGGTTTTTGTCCCCTTGATCTTAAAGAGAATTGGAGCTTGGCTCCCTCATAACATTCACTTGATCGACTGCCTTTGACTTTGAACTGTTGGAGGAATATCTGAAGATATATATTGGTTGATTCTAGGAGGTAAGAAGGTGGTCAACCTTCCTATGATTTATCCTTGTTGTGTACTCTGAGCCTAGACATGGAATTTCATTAAAAATAACATTATTTCCTTCATTTCCTACATTTAAACCATGTAAGGCTTCAATTCATGACAATCCTTTTACACCATTCTCACTAAGAAAAATATGAAAAAATGTAATCAAATGTGGGAGAGAGAAAGAGAGAGAGAGAGAGTAAATAAGCTAAAAAGGTGCCACTATAAACCCTTAAAATATATGTAATGATGGCCCTCATCATCACCCCCCACTGAAATTTTTTCTCATCCTCTGAGCAACTTAGTCCTCTCTCTTGATTTCCTTCAAAGCTTTGGTAACTTCCCTGACATCCCAAGGTAGCATGGAAGGGGTTCCTTCTAGTGGGTAAAACCCTGCATTCTTTTTTGTTTCTTCCCCTTCCTTCTAATCCTCAGTTTTCTCTCTTCCTTCATGTAGCCCTAGCAGCAAAGGTGGGCTTAACCTTAATCCAAGCCACTGGATTTTCATTCTGTGAATTTCTCTTTTGTATAAGGGTGATCTTTCCAAGGAAACTCTCAATATGTATGGAGTATGGTACTCTAGGTTCTTTAAGCTAAGTGGTATACCATTCCATATTTTTTGGCATGCCATTACACTCTCCTCCCCCAGTAATATGGATATGCCATCAAAATGTGAAATTTCTTGTTTTTGGGTGTCAAGGTATTTATCTGTAAGGTCAGTATCATTTGAGACCATCTAGTAATTGTTTATGACACCTCTAAGGCTGATGAGATATGCCCTGATTTGGACACTGGAATAATATAGTGTCTAAGTCACTGGACAACATGTACTGCTTCCAAAGCTAACTTCTCAATGGGAGAGTATTGCAATTCAGGATCTATAAAGCCTCAACTTCGATAACAAATCACATGCTCACAAAGAGCATCATCTTCCTGAACCAGAACCATACCTATGGTTGATTCTACCGCGACGAGATACAAGAGGAAATCCCTGCTATAATCAGGTGGACTCAATAAAGGAGAAGAGGTTAATGCCTTTTTCAAAGCATCAAACGAGCACTGAGAGAATTTGTCCCGCAGGAATGAAACTCCTTGTTTTCAAAAATCTCATTAAACCTTTTGTAATCTCAGCATAATTGACGATAAATCTTCTCAAGAAATTTGCTTTTCCTTGGAGACTCTGAAGTTGAGGAATGGTAGAAGGTGGAGGGAACTGAAGTATTTCCTCAACCTTGAAAGGACCTACACGAATCGCTTTAGTAGACACTATGAACCCCAATAACTGACTGGATGTGACTGCAAAAACACAATTATTCGGATTCAACCGGATTTTATAATGACAACATCTTTTGAAAATCAATCGAAGATGATGAGGATGATCAATTCTCTTTCTAGAGTGATAATATAAGTCATCCAAATAAGCTTTGATGATATGCTTGATAATGTTGAAAGCATAAGACATGCCCTATTGGAAAGTGGCTCCAACATTTTTAAGACCAAAAGACATCTTATTATATGAAAAAGTACCCCGGGGGAAAATAAAATTTGTCTTATGTTGATATTCAGGATGGATATTAATTTGATTATAAATCAAGAAGCCATCCATGAAGGATAAAATTTTATTCCTTGCACAATCATCGATAATCTGATCAATAAAGGGTGTGGGGTACTTATATTTAGGACATGCTTTATTTAAATCTCTGAAGTCTATGCACACATGGATCATTCTTTGTTTCTTGTCCACCATGAATGGATTTGAAACCCATTCGGTCAAAGGAATTGGGTATATAAAATCCGCCTTAAGAAACTTCTCAACCTTAGCGTTTATATCTATAGCTTTCCTAGGATTTACCAGCCGAAACTTTTGTCGTATAGGCTTAGCGTTTTCATAAGTCTTGATCTCATGCTGGACAATTAATGGATCAATTCCAAGCATTTCCTCACAATACCAAGTGAACACATCACAAAATTATTTAATAATATCGGTATAGATTTGATTCTCTTTAGGCGAACACTAGGCTCATATGAAAACATTCTCTATTACATTGGGATCCCTAGAAATTTTCATCGGAATTGTTTCTGAAATGATAGACATACTACCTTTGGCAAAAATATGTGTTGGATCCAAAGGGTTTAGAATTGGGTGAACATGACCAGTTGATGGAGAGCTATACAAACTTGTCTCAACTTCACGCAAATATGGTAGAAAATATGACTGATGATGCAAATCATCCCACAATCATTCCACACCTGTCATTTCTTCTAGGATTGCCTCCTTTGATGGTAAAAAAGTATCAAGGAAGTCCAAAGAAGAAGTCTAGTTAAGGGTCCAAGACAAAGCCACATCTCCATCCAAATCCTCTGGTGAAAGAGTAACCAGATCGGAGACTATAGTGTTAACAATAGATTGATAATAAATTTCAGCTGCAGACATAGGATATGTCATTCCATGCACTTACCCTTCTTCTAATGTGGTCATAGAAGAGGGTAAGGTCCAAGGATCCAAAAAATAATGATTCCGGTAGAACTCTCTTCGGGCAGGGACCTTAGAAGATGAAATGTCATTTATATGAACAACAAGAGGTGGAATATCAAAGGTACCCATCAACGAGGCATACATACCAACTCTTAGATTCTCAACAGGTTGCTTGGCCTTCTTCACCAAGGGAATAGTAGAATCAGAGGATGCATTGGAATCTATCAGAAAATAATCCATTTGATCAAAAGTAACGATTCTCCCTTCATGGGGAAAACATAGGATGCAAAAAAATGATGATAAAATGGCATCCATTTAATCAATCCAATTTCATCCCAATAGAAGGTTATAGTCCAAATTAGCATAAAATATTTCTACTTCGATATTGAATAACTTGCCCCTAACACAAATGGCTAAGACAAGAACAATGCCATGTGGCGTGAGAGAATGACCATCAAATGCAGTCAAGAGAGTAGGTGAAGGAACGGCTTGAGGAGATCCAATATCTTTCCAATATGAAATAAACATGACACATGTGGAAGCTCCTTCATCAAATACAGTTCAAAAATATTGATCTTTCGAAACATATATTTAATTTTAAAAGCCATATGATGAGGAAGCCTCTTCTTAAGATTTGAAATATCAAATGTAATCATAAGAGATTTTTTGGATCTACCGCCCCGATCATAATGAGAAGCACACTCCTTTGTGTTGGGCATGAATGGAGTACCACCAATGTAGTCATAGCAAAAGGACTCTGAGCTAGATCTTCTATAATGGAGTATTTATGAGTTTCCTTGGCATTATTTTTTATCGTCGAACGTTTAGCAAAACCTTTTGGCATGCGAGGTATAGGCTCAACTCCATGCCTCTCTATATGGAGCGACTCACAAATATCAGGAGCGACTTTAGCCTTAGAAGATTTAGATTCACCATAATCACGTGATCTTGTTATGAAATCGATGTGAGAACTCATCATGTATGCATTCGAATAATTTTCCCCATCCTGGTTGTCCCCTGTGGGAGCTCCAGTATCTGCATTCACGCTAACAAGAATTTCCTACCCTTGGGGAAAATGGCTAGTTAGGATAACCTGGGAACTAGAAGAACCCTGCTGAGCCAACAAACACTGAGCATATTTAATCTTAGGGAAAATATGAGTGAGATGGTCTCTAGTGCAAAATTTGCAAGGAAAATTAACTTTCCTTTTTTACTCTCTCTTACCCTCTCCAACATTATTGTTGGGTTTGTTTACATTATCCTTCCCATCTTTATCCTTTTTCTTATTACGGCCTTTCTTATTTACATTGGATTGTTAATTTCCTTTGGGGTTAGAGGATTGGACAACATTAGTCGTTAATGGTTGGGAAGGAATAGACATTGATAGCATAGCCGGAATATAAGAAGCAGTTTGTAAAGACAAACGATGCAATTGATTTAAGAGGTTAGCCATATTACTATCGATCAGACGAACTAGACTGTTGGCGTGGGGACCTGGCTTCGACTTGGATAAATATATCTTGGATCGAGGAGAATCTGGAAAAATATTATCAAGAATCCCACACTAAGAATAGATGAGTTCTAATTTATGGGCTTTAAATATAGCCTGCTCTTCAATAAATACCCCAAAAAGAGATACATCTTTTGAGATTTCTTGCTGTAAATATTTTAAGAACCATTCCAGAATGAATTCAATGGGAATATAGGATGTAATGAGCCTCTTATTTCTTCTCCATTCTTGAATACGATCATAAATTTGAGTTGCCTTATCTTGTTGTAAGTTGGCCAAAAGCTCAGTTCCAATATCATACTGAACAGGAAACTGAAAATGATTCAAGAACATAGTAGCTAGTTCGTGAAATGAAGCAACGATGTTCTTAGTAAGCTCTATGTATCATTTAGCAGCATTTATGGTCAAGGTGCACTAAAACAATCTCAACCTAATTGAATCATCAATAAGGGAGTTAGATGAGCACCATAAGTGGAAAGTTGTCACATGGTCAGTTGGATCTTCACCATTCTTCCCTTCAACATTTGGAATATCCAAGAACCGGAGGCCAAGCCGGGCTATATCGGATTGGATCGTTAGTCAATTTTGAAATATATGGAAAATTTAGAGTTTCCAGGAATGGTAAGCGCGGAGGATCTTGAAAATTCCATCCACCATGAGAAGGATTCCCAAAATTTTAAAAAGAATAACCTGGATTTTTCTAGGCACCAGTTTGCGAAGGATTGTTCGTAGAAGATACTGAACCATAAGGAAAACCTTGTGGTCTAGAGAAATTCGGAGTAGGACCTCCTCCTGCTGAAGGGTTTCCATAAAGAGGAATGTTTCCCCCAGTCGAAGTATTAAAAGAAGATGAGACCCCTTGTTAAGGGTTCCATGCATTAGAAAAATGAGAAAAACTCTAATATATTCCTACGGAGGATAAATACGTGTTCCACTGTTGAACGAACATGAATTGATTCTTAGTTCCTAAACCAATAAAATGAGGGTTCCAACCTTGAAAATTATTGAAACCTTAGAATGAGGAATATGACCGCTTCCTAAGGGAAACCTTGAAAATAGGTTGAACCACTAGCCATGGAAGATATAGGTGTGGAGACGACAAATGTAGTGGTGAAAGGAACTGAGGGAATTGCACTAGAAGGCACCCCAAATCAAAATGAACCAGTGTGGGAAGCAACAGCTTGGGTGCCCCACTCGAAGATGGAATGGAGGTAGAGCAAAATATTGCAGTAGTATGACTGATAGTTTATATACCAATTGTACATCGTCCTTCTACCGAAAGAGGAGTCTGCACACTAGAAGTACTCATAGCCAAAACTATGTTCCCAGTAGTGGCCATCAAAGAAAAGAAGGAGAAATAAGAGGGCTTTCCATCTTGTGAGTCAAGGTCCCAACATATAATATAACACCAGGAAAATTATAAGGAAGAGGGGAAGAACGAGTAACTAGAGGTTCATAAATCTATTCAATCTCAACTTCTTCTGACGGAAAAAGAACCCTAAAAAGGAGTGGAGTACTCCTCTATAAATCACGACTAACACTAGGATCACCCTCGAAACTTTTAGCCCCAAGAGAAGGATCAATCTTCAATGCATTTTCTACTAATGAATGGAAATCACCAACATAATTTCTCCTACGCCTTCTAGGAGAAGGCTCGACACTCACATGAGAAATCCCATGAAGCCTCCTAGATTGATGAACTGATCGATCAACCACTTTCAATTATTAAGAGAACTTATAAAGACTCAAAAAACTATAAATATATGGCAATCTAGGAGAAAATAACACTCTCTAAAAATTTCCCTAAAGATTCAACCAATCAAGTAACCCTTAGGTATTTCCGCTCCGGGTGATTAGGACGGGACACAAAAATACAAGAAAGCGAAAATATAAGGACCTTCCGAAAATATAATGGGTTAATTACGCCCCAAGCCTACTAGCGAAGGTAATAGAAGTAGTTTCCCTGACGTCCAGACAAAAGCCTTTGCTGGTGCAAGTACCCAAGCTTCGTAAGGGAACCCTCCAGAAGTACTAATGAACGTGATGTAATGTCTGCCTTAGGTACCATGGGTATTACCCCCCACAGTCATCTATGGGATACCTAGGAATGGTAACTAGGGTCACCAATTCATATAAGAAGCCGAGCCAAACAGTGTTTGGTCAGGATCTGGCAAGTAGGAGAGGGTGTATCTCTCTTCCCTACTTTCACTCGCCCTTGCATTTGACTCGCTTTTTAGTAGAGATTTTTTGGACAACTTAACGAGACTGGGTTTCACTCTTTTAATCAACTTCTAAGTTTAAATTTATATCTCTTGATGTCCTTAATGTCAAGTCAAAAAGATTCTAGATCATTTTAAATTTTATCGCTTGATTTTAAAGGTTGTTCATTTAAGTCAGGGGTGAAATTGAGTTGCAATTTGTGGTGTTATGGATGTAAGAAGAAATCAATAGAAACCTGCTACATGCAAAATACAACTTTTTCTTTAATGAAAATGGATTTCCACAAAGGAAGCTACGAACAAAATAATGAAAAAAAAAAATTATTTTATTTTTCAAAATACACACTTTAACACTCAAAATCTACAAAAGACTAAAAATTTTTACAGTGAAACTACTCTAATGCAAACTACCAATGCCAAATGCAAGATTCTAGGATTACTCTAAAGAACAAACAAATATTTTTCCCAATAAATAGGTCTGAAACTTGATATAAAAGAAAGGAAAAATTCAAAAAATAACTTAACCCAACAAAGATGCCAAAAACTTGATACAAAAAGGGGAAAATTTAACCAAGAACTTTGCATAAAACCAAGCGAATTCAACCAAATGAAAAATTTTACACTTGCTCAAAAATGATAAAAAAATACTTTAAAAAAACAAAAAGAAAAATGAAAGGAAGACAACGATGTCTTTTATGTCTTTTTCTTTTTAAAGAAGAAATAAATTCTTTGAGAAAGCAAAAGCTACCAAAAAACTCAAAATCACCAAGTTGAGCAAAAAAAGGCCTCAAATTCCTTAAGCCATCAATATCATTTTCATGACGAGACTTAACAAGAAGAAAGAGCTAACCAACTCAAACAAATGACCTAATCAACAGCACAAAACTCCAACAAACAAAGAAACTCCAAGAAAATCAAGAAGACCCTTCAAGAATGCCAGAAATGCCTTTCTAAAAAAACCAAGAAATCTAACGAAAGAAAAGAAAGAAGTGAAGCAATAAGAAGGCTAAGAATGAGAAAATCAATAGTAACTCACTGTCTTTAATACTCATAAAATCCAAGAATTTCAACAAGAATCCATGGTGCCAAAACCAAAACTGAAACTTCACAAAGAAGGGCAAACCCTAGGTTGACTAGGTTTTCAACAAGAAAGAGAGGATATTGATAAACTATCGAAACAAATACTTCCCAGAAACACCAAGATTAAACAAAAGTAGCCAAGAACACGAAAAGACTTTACTGGACTCAAAATATCAAATTTTCATTTAAAACTGGCATACATGGCTTAACAGTGAGAAACTAGCATGTATACAAGACTGTGTACAAGGAAACTCGCGTATATGTATGTTTCTTTGACCAAGATGCATATATACACAACTGTATAAACTAGAAAGCATGTATAAAATTGGAAGTAAAGAAAAAATAAAAAAATCCATGTCTGATCTAGAAGATCAGAACTTTTGCCTGGATGGATAATGAACCAAAGAAACTAGAAAAGTGATCAAACCAAACAAAAAACCAAAATCCAGAGAGAAACAACCCAAACTTGGAATTACATAGATGTAATTCCCAGTGGAGTTGCCAATTCTGTTACGGGATGGATTACCCTAGGTTCTTGGTTGAGAACCCCAACAAAGCAAGAGGCATACAACAACAAGAAGCAAGAAAATTTATAGTCCTAATACTTAAACTAGTAAAATTGGGTGAAGAGACCATACTTGTAGGTCCTATGTTTGAAGGCAATCCCACAGGGTTCAAACCCTCTGCTTCTCTTAGTGCTTCAAAATCTGCAACTCATTAAAAAAAAACACATATACTACTAATAATTGAAAGCATGTTCTAGATGTCAGTGTTAGATCATATAATCTTATAAACAAAATAACATGAAATCAACCATAACAATATCATAACATGTGTAAAGCATAAATATCACGACATCAGGAACGGGACAAAGCTTCTTTATTGATGTTTTTAAAGGTGTGTGGAGGAATACTACCTGATTCAGCCATGGCTATAAGCGAAACCGTCCTCTGGATCGGTCTAGCCCAAACCTCAACAATCTCCTTCCATAAGCATACACATGGATGTGATGTAAGAAGAGTGAACATCTCCATGAGGGAAACAAGAATTTCCAAAATTTTGGAAGTGTAGGGGGCACAAGGATAAATTAGACTTTATCGGGGACTAAATGGCTATAGTATCAATACCTATCTCTCTCTCCCCTTTAGGTCTTCCCATGAGGTGTATTTATACCACCCCAATATGGTTTTTTCAATTGGGATACAGTTAGGCCACAAGATCTTGGAGGTAGGCTTCCAGTGTAACCCATAAACCTTGCCCCAAAAATAGGGAATTTTAAATTTTTTTCATATTTCAAATTATATACGCAAGTTGGGTATAACTGGACCCGCGTTTGCATGCACTTTTGAGAGGGCAGAGTCACGTATGGAATTCAAAATAATGTTTTTTAAGTAAAGGAAAAATTCTGAAGGGAAAGGGCTTCCCAAGGCCATAAAATAGAGCATCAAGTATATAGAGGTGAGAAATGATGTTATAACATCAAGCCAGCTAAGATCAAAGTGAATGTGAAATTTCTAGACAATTTCCTAGCAACCCGCCCTAAATTCATCTATATTGTAAAAGAATTGTGGTGGGATAGTGATTTATTTAAGGACATGCCAATAAGAAATACCCTACATAGGATCTGTGAGCACCCTTCTATTATCTCACAACCATGACCAACAAAATTTATGGTGAGTTTAAGACTCCCCATTTCAAAATTGTGTGGTTTGCCTTAGTAGTATAAATAATTTCAATGGGCTACATGTTTAAATGGTTAAGAATTTTGTCGGAAAAATTATTGAAATCCATCTTGAAATTGAAGTATGCTCTCACCAATCAAAGACTCATTCTATATCTCATCCTAATTAATAAACAATTTTTTGTATCGCGAATGAATTACTCAAACTGAACTGGAAATGGACTCCATCACATTCCACATACATATTTACTCTTGAGAATTATGGGTAGAGTAGTATGACAAATTATTTTATGAAATTTCCGACTAGTTCTTAGCCAAAACCCATCATATCCTCTTTGGTTTTCTAGCACCCTTGTCATTCGAGAAAGCAAGGAATGTTATTAGGGGAAAATTAAATTGGTATTATGAAGAACATTACACCTACATCATGATATTTGGTTGTTCAATACCCCCTCACTTGATGCATAAGTTGGTTCCTGATAAGATTATATTTAGGGAGATGACCTATCAGACTGTAAGAGTCAGGGTAGCATTATCCCTGTCTAATAATAATAAAATTCCCTACTCAGGATTCCCTATAATAATAGGTCACTAAAATCTAACAATGTTTCCCTAAGCAGTGAAATAAGTTGGTAACGTCAAGAAGTTCAAACTCCTCATATACATCTTTAGGAGGAGTGAGGAGTGAACCCCATGGGGTTTTCAAAGTGCATTCCAATTATGTAAAGCTCACATCCCCATATGAACATGAGTCTATACCTAATGACTCATTGTTTCAAGATGTTTTCTCCCATGAAGCGTCGAAGTTTAAACTATAACTGAGAGAAAAAAAACATATTTTCCACCTATCTAGTTCCTAGAAGAAAAGAACAGAGAAAAACAAAGGGATCAATGATATTGAGAGATAGAGGTGCTCTGAAATAATAGTAATGAAGAAGAAAGGCTTAATGTTGAAGCCCTTGAAAAGAAAATAATTGAGGGAGAGATAAGATTATAGCAACAAAGGCTAGCCGAGGTCAAAGCCCCAACTCTTGAACAAATAACCATTGATAATGATGAACCATAAGAAGAGATAATCATATCAAAGAGGGTATTTGTAAGGTGAAATATCCATAGCATTCCCATTTTTCCTTGCGACAATAAGAATTACTAGAGCCAAATGATTTGATGGTGACTCTAGTATAATGGCCCATTATCACACAGAGTTTGATTTCCTATGTCACATTGATCACTAAAAAAATAGGTGCAACACCTCCCTTAGATCATCTCGAGGACATCAATAATGAAGTTCCGAGCTAGGTGACTATTATTATAAGAAATTTAGGAGATAAATTATCCACAATGCCCCAAAGAAAAGAAAAATGGAACTACTGGTGAGGAAGTAATCATTCAAGAAAGCACAGAGCAAAGGATAATATGGAGTATAGATAGTCGGAGCAACAAAAAGGACACAATAGACACAACCTCTGTTCTAGGATGCCTGGCTATAGAAAATAAATCTACCATCGAGAGTTTATCCATAGACATTGAGAAATTGAGTCAAATGGTGGTTGCTACAACAATAGCTGAAGGAACAAAAAATTCAATTGGAAGTTGAGAAATAGGAAGGGTTGGAAAAACATTAACTAACATTATCAAAGAGTTTTAAGACTCAATCAGGACAACATATATCATAACTCAAGTAGACCCACCTTAATGAGATAAAAAAATTGAGTGAAATTAAATAATAGGATATTAATGCAGGGATTGAACAGACATAAAATACTCAAATTAATCTCCATGTACTTAAATCCCAAGCTATTAAATTCCATAATGGATTTCAAAAAACACAAAATTATTTTATATAAAATTTTCAATAGGTTTAGGATTACTTCATACTATTGGAAGAGGTAACCTGCAAAATTGGTGCTAAATCACAAGCCTATGATAAAGCCAACAAATCTCGAAATCAAATTCTTGAATGGAAAAAGGAGTACTTGGACGCTCTAGGCTCATTGCAATGATTGTGAAAAGAAAAAAGTGGAAGGATCGATTGTTGATTAATGTGTGGAAATAAAAACATGAAGGAAGCAAACCAATAGTAACTGTAACAATTAAATGTGTGAGAAGAATGTGGGATGCAACCATTAAAATGATAGAATGTTGGGAACTCAGAACCTTAGAAGTTCAATCCAGCTCCAGGTCCACCAGACTAATACTTCATGAAATATCTAAAGTCTAGGTCATGATAGTCCCTGAGATTGAGAAAACCCAAGGGTAAGTGAAGAATCAATTGAAAATTTCATCATCATTCCCACGAGAGAGGCGACATAAATCTGTTGCTATACCGTCGATATGAAGACAAATGTGCAGAGACTAGTTTATCAAGCATTAAAGGGATGGAAATAGTTGCAGAATATGGAATACCCTAGGATTTCTGAAATGTCTCGAAAATTCACTAATAATAAGCTTTATGAAAAAAGTCTTAATTTTTCCACTATGCCTAAGGCATTACATGTCGAAACCCCTTTTGTAATTGTATTATAAATATATAAATAGAAAGGCCCTTCATAAACAAAAGAGAGGAGAAAAGGGAAGGGAAGGAAAGAAGGTTCTAAGACTAGATGCCTCTATTCAAGGTCCCCATTTTGCAATATTTAATAATGAAAGCCTTATTCTACTATTCAATACACTTGACTCGTCCATAAGATATATGTGCCATTCATGTATAGTAAATTGTAAATTTTGTATTGAATGAGTCTTATATAATGGAATGAATTTATGAAAAATGTAAGAACTAAGTTAAAATTAATGGGATAATCATGATACTAACTAATTTGTTTCCCATGGTTGTAGATTACATCAACATTGTGGTAAGTTTGCAAACATCTTATGCTTTCCTTATATTTAAGAAAATAATTTAGTCAATGCTTTTTATATTCTATTATTTTTAATCATATGTTTCCATATTTAAGAAAAGAATTTAGTCAATGTTTTTTATATTCTATTCCTTTTAATAATATATTTCCTAGTAAATCGTTATTAAAATTAAATCAAAATATCTAGAATTCTGTTAATAATATATAGAGTAGTCAACTTGTAAAACGACAACGTACCCTCAAAATGAAAACCGGGCCCACATATCGTTCGGAGATTATTATTCCAAATGAAAACAAGTCTAAAGACAATTATAGACACATTTTAGCGGTCAACAAAAACTTATACCCCGCATTAGTAAACATTTCGCATGCATTACTTTGAGTTTCTTCAAAATGAGACTTACTGAAAAGCTTTTCCAAACATCCCCATCCATGGAGTCTAAGAAATCATCTCGAGAAATGTGCAGAACGCTAGTTATTTGTCTACAATCGAACATTTTTTTTGCATTTTATGTTTATTTTTATTTTATTATTTAATAATTTCTAATCCATTTACATATTTTTAGTGTACTCGAATATATTATAAATATAATGTAAAAATGTTGATAATGAAACTTTTATACTATTTATTTACAATTTTATTCTATTTTGAAATAAATAAATTTTACAATGCAGTTTAGTACCGGCTGAATAATTATAATTAAAAAAATATTTATTTTAATGATTTGAAGATATTTGTATATTTCTTATTAATATTATAAGCAAGGTTTTTTTTAAGTTATATATATATATATATATATATATATATATATATATAATCAAGGTTGAATAGTTAAATATTTTTAAATGTAAAAATATTTATATTAATGATTTAAAAGTATTTATATATTTGCTATCTAATATTATAAAAAAAAATTGGTTTTCGTGATTATTAATTATTGAAAAGCTCTTTGGGTTATAATAAAGTTATTTTTAACTATATTAAAAAATAAAATATATATTAGATTTTATTTTTCAATGCTAAGAGAATAAGTTTTTTAAGTTGTGTGAGTATTCTTTAAGCAAATATTTATGAACGGATTTAATATATTTCTTATGTTAAGTATATCTGCATTGAATTTTTAGGTCAACTTATGAGAGCCGTGCAATTTTTACAATGAGGTATAGATTAGGGATGCATTTTAATAATAAAATTCTATGTTTAATATTTTGTTTAGTAGCGGATCTAACGTATGTATTATATCATTTAATTAATATTAATTAAAATAATAAGTAAAGTTAACAAAATTGTGAACTAATATTTCAGACTACTCGAATTTATGGTGAACTTCACTAAATACGATTGGAATTAAGCTGGATGACTTTTATATAAAAGTATTGATTGTTAATTGTGGCGTGTGATTTGTAAAGAAAAGTATCCAGACCTAACTTGATGGGCGTAGACACATCCACATTAATTTCAATTCAAGTTAGCATATATCACTTTTATAAAAAAAATTCTTTAGATGTTAATTATTATCTACACCCTAAATTTGGGTGATATTTTTTTATTAAAATGGTTGATTCTCATCCATTTAATCAACAAAAATATGTTTTTTACTTTTTGCCAATAAAATTAATTTAAAGATCACCCTTCATTGATGGTTGTCTATGCAACCTATCTTATGTCAAGAGAATAGTTGGTTGCCTACATAAAATCCATGGTAGTTCATTGAGTGAACCATGCCATCACAAAGAGCTGCCGGTCAATCAAGAGTATGGAACCTCCCCAAAATAACAACAATTATATTACAAATTGGAAGAGAGCAGAGATTGCACATGAATAACACACAATAATTAATTGTATTATTGCTCACATACATAAGAGATACATATAGTTGGAGTGAGATCCAACTGATTCTAATCTTGGAGAGAGAGGTTGAGAGAATCTCTCAACAACCTCAACAAACCCAATCCAAGATATACTAAAGTAAGCATAATCCTAACAAATCCTAATACCCTCCCTTAATGCTTACTTTACAAAACATATAACACTTAATCACAATTACAAAAGAATGACAACACTTTGAACTTTCGTCGCTTTGTCTGATCTGGTCTTCATCGGCAACTCTACCCACTCTGTAGTCTTCTGGACTTCGCTCTTTGTTTCTCGACATCTTCGAGCTTACCTTTCAACCCATTTAAAGTACACCTGATTCTAACCATCAATGCTGAATTTGTAAGATTAAAGATTCTTGACACCCCCGAAGAAGAGTCTCGACACTGAACTACCCTATGGAAATATTTCCATTTGTGAAATAACCCCAAAGAATAAATTTCAACAGTCTATAGGAAAATATTCTAGGTACAGAATATGATCAGCGATCAATCCTACAAAGTGACCTTTACACAAATGGATCTCACACTGTAACCTGTAGTTGACACTCTTGAAGCCCGAAGCACAACAAGACCCATCAACGTATAACAAATTCACACAATCAAATTAGCCAGTTGTTCTCTCGGCACCGAAGAACGTCGAGAACGACTAATTTAAATAATGCTAAATTTCTCAATAATTGGTTCTGCACTACACAAATCTCACAACAACAAATTCATGAAATTATCCACTGTCATTCAAGTAATTAATGGCGTTGCCGGTGCATTTTTGAAAAACAGTACTATCATCATTGGCATTCAGCACAATAAAGGCTGATCTAACTAGTTGTTCTTCACATCATTCATCATCACCATAAACTTCTCCAGTATGAATTCCCTGCAATCCTTACCCCACACGCTCTCCATTCGATTGGTGGCATAAATAAAATACAGAAGCTTTGAGCCCTTGGTCACATGAGTCCCATCTGGTAAATACACGCCGCGTACTGCTTGCCTAGAGCTCACGGGAACAGGAGGATATAGCCTCAAAGATTCACACAGGGCGACATGAAAATACTGCATACATTTCAGATCATCATGACTAAATTGAAGCATATTTATATGTATTGTTTAAGTTGTTGGTTTAAGCCCCGATATGCAGCAAATTCAAAACACCAAGTGCTTTTATTTTAGTGGACTTCCTCTAGGCATATACGTTATGCATATTTATAGGCATAATGTTAACGATATTCATACTGAAATCATCAACAATATACATTCTTATGATGCAAATAATAATCAACCACCATAAAGACTTTTTTTTTTTTTTGCAAATCATGAAAATATTGAACAGACGTCAAACCATTTATATTCAAATTATCTGCACCCATTCTCGTGGTGTAATGTGAGCCATCTGCTAATTTTTCTACAGATATCCCGGTAAATGCACCACCAGATTAGGTGCTATTCTGCTGAAAAACGACAGATCTAGTTTTGACCGCAGAGTGCTCTCAGCAGGGTAATTGTGCCCAGTAGTGACGGAACGGTCGACCAGCGTCTCTGTCATGAAGATCTTCTCTTGAGTGCTGCAGATAGCAGGCACTACTAATCGTATCAACTGAGGCCCCTGGCGAAGGATGCACGACTCTAATGCTTGCAACGTCATTCTACTTTGTCAACTCATCAAGCCGCTACAGCACCACGACAGATGTTGAACCCCAGGGTTATAAATCGATGCTTGTGTTATACTTGACGTGGGCCTCAACGAAACTTCTTCTCTTCTCCTTGCAATTAAAGGAGTTTTCGTACTCGAAACTAGAAGCAGATCCAATGTTTGTCACCATCCTCCTGATCGTTCTGGTGGCACGAATCAAAGACTAATCGATGATTTTCAAATGACAATCAACACAGCAACGATTCTCTCTGATACACACTAAAATTAACACTCAAACGTACACACATAAATTCACACAGTAATCTACACACGAATCCTATTTCTATAGAATCAATTATCACAATTTTCTCTTCATTTTCCTGAGCACTCCCATGAGGGATTAAGCTCAGCTTGGCTCTGATACCATATTACAAATTGGAAGAGAGCAGAGATTGCACATGAATAACACACAATAATTAATTGTATTACTGCTCACATACACAAGAGATACATATAGTTGGAGTGAGATCCAACTGATTCTAATCTTGGAGAGAGAGGTTGAGAGAATCTCTCAACAACCTCAACAAACCCAATCCAAGATATACTAAAGTAAGCATAATCCTAACAAATCCTAATAAATTAGTGATGAAGAATCAATAATTAGAGCCTTTGGGCAGTGACCCAAAAATAAGGGGCTGACTCAATATGTTGTTATTTATTATTAATCAATTAATAATTAATATGTGATAACATTATATATATGGCTTTCAGAAATATAAAAATGATATATTTGAAAATTTTTAAATAATAATAATAATAATATTAATTTCAAAATAATTTAACAATATTTAACTATAGATCATATACTTATATACTTAGATACAGATTAACAATCAAAGTTAAAGAAACTATAATTATATTATTATTATCATTTATATAATAAAATATGAATCTAATTATTATAAATTTTAAATATAAATGAGTGATCTATAAAATGGATTTTAAATTTGGGTTTATAATATTAATTTTTTGGGTTTAATATTATTTCATTAGGTTCATAATCTCTAGAGGTTTTAGTATTAATCCCTTAGGTTTATAATACCAATATTTTAGGTTTATTAATCAAAGGGTTCATATTTCTAGGGCTTAATATTATTCCCTTGGTTTTATTATTCCTTTGAGTTTATTAATCTAGGGCTTCATATTCCTAGGGTCTAATATTATTTCTGTTGGTTTATAATCCCTTCAGTTTTTAGTATTAATCTCATAATTTTATTATTCTCTTGGGTTTATAATATCAATCATAGTCAACCATAGTCAATCGTGGTCCATGTCGCATTTTGTCAAAGATTTTCTCAATATGAAAATCAACCATGGTCCAACATCGCATTGTGACAAAGATTGTCTTTATATGAAAATGAATGATGGTCAACTATAGTCCAACTTTGCATTGTCACAAGGACTCTCTCAATATAAAAATCAACCATGGTCAACCATACTTATTTTAGGGTTTTATAATCCCTTGAGTTTATAATATTAATCCTAGGATTTATAATCTCTTGGGTTTATAATATTAATCCCTTATATGTATAATAATACATTAAGGTTTATAATATTAGATTTTTTAGGATTAATACTGAAAATCAAACGGATTATAAACCTAGGGGAACAATATTAAACCCTTGGAATATGAACCTTTATATTAATAAACCCAAGAGATTGATATTATAAAGCCAAGAGAATAATTTTAAACCCGAAGAATAATAATCCTTGACATTGTATAATTACTAATCTCTTCTGTTCCTAATATTAATCCGAAAGATTTTTAATATTAATGTGTTGAGTTTATCAATTTCTTAGATTTGCAATATTAGTAATTCCTTGAGTTTTTAATATTAATTCTTTTGGTTTATTATTATTCCTTTGTATTTTCAATATTTATTCCTTATGTTTATTAATTTCTTAATTTATTGATTTTCTAGATTTATAATATGAATCTCATTAATTTCTTAATTGTTTTGATTCATAATTCCTTGACTTTATAATCTAGAGTTTTTTATATTAATTATCTTAGATTTGATATATTAATATAGCATATTAAATTTATAATATAACACTACATTAAGTTAACGCATATAACATATATTAACTACATTTATTAATATACTTATACCAATAATAATACTAATTTTTTTTTAAAAAACTCAATAACATTCAAACTTAAATTATATATTTATAAAACTTAAATTATATAATTGAGTAAAGATTAACCATCTACTAAAAGAAAAACGTATAATTATTTCGTTATCACAATCCAATCCACTTATTATAAATTTCAAATAGGTGATCCATAAAAATGGATTTCAATTTTGTTTATTTTTACTATAATAGCTTAGATATACCTTTAAATCGTAGGTTTTTACTTAAAAATTCCGAATTTCTTGTGACGATATAATTTCTATTTTCTAACGGTTGTACCATAATTGAATATATTGTAATCACAGGGTTTTGCACCAATAAAGAGCAGTCAACAGTGACCCGAAACTCCGCCGCCATGAATCCCACTTAATGCGTAAACCCAAGATCCGCAAGATGCCGACAACTCCGCAAGCGCAATCGAAGCGCGGCGGACAGCCTGTAAAGAAAAATTAATATCACCGACGACTTGAATCATTCGCCTCCGCCTACAAGGCTTTACATGTCATGAGTAACGTTACCAAAATGAGACACAAGTCGTGGCGCTGATTGCGCATCAATAGACTTTGCAATGTTTCATCGAATTGAGATTCGCGACTCAAAAATTCCAGCGACTCCGCAAAGTAAGATCAACTCAGCCTTCACGCGTCAAACATTCCGTGATTCTAGTCTTTACGTTCAGACACTCACTTTACGCACCTCGACCAATCCATCTTCACGGAGTTCACGCAAATGATGATTTGATGTTCGACGTGCTCCCATGTGAACAGCCATAGACAAGAAACACAAAAACCGAATATGTCGGCGACAAGAAAAATGAGCTCAAGCCCACTTTAGCAGTTAGGGCAGACCCACAAGCATGTGGGGGCGCGCAGGGCAAAGAATATCAAAAGCAATTCATGCCATCAGCTAATAATTTTTGGTGTATAAATATGAGACCTTACTTCTCGCCATTTCATCAGTCTGTCCAAGTTTAATATCGAAGATATAATCGATAATGGCGCCCAGAATGGCTAAAGTCGTGTGCATATATGTGATTTCTTTGAGTGTGCTTCTCTTTAACATTGAAGCGCGAGAGAGCAGATTCTTTAACAAAGAGCCTGCCTACGACAACCCCAATGGCGGATCAAATACCGGCGGGTATGGAGAGGGGTACGTCACCAGCAGCGATCGCGGTGTGGACGACGCCTTCGAAGCCGGCTCGGGCAACGGCTACGGTTCTTATCGAGGCCACGGAAACGGTAATGGATATGAATATGGCAACAGCGAGACTTCCCACGCCGGTTCTGGTAGCGGTGCTGGCTACGGAGAAGCCGGTAGCGGATACCCGCGTTCGGGTTCCGGTCGAGGTAGCGAGTACTATTCAGGAAATGGGGCTGTGAACGACGATAGCGGATACGGTGGAGGCTCTGGGGACGATAGTGGCTATCGCCAGTCACCTGGCAACGCTTATACGACATACCCTCCTGGCTCTAATGGTGGCTATGGAGAAGGTGGTAAATACGGCTCGGGCTACGGTGGGCGTTCAGAAAAGAGCGGTGCGTATGGTTCAGGTTACAGTGGTGGCAGCTACGTCACAGGCTCTGGTAATGGAAAAGGATACGAAGCTGCCTCTGGCTATGGCTCTGGATCTGGGAATGGCAACGGAGAATATGGTGCCAACAACGGTTACGATAAGGAAACTCCTTAACTTTATACAAATGTCTTTGTAGCGTGTGCCCGTGGAGTTTGTAATAAAGCCATGCCTCAGTGTCAATTAGACTTATTGACCTATTAGCAGGGTAAATGTATCCGTCAGCTGTACAAGAAAGAAATACAAAATAGTGTGGTCTAGTCTGGTTTTTGCAGAGATGTTTAAGCTAGTGTCAATAACAATAATTAAGAAATATGATGCACTTTTGGGCTGCTAGAATGCGAAGAATGTGTCGCGCAAAGTTCGCGGGATGTTGTTTACAGGCACTTTCACCATTCACGGAGCTTTTATTGTCATTTTCCTAAATAATGTTCAGAATCTGTTTGTTTGTGATTTATTATAATTCCTTTTAGGAACGGTTCAGTTTATAAAATTTAAATTGTTACATCCGATAAAAGCATAGCCATGGACAAACACTTTATCCTCCAAAATTATTAAAATTAAAAAAATCATAAAAACTAATAAAATTATTATTTTATTTAAAATAATAATAAGTATTATAATTAATAAAAATATTTAATATATAATTTAGAAATAAATAATGTTTTAAAAAATATGAAATAAGATTTGTAATCATGGAAATTGGTTTGTTTCATTATGGAGTTTTTAAATTTGTTAATAGACTTTGTTGCAATAGTATGATTAGTGATATCATGAATTATTAATATTGATGATGATGATGATGATGGTTAACGTCAATTAAGGCTAATCTTTGGTCTATCGGACCTAAAAAAAAGAGTTATTTAGTTTGATTTAAGATTTTATATGCTCAAAAAGTTTGGAGAGAAGCCTCCAAGCTCACTATAATTTTGACATCTTAAAAGGCTAGGAAGGTCAGTATTGCAACAAAGATTATGAAATTGAGCTCTAATATGGTTGTACGCGAGGCACTCTAAGAGGAAGTTATTTTCATCCTCGATGTTCATATTCTCACAGAGATGGCAGATCCTTTCCATCCACGATGTTTTAGGAACTGTCCAAAGACATGTTTCACTATGGAGCTCATGAGAGTTCATTCTAATCTTGGCTATATTAATTTTCTTCTTTGAGCTAGTTAAAACAGAGAGATACTTTTGATCTTCTAAGGTGGGGTTGATGACCTCCTTATAATATCTTAATTTTCTTTTAGCTACTAGATCTTTCTCACACCACATTCTTTCTTTGAACTTAGAAGTAACAATTTTTTTAACGTTATTGATGTTTTGCAATGCAACATTCTCGTCGATCTCCCAATGGTTTAACTAGGCCCTGGTGTCTTTATACTAACCTTGTTTAAGCCTTAGGTTGTTTTGGCTGGAATTTAAAGCTAGCTTAGGAAGTCTATGGTCTCGTATGTTGTTGAACTTGTGCTTGTACAACAGAAGCCTAGTCATAGCTAGACTCTTGATAGGGGAAAGACCCACTTCTATAAGGAGAATAGGATAGGTTGTATTGCTTTTAATTTTAAGGTTATACGTTATAAAACACTTCTGGATTTGCTCAATCTTTCTCCAGGATTCTCTAGAGATGCTGCAACCCCAAACCTCACATCCATATAAGATAATAGGAGTGACTAAATTTTCAAAGAGGAACTTCTTTCTATCCCACATTATGAGGTTTGTTGTTTTACAATTATTTTCAAGACCAAAATAAGCTTTCCACCCCCCATTAATCCTTTTCTGAATGCTATAGTTCCAGTTGAGCTTATGATGAATATCAATTCCTAGGTACTTGTAAGAAGACACTTCCTCCAAGTTGCTATTGACATACATAAAATTAGCGTAAGTGTCCTTCTTGGATTTGATAATCATAACTTTTGTTTTTTCAGTATTAACAGACATACCAATGGTAGAGCATAAATCCTTAAGAAGTCTAAGTTGCTTATAAAGATCAGATGGGCACCTTGCGAGAAGAACAATATCATCAGCATAGAGAAGAAGGATGATGACTATCCCAGCTAAGATCATGCCAGCACATCCTGCTTCCTCTAAACAACCTTCTAGCTTATCAATGTAAATGCCAAATAGGGTAGGGGAGAGGGGGCAACCTTGTTTAACTCCGATATTACACCTAATATCTTTCGACCACCCCTCATTGCTCTTTAACTTGGTAATTACATTCTCATATAGCCTTATAGCAGCCGCTCTTAGCTCGAAAGGAACATTTAGCTCTTCTAATCTATTCCATAGGTTGTTTCTAGGAACCGTATCGAAAGCTTTTCTAAAGTCCACAAAGCAACAATAGAGATTGGATTTAGCATTGCAACATTCCTCCACAATGATCCTAAGTGTAACGAGGTGATCCATTGTTGAGTGTTGCCTTCTAAAACCCGCTTGGCCTTTTGCCCACTTACCTTCACTTTCAATCCAAATGCTCAACTTCTTTTCCAAAATAGTACCATATAACTTGGCTAAGAGCAGGCTGATCATAATTTTCCAATAATTAGAGGGGTTATTTGTATTCCCACTTTTGAAAATAGGGATAATGAGGCTCTGGGT
The DNA here is from genome assembly GCA_034641835.2 of Pinus albicaulis. Classification (NCBI taxonomy): domain Eukaryota; kingdom Viridiplantae; phylum Streptophyta; class Pinopsida; order Pinales; family Pinaceae; genus Pinus; species Pinus albicaulis. The sequence continues at coordinate 1,217,127,987 of CM076580.1, forward strand.
CCAAGGTTTAGGGAACTCTTGCTTGACCGTTTGGTTGAAAAGTTTGTGGATGTGGGGGATGAGGACAGGACCTCCAATTTTTAATATTTCTACCTGGTAACCTTCAATGTCTTTAGCTTTCCCATTTTCCAGGCGTTTAACCCCAAAATCAATGTCTTCTAATCAGAAAGCCCAACAAACAATAACTCATTTAGTATGACACATATTTTTATAATATTTTTCTAAATTAATGAATTCACTTCAAAGAGAAAAAAAGGTATAGTTACTTTGGAAATAAATAGAATATTCTATGGAGGTTAAATCTCTACAATCCACTAAATATTTTTTTTCAATGTCAAACTACTTAATAATTATTAATAATTAAATTAAATTATGAAAGTCTTATTCCAAAATAAACATGCTTATAGGCATAAAAATATATCATTAAAATATGTTGTAAGAGCATCAATCCATAATAAATATCAAAACACTTAATTCATAATACATTTAAAAGTTGCTAAAATTAAAAAAAAATCATAAAAATTAAGTAGAATATAATTTTATTATTATTGAAATTTAGCTTCTGTGATCCATAATTTGTATAGAGATACTTTAGGTTATAATCACATATGAAAAGAATTAATATATAAGGTACACATATATTTATATTTAAAAATATGTAATAAGATTCTTAAGTACGGATATTCCTAATATGTAAATAACTTAAATTATTATAACTCATTTCATATATCACTTGTTCATATGATATTTTTTTTAATTAAGAGCACGACTACTTTGTAGAAGCTTTTATTTGTGAATACTATTAAGAATATTCCAGAATATTCTATTGAGGCTAAATGCATATTATTCATTTAATAATTATTGATAATTAAATTAAAATTTTGGAAGCCCTATTCCAAAAAACCATAACTCATTTCATATGATTTTTTTTTTAAATTAATCAATTTAATTAAAGGGAAAAATGGTCACAACTACTTTGGAAATTTGACTTGTAAATACTACTAATAATATTCTATGGAGGTTAAACACTTACAATTCATCCCATAATTATTGATAATTATATTAAATTTTTTGAAATTATATTCAAAGAAACCATAACTCATTTTATATGAGACTTGTGCATATGACATTTTTTAATTTATCAATTTAATTAAAAGAAATTAAAAAAACATAACTATTTTGGAGATAAATCTGAACAATTGATTTGCAAATACTACTAAGAATATCGTAGAATATTTTATAAAGATTAAAATCTTGTCATTATATTCATAGTTATTGATAATTAAATTAAAATTTTGGAAGCCATATTTGAAAATAAACAACCTTATAGTTGCAATTAAATAAACTTAGATCCATTTTAACCACTGATCTATCAAAAGCTCAATGAGATCAAATATCTGAAAATATAAACTTCTATTTTAAAAATATTTACACTTCAAGAAATTTATCTCAACTCTTAATTAATCCATAATTAAAATAAATCTAAATTAATAATATTATATAACATATTATCTTATATTATATTATATAATACTAATTCATAATATTATATTATAATACCTAAACATAAGCACTTAAACATATATTTAAAAGTGAAATATATAAAAACTAATTCATGATGGACATAGTGTCCAAATTGTTTTGGACAACAATTACTCAAACAAACAATTTCAACAAATATTTCAACGCAATCTATTCACTGGTCGAAAACAGAAAGGAGTACCTTTTTCATAAAACGGTGATAAGGAGTACCTTATACTAAAAGTCATATAACGGTGATGAAGATACATTGCAAGAATATATCTTTCACTGTAAATGAAGTGATCAACAACTGGCACATTGATAAAGGCTAGCATTTTATCATTGGAATTCCATGTGTGGAAAGCATTTTCATTGAAAGAGATTTTGTTGATGTTCATCAATATAATTATGACTAAGGGATTTTATGTTTTTTAGTTAATCATTAATGTTCGTATTGGAAATAATTTATAAACCAAATCATACAAGGTTAGCCTGTTATACTCTCGCCCAAATTTCTCAACGAAGGGAACTAGAAATGTATAAATGTCTGGTATTGAGAGGAGAGGGTTCTCTGGCCCAAATTTCTCAACGCAGGGAACTAGAAATGTATAAATATCTGGTATTGACGGGACATGATGGCTCTCCTTTTATCAGAAATAATGAGCCTTAACATGATGCCCGTGGAATATCATTTATTTAATAACATATTGTCTTCCTTTGTGAATAATCTGAATCATATATATGTCATCATAACTGTTAAAGTAATTACTGAGGCACGAAGAGTTAGACAGTCACTTTAGTAGGCAAGTCTAGTTGTGTAATAGATGAATTTATTTTATTTTATTTTTTTTTGTTTTAGAAAGATAAAAACAGTGTGTATTATATATGGCAGTATATTAGACAAATAATTACATTTTCAGCTGCACGTAATTGAGAAAAACCTGATTCTCCTTGCCACAGTATGCCCAGATCCCCTTTCTAAGAAAGAAAAGAGGCCAAAAATACCATGGTGGATTCACAAATCTCTGGAGGGCATGATACCACTCCAAACAAAATATCAGACATTTAAATCTGCCGAATCATCCATTCCTTCATCGTTATACATTATATTACCTGTGTATCATTAGTGCTAGTGGGCACTATGTATTCCAAATGACACCATTGCCTGAACAGAATTTCAAACTTATGAAAATCGAATGCAGACAAAAAAAACAAAAATAAAAGGAGATTAGGCTCGTCTGATGAAGGAGAATAACCCATATATATCGAATTGCAGACCATATTAATAGAGATCAGGCTCGCCTGATGAAGGAGAATAAGCCATATATGATTGCGAACTGAGCTTCTATTGTGTAGATAAATTTTGGAGTTGAAAAACAGAACAGACTCGCTTGAAAAGGTGTAGTACATAACAGGCTCACTTGAGATGATGAGTAGCATAAGAATAAGTCTGTATAAATAACAGAAATGCTTGCATATGATAATATGAAATAAACCATGGTTGGAAATGGTAAAAAACCAACTTTCCTGTAGGATAGATAAGATAGCAATGGAATCAGAATAGAGGTCTTCCAAATTTGATTTCCATCTCTGAAATGAGCTATCTGCAAAACCCCAAAGTTAGAATTGATACCTCATTTTCATAAACCATCAGTCCTCATGTTGTTTTCTCTGCATATATGAAAAATAGGTGGACAGTTCAATCTCTACCATAACCTTTGTGTCCTTTTTAGCCATCCCTGTAAATCCGGATTGCTCATTTTGTGGCGATCAGAAATGCAATCAACAATCAATTTGGAGTCTCCATAGATACAAACCTCCATCAAGTTTAAATTGATGGCAACAAGGAGGCCACCCCACAAGGCTATAACTTCCTCTCTGTTGTTGGTGCTCGGGCCCCCATTCCAATATATATGAATCCTTTTTTGCTGAGACAATTTAATCCAGGCACAACAACCATTGATACCTTCATTGCACGCCCCATCAAAAAAAATAGCAGGAATGGATATCTCATGAGGCCGAATTCTGTGGGAGCCATCCAACACCATAACCTCATATGGAGTCCAATCATCAATCCATCTCATAATGGCAATGTAAATGTGAGGAAGTTGAAATGGTTTACTTTCAAAATTAAGCCTATTCCGTGCCAGCTAAACCTCCCATATGAAGAAGAATGGAAAGGATCAAAACTTACTATTTAATTTGTCCCATTTCATAGTAGTAGAAATAAAATCCTTCGGGACCCATGATGGCTCTAATATATAACTGCTGAACAACTTCCCTAGATGTGTGACAACAGAGCACTGGAAGAAGATATGATCGATAGATTCCTCCTCTTCACCACATATAGCACACCTGCTTGGCCCAATAGTCCCCCTTTTAATAAGACCATCCCAGGTAAGAATTTTACCCCCCCCCCAAACTAACCAACTGAACAGTACAATTTTAGTGGGTATCTTTCTACACCCGAATGGAAAGAATATCCTGGAGATTTGACCCGTATATAAGGTAATATTAATGTTGTGATAGATATCTTTGACAATAACATAATCCCTAATTGTAGGCCCATACCAGATAACTTGATCCCCCCCCAATGCATAAAAAACACCAGCTGCCCTTAATGAATCATAGAAGTGATTCCAATCCACTGCATCATCACCATGAAGGTCCAATTTTTCAACTATTTCGAAAACAGGGACATCAAAAGACCAACTATGTATAGTTTGAGATAAAAAAATGATGCCCCTATGTGCGAGACGATGGATGAGACAGGGAGACAATTTAAATTATATTGGAAAACCCAGAATTCCTGTGAAGCCAAGAGGAATGCGACTACCATCAGGAAACAACCACGTCAATCGATCAACCACATTTCCCATCACCTTTTTGAAGCTCCACCAAATAGTGGAGATGGTCGTAGGAAAGGATAGCTCATGACAGAGTAATTGGTGAAGGCTATCACCCTCAAGATATTTGCATCTGATAATTTCATTCCAAATACCAGTGCCCTTGATAGCCCACCAAAAAGACTTTACCAACAAAGCCTTATTAAATACCCTTGTATTCAGAATACCCCATCCGTCATGTGATTTGGGATGGCATAATGTTTCCAGTTTGCATAGATGATATTTCTGTGTCAATCCGGATCCCCTCCATAGAAATTAAACTATGATGTTATTAATCTTATCAACAATATGTTCAAGTAAATAGAAAAGGTGCCCCCAGAAGAAAATTAATTGAGATAACACTGCCTATATCATGATGAGCCTGCCACCATAGTCAACCACCTGTGTGTCCATTTATTGATTTTGCCTCTGAACCTGTCCACCATCCACAACCAATCCCTATTCTTGTATCCACATGGTTTGATTTTATAGCCAAGGTATTGAAAACCTTCCGAGGCCATTATGTAATTGACCCCCAGGAAATCAGCAATAAAAGAAATTTCCTCCATGTTCCCATATTCATATAGCAAAAAAGATTTAGCTTTGTTAATGCATAATCTCGTTGCTAATCCAAATATATTAAGCATGTAATGAATGTAAAACCAGTGATTTCTAATAAGAGACCCAAATAATAACATGTCATCCACAAAGAGGGAGTGTGAGGTATAAATCGAGTTAGAGAAAGAGAAACCTTTTATATATCCCTTTTGCTCAGCCATATGCATAATCTTGCTGAAGCTGTCCATAATCAAAATGAATATGAGAGGGGACAGGGCACATACTTGCCGAAGTCCATGACCTGCTTCAAAAAAAGGAGTTGGTAGTCCGTTGATAATCACCGCATATCTCATAGTAGTGATATAGGACATAATCCATCGAATGATCCCAAGAGGCAGTCCAATATTTAGCAAGACGAGGCGAATATATGACCAATCCAGAGTGTCATATGCCTTATGTAGATCAATTTTCATAACCAGAGTCTCCCGCTTTTCTGAGTGCATAGTATGGAATACCTCTAGGGCAATTGCAGTGGCATCGTGTATAGAGCGCCCGTTGAGAAAACCATATTTTTCCAAAGAAATGTGGCGTGATAGGGTCCGCTTTAAACAATTGGCAATGATCTTGGAGGAAATCTTGTAAATCAAATTGCAGAGTGCAATCGGTCGAAATTCCCCAAAAGAAGATGGATCAACAATTTTCGGAATGAGTGCAATAAAAGTGGAGTTTAAATTTGATCACATATGTCCACTATTTCTGATCATCTCCACCATCTCCATAATCTCCGCAACCATAATATCAAAAAAGAACAGAAAAAATTCTGATGGCCATCCATTCGGACCCGGGCATTTATCATGGGACAAAGATTTAAGAACCTCTTCCACTTCGCCAACCGAATTTTTTTTCATTTAAGGGTTTAATAGCCTCCTCATCAAACATTCTGTTGATATTTTCTGATATCCATTTTTGGAAATTTTCATCAATACTGTGATCCACCTGATAGAAAGACGAAAAATGTAGGAGTTCCTTTTTCTAGATATCAAGAGTGGTGACCACATAATTTCCATCTGATCCTTTAATATGCCAAATGGCATTCCTGTTATTCCTATCATTCGCACATTTTTGAAAAAAATTGGTATTTAGGTCCCCTTCCTTTAACCATGTAATCCTGCTTTTAAGCTTCCAGGTAATCTCTTCAATTTTAAGAGTCTCCCTTTTTCTATCCCCAAGTGCCTTTAATATACCATATTTCTCCTCATCTGGGACCTTATTTGTGAAATTCGAGTAAATATCTTTGATCTTGTCCGATATAAAGTAGAGCTCAGCCTTGAGGGCCTGTTTTTTGTTAATCTCCCATTCTTTGGAGACCCTCTTCATCTTTTGCAATTTATGATGAAAGCGTTCCCAGCCTGAAAGACACCTAGATCAGCCTCATATTTCCAAGATTCCTTTATAAGCTGTATATAGTCCTTATCACCCAGCCATGCCCGATTAAACTTATAAGGCATGCCCTTGGTTCGACCAGTCACTTGCCATGATAATATTATGGGCATATGATCCGATATATCCAATACCAGAACCAATGATCTGGGTAAGCCCATTATGTTAATCAGGCTATCTTTTACCATGGCCCTGTCCATACATTTGCCTATTAAATAAGCTCCCACTCTTTTATTAGTCCGTGTGGGAATTAATGGATTCGGTTGGATGTCAATAATGTGATGTGATATAAATATATGATTCATGTAATTGGATAGAGGATCACATCTTACCCTATCACCCCAATTCTCATCAGCGTGCAAGGTGGAATTAAAATCCCCCATAATAATCAAATTCTACATAGAAAGAATCCCTGAATTCTGTAGACGGCTCTAGAATGATAATCTATTTTTATAAGGAGCATAGAGATTGATAATGTTGAATATACCCTCAGTACCCCGAAAAAAACCAGAAAATAGCATCCCACCAAAAAAACTATAGGCTCTGAAATTAGCCTTGTACGGGTTCCAGAGTGCTATCATACCACCGAAATGTCCTGTAGCATCAAGTGCCGTGGCATACCACCCCAAACGAATACTTAATAAACCTTTGACAGCCTTTTCCCTGCGACATAAAGTTTCTTGACACAAGATAATTATAGGGTCGTCAGAAGAAAAAATATCCCTAAGGCAATGAAGTTTGGAGGCATCGCCCATCCCCCTTATATTCATAGATAGTATTTGGATCATCGAGGCACATCCGCGGGGTTGCCTGCTCTAAGCACCCGTAGATTTACCCTCATATCATCAACCACAACAATGGGAATGTCAGTGAGGTTCTCATGATCGTCAGAAAACAGTGATATGGATCTAAGCCTACCCTTGGAATGTCTTGACCTGGCTTTATTTTTCTTTCTAACCATGATATTGGTGGCGGAGGTAGGGGAAATGAAAACATTGGAGGTTACGGGGGGTTTATCAAAAATAGTAAAGGAGGCCAAGTCAAGATTCGGGTTACCCAAGAGTATATCAATATCACTCCCCACCGAGTTCCTAGGGGAGTCGGATAGGACCACCGGTTCATAAGGAGAAGTCGGCAATGATGGAGTGACATAAGACAAATTTGAATTCCTAGCCTCCTATACATTATAAGGTTCCCCAATTGAAAGTTGGTGGACTGAAACAAAGGGGGATCTACAACAGGTGCATATACAGGAGAGACAACCCTCTCATTCTCGACAATAGCAAAAGGGTTTAGACAAATATTATAGCTATTGGAATTAATATCGACACCCCCCCCCCCTTATACTCCAGTAGGCTGATGCAGGGGCATTAGACACTAGCCAGCAATGTAGGAGTTTTGTCCACATGTTGTGGCTAGGAGGGTTCAAAAATATTTGAATTGTAACAGCTAGGTGTCAATACCTCAGCTAACTGTATCATTTAGATCAGTTAGAGTCATAGAAGTCGAACAGTTCAGTTAGTCTATCTGTCATATTTCAGTTAGTTGAATTATTTTAATTAGGCTGTTGATTTTCTAAAACGGTCCTCATAGAGGAACCAAATAGACAAATGTTCATGTATATAAATGTAATCCCTCAAATGTATATAGGGAGAGTAGAGGAGAAGAGAGGGGAGATTTCTGCAATCAAATCTGCGTGTTCACAATTGCTTCCAATTAAATAATTTCAGTGCGCATTGCCATAGAGTCGTTTTGAGTCCTTAATTGGGAAGAAATTGTTTGTTTGCGAGGTGATTGAGCTTCGTGCATGCATAATTGAACTACTGTATAAATTCCACATATCTCTATTTATTGTTTTCTCAAAATTTACCCGAACAACCCTATGAATTAACCCCGCGCAGGCGAGGCCTGTGTAGGGGATCCATGGTCGCGAACACAGTTTAAATAGTAAAACTCCTGAGACCGAATTGTTGCTTTCGGAACCTGACCCGAGGACTAGACGCGAGTTAAATGAATTCAAGGGATAGCGCAACCCCGGACAAACCTTGGTAAATCACTGTGCAAAACCACTAGTGGATTCGCAACCCCAGATTGCCCATATCGCACCACTTTTGTGGAATAGGTGGTATTTTCTGAATGCGAGCGATTCCATAGGGTAACCGACACGTGGCGAGGTGGACCCCTGGAAAACCACCTTTCATAGTGTGCCATCACACGTTATCGTTCGACCAGGGGAGCCGAGCGATATTGCCGAGAGCCATTGATTTGGGAAGGGGCCATCGGACGGTGGTCGTTGGATAAATATGCGCGGAAGATAACTGGTACGGGGCGTGCGTCTGATTGGGCCATCGATCGTAGAGGTGGGGCCCGGAGCCACGGTTTATTTTAAGCCGTTTGTTTAAAAGGCGTGGAGTATTAATATAAAGTTTAAAAGGGTTCAACATTTTTTATAAGGTTCGGAGATATAAATAAAATTGCAAAGGTTGTGGATAACGTTTATTTATCAAATTCCATGAATTTGATAAATAAATTTCCGAGGAAAATATAAGTAGACCACGTGGAGTGAAAGAACGGGGTTTGACTAGGAAAACACTGACAGAACCACAGCTACAACGACCATCTCTCCTTAGAAGGGTTCGATTTCAGTTTTTTTGTCGTCATTTGTGGTATCGGAGCCATTGTTTTAAGGTTTTTTCTACAGAGAGCTGACATGGCGATTCGAGTGGGTAGAGGTGCTAGAAAAAGAAGACCTGTTGCCAACGCAGAGGTTTTGGGGATGTTGCAGAGGGTCGAGGCCAGAATGGATGCCATGGAGCGAAGACAGCCCAGAGATCCTGAAGACATCGGTGAACCTGAAACAGAAGAAGTGGAAGAAAATGTTGAGATTCCTCCTAACATGAGGCTCCTTAGAACTGTTATGGGGTCTGCAGTTAAGCCCAGAATTGAATTGTTGAGTTATGCAGGGGGACTGAATCCAGAAGAACTAGTAGACTAGATAAATGAAATGAACAAGTGCTTCGACTATGAAGAAATAAGCGAAGATAAAAGGGTCAAGTTTGCGGTGACAAAGCTGAAGGGACATGCTACACTTTGGTGGGATGGAGTGCAGGCAGAAAGGAGGGGAGTCGGCAAGCAACCTATCAAGAGCTGGACCAGAATGATGGCTAAATTAAAGGGTAAATTCTTGCCTAGTGATTACCAGCTAACATTGTATAAGAAAATGCAGAACCTGAGACAGAGGTTGCTGACAATAAAAGAATACACAGAGGAATTCTACACAGTAAGCATAAGGGCTGGGCAATTCCAAGACACACCAGAGAAGACTGCCAGATATGTGAATGGTCTCAAGCTGGAGATCCAAGATGAGATTGGTCTCTTGTCTCCTAAGACAGTGGAAGAGGCCTACCAGATGGCCTTGAAAGAAGAGGAGAAACTCCTTAGGAAACAATCTGCCAAGAAGAGAGGTACTTTCCGTGGAAAGGGAAGTCAGGGTGGTAGAGGAAAGCCTGCTACACCTGGGGATGGAGCTAACAGTAGCTCACCTCAGAATGCATCTGCAGAGGATGATGCAAGGGGCAGAAGGGATCCTTACAGAGGAAAAGGAAGAGGAGGCAGAGACAAAGGCAGAGGTAGAGATTTGAGGTGTTATAGATGTCATCAAGTGGGACATCAGCACTATGAATGTCCAGAGAATGTGGGTGCTGGTCCAAGAAATGTTGTTGTTTCCCAGGCTGGAGAAGAGGCATAAATCGAAGAAGAAATCCTTCCAGAGAGGGGAGAATCCTTGGTGGTAAATAAGGTCCTGTTGAAGCAAGCCAAAGAGGTCACTGAACCTGCACAAAGGAAGACTTTGTTTAGGAGTATATGCAAAGTCCAAGGGAAATGCTGCCAGCTAGTCATTGATAGTGGCAACACAGACAACCTGGTTTCCACTGAGGTGATAGAAAAATTGAAGTTGAAGACAAGGGAGCATCCAACTCCCGACAGGGTGTCCTGGCTGCATAAAAGGCACCAGCTAGTTGTAAAAGAACAGCGTGAGATAGAGCTGCAAATGGGAAAATACAAAGATAAGGTCCCGTGTGATGTAATGCCCATGGATGTGTGTCATATACTACTGGGTAGACCTTGGCAGTTTGACAGAGCAGCAGTGCATGATGGAAAGAAGAACACTTACAAGTTCTTCAAAGATGGGGTACATCATACACTGATACCCATGGAAGAAGGAGAGCCATCCAGCAGAGTGATTGATCCAAAGAACTTGTTGCTAAGCGGCAAGGAATATCTGCAGCAGATAGAAGAAGAAGAGGTAAGTTTTGCTCTAGTTTGAAAACCTAAAGTAGTTCTTACTTCTACAAAGATTTCTGATTTTCCGGTAGAAATACAAGAGATGTTAGACAATTACTGTGACATTTTTGTGGATGATTTACCTGATGAGCTGCCACCTGTGAGAAAGATCAGCCGTCAGATAGATTTTATCCCTGGTTCAAATCTATCAAACAAGGCACCCTACAGAATGACTCCCAAGGAAAATGAGGAAATCAGGAAACAAGTACAGGAATTAGTAGACAAGGGGCTGATCAGAGAGAGTTTGAGTCCATGTGAAGTACCAGCAGTACTAAGCCCAAAGAAAGATGGGGGCTAGAGGATGTGTACTGATTCCAGAGCAATCAATAAGATCACAATCAGGTATAGATTCCCTTTGCCCAAAGTTAAGGATTTGATGGACTGTTTGAGTGGTGCTAAATATTTCTCAAAGATAGATTTAAAAAGTGGATACTATCATAATAGAATAAGAGAGGGTGATGAGTGGAAAACCGCCTTTAAAACAAATGAAGGACTGTATGAATGGATGGTGATGCCTTTTGGGTTGTCAAATGCACCTAGCACTTTTATGAGACTTATGAATGAGGTATTGAAAAAATTCATTGGTAAATTTGTGATAGTATATTTGGATGATATATTAGTTTTTAGCAGAACTAAAGAAGAAAATTTAAGGCATCTTAATCATGTCTTGAAGAAGCTGCACCAAGAGAAACTGCTAATAAATTTGAAGAAATGCTCATTCATGAAAGAAGAGTTGGTGTATTTGGGTTTTTTTGTTTCTGCAGAAGGATTGAAGATGGACCCGGAAAAGGTTAAGGCAATTGTGGAGTGGCCTTCACCCAGGAATGTTTTTGAGGTAAGAAGTTTTCATGGACTTGCTAGTTTTTATAGAAAGTTTATAAGAAACTTCAGTAAGATCAATGCACCCATAATTGAGACAATAAAGAAGAGCAGACAGCCATTTAAGTGGACTGCTGAAGCAGAGAGAAACTTTAAGGTGTTGAAGCAAAAGATAACGGAGAAGCCTATTTTGATTCTGCCTGATTTTACTAAACCATTTCAAGTAAAGTGTGATGCCAGTGGAGAGGCCATTGGAGCTGCGTTGAGTCAGGATGATAGGCCTGTAGCATATTTTAGTGAGAAGTTGAATGACACCAGGAGAAATTATTCCTCTTATGAGAAGGAATTCTATGCAATTGTTCAGGCACTGAAAAAGTGGAGAATTATTTGATGTCCAGGGAATTTGTATTATATTCTGACAATCATGCTTTGTAGTATATTGTACAGTAGCCCAAGTTGAAACATAAGCATGCTAAATGGGTTGAGTATCTCCAAGGTTTTAATTTTGTTTTGAAACATATAAGTGGCCAAGCCAATAAGGTAGTTGATGCTTTAAGTAGAAAGCACATGCTTGTTCAAGAAACTAATTTTGAAGTTGTAGGATTTGATTTTCTCAAGGAATTGTATAAAACCAATCCAGATTTTAAAGAAGCATTTGAGGCATGTAGTAACCCTATACTAACAGATAGAAGCCAATGGCTGGATTATTTCCTGTAGGAGGACTTGTTATTCAGAAGAAGCCAACTATGTGTACCAAGATGTTCCATGAGGGAAAATTTGATCAAAGAAAAGCATAGTGGTGGACTTGATGGACACTTTGGTACTGATAAAACCTATGAGCAGCTGAGTCACTTCTATTACTGGCCCAAGATGAGAGAAGAAGTGGACAAGTTCGTGAAGAATTGCAAAATATGTCAGTATTCCAAAGGAAGGAGCCAGAATGCAGGATTGTACACTCCCTTGCCTATTCCAGACAGGCCTTGGGACATGGTGAGTATGGATTTTGTTCTAGGATTTCCCAAGACTCAGAGAGGGAATGATGCAGTTTTTGTTGTAGTGGACCGATTCTCCAAAATGGCACATTTTATTCCATGCTATAAAACTAGTGATGCCACCCACGTTGCTAACTTGTTTTTCAAGGAAGTTGTTAGATTGCATGGGCTGCCTAAGAGTATTGTTTCAGACAGAGACACCAGATTTGTGGGTCATTTTTGGAGGACATTGTGGAAGAAACTTGGTACTAAAATGAGTTTCAGCTCAGCTTATCATCCCCAAACTGATGGACAAACAGAGGTGGTGAATAGGAGTCTGGGAAATTTGTTGAGAAGTCTTGCAGGAGAGTATCCCAAGCAGTGGGATCATATTTTTCCCTAGGAAGAATATGCATATAATGACTCACCAAACAGGAGCACAGGGCAAAGTCCATTTCATATTGTTTATGGAATGCACCCTAGAGTAATATCAGAGTTGAGAAATCTGGGAAAGGAAGAGCTGAGAAGTGATAATGGTGAGGAATTTGCTTCAGAGATCCAGGCCATACATGAACAAGTGAAACAACAACTACAAGGCAACAGCATCAAATACAAAATTAGAGTAGACTTGAGCAGAAAGGAAGTTCATTTTGAAGTAGGAGATTTGGTTTTGGCACACTTGAGAAAGGAGAGATTCCCAAAGAAACAGTATAACAAGTTGAAGTTCAAAAATATTGGGCCATGCAAGATACTTAGAAAGTTTTCTGCAAATTCTTATGAGATTGAATTACCTCCTGATGTTGGAATATCTCCCATTTTTAATGTTGCAGATTTGTACAGTGTGCAGAAGAAAGAGCAGCAGACAAGGGATAGATTGAGTGGAAAGAGCAACTACCTCCAGCACAACCATTGCAACCAGAGAAGATATTGGACAAAGGAGTGTTCAAAAGGACCATAGGACAAAAGTACTTTCAGTACTTAATCAAATGGAAGGACAAGCCTGAGGAAGATGCCACTTGGATGACTAAAGGAATGTTGCAGAAGATAGGCAGATCAGTGGAAGAGCTCATGGACAGGAGCCCATGAAGAAGATTGCCCTCGAGAGTCTGATGCAGGGGCATTAGACACTAGCCAACAATGTAGGAGTTTTGTCGACATGTTGTGGCTAGGAGGGTTCGAAAATATTTGAATTGTAACAGCTAGGTGGCAGTAAATCAGTTGATTGTATCATTTAGATCAGTTAGAGTCGTAGAAGTCGAATAGTTCAGTTAGTCTATCTGTCATATTTCAGTTAGTTGAATTATTTTAATTAGGTTGTTGATTTTCTCAAACGGTCCTCACAGAGGAACCGAATAGACAAATGTTCATGTATATAAATATAATCCCTCGGATGTATATAGGGAGAGTAGAGGAGAAGAGAGGGGAGATTTCTGCAATCAAATCTGTGTGTTCACAATTGCTTCCAATTAAATAATTTTAGTGCGCATTGCCATAGAGTCATTTTGAGTCCTTAATTGTGAATAAATTGTTTGATTGTGAGGTGATTGAGTTCTGTGCATGCATAATTGAACTACTGTATAAATTCCACATATCTCTGTCTATTTTTTTCTCAAAATTTACCCGAACAACCCTGTGAATTAACGCCGCACAGGCGAGGCCTGTGTAGATGATCCACGGTCGCGAACACAGTTTAAATAGTAAAACTCCCGAGACCGAGTTGTTGCTTTCGGAACCTGACCCGAGGACTAGACGCGAGTTAACTGAATTCAAGGGATAGCGCAACCCCGGACAAACCTTGGTAAATCACTGTGCAAAACCACTAGTGGATTCACAACCACGGATTGCCCATATCGCACCGCTTTTGCGGAGTAGGCGGTATTTTCTGAACGCGAGCGATTCCATAGGGTAAGCGACACGTGGCGAGGGGACCCTCGGAAAACCACCATTCATAGCGTGCCATCGCATGTTATCGTTCGACCAGGGGAGCTGAGCGATATTGCCGAGAGCCGTTGATTTGGGAAGGGGCCATTGGATGGTGGTCGTTGGATAAAGATGCGCGGAAGATAACTGGTACAGGGCGTGCGTCTGATTGGGCCATCGATCGTAGAGGTGGGGCTCGGAGCCACGGTTTATTTTAAGCTGTTTGTTTAAAAGGCGTGGAGTATTAATATAAAGTTTGAAAGGGTTAAACATTTGTTATAAAGTTCGGAGATATAAATAAAATTACAAAGGTTGTGTATAACGTTTATTTATCAAATTCAACGAATTTGATAAATAAAATTCTGAGGAAGATATAAGTAGAACACGTGGAGTCAAAGAACAGGGTTTGACTAGGAAAACGCTGACAGAACCACGGCTACAACGACCATCTCTCCTTAGAAGGGTCCGATTTCATTTTTGTCGTCGTTATAGGCTAGGCCCATAAATAAATATATCTCGAACTGCCCCATCATCTATAGGAGTCATCCTATCACTATGCCCATTTTCATAAACATATGCATCATCATCAGAAGATGAGGGAATAGAGTTACCTGATAAAAGGCCACCCAGAATTTTGGAAACAGCATGATTTTGTCTCCTCCCATTCAGTCCAGTTATTCCTGCACGGTCGCCGCGATGACGTAATAGACAATTTTCCCGAAGGTGGCCGGTCTTGTGACATATGAGACACCTAAAAGGAATGCCCCAGAAATCAATTCTTTGACGATGTCGGCGATGTCCCCATATCAAATCCACGTCCCCTGGAAGGCCACCAGCAAAATTCACTTCAACTAATATCCACACTATTCTTTCATCATTGGCTCCAACAATACTCGGGTCTATATATTTAGTGCTTCCAATGGAGTTCCCAATTGCTCTAAGAGCCTTGAGAGTCCAAAACTCAAGAGGTAGCCCAGGCAACTTGACCCATACCACCCGGCTTCGCGGGGCTTCCATGACTGGGTTAAATCCTAAATACCAGGGAACCAGTTGCATGAAACTACGTCCCCTTACCCAAGTCCTGTGAATAATCTTGTATATATCCTTTTCATCCATAAAATGGATGTTGAACCATCCGTTCAATAGCATGCTGATTTTTGGAGAATATCCAATGATGGGATACCAGAACTGCTTTACCCAGATCTCCATATGAACATCTCTTCCATCCGAGAACATCCATCTTCCGATTAACACTCGCTTTTGTAGGCTCGCCACCCTACGACATAGATCCTCATGGTCCAAGGTAATTTCCCTAATCTCAATATTGTACTTGTATCAGTTCTTATTCCTTCTACCCCAACCAGTGTTTTTGTTATGGACTTTTCCTTTGAGTCTATGATGCGCATTCACATCACCCTTGGAACAGTGCGAAAGAGCCTGTTTGATTATCAAATCATCGATCTCTGAAAATCTAGCTTGTCGTTGTTCCGCAGTAATGGTGGCCGCAATGTAAGCCTCATGTGCTGAAGTATCAGATGATAAATCTACATTCAATTCCTCCATGTTATACTTAGATTCACCAAATATGATTTTAGTGAGATGTACGTCCTATCTTCCCACCGACGACACTAAATCAACGCTGCCAAATAATGAGGGAAAACATCCAAAAACTTCAGCAGAGATGTAGAATATGACAATGTAAATAGAATACATAAGCTTATCCCGTCGATGATATTGGAAGAAGTGATGAGATCATCCTATGTCAGATGCAGGACGTCTTACAATGACCAACACCCCATACCTCCGTCAGATAACGAATTTTTTTTAAATTGAGGAAATAATTTTCATATCGTTGTACATCAGAACATCCATAAATAGTTTCCACCACCCTTCAATATGAAGTCCTAGAGAAGGAAACCCAGTGAAGATCAGACCTCGAGAAATTCAATTAGGACAAAACCTTGTCAATATACACATATTCCTCCAAGATCCTTCAGAAATAGTCGTTGCCACCAATATATCCAAATCCCAATACAATGACCCAAGGAAGAAAACACCTCGAGAAGTGAAAATGCGAGAGAAGCTCCCACCTATACCTTCTACCAGCCACAAGGCCAATTAATTATAATCTATTCCCCATACCTGTGTCAGAAAGTATGTGTTTTAAACCAGACTCCTTTTAGTTGCAACATAGGTACATCAGAAACACCATAAATAGATGTCGCCACCTTTATAATCCCAAGCCTAGAAGTATTAATCCCAGGGAATAAATCTCCGCGAGAATTAAAAAATTATCAGTCCCTTGTTAGATCCCACCTAATCCTTTAGGTCTCATCAAATCACTTGTATAACATTTCCATAATTCTGGCAATAGAGACGTTGAAATTAAACGGATATATAAATCGTTGAAAAAACCATTCCAATGAGCTCCCATGAATCTATACATGACAACAACAACAACATAAACAACCTGGGCATGTCCACCATCTTGAGCACATTCGAACTCCAAAATTCTTAGAAGGTCGAGATATGATGAAGGAATCTATCCATTTGCACCACAGTCAATACCATTTGTTATACCATGTAGGTGCCTTATAGTCTGAATCGGATGAGGACTCCTGATTTGAAGATATTTGATATACCCTGCTATCTTCGTGTTTTAACATCAGCCTTATAACCAGAATATATGGCCGATAGTAATATAAATGCAATATAAGCAAGAATAATAGTCATGCACACCTTTACTCCATCCGCATAACTCATTGACACAACAGGCATATAAAAGATATATATCTTCGACCCCAAACATCAGCTTTTGAAAATTGATACAGGAGAATGGGAAATATAGTATCTTATTCAAGAGACCCTAATCGGACCGAGTTGCATCATTCCCCAAAACCACCCTGAGCTACATTAGTCAACTTAAAATATGGAGCAGAAACACTCCAAACTCGTTACCTGGAATTGGAGAACCCATAGAGAGCCCACTCCAGTTTAGGGACTCCCACTGAGAGCAAATTTCCTCGCTGAGCAGCGCCCATCCTACTCTGTTCCATATTCAAGTGCAAAGTCGACCTATCAACACTTTGATTCACTCCTGTCTCATAGTTTACTTCCACTTTCCTTAATGTGCATTACAGTAAGCTACCTCCCTTTAGCTTGAATGTGGATGCATAAATAATCATATTTCCCCAATTTTCCACTATTCACATCCTTAGTCGAATTGAGTGTTGGATCAACCTTCCAACTTCAAATTATGGATAATACATCTATGTCTTTGTCAATATAGAAATATTTCATTTACTTGCTTGACTATATCAATACTTAGAAATTTGTATTATGCAGATCCTTTCAATGAAGCTGGCCTTTGTGAGTTCACCTCACGCTTTGGATGATCAAGTCACTTACCACCTGTTTAAAAACGTATGTGGATTATGTCAATTGTGATCGTTTTTGTTTTAATTACTGAAGTTTTAAAGAAGCTACTTCCTGTAGAAACGACAACAGATCCTATGATTGCCCAACAGTAGCAGCACCAAATGCAGCTACTTCCAGTAGAAACGACAACAGGTATTGTCCATGGTATTTTTCCCCCACAAAGTTGATCAGCACCAAATGCCTGGAACATTTGTTTAACGATGTTAGGGGAAGTGAAAACGAAAGAGACTCTTTTTTCTGCTACATGCATCTGAATAGCATTTCAGATCGAATTTTGTAAGTGAGTTAGAGAGTAACTTAAGTGAGTGATGATCAAGTCTATTTTGGTAAGTGTGTGTATGTCAAGCTATTTAAGATAAATACCTTTAGTGTGGTTCATTGTATTCATGAGACATTGAATATTAATAGAAAAATCACAGCTAATATGATTTGTGTGTGAATTATTTTCTGTTTCTTCTCTATGTCGTCCCAACATATTAGTATAAGAACTGATTGAAAGATCCAAGAGAGAAAACAAATTAACATAAAATCCGTAAGTAAGAAAATCCAAAAGATAAGACGGATTAGCAGCAATGAGTGAGTAAGAAAAAGAGAAATATTTTTCTCTTGATTCGAGCTATAACGCTCCATGTAGTGATATACAACGCGTTTGAAGGTCTCATCGAACAACCGCGTTAAGAATGGTTCACATTCCAGCAGCATGTAGGTTCCTCTTGTTTCGGTAGCGTTAATACACTAACGTGGTGCTACGTGCGGTGACCGGCATTACACGCAACCATAGTACCCTACCGACGCGTTATAGCGAACATAAAAGTCAATGAAAGATTGTTACTTCAACTTAATCTTAATCTTATAAAAAAATGATATACATTACCTTGAATTAAATTTGATGTGTAATTCTTCATCCTCGTTAAGTCATGTCTCATATAAAATTATATCGTACAATTAACAATCAATAGCTTCAAATAAAATTAAAAAATATCACCCAAAATTCATGGTCTACTCTATAATTAACATCTAACGCAGTTAATAATTAATTCAAATGGTGTTAATAAGACGAGAACCTTAAAATTAAGTTTGCAAAAGTGATATATGTTACTTTGAACTAAATTTAATTTTGAAACTCTTCATCCTCTATGATTATGTGTGTTCATTAAGTTATGTTTCGATAATTTCCTATATAAAATTAGATGGATGGTTAGTTGTGACGAAGACTCATACTACAGGAGCCATTTTGATTTATATAGTCTCATGCCTAACAATTCCTATAGTGTCATGTGACAATTACATTTACTGCTAATTAATTGTTAACTAGTTAAAATGATTTTTAATATTGTTCAAGGAAAAAATATTGAGACAATTATTATTTTTTTGAAAAAGTTATTTTTCTACTTTTTAATTATGAATAATAAAATTTATTATGGAAAGTAAAAGTGAAAAAAAGGTTGCTCGTAATTTTTTTCCAAGAACTGAAAAGGTGGTTGGATAGTTTGAACAGTTACCTGCTCTAGGAATAAGAGATTCATCTCAGTGAGGAATAGAGATTCTATTCAGAGGTAAAGAAAGAGTGGAGATTTTTCTTGAGCTGGTAGAGACTAGTGGAAAAACACTCATTGAATTCCTGAAGATTTCTGGTACTGACTGGACTTGGAGTCCCGAGGTCACCGCAGAAAATTCTACTTTCAACCCGTGCCTTTTCAGGGTGGAGCATGGGGGCAAGAAGAGGGTGTAATAGCCTCTCTTGAAGGTTGGGTGGACACCAACAACTAACTACGTTTTCCAGATAAGTGACTGTCTAGTCTATTATTATTTAAATAGTGACTGTTATTATGTCTATTAATCGACAGGCGAATGTTTCTAAGTTTTATTTGTAGAAAACTTGTTATTTGATTTCAGGAGAAAGGTTATAGTTATTCTTAGAATTTTGTCTTATACTAGAAAAATAGTAAGATAATGAAAATGATTAACCCATCAAATAATTACAGGGTTTTGTATAATACTACTGTACAATTTATATATATTCTTGGAATTTTGTCTTATATTGGAAAAATAGTGAGATAATGAAAATGATTAACCCAACAAACAATTACAGGGTTGTGTACATTATTACTGTACAATTTACATAAAACTACGTACAATACAGATTTTCTATGGGAATTGTTTTAAAGAAAATAAATACATTAGTTTATTATCAATAAGCCAAATAAACAAATATATTGTAACTTTACACAAGATTCAATATTCTGTCCATATGTTTTCAAGATGAGTAATTAATTTTATACGAAGTCCATGCAAAACCAAACTATGTTTATATTTCACAAGGAAGAAAAACCAGTTTACCATTAGTTGTGTGGGATAAGCCATTGGTATTGAGTACAGGGTAAAACCCCAACCATGTACACATCGTTTTCCCCTATCAATTCTATACTCAGACTAAAGAATAGGTGATCCAGTCACCATGAAAACCCTAAGGAATTTATAATCTTGTGGACTGTTCTAGTATATTTTAAAAGAAAGAAAATGTATGCTAGAAAAATTGATTCAAGATAAGACAGGTGCGATATATTCTAAGAACTGAGTTTGCACTCAAAGATTGAGCGAATAAATATAAATATAAAAAAATGCATGTAAAGTAATATAAGCTAAGTGCGGAAAAATATCGACCTGGAAATAAATCATTTCTCAAATGACAGACCACCCATCTGTAAGCGAAAAAGAAATGATAAACGTTGTCTAACTTTCATAAGCACATAGTCTATATCAAAAGACTAGCAAAGTACGATTTTCCTTTACAGAGGCTACTTCCATTAGGAGAAAAACAAGTATATAGGTTATATTCTGAAGAAAACATAACCTTAAGCTTTTTATAAAACAATATTCACACATCAATTCTCAGAATAGAATGTATACATAGAAAGAAAACTAAACTGGGTCTAACCCTGAAGGAAGTAAATTTTTATACCATTACAGTATAAGGAAGTAAATTTTTATACCATTACAGTATAATATATTCTCCTTTCTGACACTGATTCACGTGCTTGTTTGTGGTGATAGTACTAGATGTCTAATACTTAATTATGTTGTACATTTGCTTTCATGCATGCAATTGGTTATGAAATATTTCTCAGTGGTTGTATGTATGTTTGCTTTTGGATTAGAGTGTATTTTTCCTCACCACGACGGTGATCTATTGTGAAATAATTTACAGTTAACTTCTGGCATCTTTTCTTCCATCTATTTTTCACTGGTTCTCGACTTACTGATCCCAGTCACAAGATACCCCCTTTTATGTTGCTGCTTAGACTTGCTTGTATCTTTGTTTATTGTTCGTTAATCTTAGGCTGATTTTACTTGGTCATTTCATATTTTCCTCTGCTCCATCATCTTCTCATCTGACAACCAAGAGTGGAAACACTTATGGTGGCAGTCGGACCCACATACCGGATGGGGCTCCTATCCCAAACGGTGTGAGGTCTAGTTGGGACCTTTCACCGGTGAGACCCCCCTTTTTGTTGACAATACAATTTTTCCCGTCAACACAAGCTTAGTATGATCCTATAAAGAGAGCAGTGGTGGCTCAGAATGGAAACATTTTGATCACCATCTCCCCAAAAACCATAAACCAAATGCTTCTTATCCCTCAATCTGATTCTCTAACCCATTTTTCACCAGCTGCTCTTATGGACCTCTACCATAAGTTGGACTTCTCACAGAGAGCCCAAATGTTTGAAATATTCTTACCTGAGGATCCATAAATTCCTAAGAATAACCCACCATACTCATCCTCCATTTCTCCTGAAGCCTCTAAACAATGTGTTTAACTTCTCTCATACCTGTTAGGATACCCTGTTGACTAGAAAATTGATGAAACTATCATGGAGTTCCTATCTATTTTCATTAAAGATCAAGCACCATTGTTCACGTATAATTACAACCAATTCTTGGCTGAAAATATACATGAGAAATTCATTAATTTCACAACTCAAGGTATGTTTAGTTACACTTTTGTAACTATACACATGTTTCTTTTTCAATAGGGAGATATGTTGCCTATCAAGCTCAACAAACAAGATGATCAAGGGATTAATCAATCAGTGCTTCACTTGACAGAACTAATCAGGGCTACATCAACAAAAACTATATTTTCAAAATACATTGATTCCTTCATACACCCAGTAAAGCAGTTTCTTACCAGTCAGACAGAACCCAGAATTAGAGAAGATATCAAAAGGATATTATATTTGAGTGAGCAAGCAAAAATGGGGGATTGGTATCTATACCAAAATTACATAGAAATTAGAGTATATGGCTGTGAACTCCCACCATATAAGCTCCATAGATATGTTCCGATGAGAATTTTTCCCTAGAGTACATTCGACAGATGATAAATATGGATGACCTCCATTTTATTTCATGGAAAATAAAAGATCAGTTCAAGCTCAAGGAAAGAATTGGATTCCAAACAAGTTTCACTTGGCCTTAAGACCCACATTGCATTATTTCTGCTCTGAGATTTGAATTGAAAACAAATTCATATAATCATACCTCTAGAGCATAAATACAAAAAATATATGAATCAATATCAATGGGTTGAAGGCACTCTTCAAGATGCAGAACAAGTTCTTTCAAATTCTAATGTGCAGACCCCAGTCCCTGAAATCAGGCAGCAAAAAATGGTGAGAGAAGAGCTTCCACCTGCTAAAGAAATCATGAAGGATTTCATCTTGCAACAAAAGAAGCCAAATATTGGCTCATAATTTCTTTCTGAAGGAGGAAAGCCAAAGATAATTGGTTTGGGAGAGACTGACGCTTCTATATCAATAAATGTTCCTCTGACTCCTCCATCATCATCACCTGCTAAAGAACCTCTACAGATCATCCAGCACTCAAAATTCAGTTCTTCTGATGAACAAAATATTTTGTCTATATTATTAGACATTAAGCATACGAATGAAGCATTAAAGTCTAATGTATATAATCAGTTCTGGAAACAAACATCAAATTCTCAGCACAGGTTTCTTACTGCCTTTGACAGTGATAAAGGAAGGATTTAAATGACATTTTTACAAGTAGAAGTACCTTTTCCTAAATCTCATTCAGAATATAAAAAGTCTGTTTTTTTTTTCTGCAAGTCAGATCCATCCTATTGATCAAATGGGCATGCATAAATGATCTGGGGAAACACTCTTTTCAACAATGACAACTACATCTATGTCACTCTCCAAACTCAAGAATGCATTGTCAAATGTTCAATCTCAGCTTAAGATTGAAAATTTGTCTTCATTGGCCAAAGCTAATATATTGAAGTCTTTGGAGGATCTTATAGTCAAGGTTGGATATGATCCAAAAGACTTCAAAGAAATTGAATAAATTATTAAGAAGAAGAATGCAGACATCTCTGCTCTATGCAAACAACTCAAATTGCCTTCAACTAAAGATCCAAAAACAAAATAAATTGCAGAAAATGAATACAACAAGGAGGAAATGCTAAGATTGATCATTGAGAAAAAAATTCAAATAAGAAAAATGGAGGAAGAGATTGAAGAATTGTTAAAGGAGAAACAAGCAGCACAGGTGACTACTGATCCCACCACAGCAATTCAAACATCTTTTGTAGGTACAGAGTCTTCAGAATCTGATACAGAAAAGTTAACATAATATTTGGCTATTCAGAAACAGGAACATGAGAAGTTACAACAGAGATTTCAAATTCTAGAATCATAGAAGATCAGAAATGATACTTTATATATGGAAGAAATGAAAAAGTCACATAATTTGGTACTCAAGGTTAAAGAACTAGAAAGTGGATCTTTAATGGCAGGGACATTGGCTAAAGCCAAGCAGAACATTTGGGAAGACATCAGTAAATCTATGACATAGGTATGGCCATCCATAAAGATAATTTTTTAACAACAAGAGCTCATCACCAAGTACAAAGTAGCCATAGAAGAAAAAAGAGAAAATCTCAAGAAAAATCCAAGTGAAGCTACTAACATGATCAAAGTTTTGAACTCAAAGAACAAAGAATAATTAGAAGAGATAAACATACTGGACAAAACTGCAAAGATATTATAAATGAAGAATGTCTTATAGAAGAGGAATTTAATCAACCAACTTCAAACAAAATGTGAAGCTTTGAATATTGTTGTTCAACAGTTTCATACAAAGTTTAATGTTTTGAATCATAAAGGACTACCAGGATTGCTAGGTCTAGATGATAAGTTGATTAAATTAGACGATTATTGTAATAAGTTATATATTATTGCAGTGGATGAGTCTAAATTTGCAGATATTAGAGGATAGATTACAGGGAAAGCATTTTTAGAGGCTTTGAAGTTTGATTTGACCATTCAACATCAAATCAAACATTTGTTCATTCAGAAGCCTACTTTTGAGAGTTATACAGAGGTGGATGAAATCTTTAGAAAGATGATGAGTGTAGAAATGCCAAGTGAAGAAAACTGGGATAAACTTTTTGATGCAGCGATAAGGCCAAAAATACCCACACAAGCAGAATCTTAGCTATGTCTACCCATTCCCAGGATTTAATTCTTTATTAAAATTTATTAAGTAAAATTATTTACTGACTCGCAATACATCATCATTAACATAGGCTTTGTGGCACCCCTATTTCAATCAAAATCCTTATGCCATCAACCATCAGTAACACATATAAAACCTTTAAACTTACCCTTCTGTATTTTGTACGTGACTCTGCATGCTTACCAAGATTCTACACATTTAACGAGGCTCTTCCCTATGCAATCTCGCATCGCAAACCTCCATCTCACTTTTCAGAACTTATCGCAAGTTCGTTTATTTGTCCACTTCAAAAATCGCAAAACTTACCGTTTCGCACTTCGACAAACTTAACACTTCGTACTTCAGAAAACTTAAGTTAACGCCATTAATTGTTAAACCATATCGCATGCGATGTGTGATATGCTCTAAGATGCTCCACCTGACACATGGCTCTTAATCGCATCACAACTTAAATTACCTACCTTACGATGTCTTAAAATGTAAATAAAGAATCGCTGATTGTGATGTGCGCTACTATATTATATTCGATGCAATGTGATCTGGTTCGTTCGTCTTCACTTTAGATCTATGATCTAATCCTTGTCGTCTGATCTCTTTTCTAGAATATTTTAAGGGTTTTTTGCCTTAATTTATTTTTTGTTTCTGACTGCCACCGCTTTACAACTCTGTCTCATCCACGCTACTCCCTCCTTAGCTTTCTCTTCTAGTTTTCCCTCGGATCTATAGCTTTCACGCTCGCTGCACACTTTGAACACTATTTATAATCTAGAGTACCATTACGTATTCCTTGCATCTGTAATTGACATTGTTTCTCATTCTTGGTCTGCATACACATTTACTTGCTCCAAACTAGAATCACACAGATTCTACCCAGCCATTAATTCTTCTATCACTCAGAAAAGACTTATGCATTCATCAGAATTCATTCAACAATGAAATATAACATACAATCAGATTTTTCCTTTTATGGATCACTCAGCACATAAAAGAAACAATCACACAGTTTTTATAATTCATTAACACAACACCCTCTTCATGAACTCAAAATCGAGTATTATATTCACATGTAAATATTTACACAATAATGAATTTCCTTTGAGCCTAATTTTCTATTTCAGTGGCCTCTCAACACTACTCCTCTCTCTCTCTCTCTCTCTCTCTCTCTCTCTCTCTATGCCTATAGACTTACAATCAAATCTCTTATCTAAGAATCATATCTCTTAATGCATTCAGGGCTTAAAATATATACAAAAGTTTCTATAACCGATTCTAGTTCATATCCTCAATATTCTCAAGTAAATCCTAAGAATCCTCTAAATCCACAGAATCATTAACTAATTTCTAAGTCTATGATTCACAATCCCTTTGAAATCTCCACTAGCCTAAATATATCATATTCTCCTGCATTCGAGAACATTTAAAAATATGCCTCATAATATTTAACTAAATCCTATTCTAAATGTCTCACATAAAATCACTCAAAACATTGAAAATTTTATTAATTCAATACTTAGGAAACAAAATCTCCTGAAAAACACAAGACCCCCTAGATTCTACTAAATGTACAAATTTTGGAACCATGATGCTCCTGCACCAGACTCCCAAGGTAGAAAATAATCATGATCTCTAAATCGTGTGCCTTTAATATTTGTCCTCCTTGATCCCAGACTTCATTTTGTAATCTATCTTTAGTTGTTGTTGTTGTTGTTTGTTGTTGTTCTCTAGGTCTCCATACTTTATGCTACATTTCCCCACTAGCTATACTCTCACAGCCTGATTTTTTTATTTATCTTACTGTTTCTGCTTTGATTTCTTGCCATTGTCTTCTTCTGAGACACTTTCATCATCAGCCTTATTATTCTTTTAATCTCCATGTACAACATATCCTTGGGCTGGTACACACTCTTCCAATTGTTACTACCTCTACCTCCTTGCTTCAGTTTGTTGTTGTTGTCTACTATCTATTGCATCTCTACATTCTATATATCTTGAGTATCATTGATCTGAATTACTTTAAATATTGTTGTAGATATTTCTCTGGACATTGATACCTCCCAAACTTCTTGCATATATATTAAGATATCTCCCTCTGCAACATCCCTCTTCTGCTCACTACTTGCAAATTTACTTTCAAAATGTAAATTGTCTTCTGATTCTTTAACTATAGTAACATTTTCTTCCTTTACTACAGATCCTTTGTAGTATTCATCAAGTTCTTTCTCCTCTACTGGTGCTTTCAACCAATTATCCAATAACTCCAATTCTTTCTCCCATTTACTAACCAATTGTACATGTGGTTTTGGTTGGCTACCTTCATAAGATAACATAGCCTTATCCTCCATCTTTATGAAATTTTCCACTGACTGTCTATCACCTGCAAAATGTTCAAAACCTGCAATCACACACAATT
Source organism: Pinus albicaulis (assembly GCA_034641835.2). Lineage (NCBI taxonomy): Eukaryota > Viridiplantae > Streptophyta > Pinopsida > Pinales > Pinaceae > Pinus > Pinus albicaulis. The sequence goes on from CM076580.1 coordinate 1,217,154,836, forward strand.
TTTCAGTTGTAAGACCAGAAGACCCAATAGTCTTATTTGATTATTTTTTCATCAAATCATTTTTCTGTTCCAAGTCTTCTACATGACTCAAAAAATATTCAATAGTCTTTATCTCAGCTTCCTCAAACACTTCACTTGGTTTCTTGATATCCTTCTCCACTTCTTCTTGCTTTTGGTCATCATTGTGAGCCAAAATTCCTATGTTTCCAACTCTGGTAGTATGTTGAAAAGAAATATCTTCCTCAAACTATGTATGATCTTCCCTATGATACCTAACTCTCTCATCCTTCTTCCTTAAAACATAATTCAAATTTTATCGCTCTGCTTCCTCTTCTTAGACAATACCCAAACTGTAGGTTTTAACCCTGAACAGGAATTATCTACACACAAATCTTATAACAGAAAATAAACAATAGCGAGAGAATAAAACATAAAACAGATAAACACATATATTTTCCCCTAGATCTCAAATCGGGATGATCAACTTGATTTTTCATTATATTTTTTTTAGTGTTACAACACATATATATACATGCCGAAGCATACATGAACCCTAATCGATTAACCCTGGATTAGAACATAACCATAGTTCCCTTGACGATATCTACAAAAATACCAGGGGCCGAAAACCATCGTACCCCAAACCATGTGCAAAACAATGCACAAAACCATGGGCATGGACTACCCATCGGAAATTAAGGACAAAAACATTTTGCCGAGGCACTACCCCGGACCCTGACAAGGGGGGCTACCGCCCCCCCTGTGAAACCCCCCATTGCGCCCAACGCAAAGGGGGGATCTATCGCCCCCACTCTTCCCCCCATGCGTGCTTAGTCGTGGAAAGAATATAACACATACCCAACATTCTCCCACTTGTTGTTTTCTTTCCGCAGGGGGTCACAAGAGAGCTTAGTCATTGGCCCAATTCTTCAACACCCATTGTTTCTCTATACTAAGAGAACTTTTGAGTGCTCACAGACTTCGTTAATGCATCTGCAACATTCTTCAAAGTTTCCACCTTTACCAGCAACACCCTTTTAGCCTCAACCATATCTCTAACAAAGTGATATTGAACATCAATGTGCTTTGTCTTTGAATGATAAGCAGGGTTCTTAGCCAAGAAAATTGCACTTTGGCTATCACAGTCTATCCTTATAGCTTGCTATACCAACCCCATACTTGAACACAATCTCTGCAACCAAACTGCTTCCTTGCTTGCATGAGTGGCTGCTATGTATTTTGCCTCTGTAGTTGAAAGCGCCACTACAGACTGTCTTTTACTCATCCAACTGACTGCACCTCCAAATAGGCTAAACACATACCCACTTGTAGATCTTCTTTGGTCCAGATCTCCAGCCCAGTCTGCATTAACAAAACCATGAATGTCCAACATTCTTTCCAATACTAGTCTTCCCTGGTAGCACAAGCCATAATCACTAGTGCCACGTAAATATCTGAAAACCCGCTTCATTGTTGTCCAATGCTCCTTCCCTGGGTTTGACATAAACCAGATCAATACTCCCACTACATGTGCAATTTCTAGTCTAGTACAGACCATTGCATACATCAGGCTACCCACTGCACTTTCATATGGAACATGGGACATATCCTCCTCTTCTTGTTGTGTCTTGGGACACTATTCAACAGATAGCTTTACACCTACAGGAATAGGAACATTCACCGGTTTACTATCCTGCATATTGAACCTCTGCAATATAGTCCCAACATACTTCCTCTGGTTTAACTAGGGCTTCCTCTTTGCCCGATCTCTCTTAATTTCCATGCCCAAAATATAGTTTGCATCACCAAGATCCTTCATGTCGAATTTGGATAACAGTTGGGTCTTCAAATCTTGGATAATTTCTTTGTCATTTTCATTCAACAACATATCATCCACATATAAGACCAAATAAACAACACGGTCACTAATTAATTTAAAATAAACACAGTGATCCTCCTTGCTTCTGGTGAAGCCAAGTCCCTGTATATAGGTATCAAATTTCCGATACCACATCCTTGGTGACTGTTTTAACCCATACAAAGACTTCTTAAACCTGCATACTAGTTCTTTCTTACTAAAGCCTTCAGGTTTCTTCATGTACATCTCCTCTTCTAGATCCCCATGAAGAAAGTTTGTCTTCACATCCATCTATTCTATCTTAAAATCAAATGCAGCAGAAACAGATAAAAGTAATCTAATAGAAGTAACTTTGGAAAAAGGAGAAAAAATATCACCAAAATCAATTCCTGGCACCTGGGAATAACCTTTTGCTACCTACCGAGCTTTGTATTTCTCCACCTTGCCTTCTACATTCATCTTCTTCTTAAACACCCATTTGCTCCCGATGGGATTCCTTCTAGCTGGAAACTCCACCAAATCCCATGCCTCATTTTTGTGCAAGGATGCCATTTCATCAACCATGACCTCCTTCCAAAGTTTTCCATCCTCTAAATTTACTGCCTCCCTAACAGTTTTGGGATCATCATCAGTTATAGTTAAAGCAAAATTTGAACAAAAAGCATATGGACTAAACCTTTCTGGTTACCTTCTTTCCCCAACTAATCTTCTCAAAGCTGGAGTTTGTAGCTCTTCCTCTTCTGAATCTTCTTCTACTGTAGAGTCTGATTCATACTCCTTTAGCTCAAACTCTATCTTCTCAGGTTCCTTTGGTATGACTTCATGTTTAACAACATATTTCACCTCACTAAACACCACATCTCGGCTGTACACAACCTTCCTTATTTCTGGGTTCCAAAGCTTGTAACCCTTTAAACCATCCTTATACCCAATAAGGATGCACCTTTCAGATTTATTATCAAACTTGGTCTTTTTATCCTTTGGAACATGTACATATGCATCACATCCAAATACCCTTAGATGTGAAAGAGAGGGTTTCTTACCAGTCCATACCTTATGTGGAGTATTATCCTCCAACACTGATGAAGGTGATCTGTTTGTTAGTCTCCTATACCAATAGGTGTCATTTTTCATGATTGTCCTGATTGAACTATGGAATATGTTCAAACCTTTTTCTTGTGCAAAGGTGTTCCATATTCTTGAAAAATAAAAAAATAAAAAAAAATTAAAAAATGTAAAGAAGGTATACCCTAAAAGAAAAATCAAAGGGTAAGAAAAATAAAATGGTCAAAAAAGTGAAAGAAATGAACCCCAAACAAAAAATAGACCAAGGAAAGTGTGCAAATCCAAATGCCACAACTATTTCATTTTTGTAATAAAGCAATTGTGTGCAGCTTGTCAAAATTTTGCCACAATTCATGAATAGTCAAACTGTTTAAACTTGACTTATTCATATTTCAATTTCATGTTATAGAATAGAGAATAAATATCTGACCAAACAGTTTAATCTTGGCAGATAAGTAGTTAGGTAGAGTTATTAAAAGGTGCTCAACAGTTTAATCTGAGCCCTTGGATGTAATAAGGGTAGAAATAGATAGATTTATCATGTAAAAAGAAAAGGTTGAAAATGGTTTGCAAGTCTAAATGCACCCTAATAAAGAAGAGAAAATGGTAGTAGTAGATAGGGTAGGTAGATGGTGTTGCAAAGTTTTATCTGATGAATGATGCTGCTAAAAGTTTTTGATCCTTTACTTTCATCACAAATACTGAAGCAGGAAATACACTGGAAAATCACGGCAAGAAAAGTCAAAATCATTAACTTCCCTCATCACTTTCCTCTTAAAAGCTTTACTAATTTCCCCCAAAGTACTAAGGTATTTGGAGATCAAAGGGGCTCAAGGCATTTCCTTGACTTTTGGAGGGACCGGACCCTCGGCCTAATGATCAAAAAGACCTAAGTACTTGAGATAATTCATCATTATAATCATTCATCTTTAACCTTTTCCTAAGTAAAATCTCATTTTTCTTAGGAAAATTATGCAAAATTCCATAAAAATCCCTCAAAATAACTTACTATTCTAAGTTTAAGTGTTGAAGATGATATATTGTAATTTACTTCAGAAATTGTCACTTTCTTAGATGTGCAAAGTATTTTGAGTTCCCTTGTCCCTTTGTCATATTAATGTTTAACTCTAGTTATTAAATCCCTAGTAAAAATGCCTTATCCTAAGTATATAACTCCTTTTAAATTAATATCCCAAAAAACCCCTCTATTATGATTTTAACCAAAGTATTTATTTCCCAATTATTCATTGAAAACCCACATTTTGCGCCCTTTGGTTAAAATATATCATTATGTAATATCTCCGCCCTTATGATAAGTTAATTATATCGGTTAATTTATCATATAATATAATAAAACATATACGAGAAAAACTTTAAACATATGATATATATGTTTAAACGCAAAAAGATGAATAAAGCCAAAGTTTTAATTCAAACTACTGAAAAGTCTTATGCCACCGTGGCCCATCCACCATGGCATTCCGCCCGACGTTTCAACCCCACCGCGACCCTTATTTCTATTATACAGTGGGATTAACTAATTATCAGAATTAGTTAATAACCAACCTTCTACGCCAATTAGAAGCTTCCCGGGATGATTAACAACGATAATCACGTGTAAAACCCCGTCGGGCCCGCACAATAACGCCTCACCTTCTCCCCTTCTTTTCCACCGTCAGATCACCCCACCACAGATCTACGGCTAACGCTCTTTCCGCTAGCCATCCAATACCCGAATAATAACCAGCGGGGGATTGGTGGTATTTGACCAGTCTCCCGTCCACGTGTCATTACTTTTATGGAATCGCTGCCCGCTCGTTCAAAACCACTCTTGTCTATAAGCGGTGCGGGGATCATCGCTTACCGCTTACCGCTTACCACCCGACCCTGCACACGTCAGCCCCTACCAAAGTGAAGTCACTCCTCGAAAAACTAAAAACCCCTTTTTGACTTTGGAAATAAAACAAATTCGCGTGTTTTATGTCATTTTCATCATTTAAACGCGACTGCGCTTTCTGCTACGAATTTCAAATTTCCACTGAAATCCACTGTTCAATTCGATTTCGCTCCAGATTTCTGCCAGACCTGTGTTCAAACGTCCTCCTGCTACCGCCTGATACCTGTTAAAAGCCAACTTTCCTCCAAAAATAGGTATTTATCCTATAGCGCTTCGAACTTCAAAAGAAAGTCCGTTTTCCTTGTTTTCCACTAGATTAGTGATTAAATCTTATCACTGAGATCATTCCCTGAGGTTTTAAAACTGTGAATTGTTCCCCTGAAACTGCAATTGTGTTAATTTCCTTCATTTAAATTGAAATTGCACCCGGCCTATGAAGAAAACCCAGAAACTTCCGTTTTGAATCCACAAGAACCAAAATGGAAGCCCCGGCAGCCCTGAATGTGACTCCATTGAATGCCCCCCACAGAGAGTTAGAATATTTGCCTTTGGTAGATAAAGATTTTCAGATTAAAGACTTGCATTTTGATGAAAGCCCCCTTCTGAGTATTTCCGCTGCAGAGACGATTACTCGAAGGGGCAAGATGTCATTGGGTTGTGGGAATCCAATCTCCCGAGATATCTCATCCCCTCAGTCCTTATTTTCCCAGAAATTATCCACTATTTCCATTCTAACTATGATCCAACTCAAAGAGCAGTAATGTCCCCTGACCAGAGTATTCTTTTCCCCATTACTCCCCAAGCTATCAATACAATGCTCCATTTTGAACCTGGTCAAAACCTCACTCCCTTGTCCATTGGGGAATTGCTTGAAAAATCTACTCGGTTGTCCCCTGAAGAGGTGATCAGAAGATCACATCCTTGGATAAACAATCTTAATACTAGTCATAAGATTTGTTTACTCCAAGATTGTTATCAAATCTATTCAAACAGAGGTTAGAAAGCATAACAGCTAAAGAGTATCAGTGGTTAAAGTGTATCAGGTAAAAGTCACTGAAAGTTAAAATGAAGTTACAGAGCAGTCAAAGGTAAACAGTAAAAGTAAATACAGAAGGTAGTAAAATGGTAAAAAGAGATGAGAATACTTTCACCAATATTGAGGTTTGTCTAAAGTGAAAGAAAAACGGTCAAAAGAGTAAGAAAGTAAAAAGATGAAAAAACATAACAAGAAGGAACATTTTTGCAGAAATTGCATGTTTTAGTCATTGTTTTGCAGAAAATATTGTGACCAATACAAGATGAATTTTGAAAAACTGAAGGAGGTTTATGTTCTTAAGAGGGCCATCTACAAAAACCTCTCTCACTTTTCTAACAGCCATTATGGTTTTGGAAATATTAAACAATGTTGGAAAACACTTTTTGCAGAAAATTCCAGTTTAAGTCATCATTTTGCAGAGAGTATTGTGTCCAATCCGAAATACTTCATACAAAACTGAAGGAGGTTTTTTTTCCTAAGAGACCCATCTAAAAAAACCTATCTCAGGTTTTGCACACTGGTTTTTTAATGAGAGATACATGCGCATCTTTACAGGACATTTTTCAGACTCTGTAAAACTCTGTTTTACACATATTTTTTACAGAGACTATTATGCATAGCTGGAGAGGAATTTTGGGAAACTGAAAGAGGTTTATCTCACCAACATATTTATCTACAATAACCTCTTTCACTGTTTACATATCTATTACGGATTGAGAAATAAAAAGATATCATTGGACCCCAAGTTTGCAGAATTGTTGGAGCAGATTGTACAAAGAAAGGAAGCAGTTAGTGACTTGGATGCCTCATCATCAACTAAGAGTTGGTTCAAATTTGAATTCTTCTCTTTTTCATCACCTATCCATACAAAATAGTGCCAAATAGATGCATTAGTTTGAGTGTCCTTTAATTAAGTTCTATTTATGTAAATAGTTGGAGAGATTTGTGAACCAATTTTGATATTTGTTTCAAGATATTTTAGTTTAGAATTTGTATAAATACTCCACTCTTGGAAGAATTTGGGGTGGATTCTATTACTTTGCTGTAACATTGAGATTTTCGGAATAAAAGCATTTTGGAGAAATTTATTCGTGGCTTACTGGATGACGATTTGAAGCTCGGGACTTTTTGCAGGATTCATGTGTTGGACTGCAGTTCAATAAGTCTTTCTACCTTTTGTCTTAAGTTTTATATCAGTTTATAATATCATTATTGTCCATTTCTGAATAATTTACATAAAGGATTGAATCAGAATTTACTTAATTGTACTCTGATTTCAGATGTGATTGTTCTTAATGTTTTCCTCTAAATTGGTTATAAGCATGAATTCTTAAATGCTCTTGCTTTGCTAATTTAAACATTGTTGATTACTTAATAAAGAATTCTTCATTGCTTTGTTTGTAGTCATCTCATTTCTTTCTTTTGAACATGGTGAAAGATTCTTAGTTGTCTTTCATCCCTTCAAGATCATTCCATCCACTTTAAATTTTAAGGATTGCTCTCTGTCTAGCTATCTTGCCCTGTAAAACCATCTTGTGTTTAGAATAGAAATCCAGTAAAGCCATCCTTTGACTCCATAGCCCAATGGACTGAAAACTTTCAACCTTGCCCTTAGTTTGTGGATTCCACCATTTTTCAAACAAACTCTTGGATCTATAACTAGCCTAAAACCTTCTAAGAAAAAAGATAAATTATAAAGAGAGAGCCCTCTCTGGATGCAGATTGGCTAGATTCTGCATCTGAAGGTTGGTTTGTGGTTACCTCGGGTATACTTTCCTTTTCCACAACTTCAAGGAAAACCTGAGTGATAACATAGTGGCGACCATACTGGGGATCTGAATCATTTTTATTGTTATTATTGCTTATTTTATAAACTATAGATAGAGCCTGAAGTTAGCCAGATAGCCTTTGAAATTGCTTTTGCTCTGCAATTGCAAAAGTAAATAAATGCTGCTTCAGTCTATCTCTGTTTAGTTTATGACCTAAGCTTTGATTTCAAACATTTCATTAGTTCTCTAGTTTAATAAATCTTTAAGAAAGTTTAAATCTCATATCTAAAGCCTCTTAAAGAGATCATAGAAGTTGTTGTGAAAATTCACCAAAAATAATAATAATAATAATAATAATAATCATAAAATACTCAAAATTGGGTTTCCTGAAGAACTAACTTTTTCTTCAGAATTGTTTTACAGGTTTAGATCTGATCTATGATGGTGGGCAGTGATCAGACACACAAAGGTTACATCCACCTGGCGACTCCAAATCAATTTCAGAATCAAGACTCCATTGGAGGAATGAACCTCAAAGAACAATATGGAAAGATCAGGCTTTCAACTTGGATTGTTATCCAAGACATTATGTTCTTTCTAAATTGATATGGTTTTCCAATGTATATTGTATTTTAGAGAAGATCTTAGAGTAGTTTTTAATTTATCTCTTTTGAAAATTGCAAATATAAAATCACCATGCACATTTGAGCATCATTCTTCTGACTCTTTTGATATCAATTTCCAATCAAGACACTGTTGATCAGAGATCCATAGCTTGAAGTTTCAGAGCAATTCCACAACCAAATAATCTATATTCCAAAGAATTAATAGTGATACTGGATGACAGGGTTTGCGGAAAATCTTTCATTTGATGAAATCTTAAATGAATTCAGGGATGAGTTATCAAACCTTCAGTTTGATGAGGATTTTCTAAGAGCTTTCTTTCTTCTTTTTAAATCAAGAAAATGTTCTCCTCGAGTTAAAAAATGGCTTCTTGATATAATTTCTGAAAATTATGAAAATGAAATCAAACTTTTGCATTCTCAAATTCATTCATACAATTTCCGAAATCCTAAAGAATTCTTTGAAAATCTTCCTTCTCCAAAGCAAGAGGAAATTGTACTATCTTTTAACTTGCATATTGAAGATGATTATTCTTTCAAACACAAGACTGAAGAAATAAGTTCATGGTCTAATATTCATAATTCAACTGAACAATTAGTCATTGAAGGCCTAGAAGTAAATAACATACATCATGCTTTTATTGATCCTATATCAGATTATATGGAGAATCTTTTGAGCTCAAATATGCAAACATGTTTTCTCTATAAGGATAAAATACATCAAAAGTGGCCTTTACACATCATATCATTTATTATAAAGGCACATGATCATAACATACTTCCAATTTTGATCATAAGCAATCAAGTTATCCATTTATTTTTACAGCTACTTGATTGGCTTCATTGGCATTTTTGTATTACCTGATTCAATAAGGTTTTTAGTAGATTAGAGTAGGTAAATGAGTGCTAATAAGCTCAGAATTTTTAGCAATTTTTTTTAGTTTTCAATTTTCAACTAGTTTTTCATTAAGTTGGTTTGAAAATTTTTGTGTGTTGTTTTAGTTTCAGATCAGATTTCAGGTTGCAGAAAAAGGACTATATTCAATTCAAGATTTTCAACCATAGAAAATGCATGTTTGGGATTGGAACAAGGCAGAAAATTCCTAACTAGGCAACAAAGTTTTCAGTTTTGATTGGATGGTGACTTCTTGAAGTTGAAGCCCGAAGTGAAGGCCCTAAGCTTCAAAAATTTCACTATCATATATACAATAAAGCTACCAGAAGAAGGAGATTACATGGTTTAGTTTGAAGACATTTTGAGGCAACTGACCTGCTGTTCTTGACTTTTCACACGGAAAAGCCATCCCCAAGTGGAGCCAGTGTTAGACTCCTATACCAATAGGTGTCATTTTTCATGATTGTCTTGATTGAACTATGGAATATGTTCAAACATTTTTCTTGTGCAAAGGTGTTCCATATTCTTGAAAAATAAAAAAAATCAAAAAATTTTAAAAAATGTAAAGAGGGTATACCCTAAAAGAAAAATCAAAGGGTAAGAAAAATAAAATGGTCAAAAAAGGGAAAGAAATGAACCCCAAACAAAAAATAGACCAAGGAAAGTGTGCAAATTCAAATGCCACTACTATTTAATTTTTGTAAATAAGCAATTGTGTGCAGCTTGTCAAACTTTTGCCACAATTTATGAAGGGTCAAACTGTTTAAACTTGACTTATTCATATTTCAATTTCATGTTATAGAATAGAGAATAAATATCTGACCAAACAGTTTAATATTGGCAGATAAGTAGATAGGTAGAGTTATTAAAAGGTGCTCAACAGTTTAATCTGAGCCCTTGGATGTAATAAGGGTAGAAATAGATAGATTTATCATGTAAAAAGAAAAGGTTGAAAAGGGTTTGCAAGTCTAAATGAACCCTAATAAAGAAGAGAAAATGGTAGTAGTAGATAGGGTAGGTAGATGGTGTTGCAAAGTTTTATCTAATGAATGATGCTGCTAAATGTTTTTGATCCTTTACTTTCATCACAAATACTGAAGCAGGAAATACACTGGAAAATCACAGCAAGAAAAGTCAAAATCATTAACTTCCCTCATCACTTTCCCCTTAAAAGTTTTACTAATTTCCCCCAAAGTACTAAGGTATTTAGAGATCAAAGGGGCTCAAGGCATTTCCTTGACTTTTGGAGGGACCGGACCCTCGGCCTAATGATCAAAAACACCTAAGTACTTGAGATAATTCATCATTATAATCATTCATCTTTAACCTTTTCCTAAGTAAAATCTCATTTTGCTTAGGAAAATTATGCAAAATTCCATAAAAATCCCTCAAAATAATTTACTATTCTAAGTTTAAGTGTTGAAAATGAGATATTGCAATTTACTTTAGAAATTGTCACTTTCTCAGATGTGTAAAATATTTTGAGTTCCCTTGTCCCTTTCTCATATTAATGTCTAACTCTATTCTACTAAATCCCTAGTGAAAATGCCTTGTCCTAAGTATATAATTCCTTTTAAATTAATATCCCAAAAACCCCTCTATTATGTTTTAACCAAAGTATTTACTTCCCAAATATTCATTAAAAACCCGCTTCAAAAGCCCTTTGGTTAAATATATCGTTATATAATAGTCCCGCCCCTATGGTAAGTTAATTATATTAATTAATTTATCATATAATAAAACATATACGAGAAAAACTTTAAACATATGATATATATGTTTAAACGCAAAAAGATGAATAAAGCCAAAGTTTTAATTCAAACTACTGAAAAGTCCTATGCCACCGTGGCCCATCCACCATGGCATTCCGCTCGACGTTTCAACCCGACCGCGACCCTTATTTCTATTATACAGTGGGATTAACTAATTATCAGAATTAGTTAATAACCAACCTTCTCCGCCAATTAGAAGCTCCCCGGGATGATTAATAACGATAATCACATGTAAAACCCCGCCGGGCCCGCACAATAACGCCTCACCATCTCCCCTTCTTTTCCACCGTTAGATCACCCCACCACAGATCTACGGCTAACGTTCTTTCCGCTAGCCATCCAATACCCGAAAAATAACCAGCGGGGGATTGGTGGTATTTGACCAGTCTCCCGTCCACGTGTCGTTACTTTTATGGAATCGCTGCCCGCTCGTTCAAAACCACTCTTGTCCATAAGCGGTGCGGGGATCACCGCTTACCGCTTACCGCTTACCGCCCGACCCTGCACACGTCAGCCCGTACTAATATGACGTCACTCCTCGAAAAAATAAAAAACCCTTTTAACTTGTAAATAAAGCGAATTTTCGTGTTTTTCCCGTTATTTTCGTTATTGAAAACGACTGCGCTTTCTGCTACGATTTTCAAATTTCCGCTGAAATCTACTGTGCTATCTGATTTCGCTCCAAGACTCCGCTGCACCTGTGTTCAAGTACCCTCCTGCCATCGCCTGATACCTGTTAAAAGTCAGTTTGCCTCCAAGAACAGGTATTTATCCTATTTCGCCCCGAACTGCAAGTAAAACTCTGTTTTCTTTGTTTTTCGCTGAATCAGTGTTTAAATCATATTCCTAAGATCATTCCCTGAGTTTTACGACTGTAAATTGTTCCCTTGAACCTGCAATTGTGCCAATTTCCTTCAGTAAGATCAAAATCACGCCCGGCCTGTGAAGAAAACCAGAAACCTCCGTTTTGAATCCACAAGAACCAAAATGGAGGCCCCGGCAGCTTTGAATATAACTCCACTGAATGCCCCTCACCGTGAGTTGGAATATTTACCTTTGGTAGATAAATATTTCCAAATTAAAGACTTGCATTTTGATGAAAGTCCCCTTCTGAGTTATTGTCGCTGCAGAGACGAATACTCAAAGGGTCAAGATCTCATTGGGTTGTGGGAATCCAATCTCCCAAGGTATCTCATCCCTTTAGTCATTTTTTTTCCCAGAAATCATCCAGTATTGCGATTCTAACTATGATCCCACTCAGAGAGCTATAATATCCCCTGACCAAAATGTTCTTTTTCCTATCACTCCTAAGGCTATCAATGCAATGCTCCATTTTGAACCTGGTCAAACCTCACTCCCTTGTCCATTGGGGAATTGCTTGAAAAATCTACTCAGTTGTCCCCTGAAGAGGTGACCAGAAGATCACATCCTTGGATAAACAGTCTTAATACTAGTCATAAGACTTGTTTACTCCAATATTGTTATCAAATCTATTCAAATAGAGGTTAGAAAGCATAACAGCTAAAGAGTATCAGTGGTTAAAGTGTATCAGGTAAAAGTCAGTAAAAGTTAAAATGAAGTTACAGAGCAGTCAAAGGTAAACAGTAAAAGTAAATACAGAAGGCAGTAAAATGGTAAAAAGAGATGAGAATACTTTCACCAATATTGAGGTTTGTCTAAAGTGAAAGTAAAACAGTCAAAAGAGTAAGAAAGTAAAAAGATGAAAAAACATAACAAGAAGGAACATTTTTGCAGAAATTGCATATTTTAGTCATAGTTTTTCAGAAAATATTGTGATCAATAAAAGATGAATTTTACAAACATGAAGGAGGTTTATGTTCTTAATAGGGCCATCTACAAAAACCTCTCTCACTTTTCTAACAGCTATTATGGTTTTGGAAATATTAAACAAAGTTGGAAAGCACTTTTTGCAGAAAATTACAGTCAAGTCATCATTTTGCAGAGAATATTGTGGCCAATTAGAAATACATTTCACAAAAATGAAGGAGTTTTTTGTTCCTAAGAGACCCATCTACAAAAACCTATCTCAGTTTTTTCACAGTGGTTTTATAATGAGAGATACATGCGCATCTTTACAGGACATTTTTCAGACTCTGTAAAACTCTGTTTTACACATATTTTTTACAGAGACTATTATGCATAGCTGGAGAGGAATTTTGGGAAACGGAAAGAGGTTTATCTCACCAACATATTTATATACAATAACCTCTTTCACTTGTTACATATCAATTATGGATTGAGAAATAAAAAGATATCATTGGACCCCAATTTTGCAGAATTGTTGGAGCAGAATGCACAAAGAAAGGAAGCAGTTAGTGACTTGGATGCCTCATCATCAACTAAGAGTTGGATCAAATTCGAATTCTCCTCTTTGTCATCACCTATCCATAAAAAATAGTGCCAAATAGATGCATTAGTTTGAGTGTCCTTTAATTAAGTTCTATTTATGTAAAATAGTTGGAGAGATTTGTGAACCACTTTTGATATTTGTTTCAAGATATTTTAGTTTAGAATTTGTATAAATACTCCACTCTTGGAAGCATTTGGGGTGGATTCTATTACTTTGCTGTAACATTGAGATTTTCGGAATAAAATCATTTTGGAGAAATTTATTCGTGGCTTACTGGATGACGATTTGAAGCTCAGGAATTTTTGCAGGATTCATGTGTTGGACTGCAGTTCAATAAGTCTTTCTCCCCTTTGTCTTAAGTTTTATATCAGTTTATAATATCATTATGTCCATTTCTGAATAATTTACATAAAGGATTGAATCAGAATTTACTTAATTGTACTCTGATTTCGGATGTGATTGTTCTTAATGTTTTCCTCTAAATTGGTTATAAGCATGAATTCTTAAATGCTCTTGCTTTGCTAATTTAAACATTGTTGATTACTATAATAAAGAATTCTTCATTGCTCTTTTTTTGTAGTCATCTCATTTCTTTCTTTTGAACATGGTGAAATATTCTTAGCTGCCTTTCATCCCTTCAAGATCATTCCATCCACTTTAAATTTTAAGGATTGCTCTCTGTCTAGCTATCTTGCCCTGTAAAACCATCTTGTGTTTAGAATAGAAATCCAGTAAAGCCATCCTTTGACACCATAGCCCAATGGACTGAAAACTTTCAACCTTGCCCTTAGTTTGTGGATTCCACCATTTTTCAAACAAACTTTTGGATCTATAACTAGCCTAAAACCTTCTAAGAACAAAGATAAATTATAAAGAGAGAGCCCTCTCTGGATGCAGATTGGCTAGATTCTGCATCTGAAGATTGGTTTGTGGTTACCTCGGGTATACTTTCCTTTTCCACAACTTCAAGGAAAACCTGAGTGATAACACTGTTAACCAGATAGCATGCAGTCTCCACTGCCTCTGCCCATAATTCTTGTCCTAACTCGGTACCACTGAGCATGCTCCTTGCCTTTTCCATCAGCATTATTTTCATTCTTTCTGCAACTCCATTTTGCTGAAGTGTGTATGGAGTAGTCTTATGCCATGCTATACCAAACTTCTTACAAAACTCTTCAAATTCCTTCTTGCAGAACTCCCCACCATTATCTATCCTCATCGCCTTTATCTTCTTCTCTGTCTGGTTTTCCACCAGAGCCTTAAATTCCTTAAATCTGTCAAAGACTTCAAATTTCTTCCTCAAGAAATATATCCATGTATTCCTTGAGAAGTCATCTATGAATGAAACATAGTACACAGACTTTCCCAGTGATGGAACTGACACAGGTCCAAAACACATCACTGTGCACAAGTTCTAATATCTTGTTCGCCCTCTTAGCACCAGAAGGAAAACTCACTCGATTATGCTTCCCATATACACAATGTTCACAGAAATCGAAATCCAGAGAGCAATTAGACATACCTTCTAGTAGTATCCGAAGGCCCTTCTCTCCAATATGTCCAAGCATTTGATGCCACAGTATGGTCTTTTTTCTAGAGACAGGTAGGCTTTCCGCTCCACTTGCAGGAACCACAGAACTATTACACCCATCAATAACAGTGCTACCTTGTAGCTTGTACAAATTTCCAGTCCAAACTCCCCGCATTAATACCAGTGCTCCCCAAACCATCTTGCAGACATCTTTCTCGAACACTGTTTTAACACCTGCATCATCCATATTACTTACAGAAATTAGATTTCTGGCCAATGCAAGAATATGCAGAACCCAGGAAGTGTTCCAATCCTTCCACCTTACAGCTTCAGCTTTACCTTTCCACGTCCGATGATTTTGGCCTTCCTATCATCCCCTAGGAAGACATCACCATCATATTTCTCATACTCGCAGAACCACTCCCTATGGGGAGTGAAGTGAAAGGATGCACATGAGTCAATCAACCATGAATCATGATCTACATGTGTATTTGAAGAAGAAGCCAAATACGCATCCCCACCTTCATCCGAGGTGGTTTTTGCCTCTGCAAGAGGAGCATCATCAGATCCCTTTCCTTTCTCAGGAGCTTTAGATCTGCAGACTTTAGATTTGCACTTCCTTTTGTAGTGCCCTTCCTCCTTCCACCGGCCATACCTTTACAAACTTTCCAGGAGATTTAAATCTCCCTCTAGATTTGGATCTCCCACTCGAAACCTCATTCTTGTTTCTATTTTGGGACCTTCCTCGTATAGTTAAGGCATCTCCATTCTGGCCTTCCATATTTCTCCGTCTCATTTCCTCCGACAACAAGGCTGAGACAATGTCATCAAAATTCAGGGTAGTTTTATTGCTACCTATTGCAATAACTAGAATGTCCCACGAGTCTGGTAGAGAACACAACAAACTGATGCACTTATCTTCATCTGAGATTTTAATATCAACAGATGACAGCTGACTTACCACAGTATTGAAGGCATTCAGATGCTCTGTCACCGAGTCTCCATCCTTCATCCTCAGGTTATACAGCTTTTTCCGTAGGAACAAATTATTCACCAGAGACTTAGATTGGTACAAAGTCCCAAGTTTTTCCCACAAATTCTTCGTCGTAGCTTCCCCAGATACATTCAACAATACTGAATCTGAGACACACAACCGTATTGTGCTCTTAGCCTTCCAATATAGTTTCTTCCAGTCTTCATTTGCCATTGTCGTTGGTTTAGTACCTGGATCTACCATGATCCACAGATCTTTATCCACCAGCAAATCCTCCATCTTGAGCTTCCACAACTCAAAACTCTGACCATTAAATTTCTCGATCTCCATCTTTCCACCGCTCACCATCTTCTTTCATTGCAAGAATGGATCCCGCAGATCTCCCACTGAACATGGTCTACCTCAGGCCCGAGAAAAAAACCCTCAGCAGCAAAGGCATCCCCTTGAAGCTGAAACAACTCTGTTTCCAAATGTAGGTTTTAACCCTGAACAGAAATTATCTACACACGAATCTTATAACAGAAAATAAACAATAGCGAGAGCATAAAACATAAAATAGATAAACACAAATATTTTCCCCTGGATTCTAAATCCGGACGACCAACTTGATTTTTCATTATATTCCTTTTAGTGTTACAACACATATATATACATGCTAAAGCATACATGAACCCTAATCCATTAACCCTAGATTAGAACATAACCGTAATTCCCTTGACCGGATCTAAAAAAATACCAGGGGCCGAAAACCATCGTACCCCAAAACCATGTGCAAAACCATGCAAAAAACCATGGGAGTGGACTACCCACCGGAAATTAAGGACCAAAAATTTTCGCTGAGGCACTACCCCGGACCCCAACAGGGGGGGAGGTAGCCCCCCCTGTGACCCCCCTCTTACCCCCTCCCACGCGTGCTTTGTTGTGGAAATAATATAACACATACCAAACACAAATATTGCCCATCATCATGTATTACACCTGCAAACATACACAATTATCAGTTTTAAGAATATAAGGCCTTGTTGTCCCACTTAATTCTTCTGCCATTAGGTCTTCTTGCTGCTTTGAATCTTTCATATGATTTAGATCCTCTATAATATTTTACTCTTCTTCTACCTTTGTCCACATTTCTTCATGCTGCCTTGAATTATTGGAATATTTCATAATATATTTTGCAGATCTCTAACCTTCATCTTCACTTAGAACTTCCCCCTATTCTACTTCACAAATGGGAACTTCCATTTTCAACTCAACTTGTCTCAGTTCCTCTGATTTTAATTGAACACCATTATCTGCTCAAGCTTTCTAAGCTCTTCTATTAACTTCATATTCACCTGTTGCTTTCTCTTCTCTTGTAGCCTATGCCATTTCACTTTCTTTATCATAGCCCAACCATACCTTTGGTCTACCTTATTTCTTTGCAACATATCCATCAATAATTCAAGAAGGAAATTTATCTCAGCTTTATCTCTGTCAATATCTTCTTAACTTATCTTCTCTATGCCATTTACCTTGGCATATTTCTCTACTCTTCTTCTGTTATGAATTCTCTCTAAACCTCTGCTATGACTATCAATAGTCATTCTTCTGTCTCTTGTGAACTGCAACTGTTCACTTGCGAACTGAACTAAGTCTCTCCTTCTCAACAAGTGTTCATACTTGCTGCAAGTACCTCACTAAGCCTTCTCTCCTTTGAGCTCAGTCTTTTGGTAACACTAGTTCTATATCTCTAGAACCTCTATTTAGAAACTCATTTTCTCCTTGGCTTCTGCAATTCTACTTCTTTCTAAGAACACTCTTGTCCTCTCTATCCAACCTTTAGCTAGAACATTTAGGTTCTTTGCCACTATTTTTTCAGCATATCCACTTTACTCTGCCTTCAAGAACACAACTGGTTCTTCTTTTATTTACATCTCATCTTGTTGTATTTGCTGAGATATTCCTCCTTTTTCTGCAACCTGCAAAACTAAAACCAGAGTTAATATAAAACACTACATGTATGATTTCACAAGGCAGTCTGCTTCCACTCTTCAACACTCGAATGGATCTCAATTTTCCAAAAGAAATCAACCATCACTTTGTCATATTTTACTGTCTGGCTTTTATTTCTACACTTGTATCCACCTTTTCATATTTATAATCTAACTTCTTCTCCTCTGTTCCGCAATCACGCTTGTATTCTCCTTCCATTTCACGCAGAATATTATTCTTCTCTGCTACCAAATGTATTTTGCATAGTCTATCTCTTCAGTCTTCATTTACAAAAAAATTTTCCATTTACTCGCTCTCATACGAAATGATGTAGCCATAAGGCCAAAAATACCCACATACGTAGAACCTTAACTATGTCTGCCCATTCCCAAGATTTTATTCTTTATTAAAATTTATTAAGCGGAAGTATTCACTAACCCGCAATACATCATCATTAACATAGGCTTTGTGGTACCGCATTTTCAATCAAAACCATTATGCCATCAGCCATTGAGAACACATATAAGACCTTTAAACTTACCCTTCTATATTTTTCACATGACTCTGCACGCTTACCAATATTCTAAACATTTATTGAGTATCTCCATTGTGCAATCTCGCATCACAAACCTCCATCTCACTTTTCAGAACTTATTACAATTTCATTGAATTGTCCACTTCGCAAATTGCAAAACTTACCATTTCACACTTCGGTAAACTTAACACTTCACACTTCGACAAACTTAAGCTTACTCCGTTAACCGTTAAACCATATCGCATGCGATGTGTGATATGCTCTAAGCTTCTCCACTTGACACGTGGCTCTTAATTGCATCACAACTTAAATTACGTACCTTGTGATGTCTTAACATGTAAATAAAATAATCGCTGATTGTGATGTGCACTACTATCTTATAGTAAATGTGATGTCATCTGGTCCATCCGTATTCACTTCAGATCTAAGACTTAATCCTTTTCGTCTGATCTCTTTTCTAGAATCTTTAAGGGTTTTCTGCCTTAATCAATTTTATGTTTTTGACTCCCATTGCTTTGCAACTTTGTCTCATCCACGTTACTTCCTCCTGAGCTTTCTCTTCTGGTTTTCACTCAGATCTATAGCTTTCACGCTCACTACATGCTTTGCACACTGTTTCTAATCTAGAATACCATTGTGTATTCCTTGCATCCATAATTCACATTTGTTTCTCCTTCTCGATCTGCATACACATTTACTTGCTCTAGACTGGAATCACACAAATTCTACCCAACCATTAAGTCTTCTATCACTCATAAAATAATTATGCATTCATTAGAATTCATTTAAAAATGAAACATCACATAGAATCAGATTTTTCCTTTTACGGATCACTCATCACATAAGATAAACAATCACACAATTTTTATAATTCATCAACACAACACCCTCTTCACGAACTCGTAATTGAGTGTTTTATTCACAGGTAAATATTTACACAATAATAAATTTCCTCTCGGCCTAATTTTCCATTTCAGTGGCCTCTCTCTCTCTCTCTCTCTCTCTCTCTCTCTCTATGCACATATGATTAAAATCAAATATCCTATCTAAGAGTCATATCTCTTAATGCCTTTGGGGCTTACAGTATATACAAAAGGTTCTGCAACCAATTCAGGTTCAGATCCTCAATCTTCCAAACTAAATCCTAAGAATCCTCTAAATCCACATAATCATCAACTAATTCCTAAGTCTAGGATTCATAATCCCTTTGAAATCTCAACTAGCATAAATCTCTCATGTTCTCCTACATTTGATAACATTTACAAATATGCCTCACAATATTTTAATTAAATCATATCGTAAATATCTCAAATAAAATCACTCAAGAAAAACATTGAAAATTGCATTAATTCAATACTTAGGAAACCAAATCTCTTGAAAAACACAAGACCCCTAGATTCTACTAAATATACAAATTTTGGAACCATGATGCTCCTGCATCATTTTGTGAAACCATTGAGTAAAATTATGATATTTACAGCATGCCAACACAACATATTTTCAAGGGGACAGTCATCGACAGCTTCCATGAGACCATAGACACATCATCTTCCTATTTCCTTATTATATTCTATTATTGTTGTTATTAGTTTAAGATATTTCTGAGATTTAGAAATTAGTATAAATAAATCTCATTATGAGCTATTAAGGGTTGCACCCTTTGATAAGCAAATTTTTGTAAGCAGAATTGTACAAGTTTTTCAATCATCAATAATAGAAGAAGGATTCTAAATTTGTCTCATACATCTTTGTTCCTCCTGTGAGTTTTTCCTGTGTTCATTAAATTTTGTCTGTACATATGTTTAATTTTTATCAAGATAACCAGGTGAGATTAGTTGAGTTTCATTTATCTTACAATTCCTCCTGAATTTATTATTAATATAAAGAATGATTTACTAAATAGTTTGTTGATGTAAGTCATTTTCATCTATAAATTGCCAGCATCTTGATAATGTTAAATGTGTTATGTTGAAATTTTAGATATTGTTTAAAGGTTTTGAAACTTATGATTAATTAAAGCATTCAATATGAATATTTCATTATCATATCTTCTTATATAAGTCTACTTAATCATTTACAAAATCTTAAATCACTGTGTGAGATAAAAAAGCAGCCCTTAGTCTTATTTTATGATATTATCTGAAATATTTAAACATAATTGTTTGCAGAAGTTATTTTATACATTGGTCACCCAAAATTTCAAAACAAAAAAAAAACATTATAGATGCTTTGGCATAATTATTGACCCCAACTATCTCAAAGGACAACATCAATATGTTTTCGTTGCCAGGGACTCGAATATTATTTGTTTTCCCTGGGACAATGATAAAAAACTATTCCTTTAAAGGTGATTAAAGGTCTAGTTAGGTCAACATTTTTCACCTGGCGACTTCACTGAAACTAAGTTGGATCCTTCAAAGCATACTAGGTGTCATTCCAATTCTGAAATTGTCTTACCTTTATCAGATCCAGAGATACTAGTAAGACATGCTTCTTCCAGAAGAATACATCAAACACCTTTTTCTACCTCTCAACAAGAGACCACAACAGTTCCTGATCCTTTCATATCTGGACCTATTCCTCTAGAATTAGAAGATATACCTCTTAGAGTACAAGAGTTAGTATCCAAAGGAGTGGATTTTCAATCAGCTTTGATAGTTCATTCTTTGGAATCTTATAAACTACCTGAGGCACATTTTGAATCTCCTATATAAGAATAGGATTTGTATCTAAATTTACCTGGATTCAAACCTATTGATTTCATTTTCACTGTCACATACTCTACACAATCTACTTTACACCAACCTGAAGATATATTTTCTGTTTATTCCAATCCTTTATTTGAGCACAAATGAGAAGAAGAAGAGGTTCAAAATTTGGTCATTTGAACTCCTTTAATATCCCTAAGAAGGTATTCCATCCCATTTCGTTATCCACCTAATTCATCGTCTCCTTCTTCCCCATATTCACCTTCAAACTCTACATCTTCTTCTACAAACCCCAATGCTCAGTCTTCTACGTCTACATCTTCAAGTATGGATGGTTATAGACCAATTGTACAAGAAAGATATTCTTCCCTATTACTCCCTAATTTACGTAATGATTTTCCTGCTGGGTATTTAAAACAACTCCCTAGATTTAATGGAGAAACCACTTTGTCCACTGAAGATCATCTAGCAACGTTTCTAGATTTTGTTGATAACATGAACATAGAACATGAAAATGTTTATATTAGATTGTTTGTGCAATATATAGAATGAAATTTTAGGATTTGGTTTAGACAGTTACAAGCTCATTCTATTAGATCCTGGGAGGAATTGACAAATATCTTTAAAAGTTAATCGGGAGTGAAAAAGGACCATGTTTATTTCTTAACATAATTTGAAAAAATTAAAAGAAATTATGGTGAACTAGTAGCTGATTTCATCCAAATTTTTAATAAAATTTATCACAAGATGCCTCTTGATTGTCAACCTCTTGTAGCAACATCCAAGATTAGATTTTCAAAATCCTTTGAAGATGAATTTGCTGCCATGTTAAGAGAGAGAATAGCCCGAACCTTAGATTACATGAAAACAAATTATATAGAGATTGAAGCAAATAGGAGTGCCTCATCTAAGCTAAAAGACAAAGATGAAAAATCCCAAAGAAAATTAAAATAAAATCAGAAATCTTCTTCTTCCTCTAAATCTAAAAATGAAGATGAAAAAATATATGAAATCACATCACTTCTTAGAAACCTTTCAAATAGGATGTATAAGATTGAAACAAAACCTAGAACAATTCAACAAAATGTTTCTAGATCCCAAACATAGATTCAAGGCCGGGTCAAAAAGTCTCCTCCATTAATAATTTATCAATCACTTAAGATATTAATAACATGGAAAATGCATCTCTTCAGACTGCCATTGTTCATGTCCCTCAAATTCAAATCCCTCAAGAAAACCAAGAGACTTCTCAGGTCTCTAAATATCAAGCATTTTCTGAGTTTTTTATTGCAAAACTCAACACAAGGTATGACTTAAGACCTAGATTTGATCTTGGTAGACCTCCAAAAAACCTTGTCATAATTGAACCTCAAGTAAAAACTGTTGAAACTCAAACTACTTCTATTCAACCTCTAAACTAGTCAAGTGATTCTACTCAAATTGATAAAACCATATTGACTGCTTTTAATGTTGAAAAAGAGCTATAGAGAGTTAAAATTCCTATTCCACTTTCAGAACTTTCTAAAAAACCTGGATATAAAAGTCAAGTTGCAAAATGGATCCAAAACTCTAGTGTAGATGATAAAGGGGATATTATTAGTCTGCAAAATGAAAGACCCGCAATAGATTTTGGTCATAGTTCAGACATGATTGATGAATCCATACCACCATTCCATGTGGCTTTGAAAGTACACGACTCCTTACTATACAATTGTATATTGGATTCTGGAGCTTCACACAATCTAATTCCAAAGGTCATTATGGAACAACTTAATTTGGAAATCACTCGAACTTATCATGACCTATATACCTTTCATTCCAAAAGAGTGCAATGTTTGGGACTTGTAAAAGACCTAGTGGTTACCTTACACCAAATACCATTCAAAAGTGTTGTATTAGACATTGTAGTCACTGATATTCCCCCTAAGTTTGGAGTGCTTTTAAATATCATGTTGTGCCAAACTAGGAGGGAGTCTCAAAATGGATATGTCTTTTGCCACTATTACTATATATGGGGAAGAAAACCTTAGGTTATACAGGGAAGTCAGATTCTTAAACACTTTCTCCAAAGAAGATCAAACTAGAATATGTCACATTTATGTAGTTGACCAATACTTTAGTTGCTTCCAACTATCTTCAAATACTTCACAAAATTCTCAACTTAAGATTGAAGATGTAGTTGAAACTCCTAAATCTATTCAAACTGACCTTTGGAAAATTTTCTTTGATGTGTCTTGTACCAAAGATGGAGCTGGAGAAAGTGTTGTTTTAATCTCACCTGAAAAAGAGAATATCACTCAATCATGCAAGTTAGATTTTGAGGTCACAAACAATGTTGTTGAATATGAAGCTTTTATTCTAGGATTACAATTTGTTAAAAGTTTAAAGGTGAAAAATTTTATTGTCTTCAATGATTCGAAACTTATAGTAATATAGGTCAGGAATATTTGTCAAACAAAGAATCCCAGGCTCAGGTCTTAAAGAAATGATGTTTGGGATACAATTGAAAACTCCTTTAATGATTTTAATATAACTTTCATTCCTAGAAATGAAATCATTCATGCAAATTCCTTAGCTATTTCTGCTAGTTCTTTTAGGATACCAGACCAAATTCAGATAAAATACCAAATTCAAGTCAAATATAGGGAATCCATCCCAGATAATCTAAATTATTGGAAAATATTTGAAGATGATGAATAATTGAAGTATTTTCTCCAAGTTATTGATGAATTTTATGTCTTGCAAATTGAAGAAGATAATTCAGACATAAATGAAGCTACTAAAGAAAAAGAAAACACAGATCTAAGTACAAAAGTAGTTGATCATGATATTATACAAATGTCAAATAATTTTATTCCCGAAGGATTTGTTCCCTTAGAAAAACTATTTGATAAAAAGGATGTTCCTAGAAATCCACTCTCTGCTTCTCCAAAAGATGATATTGAAGAAACTAAAATTGGGACTGATGAAGAGATTAAAAATATCAAAATTTGTGCAGATTTAACTCCTAAAGTTAAAAATAAATACATTAAACTTATTAATAATTACAAATATTTTTTTTCTTGGTCTTATGCTGATTTGAAAACTTTTGACACATCTATGATAGAGCATAAAATCCCACTAAAACATGGAGAAAAACCCTATCAACAAAAACTAAGAAGAATGAATCTAGTTCTGCTTCCTACCATAGAAAAAGAACTTAAGAACCTTTTAGATGCTCAGATAATTATCCCCTTAAGATACTCTAATTGGGTAGCCAATTTAGTTCCCGTCATAACAAATAATGGTGAAATTAGACTATGTGTGGACTTCAAAAAAATTACCAGATCATCTCTAAGGGATAACTATCCACTCCCAAAGATGGACCAGTTACTCCAAAGGGTTTCAGGTGCTAATAGACTCTCCATTCGTGATGGCTTCTCTAGTTATAATAAGATATTGGTAAATCCAGAGGATAGAGAGAATACAAACTTTACTACACCCCAGGGTACATTTATGTATGCGAGGATGCCTTTTGGCCTATCAAATGCGGGAGCAACATTCCAAAGAGCTATGGACTTAGCCTTTGTTGGGGAGGTAAATAATTTTTTTGTTATCTATCTTGATGATTTAACTATTTTTTCTGAATCAGATCAGAAACATTTAAAACACTTCATGAAGTTTTTTCACAAGTGCAGAAAGTTTGGAATATCTCTCAATCCTAATAAGTCCTTGTTTTCCATCAAAGAAGGAAAGTTACTAGGCCATATCATTTCAAAGGATGGAGTATTTATAGATCCCAAAAGGGTATCTGTTATTCAATCATTATCATTACCTAGAAATAAGAAAGAAATTCAAACCTTTTTAGGAAATATTAACTTTTTGAGAATATTCATCCCTAACTATGCTGAAATAGTCAAAGACATTACAGATATTCTCAAAAAGAATCATGAATTCAAATGGACCATTCCAACAAGATATTATTTTGAACAAATAAATAGGGCCATCGCTAAAGCTCCTTCCTTAGCCATTCCAAACTACTATGAGCCTTTTAGTATACTCTCCTTTTCTTCTGAAACCACCCTTGTTTTGTCCTTTTGCAAAAAAATTGAAGATTATCATGATCATCCCATAGAATTTTTAGCAAGGTCATGCGAGATGATGAATTCAAGTATGATATTATTGAAAAAAAAATCCTATGCCTTATTTCAAGCCCTGAAATCTTTCAAAATGTATATCCTCCATTCTACCATTATTACTTATGTACCTAACAATGTTGTAAAAACTGTTCTTACACAACCAGACGTTGATGGAAGAAGAGGTAGATGGATCACTCAAATCCTTGAGTTTTACCTCACTATTAAAACCACCAAGTTAGTAAAAGGACAAGGTTTAGCTAAACTGTTAGTTGAATCCAATTGTAAAGTGTTAGGCATAAATTTATTTTTTGAAGTCTCTAAGAAGCATACACAAGAACCTTCTTAAAATTTAGAAAGGGCAAATCCACAACAACCTTCCTTAAATGTTGAAGGGGAGAATCCACAAGAACCTTCCTAATATTCTTAAGGAAATAACCCACAAGAAATTTTCCCTTCAATTCAAACAGTTTCTCTTCACATTGATGAAAAGTTTGTACTATCAAATTATAATGCAGATATTGTACATTTTCTGATCCATTTTGAGTGTCCTATTGAGTTTTAAAAAATCCAGTGCAAAAAACTTAAATTGAAATCTATCAAATACTATATCATCAATTCCAACCTGTACTAGAAAGATCCTCTTAACATTATATTACTCTGCTTGATAGAATCAGAGACTGAAGGAATCATTGATCATTTTCATGTAGGAATATGTTGGGGGCATTATGCTTGGAAAAAAACGACATAAAAAATACTAAGGGCAGGATTCTATTGGCACACTCTATTTTCACAAGTGGGAGAAAGGGTTAGATCATGTGTTCCATGTCTAATGTTTGTTGGTAAGAAAAAAATAGGAGCCCTTCCACTAGTTCCAGTGGTTTTCTCAGCACCATTACTTCAATGGGGACTAGATTTTATAGGAGAAATTCACCCAACTTCAAGTAATCACCACAAACGTATTTTAACTGCCACATACTATTTCACCAAGTGGGTGGAGGCCATCCCAGTCATAAATGCCATAGATTCAAAAGTAATCAAATTTATTGAAGAAAACATTTTCTCTAGATTTGGTTGCCCTCAAAAAATAGTGACTGACAATGCCACAAC
Source organism: Pinus albicaulis (assembly GCA_034641835.2). Classification (NCBI taxonomy): domain Eukaryota; kingdom Viridiplantae; phylum Streptophyta; class Pinopsida; order Pinales; family Pinaceae; genus Pinus; species Pinus albicaulis. The sequence goes on from CM076580.1 coordinate 1,217,181,086, forward strand.
ATTTAATAGCATAAATATGATTAAATTTTTCAAAAAGTATCATATTTTACTGCATCATTCAACCCCTTATTATCCTCAAGGGAATGGTCTTGCCGAATCATATAATAAGAGCCTAGCTAAGGTGATCAAGAAAACTTTAGAAGCTCATAAGAAAATTTGGGACAATCATCTTATCTACGTAGTTTTGGAAAATAGGATTTCACCCAAAGGATCCACTGGTAAATCTCCATTTCAATTGGTTTATGAAAAAGATACAAATTTTCCCACAAATTTGGCTTTTCCTATGCTTAATTTTTCACAAGAATCTAATGATGAACCTGATGATTTCTCTAGAAGAATAAATAATATTATTGAATTAAGTTAAAATAGAGATGAGATTCAATACAAATTGAGAAAGTATTAGAATACGATGAAGAGTATTTTTGACAGAAAGGCTATGGAAAGAGATTTTAGGGAACGAGATTTAGTTTTGATATGGGATGCTAGGAGAGAAGACAAAGGCAAACATGGAAAATTTGACAATCTCTAGTTCAGACCACTCAACATTGCAAAGGTAAAAGGGAACAACACATTTGTTCTACAAAATTTGGAAGGACGGTTCACAACACTGCCTGTCAATGGAAGATTTCTAAAGCATTATATAAAGTACTGAAGGAGATCCCAAATCTTCATTGTACAATATAATTTTTCCTTATCATTTCAATTCTGTTTTGTTTTCAACGGAAAATACTGCATAGCCCGAGGAGAAGGCACATGGAACTTCTTATTCTCTACATCCCATAGGGGGCAACACTCCCCAGCTGGAGCCAATGTTGTAACATCGTTGTGTTTTGATAAGTTAGCATGCTAGTTTAATATATATATATATATATATATATATATATATATATATATATATATAATGCTATGTTAGGATATGGATGAAAAAGAAAATAAAAAATGTTAGGATAAATTATGTGTTTTATACATCTATGTCAAAGAAAAGGTTAGAGTTAGTTGCCCTAAAGAATGAAGGAAAATAAAATAAAATTTTAGGAAAGAAAAAATATATATATATGCTTTAGTCTTGAAAATAAAATTCATGGTCGCCTATTTAAATGCGCCAATTACCAAAAAGATTAAGTGTTTATTAATGGTGATTAAATTTCTTTAAAAGAGTTTATATTTCTATTTAAATGAAAAATTCATGTAGCGCCTAATTGATTTTTATCCTAATTTACAAAATTAAAAAGGATCAAATCACACTCATAAAAAGGTCGCGAGTTTCAGTGGTCAATATCTCTCCCGCTCTAGATCAATGGCGGAGGTTCACTTTGCGACCCCCTCGACAATTTCTCATTAACATGAAGGGGGGGTTCCAAAAAGCAGTATTAATGGTCGCCTCACATTGGATACGTGTAACCACTACATTACTCCGCACCCCTTCCTCCCAAAACCATAAACTAGGAGGCACCCTCCCCCCCCCCCCGAAATCCACTGGTGGTATATTATTACAATGAATAATTTTCTCTCACGTTGTAATCCAACAGTGTTTCCTTTTGTGCCTCAACCCAGCGGTCTTTCCTCCCACACCCTAATCGTTGTTCATAAATCCAATCATATTCCACCATGTCACTCGACCGTTCTCCATCTAAGCCTCTGCTCCCTAACCATTTTCCCTTCTCCACCTACATGTTCATTCCATAACCGTTTTTATTCCCATTGCTAATTAAAGCCTTCTCCTGAGCCATTAAGGCGCTGTGGTCACTATCCAAGCCGTTAAACACACTTACCACTTATAAAATAGTTTTTGACCTGCCTTTTATCACTTTTACTTTCTTGTTGATTGATTACAGGTTGTCGTCTCTGTTCTTTGTCCTCTATCATCAAAATGACACTGTCACCATTTGTGTGATCACCCAACCTTCATACCTTACCTCTCATTCCATTTCCCTTTTTAAAATGGCCCTGAAATCCAAATCTAAAAAGAAAGTGACCCCAAAGGGAAAAGGTAAGAAACAGGTCATCGAAGAGCAACAGATCACCAACTGAGTTGCAGAGGAAATTTTTTCCCCTACACCTCAGCTCAACCTGGACCTGATCCCTCTTGTGGATACCTTCTTCAAGATCACAAATTCCCACTATGAATTTGATTTTCACGAATTACATTTATGGCTTAGACAGAAACACATTGATAAACAGGAACTCATTAGGTTCTAGGAATCAATGCTTCCCCTCTTTGATTTTCCACAGACCCATCCATTTCCTGACCTCATTTCTTGGTGCTAAGATTAGTATGATCCTATAAAGAGAGCAGTGGTGGCTTAGAATGGAAAAATTTTGAGCACCATCTCTCCAGAAACCATAAAACAAATGCTTCTTTTCCCTCAATATGATTCTCTAACCCATTTTTCACCAGCTTCTCTTATGGACCTCTACCATAAGTTGACCTTCCCATAGACAACCCAAATTTTTGAAATATTCTTACCTGAGGATGCATAAATTCCTAAGAATAACCCACCATACTCATCCTCCATTTTTCCTTAAGCCTCTAAACATTTTATCTCACTTCTCTCATACCTGTTAGGATACCCTAATGACCAGAGAATTAATGAACCTATCATGGGGTTCCTATATATTTTCAGTAAATATCAAGAATCATTGTTCATGTATAATTACAACCAATTCTTAGCTGAAAATATACATAAGAAATTCATGAGTTTCACAAATCAAGGTGTGTTTAATTACACTTTTGTAATTATACTCATTTTTATTTTTCAACAGGGATATATGATACCTATCAAGCTCAAAAAACATGATGATCAAGGGGTGAATCAATTAGTGATTCATTGGACATAGCTAATCAGGGCTACATCAACAAAAACTACATTTTCAAAGTTCATTGATTCCTTCATACACCCAGTAAAGCAGTTGCTTACCACTAAGACATAACCCAGAATTGGAGAAGAGATCAAAATGATCTTACATTTGAGTGAGCAATCCAAAACAAGGGATTGGTATTTATACCAAAATTACACAGAAATTAGAGTATATGGTTGTGAACTCCCACCATATAAGCTCCCCAGATATTTTCCTATGAGTCTTTTCCCTAGAGTACATTCGACAAATGATAAATATGAATGACCTCCATTTTGTTTCAGGGAAAATGAAACCTCATTTTAAGCTCAAGGAAATAATTGGATCTTTCATTTTTAAAACGAAATCAACTGGTGCTAAAGCAGATGCATTGTTAAAGAAAATGGGATTCCAACCAATTTTCACCTATTCTTATCACCCACATGGCATTATGTATGCTCTGAGAGTTGAACTGGAAACAAATTCATATAATCATACCTCCAGAGAAAAAATATAAAATTATATGAATCAAGATCAATGGGTTGAAGGAACTCTTCGAGAGTCATATGAACAAGTTCTTACAACTTATAATGTGTAGATCCCATTCCCTGAAAGCAAGACGTAGAAAAGGGTCAGAGAAGAACTTCCACCTACTAAAGAAATCATGAAGGAGTTCATCTTACAACAAAAGAATCCAAATATTAGCTCAACTTTACTTTCAAAAGGAGGAAAACCAAAGATAATTGATTTGGGAGAGACTGAAGTTTATACATCAGCAAATGTTCCTATGAATCCTCCATCATCATCACCTGCTAGAGAACCTCTAGAGATCATCTAGCACTTAGAAGCCAGTTCTTCTGATGAGAAAATTATTTTTTCTACATTCTTAGACATTAAGCATAAGAATGAAGCATGAAATTCTAATGTATATAGTCAGTTCTGGAAACAAACAACAACTTCTCAACACATTCTTCTCACTTCCTTTGACAGTGAGAAAGGAAGGATGCAAATGGCATTTTTATATTCAACAATACCTTTTCCTAAATCTCATTCAGAATATAAAAATATTTTTTTTTCTTTTGATGGAATTCAGATCCATCCTATTGATCAGATGGGCATGCACAGGAAATCTGGGTAAATGCTATTTTCAACAATGAAAACTACAGCTATGTCACTCTCCAAACTCAATACTACATTGTCAAATTTTCAATCTCAGCTTAAGATTGAAAGGTTGTCTTCATTGGCCAAACATAATAGACTGAAGTCTTTGGAGGATCTTGTAGTCAAGGTTGGATATGATCCAAAATACTACAAATCAGTTGAAGAAATTATTAAGAAGAATAATGCATACATCTCTTCTCTGCGCAAACAACTCAAATTTCAACTAAAGATTTACAAACAAAAGAAATTGCAGAAAATGAATACAACAAGGAGGAAATTCTCAGATTGGTCATTGAGAAAAACATTAAAATAAGAAAATTGGAGAAACAGATTGAAGAGTTGTTAAAGGAGAAACAGGAAACATAGGTGACTACTGATCCCACAAGAGAAATTCAAACATCTTCTGTAGGTACAAAGTCTTCAACATCTGATACAGCAAATTTAACAAAAGATTTGGCTATTGAGAAGCAAGAACATGAGAATTCAAAATAGATATTTCAAATTATAGAATCACAGAAGATCAGAAATGATACTTTATATATGGAAGAAATGAAAAAGCCAGGTTGGGACTTGTTAGAGTCGCTTTTGCAACTTTGGTTCAGTGATCAAACATGCTCTTATAAAGTGATTTTAAGGTGTCAAGGTCAAATTTTGTCATTTCAATGAGTCTTCAAGCAAAATTTGGTCACTAGGCATTAGGTCTAGGGTTTGCTTTCACTCCTTCCAAAGTTGTCCAAATGTTGGTTCATGTCACCATTCAGATGAGTGCACCATCATTCAGAGGGTTTTCATCATCATGTCAAGTTCCATTGGGTCATTTTACAACTTGTTCATGCTTCAGTTGTGTCTTGGTAAGGTCCATTTCCCTCACCTAGGGTTTTGGAGGTAATTTCTCTTGGATGGTCAAATCATCGAAAATACTTGTATCCTGATGTTCACACACCTTCCCCTATCCTTAATATACCTCATTAAACACTTCCCATCACTGAGATCCCCCAAATTCCTCATTTTTGCACAAACCCTAGCTTCTAGCCACAACTTGGCAATTTTCTAGGCTAGGCCTGTGTTTCGCCCTTTTGGACCCCTTCCCCTCACTCAATCTCTGTGATTCCACTTTCCCCTGCTTCCTAACATCCCTCCCTACTTCTCAAAATTTTCCCAAGAATTTAGAAGCCCCTTACCCCCTTCGTTTCGCTTCATTTCGACAAAATTCCTTGTTTCACACATCGGGATCGGTTTAACTCAAAAGATGTTTCAGAGCAATCAAAGATGAAATTTGGGAAACTGAGAGAGGTGTTTGTCCACAACATTCCAAGGAAGAAAAAAATCCTTCACTTTTTACACAGGTATCATGGTTTTAGAGAAATGTCAAAAATTCCGTTGCCTCAGGAGAATTGAATGCACCTCTGAAGTGACCTTGGGAAAATCAAGTTTTCTCCTAGCATGTTTGGCCAAATGACTTGCTTGATGAGTCAAATGATAACTAGACACAAATATCTTTCCAATGAGCTATCATGAGCTCAATTTGGAGTTGAGGAAGACCTTCAAAAGTTGACTGCAACAGCGCTCTGCCTTGAGGCAGCCTCATTCTGCTCATTTTGACTAGTGTTCGGAGATTTGGTTTTTGACAGGGTAAATGAAATCCAAATTGCATAATTCCACTTGTGTTGGAAAGTAGACTCCAAGAGCTTTCCAACGACCTATCACACGCCCGATTTGGACACCGGGAAGGCCTCCAAAAGCTTCCTGCAAAATGCACTATGTGGCAAGAGGCATGCGACCCACTTGAAATGGATGCGACCCACTTGAAGTGGTTGCGACCCACTTAAATAAGAACCCAGAAAATTCATTTTTTTCGCCCAGATTCGATTCTAATCGACTCCAAAAGCTTCCAAACAGGTTTTAATCATTGTTCAATGGATTTTTAGCATGATTATGATATTATTGATGTTGGGCAATAAGCCATGCTTGGAGAGAATCCTACATTTACATGCACATTAATTCCTCAAGGGCTTTGAAAATATATGGATAGTTTGTGAAGGTTTGAAAAATTTTGTGAATGATAGATATGCTCATGCCCTAACACGTTGTATACATGATCCTCACGCCCTCAGTTATCATCTTATCACTGCTATTATGCTCTCTCATATTGTTGCACAGTTTTATGTTGACTAGTACAAATCCTCTTTCACCATACCACTGATGTCATCATCATTCAATTGCTACTGTCATGTCCATTTGTTTCATATGGTCGTTGTCATGATATTCTTATTCCCCAATTGATAAAACACTGTCCTATGTTCGCTTCCTCCTTTGACAGATTTTGGCCATTATCACCAAGTTGACCACACATTTGCATTTGGTACTCATTGTTAAACTTACTTGTGATCAAAACAGTGATAGTTATTATGTTATTAAAGCAGAGCCATCCTCATGATGATTTTGTTTTCCTTTGATACTGGGGTGCATGGGTGACATTTATTGGGTTTTGAACAAACATTAAGACTTTGCCTTCACTGCACCTATATGAGCATCCATATTGCAAATATCTTGTTCAAAGCCATGTCAAAGACGGATTCAGTTTATGAGCAAGGATATGAGCAGGACAGTGACTCAACCATTGAGGTTGATGTACTGAGATGGAGCATAGCAGTGCGCCAGTAGTGGTAACATATCAGAGAGGCCACAGAGCTTTGTTTGCAGCATCACGACGAGTACTATCTCCACATGGGGTGGAAGGGGTCTCGTTGACTTCATCAGCAGCGCGAGTACTATCTCCACATGGCGTGGAAGGGGTCTCGCCTTCTTCATCAGCGTAGGTACATTCACAGGATCATGATAGAAACAAAGACATGTTCCTTCATATGAAAAATCATTATTGGGCTCGCATGCATGTCTGCAAAGCGTGAATGAAGATTCTGAAGAGGAAGTTGAGCGAAGCACTAAAACGGCGGAAAAGGCCTGATCCACTCCGGATTTTGGCCGAGGCTTCGTTGGCTGGGAAAGATACATGATGGAGGGTCTTCACTCCGAATTTGAGCAAATTCAGAGAAATTTTTGTCATTTTGAAATTTTGGTCTCAAAAACAGGTTTTTCAGTTAAGCGGGTCTCGCACTCATATGCTCACTTTTTTTTGGGACACTTGCTGAAGGAAATATTTGCATTTTTGGATTTGTCATGATAAGTTATGCATCCTCAGGCATTTCCAAAGCATTTCATCAGATTCTGGATGGTCAAAAAGCTCAAAAACACCATGAAAACCACCTTGCTGCCACCTTTTGCACCAGCAGGAAGTACTTCTGGGAGAATGAGGTTTTGGAGCGTCAAATGAGCTCCAAATTGGAAAATTCCACTTGGGTTGGATAGCCAACATCCAGGGATTTCCAATGAGCTATCATGAGCTCAAATTGGATGCCGGGAAGTACTTCAAAATCGGGCTGAAAGGCATGCGACCCACTTAAATTTTTGGCTGAATTTTCAACTTCCAGCTCAGATTTTCGGCCAGTTTGGACCAGTTTTGCTTGGGGATGAAATTTTTGAGTTATTATGATGTAAATTTATGTTTGGCATGTAACTTTGGCTTATTTTTATCTATTCTAGAAGATTCACTCTCAAAAAAGTAAAAATCATGTAAATGGATCAGTTCCCACTCTTTTAGAGGCAAGTTGTTAGCTGCCTAGATTGTAGTTCCATGATTAGAATTTGTTGAAACTGATCCCTGAAGGAGGAATTCGACCCCTAGAGGCATGGGAAGGGGTTAGAGTGATCTATATATTGTAATTTCTCAATCATTTTCAGAGGTTGGAGAGGTTGGACTCTTGGGAAACTTTTGGTACCATTGTACATATTTTTTCATATTTTGGCTAAGGAAAGATCAGAGGTTTTGCGGCACCTGTTGGGATTCTTGTGGTGTTCTGTTCTTGATGGTGTTTTCTCTTTGTTTACTGTAAGTTTCTTCATGTTTAATGTATGCCATCCTTTCATATGCTTCTGAACTAAATTGAATGAGTAGATGAGGTTGAATCCATTGTTTACCGTGCTCTGCCTTTGAATTCATTTAGTTCTATATGTTTTCTACTGTTTGAAGAGGATCCAAGTTCTTCTCTGCCCTCTTCAGCTCCTCGTCGGTCTGATCCGTCCGTATATCCAATTAAAAGCATCAAGACAGTCACCTACCTCGCCCCAACTCGAAATCTGCAAAGGTCTGACCTTATCCCCGGACCCAAAATTTGTTTTCCCATTTCTCCAGCGAAAACCCAAAAAATCAAAATCAAACATACCTATCTCTTTACTAGCCTAAAATCAGTTCCTATTGTAAGTCATCTCGCACCCTATTTCTCATTTTATCGAGATCGACGGAGAGAGCCCTCTCCTGCCCTCGTAGGGCTAGCTACGAGGCTAAGCGTGGTTTGATGTAGCCTTGAGTTTTATCTCATTTCAGCCTGAGGTAGATTTGAGCGCTAACATAGTGGCGACCATACTGGGGAGAAACTCAAAACGTTTGCTTGTTATAGACGGAGTCTGAAGTCACGCCAGGTAGCCTTCGAAACGCTGTTGCTATGCATCAGCGAAGTAGATAAACGCTGCTTCAGTCGATCTCCGGTTTAGCTTGTGAATGTGTCTCTTGATTTGCGAATTCCCCCAGTACGTGTATCAAGTTCAGATCTGATGGTTGATGGTGGACAACGATCAGACATAAGAAGGCTGAAATCATTCACCTGGTGACTCCAATTCAAAGTCTGGAGGACTGACTCTTTCTCTGAGAAAATGGAAGGATCTTACACAAAGTTCAAGTATCTAAAGTGGAATGGTATTCAAGATCTAATCTGCTTTCTCGTAAATTACTTCTTTGCTGGTCTTGAAGCTATCCTGAAAGTTTTTCAAAGTTTGTTGTATGAGAAAGGTCATCAAAATCTTCACTCGACCTATTCAAAGAGTGTAAATGTTGAGTTTCCCTTTGATCCTGGCCTCCTCACTTTTCCCACATCTTATGTTGACTCTCTACAGAGTGATGAGCCTAAAGAAAAGAAAACTGATTTCTCAGCTCTTGTACATGCCCCTACACCTTGTAAAATTCCAGATCGGTATAAACCTCTTGTTTTGCCTTCTGTTCTTCATGCTTTTCCTGCAAATTATGACCTATATCTACCAAGATTTGACGGTGAATGTAACAATGTCAATGCTGAGCAACATGTGAAGATTGAGACTTTTCAGATCTTTTTGAAGTTGATGATGAAGATGTTGTATCAAACTTTTGCCTTTGCAAGGCCAAGTGAAGAGTTGGTTCAAAGTCTGCTTTCAATGCTACATTTGCGTATTTCTCAAAGAATTTGTCAAAGTTTTCTTGTTGGGTGGATGATCTGACAGAATTCTTGTTGATTATAGAAGAGTATAACCAAATGAAAAGATTGCCAGAGAGACAGTACAACAGTTTTCTGCCAGATTTAACCAAGTTTATTTTTCGATGCCAGTTGATATAAGACCTTCTCCTAGATCTGCTCTCTTGCACTACCCAGGTGCCTTTGATCCGGAAATGGAGTTTCAGCTGAGAGAAAAGAATATTGCAACACTTCACGAGATGCAGAACAAGGCAGTGAATGTAGAGGCTCATTTTCTGATCTTGGGGGCAAGGTTGAAGGAAGAAGAAAAGAAGAATGTTTCAGAGCAGCTGACACCTTCAGAGGACAAGCTTGATCTTTTTGTAAACGCAGTAGAAGAGAAGACAAAGTGAAAACACCTAAAAAATGAAAATGGACATTCAAGAATGTTGCCGATCCAAACATTTGCTTTCGATCCCTGCTGCTTGCAGTGATTGTTTTACAGACCGCGAAGAAGAGAGACGTTGATATGATGCATGTTTGATGATGTGTTTTATACCGATGAATTGCTCTCAATGGATTTAAAGAGGATGATGATTATGTTCTCAATGGTGTGGGCTTTCAATTTTTCATAAACCGTAGCTACTTTGTGCAAGGAGGAAGTTCACTTTCAGCAGCTTGAGTACAGTGATCAACCGATGCATATCAGCTATGGAAATGATGAGGAAAGTGCAGAAAATTTTGATGTAAGTGAAGGATCTTTGCCTTTTTGTTTTGATTCGTTTCAGTTCATTAGAGATAACTTCCATGCAATCAGAAATCAAACGTCAACAAGTCTTGATCTAGATCGTCTTGAGGGCAACGAAAACTTCTCATATTCAGACTTGCAGCCCCCAAAAGTCATTGATTGTCAAGTTGCAACTGAGGACTTGGAAGTGGGCACACGTGATTTAATGATTCAAGGTGACTCCATACCTTTTTGTTTTGAATCATTTCAGCTTTTGAAGAACAAATTGCATAGTAAATCTTCAGATGAGCAGCTTGTAGCATCAGATTTGCAGCCATCCAATGCAATTGAAGGTCAGATTACAGATGAAGGTGTGGAAGATGAAATACATGATTTGATGATGCGGGAAAATTCTATACCCTTTTGTTTCGAAGCATTTCAGTTTATAAGGTAGAATCTTCGTAATATATCTCAAGGAAAAGAGGAACAGCCAGTAGGATGTCATACAGTTTCAAGGGATACAGTGCAGCAGTCTTCTAAAGTTTTTGATGATCCTATTGCTCGTGTGTTGGATGATGTTTGTTATAAAAATTCTGCTCCATTAGCTAACCATGTGCCCGAAAAGAATGTTGATGATAATCTTATTCAAAGGTCACCTTCATTGTCTTGTTTAACAGATTTTTCATTGCATAGCACATGTCAAGATTTCCATTCATATGAGGAGATTGATGAAGGAGACTTTTGTTCTGTCTAGAATCAGCAACAGAGTTTGATTTTTCATGAATTTCAGGATCCTTTTGACAGCTTGCTGCAATCACCAAAGAAAAGCACCGCAGATGTGAGGAAAATTTTAAGATCAAGGTATGGAGATTATCTGGACCAGAGCTATGTTTATGAAGATCCATTTGCAGTATTCTTGCAGTCATCCAGTCAATTTATGCTTTGCAAGTTTATCAGCAGTCCACTTGGTTCAAAGTTTCCATGGGAGTTGCCTTTCAGTAGTTATTTCTCGTTGTTCATAAGCAAGCATGTGGGAAGAAATCAAACAGCAGCCAGCATGCTTACATGGTTGCATTGGCTGTTCCATTTCACTTGATCGGGTGGTGTAAAACACAATTAGAGTAGGTTGTATTGAATAAGCTCTACTTTGAGCATATTTCCAGTTGTCGGTTGTGTTCAAGTATCGAGTCAGTTTTTAGTTGAGTGAGAGTCAATTTGTGTCGTCAAGTTATCAGTTTTCAGTCATGCATTTCAGTTTGAGTTTTTGATTCCATTGCCCAATGGATAAGGCACTCGGTTCCGTTTCCTCCCAAAGATTCCGCTGCTCTTGGCACTTCTCCAAGGAGCTACCATCCCCATTGAGCCAATGTTAGAGCTAGCCTTTTCAAATTTTCCTGATTCTAAACATGCTTTACAAAGTGATTTCAAAGTGTCAAGGTCAAATTTTGTCATTTCAATGAGTCTTCTGGCCAAAATTTGGTCACTAGGCACTAGGTCTAGGGTTTGCTTTTACTCTTGTCAAAGTTGTCCAAATGTCGGTCCATGTCACCATTCACCGAAAAAGAAAAGTGTCATCATTCAGAGGTTGTTCATCACTGCGTCAAGTTCCATTGGGCCAGCTCAACTTTTTCATGCCCATTGTGCCTTGGTCAAACCCATTTCCCCTCTCTCAGTATTTTTGTGGAGGCACCCTCTTCGATATAATGTTCACCGTAAAACTTTATGTGAAGTGTTCACACACCTTCCCCTATCCTTAATCTACCTTATTAAACACTTCCCATCACTGAGATCCCCCAAATTCCTCATTTTTGCACAAACCCTAGTTTCTAGCCACAACTTGGCAATTTTCTAGGCTAGGCTTGTGTTTTTCCCTTTTGGACTCCTTCCCCTCACTCAATCTCTGTGATTCCACTTTCTCCTACTTCCTAACATCCCTACCTACTTCCCAAAATTTCCCCAAGAATTTAGAAGCCCCTTATCCCCTTCATTTCACTTCATTTCGACAAAATTCCTTGTTTCACACATCGGGGTAAGTTTCACTCAAAAGATGTTTTAGAGCAATAAAAGATGAATTTTAGAAAAATGAGAGAGGTTTTTGTCCACAACATCCCAAGGAAGAAAAAAATCTTTCACTTTTTACACAGGTATCATGGTTTTAGAGAAATATCAAAAATATCGTTGCCTCAGGAGAATTGAATGCACCTCTGAAGTGACCTTGGGAAAATCAAGTTTTCTCCTAGCATGTTTGGCCAACTGACTTTCTTGATGAGTCAAATGATAACTAGACAGAAAGACCTTTCCAATGAGCTATCATGAGCTCAATTTGGAGTTGAGGAAGACCTTTAAAAGTTGACTGCAACAGCGCTCTGCCTTGAGGCAGCCTCATTCTGCTCATTTTGACAAGTTTTGGGAGATTTGTTTTTGACAGGGTAAATGAAATCCAAATTGCATAATTCCACTTGTGTTGGAAAGTAGACTCCAAGAGCTTTCCAACGACCTATCACACGTCCAATTTGGACACCGGGAAGGCCTCCAAAAGCTTCCTGCAAAATTCACTATGTGGCAAGAGGCATGCGACCCACTTGAAGTGGATGCGACCCACTTGAAGTGGATGCGACCCACTTAAATCAGAACCCAGAAAATTCATTTTTTGCGCCCAGATTCGATTCTAATCGACTCCAAAAGCTTCCAAATAGGTTTTAATCATTGTTCAATGGATTTTTAGCATGATTATGATATTATTGATGTTGGGCAATAAGCCATGCTTGGAGAGAATCCTACATTTACATGCACATTAATTCCTCAAGGGTTTTGAAAATATATGGACAGTTTGTGAAGGTTTGAAAACTTTTGTGAATGATAGAGATGCTCATGCCCTAGCACATTGTATACACGATCCTCACGCCCTCAGTTATCATCTTATCACTGCTATTATGCTCTCTCATATTGTTGCACAGTTTTATGTTGACTAGTACAAAGCCTCTTTCACCATACCACTGATGTCATCATCATTCAATTGCTACTGTCATGTCCATTTGTTTCATACGGTCGTTGTCATGATATTCTTATTCCCCAATTGATAAAACATTGTCCTATGTTCGCTTCCTCCTTTGAAAGATTTTGGCCATTATCACCAAGTTGACCACACATTTGCATTTGGTACTCATTGTTAAACTTACTTGTGATCAAAACAGTGATAGTTATTATGCTATTAAAGCAGAGCCATCCTCATGATGATTTTGTTTTCCTTTGATACTAGGGTGCATGGGTGACATTTATTGGGTTTTGAACAAACATTAAGACTTTGCCTTCATTGCACCTATATGAGCATCCATATTGCAAATATCTTGTTCAAAGCCATGTCAGAGACGGATTCAGTTTATGAGCAAGGATATGAGCAGGACAGTGACTCAACCGTTGAGTTTGATGTACTGAGATGGAGCATAGCAGTGTGCCAGTAGTGGTAACATATCAGAGAGGCCACAGAGCTTTGTTTGCAGCATCACGACGAGTACTATCTCCACATGGGGTGGAAGGGGTCTCGTTGACTTCATCAGCAGAGCGAGTATTATCTCCACATGGCGTGGAAGGGGTCTCGCCTTCTTCATCAGCGTAGGTACATTCACAGGATAATGATAGAGACAAAGACATGCTTCATCACATGAAAGGCCATTATTGGGCTCGCATGCATGTTTGCAAAGCGAGAATGAAGATTCTGAAGAGGAGGTTGAGCGAAGCACTAAAATGGTGGAAAAGGCCTAATCCACTTCGGATTTTGGCCGAGGCTTCATTGACTGGGCAAGATACATGATGGAGGACCTTCGCTCCGAATTTGAGCAAATTCGGAGAAAATTTTGTCATTTTGAAATTTTTGGGTCTAAAAACAGGTTTTTCAGTTAAGTGGGTCTCGCACTCATATGCTCACTTTTTTTCAGGACACTTGCTGAAGGAAATTTTTTCATTTTTGGATTTTTCATGGTTAGTTATGCATCCTCAGACATTACCTAAGAATTTCATCAGATTCTGGATGGTCAAAAAGCTCAAAAACACCATAAAAACCACCTTGCTGCCACCTTTTGCACCAGCAGGAAGTACTTCTGGGAGAATGAGGTTTTGGAGGGTCAAATGAACTTCAAATTGGAAAATTCCACTTTGGTTGTATAGCAAACATCCAGGGCTTTCCAACGAGCTATCATGAGCTCAATTTGGATGCCGGGAAGTCCTTCAAAATCGGGCTGAAAGTCATGCGACCCACTTGTTTCAGGCATGCGACCCACTTAAATTTTTGGCTGAATTTTCAACTTCCAGCTCAGATTTTCGGCCAGTTTGGACCAGTTTTGCTTGTGGATGAAATTTTTGGGTTTTTATGATGTAAATTGATGGTTGGCATGTAAATTTGGCTTATTTTTATCTATTCTAGAAGATTCACTCTCAAAAAAGTGAAAATCATGTAAATGAATCAGTTTCCACTCTTTTAGAGGCAAGTTGTTAGCTGCCTAGATTTTAGTTCCTTGATTAGAATTTGGTTGAAACTGATCCCTGAAGAAGGAATTCGACCCCTAGAGGTGTGGGAAGGGGTTAGGATGCTCTATATAATGTAATTTCTCAATCATTTTCAGAGGTTGGAGAGGTTGGACACTTGGGAGACTTTTGGCACCATTGTACATATTTTTTCATATTTTGGCTAAGGAAAGATCAGAGGTTTTGCGGCACTTGTTGGGATCCTTGTGGTGTTTTTCTCTTGATGGTGTTTTCTCTCTGTTTACTGTAAGTTCTTCATGTTTAATGTATGCCATTCCTTTCATATGCTTCTGAACTAAATTGAATGAGTAGATGAGGTTGAATCCATCGTTTACCGTGATCTGCCTTTGAATTCATTTAGTTCTATATATTTTCGACTGTTTGAAGAGGATCCAAGTTCTTCTTTGCCCTCTTTAGCTCCTCGTCGGTCTGATCTGTCTGTATATCCAATTAAAAGCATCAAGACACTCACCTACCTCGCCCCAACTCGAAATCTGCAAAGGTCTGACCTTATCCCCGGACCCAAAGTTTGTTTTCCCATTTCTCCAGCGAAAACCCAAAAATCAAAAAATCAAACACACCTATCTCTTTACTAGCCTAAAATCGGTTCCATTTAAAGTCATCTCGCACCCTATTATTCATTTTATCGAGTTGACGGAGAGAGCTCCTCCCCCGCCCTCGTAGGGCTAGCTACGAGGCTAAGCGTGGTTTGATGTAGCCTTGAGTTTTATCTCATTTCAGATCGAGGTAGATTTGAGCGCCACGAGGACTCAAGGTTAAAGAAATGGAAAGTGAATATTTAATGGCAGTGGACATTGGCTGAATCCAAGTAAAACATTTGGGGAGACATCATCAAATCTATGATAGAGGTATGGCCATTCATACGGTATAATTTCTTTGAAAAGAAAGAGCTCATCACCAAGTGCAAAAGCAACCCATAGAAGACGAAAAAGAAAATCTCAAGAAAAAATCCAAGTGAAGCTACGACATGATCAAGTTTTCCAACTCAAAGAACAAAGAATAATTAGAAGAGATAGACATCGTGGACAAAACTTCAACAATGTTAGAAATCACAAAGAAAGTTCTTACGGAAGAGGAATTTAATAAACCAACTTCAAACAAAATGTGAAGCCTTTTGAATATTGTTTTTCAACGGTTTCATACAAAGTTTAATCGTTTTGCATCATAAAGGAAAACCACGGAATGGTAGGTCTAGATGATAAGTTGATTAAATTAGAGGATTATTGTAAAATTTATATAGTATTGTAGTGTATAAGTCTAAATTTGCGGATATTAAAGGAAAGATTATAGAAGAGGCATTTAGAGGCTTCGGCATTTTAATTTTTCCATTCAACATCAAATCAAACATTTGTTCATTCGTAAACCTACTTTCTAGAGATATACAAAGGTGGATGAAATATTTAGAAGATGATGAGTGTAGAAATCCCAAGTGAAGAAAAGAAAATGGCATAAATTTTGTGAAACCATTGATTAAAATTATGATATTTATAGCATGCTAGCACAACATATTTTAGAAAGGGCACATCATCAACAAATTCCATTAAAAAGGGCATAGTCATCAAATGCCTTTCCATGAGAACTGGAGACACATTATCTATCTATTTTCTTCTTCTATTCTATTCTAGTCTATTATTTTAATCAGCCTAAGATATTTCAGTTTTAAAAATTAGTATAAATAACTCTCATTATGAGTTATTAAGGGTTGCACTCTTGGATAAGAAAATTTGTGTAAGCGACACTGTACAAGTTTTTCGATCATCAATAATAAACAGAAGTGATTACTGTAATTTGTCTCATACAACTTTGTTCCTCCATGACTTTTCTCCCGTTTTCATTACTTTTCTTCTCTACATATGTTTAATTGTTATTAAGATAACCGGTAAGATTAGTTGAGTTTCGCTGTCTTTGACAATTCCTCCCCAAGTTATTATTAATATAAAGAAAGATTTACTAAACAATTTGTTGATGTAAGTCTCCTTTCATCTATAAATTGTCGATCTTGATAATTTTAATGTGTTCCACCGAACTTTTAGAAATTGTTTAAATTTTTTGACTTATGATTAATTAAATAATTCGTATGAATATTTGGTTATTATACCTTATCACGTAAGTCTACTTAATCATTTACAAAATCTTAAATCACTATGTGAGATAAACAACCAACCCTTAGTCTTTTATTTTTATGATATTATATAAAACATTTAAACGTAACTATTTTGCAAAATTTATTTTATACATTGGTCATCCAAAATTTCACAAAACATTGTAGATGCTTTGGCATAATTATTGACTCCAATTATCTCAAAGGACAACAATTGCAACCGCCATTTTTATAATTGTGTCTTAAATATTTTCTTTGTTTCTACAGCTTTTTTTTCTAAATAATAGTCAATCGCTCCCATAAAGCCTATTTGTATCTACAAGTGTTCAACAAATGGTTTATGTTTTCTTCTTCTACACATAGGCAAAGCACCATGATGAACCTATAATTCCTCTATTTTTTCAGATTATCCCAAGTTACCACCTTCATGTGTAGAATTAAACATAGGAATGTTTTAATTTTTCATCCAATGAGAAGCCTCCCAAATTTTTTCTCTAGATAGGGTCATGGATTTCAATATTTTTTGCTCTAAGATAAAAATTTACTTTCTTGAGGTTGAAATCTCCCTCCTTGTCATTTCCCCCAATATGAGTTGGTCTCGGTCTCCATTTTCCAAAGATTTTATCTTGTGTTTTAGATTTTCTCGTGATATCTTGAATTTTCTTATTTTCTTAGATTTGTCTGTTGGAGGATGTTTAAGTTCCATGATCTCCATTTTCCATTTATTAGCTCTAGAGCGAACATATTGTGGACCTACTCTGAGTTCAAGTCTCTTTGTGGCCTCCTATAGACTTCTCCATTCTCGTTTATTTAATCTCTTTAGTTGTTGTCAGCATTATCTCATAATTGGGGCATTCTTTCCATTTCGTTATTTCCCAAAAGCTATGCTTTTATATTATATCCCCTTTTGATCGCTGCTATATTCCAAATGGTTGACCCTAGGATTGATCCCGTGAGCCTTAACAAGTGTTTTTTTTGTCCGACAATTTGGAGCATATTTCACTTTCCATAATTTCACCCTAGGTCTCTCCCTCTCGTTAACCATTTCCACCACCATTTGGCTCCATTTTATTTGTTAATTATCTCGAGGTTCTTGTATCCCAAGGCCGCCCACTCTACTTGGATTTGCATGTCATGTTCCATGCTGACCAATGCCCTTTTTCTTTTTCCTTTACCCTCTCCACACGAAGTTCATTTCTATCTCCTTCATTTTTTTGTAGTACTACTTTGGGTGTAGAAGAAGAACAGATAGCATGTATCCCGGGATAGCTTGAGCACCACCTTTACTAGCATCAACCTACCCAACAAATTTAGTGCTCTCACCATCCATTTCTTGACCTTGTCTTCTAGGTTGGATATGACCTTTTTCCAATTGGAATTTTTCCGGGGCTTGTGTCATTAAGGGTACTCCAAGATATTTGGAAGGGAAGGACTTCCTCTAGAAACCCAAGATAGTCGCTAGATTTATCCGGATAGCAATGTGAGTGTTTAAAAAATAAAATCATGGATTTAGACAAAGGGTTTAAATCTATACATGACGCCTTCATGAAGGTGGTCGTAAATGGTTTTGTTATTACGGGACCTCCTTAATTGTGGGCACACCATGCAACATGGTGTCATCTACAAAATTGATGGTGAGTGGTTTCTCTGAGTATTTCGCATGCAACTTCGATTCAGTAATATTCCTTTCTCTAATATCCGTTGTTATTTACTCTTCCAAGTACTTCCATAATTAATATAAACAGGAATGGGAGAAAATGGATCTCCACCGTCAAATTTCTCTGGATGGGAAGAATGGTTTTGAAAGGGATTCATTAAGAAGAACAGAAATGTTGGGTGAAGACACCATTTCCATAATCCAACTTATCTAGTGGTTATGAAGAAAAAATTCTTGTAACATCTCGCTTCCATACATTCCTAGCTTATCTTATCTATAGTCCTTACATAAGTCTACCTACATTATCATCCCCATTTTTTTTGGTCTTGAAATGAGTGTTCCACTTCATGAACCAGGATTATATTTTCCAAGGTCCTGCTCTTCCCTCCACATAGCTTTCGATTTTTATTCCTAGATCAAATCAAGAAAGACTTTTTTTCAACTAATTAGTAACTAATTTGGATATGGTTTTATAGACCACATTGCACGAGGCTATAGGTCCGAATTTTTTCTAGGGGTACTTCCTAGTTCTTCCTTGGGAATTAGGTTTATAAATGTTGAATTTAGAGCTTTGATAATTGTCGTTGATTCTTGGGATTCAAACACCACCTCTCATATATTATTTTTTTATTTTTTCCGTAAAACTTTGAAGAATTCTATGGTGAATCCATCCGGCCTGAGGGCTTTCCCATTTTCAATTTCATTAACTTCCAAAGGCCATTTCCTCCATAGTGACTGAATTTTTTAGGTTTTTCTTTGTTCCTTGGTGAGTATCTTTGTGATGTGCCTCACTATCCTTTGAATGTATTCCCCTCTCTACAATTAGAGCTCTCCAATATCTACTACAAGTGTTAGACCAGTGGCCTCCTCAATGTCATGGTGAGCCTCAAATATCTCCCATTTGTCATCCTTTATTCTAAGGATTATATTAGAGTTCTATGCTATATTATTGATCGGTGAAAGAATTTGTTGTTTTTTCTCTCCCTCTCTCGGGCCATAGCACTCAAGATCTATGCCTTCAAAGGATTTACTCTTGTTTACATCTCTCCTACCATTTCGTTAATAACTCCATCTATTATTCTTTTCTCCCTCTCTAAGTAGCCATATAATATCAACTATTCTTGTAATGATTCCATTTTCTTTTCTAGTTCCTTTTTCTCCCGAGAATTGTTCCCAAATTCCATCTTGTTCCATCGCTTTAGTTTCAACTTGATTTATTTTAACCTAGCTCATAGGGTAAAACATATTTGAGCCTATGTTAGGTATTAATTTCTTCCACCAGTGAATTGATGTTCTCCATGAATTTAAGGTGCTATAACTGAAAATTATTCAAATACTAAAGGTTCTATTCCTTGGAGCTCTGCCAATTGCATCATTAATAGCACTCGGCCAATGGTCAGATCCCCCATAGGGAAGGATGTTTTCTATTGTATCTACCCCTATCATCAACAAATATTTTGATATTAAGAACCTATCAGCTTCATACGCCACTTTGCACTACCCTCTCCACTTATTTCTCTAAGTAAAGCATTCATTTTTCATTTCCATGTCAATAAGTCCGGTCTCCTCAATGAATTCCTTGAATGCTATAGAATATATGGCTATTCATCTATGTCCACCCTTTTTTCTAAAAGAGAGGTTATAATATTGAATTCTACCCCTCCCACCTAGGGGAGGTGTCCTTTTGTGCTCTTTATTCTTCTTAGATTTTGCAACAACTTGATTTTTTCCTCAATCCTTTGAGGTCCATATACATTAGTGAAAACCATTGTTCGATATTTTTATACTCATTGATCCAAAATTATTACCCTAATATTCCCTACCTATTTTTCATACTATCTCATTTTAGTGTGAATTTTTATCATGTATAAGAAGCCAACCATGCCAAATAAATTATAGTTTTTTTTTCCGCGAAGAAGCTCCATGAAAATTTTAAATCTCATTAATCAAGTCATGGCATGAATTCTTGGAAAAAAATGGAATCCTTAGATATACAATGTGGAGGATAGATGGTGGGTCTACATATGTTAGTATAAATGGTGAAAGGTTGTAGAGCAATCCTTCCCCTAAAAATGCCACTATTATGGTTTTGTTTTCATGTTTCTCTAGTAATTGAGTGATTCGGGTCATGACCAAAAATGGACATATCAATGAAGATAGAAGATTAACCTCCTCCCCCAAAAGTCCTCGTTGTTGTTTCTTTTCCTTGTTATGTAAGGATTTTCCATCTTCTTCCTTGCTTTGCTTTTCTTAGTCTCATCCTCCATAAATTTTCATCTCTCTTTTCCTTTTTAAGGTTTGGTAAGCCCCTAGTATTGCACAAAGAGTGTTGCAACTCCCAAAGGCTACTCAACTTTACTTTATCAGCCCAAGTTGCATTCAAATTTTGAGGTGGCAGTGTTATATGCATAGTACATGAGCTCTACTCATGCCATCCTCTTCTTAGTTCTACCATGAGGTGCTAGTAACTAGGGCTACTCTAAAATAGGAAGTCTGTCACACTTTTGAATGCAACCTAAAACCGAAAGTAGATCATAACCACTACTATGTTGGAAATAAAATAAGCTACACTATATTGCACTCATTTATTTGTTTAATGTCAACTTTTGAAATGGAAAGGACTAGCATTCATTCTAATTACAAGAAATGAAATTACACTAGATTGCATTCAACTTATAGACTACCTAATTGACTTGTAATAAGGAAATTATATAATTGTACACACATTGGATCAATGACTAATTGACTTGTATCTATTGTATGCAAGATACTATGCTTATGATGTATTCTATGATGGACTAATCACATTCAAATTACTATGTTTTGCAACAAGAGAAGAGAGACTTTGGGTGTCCTAAGGGTGTCCCTAAACCAACAATTTAAATCAAGGGGTCCACTAATGTATTTTCTAGGATTAGATGAGGTGGAGAAGTGATTTTTAAGTGAAGGATAGGGCTCTGAATGCTCTTATAGGAAGCTTCTACATGATTCCTATTATGCTACGATGTGACCCTATAATGTTATCGGAAATAGGCGAAAGAGAGTTTGGAGGCTGAAAGGGTGGAAAGGAGGTTAGAAAATTAGGGGAAATTTTGAGGTCTAAAAATGGGCCTCCTAACAAAATTATAAAATAATAGTGGAAATAATAAAATAATATTTGATTACATCATCAAATTTTAGAGGGAAAAAATGAAAAAACTACTTTTCAACTCATATCTTCAACTTATCTCCCAAATTTTTTTTACTCAAATTTTTGAGCGAAGTACTCTTTGGATGCAAAAATTTAATTCCCTCATCCATTACCCATGTTGCATACTTTCGATGGGTCCGTGTACACGAAAAATGATAAATACATGAAAAAATGTGATTTCAATCACGTTTGTTTTCATATATTTCTCATTTTTCGTGTAGAAAGGGTCCATCGAAAGTATGGAAATATGGGTACTCCTTGGATAGGTAATTAGAATTTTTCATCCAACGATGCTCCCACTCAACATTTGAGTAAAAATTTGTAGGGAGATAAGTTTGAAAATATGAGTTGAAAAAATAGTTTTATTATTTTATTGTTTTTTAATATTTTTACCCTTTTACTTAAAAAAATGGTGAATCCTCCCCCATGGTTGACATAATCATCTTAAATCCTATTGTTTCTATATAAATTTTATTTTTTGTTGTACATTTTTCTTAGAGGCCCGATTTAGACCTCAAAATTCCCTAACGAAAGTGAGGGAAAGGTGGGATCTAAGGGAATGGAATATTACCGAACCCACTTGGCCAAAGCTAAAAACCCCAAAAAAGGGATGGCTTGCACTAAAAAGGCTACTCTCGGTGGGTGTGATGATGGTCTCCAAAAATAGGGGATTGTGGGTGACAGAATGGAAGGTGTACTCAAGGAGGGTTGAAACCCAAAAATGATACTGGTAAAAGAGGGTTCTTCTCTCATACTATAGCCATACCCAAAGAACCGATAAATCCACTCATGCATTTATCATCAACAAAATTATCATGTAAATGGTGGAAAAAATGAGCCGAATTTAACTGAAACTACTCATTCACTTGCAACATAAGTCTAACTTTGAACCTACAATATATTCATGATAGGAAAATGGAACTATATTTGAAAATTTCCAATAAATACGTAAAGTTAATATGTCATGGTGGAATTCCTTCCTCCTCAATCTCCAATGGAAGAGGTGAGAGAGGGAGACCTGTCAACACAATTTTGATGCTTTAGATGTTACCGAAAATGCAATAACACTATCCAAATACTTGAGAATAAAAGAGAAAAAAAATGTAAACAAGAGAGACTAGAGCCTATGGATTGTGCCCTAACCCACAAGCTTTAGTCCTATGGAATTAAATCGATCGAGAAATAGACCAACTTCTCATTCTTATTACATAACCGACTCTTATATTAAGAATGATAGTAGAAAAAAATTTAACACATAGAGCCAATAATTCTCTCAGTTGCATATAAAATTTGAATCCTAATGAGCTCTTTATCTTGTCTATTTATACAAAATGGTAGCTACCAACAAATCCCTAAAAAGTAGGTTTTTCCCCATTGATCTTAAGAGAATTGGAGCTTGGCTCCCCTCATAACATTCACTTGATCGATCTGCCTTTGACTTCTAGAGAGGTAAGAAGGTCAACCTTCCTATGATTTATCCTTGTCGTGTCTACCGAGCACGATGATGTGAATTTCATTAAAAATAACATTATTTCCTTCATTTCCTACAATTAAACCATGTAAGGCTTCAATTCATGACAATCCTTTTACACCATTCTCACTAAGAAAAAATATGAAAAAATGTAATCAAATGTGTGAGAGAGAGAGAGAGAGAGAGAGAGAGAGAGAGAGAGAGAGAGAGAGAAAGGTAAATAAGCTAAAAAGGTGCCACTATAAACCCTTAAAATATATGTAATGATGGCCCTCATCATCACCCCCCACCAGAAATGTTTTCTCATCCTCCTGAGAAACTCAATCCTCTCTCCGATTTCCATCAAAGCTCGGTAACTTCCCTGACATCCCAAGGTGGGGCATGGAAGGTGTTCCTTCCGGTGGGTAAAACCCGCATTCTTTTTTGTTTCTTCCCCTTCCTTCTAATCCTCAATTTTCTCCCTTTCATGTAGCCCTAGCAGCACAAAGGTGGGCTTAACCTTAATCCAAGCCACTAGATTTTCATTCTATGAATTTCTCTTTTGTATAAGGGTGATCTTTCCGATGAAACTCTCAATATGTATGGAGTATGGTACTCTAGGTTCTTTAAGTTAAGTGGTATACCATTCCATATTTTTTTGGCATGCCATTACACTCTCCTCCCCGTAATATGGATATGCCATCAAAATGTGAAAATTTCTTGTTTTTTGGGTGTCAAGGTATTTATCACGTAAGTCGACATCATTTGAGACCATCTAGTAATTTTTTATGACACCTCTAAGGTCGATGATCTGTACTCCTCGATTTGGACACTGGAATAATATAGTGTCTAAGTCACTGGACAACATGTACTTCTTCCAAAGCTAACTTCTCAATGGGAGAATATCACAATTCAAGATCTATAAAGCCTCAGCTTAGATAACAAATCACAAGCTCACAAAGAGCATCGTCTTCCTAAACCAGAACCATACCTATGGTTGATTCTACCACGACGATATACAAGAGGAAATCCCTGCTATAATCAGATGGACTCAATAAAGGAGAAGAGTTTAATGCCTTTTTAAAAGCATCAAATGAGCATTGAGAGAATTTGTCCCACAGGAATGAAACTCCTTGTTTTCAAAAATCTCATTAAACCTTTTGTAATCTCAGCATAATTGACGATAAATCTTCTCAAGAAATTGGCTTTTCCTTGGAGACTCTGAAGTTGAGGAATGGTATAAGGTGGAGGGAACTGAAGTATTTCTTCAACCTTGAAAGGATCTACACGAATCCCTTTAGTAGACACTATGAACCCCAATAACTGACCGGATGTGACTGCAAAAACGCAATTATTCGGATTCAACCAGATTTTATAATGACAACATCTTTCGAAAATAAATCGAATATGATGAGGATGATCAATTCTCTTTCTAGAGTGAGAATATAAGTCATCCAAATAGCTTCGATGATATGCTTGATAATGTCGAAATCATAAGACATACCCTCTGGAAAGTGGCTCCAACATTTTTAAGACCAAAAGACATCTTATTATATGAAAAAAGTACCCGAGGGGAAAATAAAAGTTGTCTTATGTTGATATTCAAGATGGGTAGTAATTTGATTATAACTAGAAAGTCGAGTCCATGAAGGATAAAATTTTATCTCTCGCACAATCATCGATAATCCGATCAATAAAGGGTGTGGGGTACTTATCTTTAGGAAATGCCTTATTCAAATCTCTGAAAGTCTATGCACACATGGATCATTCTTTGTTTCTTGTCCACTCATGAATGGATTTGAAACCCATTCGATCAAAGGAACTAGGTATATAAAACCCGCTTAAGCAAACTTCTCAACCTTAGCATTTATATCTATAGCTTTCCTAGGATTTACCAGCAGAAAATTTTGTCGTATAGGCTTAGCGTTTTCATAAGTCTTGATCTCATGCTAGACAATTAATGGATCAATTCCGGGCATTTCCTCACAATACCAAGCGAACACATCACAAAAATTATTTAATAATATCGGTATAGATTTGAGTCTCTTCGGGGGAACACTAGGCTCATATGAAAAAATGTCTCATTACATTGGGATCCCTAGAAATGTTCACGGAATTGTTTCGAAATGATAGACATACTACCTTGAAAAAAATATGTGTTGGATCCAAAGGGTTTAGAATTGGGTGAACATGACCGAGTTGACGGAGAGCTATACAAACTTGACTCAACTTCACGCAAATATGGTAGAAAATATGACCGATGTGATGCAAATCATCCCACGGTCATTCCACACCCTGTCATTTCTTCTAGGATTGCCTCCTTTTGATGGTAAAAAAGTATCAAGGAAGTCCAAAGAAGAAGTCTAGTTAAGGGTCCAAGACAAAGCCACATCTCCATCCAAATCCTCCGGTGAAAGAGTAACCGGATCGGAGACTACGGCTGTTAACAATAGATTGATAACAAATTTCCAACTCTGGGACATAGGATATGTCATTCCATGCACTTACCCTTCTTCTAATGTGGTCATAGAAGAGGGTCAGAGCCAAGGATCCGAAAAAATAATGATTCCGGTAGAACTCTCTTCGAGCGGGTGACCTTGGAAGATGAAATGTCATTTATATGAACAACAAGAGGTGGAATATCAAAGGTACCCATCAACGAGGTATGACATACCAACTCTTAGATTCTCAACGGAGTTGCTTGGCATTCTTCACCAAGGGAACAATAGAATCGAGAGGATGCATTGGAATCTATCGGAAGAATAATCCATTTGATCAAAAGTAACGATTCTCCCTTCATGGGGAAAAACATAGGATGCGAGAATAATGATGATAAAATGGCATCCATTTAATCAATCCAATTTCATCCCAATAGAAGGTTATAGTCCAAATTAGCATAAAGTTATTTCTACTTCGATATTGAATACCTTGCCCCTAACACAAATGGCTAAAAGTGTGAACAATGCCATGTGGCCTGAGAGAATGACCATCAAATGCAGTCAAGAGAGTAGGTGAAGGAACGACTTGAGGAGATCCAATATCTTTCCAATGTGAAATAGACATGACACATGTGGAAGCTCCTTCATCAACTGCAGTTCAAAAATATTGATCTTTCGAAACATATATTTAATTTGAAAATCCATATGATGAGGAAGCCTCTTCTTAAGATTTGAAATATCAAATGTAATCATAAAAGATTTTTTGGATCTACCGCCCCGATCACAATGAGAAGCACACTCCTTTGTGTTGGGCATGAATGGAGTACCACCAATGTAGGCACAACAAAATGACTCTGAGCTAGATCTTCTATAATGCAGTATTTATGAGTTTCCTTGGCATTAGTTTTGATCGTCGAATGTTTAGCAGAACCTTTTGGCATGCGAGGTATAGGCTCAAATCCATGCCTCTCTATATGGAGTGGCTCATAAATATCAGGAGCGACTTTAGCCTTAGAAGATTCAGATTCACCATAATCACGTGATATTGTTATGACATCGACGTGAGAACTCATCATGTATGCATTCGAATAATTTCCCATCCCTGGTTGCCCCCCACGGGAGCTCCGAGATCTTCATTCACGCTAACAAGAATTTCCTACACTTGGGGAAAAGGGTTAGTTAGGACAACCTGGGAACTAGAAGAACCCTGCTGAGCCAACAAACACTAAGCATCTTGAGTCTTAGGGAAAATATGAGTGAGATGGTCTCTAGTGCACAATTTGCAAGGAAAATTAACTTTCCTTTTTTACTCTCTCTTACCCTCTCCAAAATTATTGTTGGGTTTGTTTACATTATCCTTCCCATCCCTATCCTTTTTCTTATTACGTCCTTTCTTATTTCCATCGTATTTTTTATTTCCTTTGGGGTTAGAGGATTGGACAACATTAGTCGTTAATGGTTGGGAAGGAATAGGCATTGATAGCATAGCCAGAATATAAGAAGTAGTTTGTAAAGACAAATGATGCAATTGATTTAAGAGGTTAGCCATATTACTATCGATCGGATGAACTAGACGTATCAGCGTGGGGACCCGGCTTTCGACTTGGATAAATATATCTTGGATCGAGGAGAATCCGGAAAAATATTATCAAGAATCCCACAACGAGAATAGATGAGTTCTAATTTATGGGCTTTAAATATAGCCCTGCTCTTCAATAAATACCCCAAAAAGAGATACATCTTTTGAGATTTCTCCTTTGTAAATATTTTAAGAACCATTCCGAATGAGTTCAATGGGAATATAGGATGTAATGAGCCTCTTCTTTCTTCTCCATTCTTGAATACGGTCATAAATTTGAGTTGCCTTATCTTGTTGTAAGTTGGCCAAAAAGCTCAGTTCCAATATCATACTGAACAGGAAACTGAAAATGATTCAAGAACATAGTAGCCAGTTCATGAAATGAAGCAACGATGTTTTTAGCAAGCTTTATGTATCATTTAGCAACATTTCTAGTCAAGGTGCACTGAAACAATCTAAACCTAATTGAATCATCAATAAGGGAGTTAGATGAGCACCATAAGTGGAAAGTTGTTACATGGTCAATTGGATCTTCACCATTCTTCCCTTCAACTTTTTGAATATCCAAGAACCGGAGGCCAAGATGGGCTATATCAGATTGGATCGTTAGTCAATTTTGAAATATATGGAAAATTTAGAGTTTCCAGAGAATGGTAAGCGTGGAGGATCTTGACAATTCCATCCACCACGAGAAGGATTCCCAACATTTTAAAAATAATAACCTGGGATTTGTTGAGGCACCGAGGTTGCGAAGGATTGTTCGTAGAAGATACTCGAACCATAAGGAAAACCTTGTGGTCTAGAGAAATTCGGAGTAGGACCTCCTCCTTCCGAAGGGTTTCCATAAAGAGGAATGTTTCCCCCTAGTCGAAAGTATTAAAAGAAGATGAGACCCCTTGTTAAGGGTTCCATGCATTAGAAAAATGAGAAAAACTACGATAGATTCCTACGGAGGATAAATACATGTTCCATTGTTGACCGAACATGAATTGATTTTCGGTCCCTAAACCACTAAAATGAGGGTTCCAACCTTGAAAATTATTGAAACCTTAACCTTGCGCCCAGAAAGGAAAATAACATAAGGAAGTCTTAGAATGAGGAATATGACCGCTTCCTAAGGGAAACCTTGAAAATAGGTTGAATCACTAGCCATGGAAGATACAGGTGTGGAGACGGAAAATTTGGTGGTGAAAGGAACCGGAGAATTGCACTAGAAGGCATCTTAAATCAAAATGAACCAGTGTGGGAAGCAACAGCTAGGGTGCCCCCACTTGAACATGGAATGGAGGTAGAGCCAAATATTGCAGTACTATGACTGATAGTTTATATAGAAATTGTACATCATCCTTCTACCAAAAGAGGAGTCTGCACGTTAGAAGTACTCATAACTGAAACTATGTTCCCAACAGTGGTCATCAAAAGAAAATAAGGAGAAATAAGAGGGCTTTCCATCTTGTGAGTCAAGGTCCCAACATATAATATAACACCAGGAAAATTAGAAGGAAGAGGGGAAGAACGAGTAACTGGAGGTTCAGAAATCTATTCAACCTCAACTTCTTCACGATGGAAAAAGAACCCTAGAAAGGAGTGGATTACTCCTCTATAAATCACGACTAACACTAGGATCACCCTCAAAACTTTTAGCCCCAAGAGAAGGATCACTCTTCAATGCATTTGCTTCTAATGAATGGAAATCACCAACATAATTTCTCCTATGCCTTCTAGGATAAGTCTCGACACTCGCATGAGAAATCCCACGAAGCCTCCTAGATTGACGAACTAATCGATCAACCACTTTCAATTATTAAGAGAACTTATAAAGACTCAAAAAACTATAAATCTATGGCAGTCTAGGAGAAAATAACACTCTCTAAAAATTTCCCTAAAGATTCAACCAATCAAGTAACCCTTAGGTATTTCAGCTCCAGGGTGATTAGGACGGGACACAAAAATACAAGAAAGCGAAAAATATAAGGACCTTCCCGAAAAATATAATGGGGTAATTACGCCCCAAGCCTACTAGCGAAGGTAATAGAAGCGATTTCCCCGACGTCCGAAACAAAAGCCTTTGTCGGTGCAAGTACCCAAGCTTCGTAAGGGGAAGCCCTCCGAAAGTACTAATGAACGTGATGTAATGTCCGCCTTAGGTACCATGGGTATTACCCCCCACGAGTCATCTATGGGATACCTAGGAATGGTAACTAAGGTCACCAGACTCATATAAGAAGCCGAGCCAAACAGGTCTTTGGTCGGGATCCAGCAAGTAGGAGAGGGTGTATCTCTCTTCCCTACTTTCACTCGCCCTTGCATTTGACTCGCTTTTAGTAGAGATTTTCCGAACAACTTAACGAGACTCGGGTTTCACTCTTTTTAATCAAATTCTAAGTTTAAATTTATATCGCTTGATGTCTTTAATGACAAGTCAAAAAGATTCTAGATCATTTTAAATTTTATCGCTTGATTTTAAAGGTTGTTCATTTAAGTCGTGGGTGAAATGGAGTTGCAATTTGTGGTGTTATGGATGCAAGAAGAAATCAATAGAAACCCTGCTACATGCAAAAATACAACTTTTTTCTTTAATGAAAAGGGATTTCCACAAAGGGAACTATGAAACAAAAATAATGAAAACAAAATTTTTTTATTTTATTTTTCAAAATACACGCTCTCACACTCAAAATATACAAAAGACTATACAAAGTGAAACTACTCTAATGCAAACTACCAATGCCAAATGCAAGATTCTAGGATTACTCTAAAGAACAAACAAATATGTTTCCCAATAAAGAGGTATGAAACTTGACATAAAAGAAAGGAAAAATTCAAACAATAACTTAACCCAACAAATATGCCAAAAACTTGATACGAAAAGGGGAAAATTCAACCAAGAAATTTGCTTAAAACCAAGCGAATTCAACCAAATGAAAAATTTTACACTTGCTCAAAAATGATAAAAAAATCCTTTAAAAAAACCAAAAGAAAAATGAAAGGAAAACAAAGATGTTTTTTGTGTCTTTTTCTTTTTAAAGAAGAAATAAATTCTTTGAGAAAGCAAAAGCTACCCAAAAACTCAAAATCACCAAGTTGAGCAAAACAAGGCCTCAAATTCCTTAAGCCATCAATATCATTTTCATGACAAGACTTAACAAGCAGAAAGAGGTAACCAACTCAAACAAATGACCTAATCAACAACACAAAAATCCAACAAAGAAAGAAAATCAAGAAGACTCTTCAAGAATGCCAAAAATGCCTTTCTAAAAAAACCAAGAAAAACCAAGAAATCTAATGAAAGAAAAGAAAGAAGTGAAGCAATAAGAAGGCTAAGAATGAGAAAATCTATAGTAACTCACTGTCTTTAATACTCATAAAATCCAAGAATTTCAACAAGAATCCATGGTGCCAAAACCAAAACTGAAACTTCACAAAGAAGGGCAACCCTAGGTTGACTAGGTTTTCAACAAGAAAGAGAGGATATTGATAAACTACCGAAACAAATACTTCCAGAAACACCCAAGATTAAAACAAAAAGTAGCCAAGAACACGAAAAGACTTTACTCGACTCAAAATATCAAATTTTCATTTAAAACTGGCATACATGGCTTAACAGTGAGAAACTAGCATGTATACAAGACTGTGTACAAGGAAACTCGCGTATATGTATGTTTCTTTGACCAAGATGCATATATACACGACTTTATAAACTAGAAAGCACGTTTAAAATTGGAAGTAAAGAAAAAATTAAAAAAATCCAAGTCTGATCTAGAAGATAAAAACTTTTGCCTGGATGGATAATGAACCAAAGAAACTAGAAAAGTGATCAAACCAAACAAAAAAAACCAAAATCTAGAGAGAAACAACCCAAACTTGGAATTACATAGATGTAATTCCCAAATGGAGTTGCCAATTCTGTTATGGGATGGATTACCCTAGGGTTCTTGGTTGAGAACCCCAACAAAGCAAGAGGCATACAACAAAAAGAAGCAAGAAAAATTTATAGTCCTAATGCTTAAACTAGTAAAATTGGGTGAAGAGACCATACTCGTAGGTCCTACGTTTGAAGGCGATCCCACGGGGTTTCAAACCCTCTGCTTCTCTTAGTGCTTCAAAATCTGCAACTCATTAAAAAAACACATATATTACTAATAATTGAAAGCATGTTCTAGATGTCAATGTTAGATCATATAATCTTATAAACAAAATAACATGAAATCAACCATAACAATATCATAACATGTGTAAATCATAAATATCATGACATCGAGAACAGGGATAAAGCTTCTTTATTGATTTTTTTAAAGGTGTGTAGAGGAATACTACTTGATTCAGCCATGGCTATAAGCGAAACCGTCCTCCGGATCGGTCTAGCCCAAACCTCAACAATCTCCTTCCATAAGCATACACATGGACGTCATGTAAGAAGAGTGAACATCTCCATGAGGGAAACAAGGATTTCCAGAATTTGGGAAGTGTAGGGGGCACAAGGATAAATTAGACTTTATCGGGGACTAAATGGCTATAGTATCAATACCTATCTCTCTCTCCCCTTTAGGTCTTCCCATGAGGTGTATTTATACCACCCCAATACGATTTTTTCAATTGGGATACAGTTAGGCCATAGGATCCTGGAGGTAGGCTTCCGGTGTAACCCATAAACCTTGCCCCGAAAATAGGGAATTTTATATTTTTTTCATATTTCAAATTATATACGCAAGTTGGGTATAACTGGACCCGCGTGTGCATGCACTTTTGAGAGGGCAGAGTCACGTATGGAATTCAAAATAATGTTTTTTAAGTAAAGGACAAAGTCTGAAGGGAAAGGGCTTCCCAAGGCCATAACATAGAGCATCAAGTATATAGAGGTGAGAAATGATGTTATAACATCAAGCCAACTAAGATCAAAGTGAATGTGAAATTTCTAGACAATTTCCTAGCAACTCGCCCTAAATTCATCTATATTGTAAAAGAATTGTGGTGGGATAGTGATTTATTTAAGGACATGCCAATAAGAAATGCCCTACATAGGATCTATGAGCACCCTTCTATTATCTCACAACCATGACCAACAAAATTTATGGTGAGTTTAAGACTCCCCATTTCAAAATTGTGTGGTTTCCCTTACTAGTATAAATAATTTCCATGGGCTACATGTTTAAATGGTTAAGAATTTTGTCGAAAAAATTATTGAAATCCATCTTGAAATTGAAGTATGCTCTCACCAATCAAAGACTCATTCTATATCTCATCCTACTTAATAAACAATTTTTTGTATCACGAATGAATTACTCAAACTGAACTGGAAATGGACTCCATCACATTCCACATACATATTTACTCTTGAGAATTGTGGGTAGAGTAGTATGAAAAATTCTTTTATGAAATTTCCGACTAGTTCTTAGCCAAAACCCATCATATCCTCTTTGGTTTTCTAGCACCCTTGTCATTCGAGAAAGAAAGGAATGCTATTAGGGGAAAAGTAAATTGGTATTATGAAGAAAAGTACACCTACATCATGATATTTAGTTGTTCAATACCCCCTCACTTGATGCATAAGTTGGTTCCTGATAAGATTATATTTAGGGAGATGACCTATCAGACCGTAAGAGTCGGGGCTAGCATTATCCCTGTCCAATAATAATAAAATTCCTTAGTCAGGATTCCCTATAATAAGGTCACTAAAATCTAACAATGTTTCCCTAAGCAGTGAAATAAGTTGGTAACATCAAGAAGTTCAAACTCCCCATATACATCTTTAGGAGGAGTGAGGAGTGATCCCCATGGGGTTTTCAAAGTGCATTCCAATTATGTAAAGCTCACATCCCCATGTGAACATGAGTCTATACCTAATGACTCATGGTTTCAAGATGTTTTTGCCCATGAAGCGTCGAAGTTTAAACTATAACTGAGAGAAAAAAACATATTTTCCACCTATCTAGTTCCTAGAAGAAAAGAACATAGAAAAACAAAGGGATCAATGCTATTAAGAGATAGAGGCACTTTGAAATAATAGTAATGAAGAAGAAAGGCTTAATGTTGAAGCCCTTGAAAAGAAAATAATTGAGGGAGAGATAAGATTACAAACGAACAAAGGCTAGCCGAGGTCAAAGCCCCTACTCTTGAAACAAAATAACCATTGATAATGATGAACCATAGGAAGAGATAATCATATCAAAGAGGGTATTTGTAAGGTGAAATATCCATAGCATTCCCAAAAATCCTTGCGACAATAAGAATTACTAGAGCCAAATGATTTGATGGCGACTCTAGTATAATGGCCCATTATCGCACAGAGTTTGATTTCCTATGTCACATTGATCACTAAAAACGTAGGTGCAACACCTCCCTTAGATCATCCCGGAGACATCAACAATGAAGTTCCGAGCTAGGTTACTATTATTATAACAAATCTAGGAGATAAATTATCCACAATGCCCCAAAGAAAATAAAAATGAAACTACTGGTGAGGAAGTAATCATTCAAGAAAGCACATAGCAAAGGATAATATGGAGTATAGATAGCCGAAGCAACAAAAAGTACACAATAGACACAACCTATGTTTTAGGATGCCTGGCTATAGAAAATAAATCTACCACCGAGAGTTTATCCATAGACATTGAGAAATTGAGTCAAATGGTGGTTGCTACAACAATAGCTGAAGGAACAAAAAATTCAATTGGAAGTTGAGAAATAGGAAGGGTTGGAAAAACATTAACTAACATTATCAAAGATTTTTAAGACTCAATCGAGACAATATATATCATAACTCAAGGAGACTCACCTTAATGAGATAAAAAAATTGAGTGAAAGTAAAAAATAGGATATTAATGCAGGGGATTGAACGGACATAAAACACTCAAATTAATCTCTATGTACTTAAATCCCAAGCTATTAAATTCCATAATGGATTTCAAAAAACAAAAAATTATTTTATATAAAATTTTCAATAGGTTTAGGATTACTTCATACTTGTTGGAAGAAGTGACTCGCAAAATTGGTGCTAAATAACAAGCCTATGATAAAGCCAAAGAAAGCTCGAAATCAAATTCTTGAATGGAAAAAGGATTACTTGGACGCTCTAGGTTCATTGCAATGATTGTGAAAAGAAAAAAAGTGGAAGGATCGATTGTTGATTAATGTGTGGAAATAAAAACATGAAGGAAGCAAACCAATGGTAAATCTGTAACAATTAAATGTGTGAGAAAAATGTGGGATGCAACCATTAAAATGATAGAATGTTGGGAACTCAAAACCTTAGAAGTTCAATCCAGCTCCAAGTCCACCGGACTAATACTTCATGAAATATCTAAAGTCTAGGTCATGATAATCCCTGAGATTGAGAAAACCCAAGGGTAAATGAAGAATCAATTGAAAATTTCATCATCATTCCCACGAGAGAGGCGACATAAATCTGTTGCTATACCATCGATATGAAGACAAATGTGCGAGAGACTAGTTTATCAACCATTAAAGGGATGGAAATAGTTGCGGGAATATGGAATACCCTAGGATTTCCGAAATGTCTCGAAAAATTCACTAATAATAAGCTTTATGAAAAAAGTCTTAATTTTTCCACTATGCCTAAGGCATTACATGTCGAAACCCCTTTTGTAATTGTATTATAAATATATAAATAGAAAGGCCCTTCATAAACAAAAGAGAGGAGGAAAGAGAAGGGAAGGGAAGAAGGTTCTAAGACTAGATGTCTCTATTCAAGGTCCCCATTTTGCAATATTTATCTTGACTCGTCCACGAAATATATGTGCCATTCATGTATAATAAATTGTAAATTTTGAATTGAATGAGTCTTATATAATGGAGTGAATTTATGAAAAATGTAAGAACTAAGTTAAAATTAATGGGATAACCATGATACTAACTAATTTTTTTCCCATGGTTGTAGATTACATCAACATTGTGGTAAGTTTGCAAACATCTTATGCTTTCCTTATATTTAAGAAAAGAATTTAGTCAATGCTTTTTATATTCTATTATTTTTAAAAATATGTTTCCATATTTAAGAAAAGAATTTAGTCATTGCTTTTTATATTCTATTCTTTTTAATAATATATTTCCCCAATCTTTAGTAAATCGTTATTAAAATTAAATCAAAATATCTAGAACTCCGTTAATAATATATAGAGTAGTCAACTAGTAAAACGACAACGTACCCTCAAAATGAAAACCGGGCCCACATATCGTTCGGAGATTATTATCCCAAATGAAAACAAGTCTAAAGACAATTAATATAGTCACATTTTAGCGGTCAACAAAAACTGATACCCCGCATTAGTAAACATTTCGCATGCATTACTTTGAGTTTCTTCAAAATGAAACTTGGAGAAAAGTTTTTCCAAACATCCCCATCCATGGAGTCTAAGAAATCATCTCGAGAAATGTGCAGAACGCTAGTTATTTGTCTAAAATCGAACATTTTTTTTTGCATTTTATGTTTATTTTTTATTTTATTATTTAATAATTTCTAATCCATTTACATATTTTTTAGTGTACTCGAATATATTATAAATATAATGTAAAAATGTTGATAATGAAACTTTTTATACTATTTATTTACAATTTTATTCTATTTTGAAATAAATAAATTTTACAATGCAGTTTAGTACCGGCTGAATAATTATAATTAAAAAAAATATTTATTTTAATAATTTGAAGATATTTGTATATTTCTTATTAATATTATAAGCAAGGTTTTTTTTAAAGTTATATATATATATATATATATATATATATATATATATATATATCAAAGTTGAATATTTTTAAATGTAAAAATATTTATATTAATGATTTGAAAAGTATTTATATATTTGCTATCTAATATTATAAAAAAAAATTGGTTTTCGTGATTATTAATTATTGAAAAGCTTTTTGGGTTATAATAAAGTTATTTTTAACTATATTAAAAAATAAAATATATATTAGATTTTATTTTTCAATGTTAAGAGAATAAGTTGTGCGAGTATTCTTTAAGCAAATATTTATGAACGGATTTAATATATTTCTTATGTTAAGTATATCTGCATTGAATTTTTAGGTCAACTTATGAAAGCCGTGCAATTTTTACAATGAGGTATAGATTAGGGAAATAATAAAATTCTATGTTTAATATTTTGTTTAGTAGCGGATCTAACATATATATTATATCATTTAATTAATATTAATTAAAATAATAAGTAAAGTTAACAAAATTGTGAACTAATATTTTAGACTACTCGAATTTATGGTGAACTTCACTAAATACGATTGGAATTAAGCTGGATGACTTTTATATAAAATATTGATTGTTAATTGTGGCGTGTGATTTGTAAAGAAAAGTATCCATACCTAACTTGATGGGCGTAGACACATCCACATTAATTTCAATTCAAGTTAGCATATATTGCTTTTATAAAAAAATTCTTTAGAT
This sequence comes from Pinus albicaulis, assembly GCA_034641835.2. Classification (NCBI taxonomy): domain Eukaryota; kingdom Viridiplantae; phylum Streptophyta; class Pinopsida; order Pinales; family Pinaceae; genus Pinus; species Pinus albicaulis. Next base: position 1,217,217,502 of record CM076580.1, read on the forward strand.
GTTAATTATTATCTACACCCTAAATTTGGGTGATATTTTTTTATTAAAATGGTTGATTCTCATCCATTTAATCAACAAAAATATGTTTTTTTACTTTTTGCCAATAAAATTAATTTAAAGATCACCCTTCATTGATGGTTGCCTATGCAACCTATCTTATGTCAAGAGAATAATTGGTTGCCTACATAAAATCCATGGTAGTTCATTGAGTGAACCATGCCATCACAAAGAGTCAGTAGGTCAATCAAGAGTATGGAATCTCCCCAAAATAACAACAATTATATTACAAATTGGAAGAGAGCAGAGATTGCACATGAATAACATGCAATAATTAATTGTATTATTGCTCACATACACAAGAGATACATATAGTTGAAGTGAGATCCAACTAATTCTAATCTTGGAGAGAGAGGTTGAGAGAATCTCTCAACAACCTCAACAAACCCAATCCAAGATATACTAAAGTAAGCATAATCCTAACAAATCCTAATACCCTCCCTTAATGCTTACTTTACAAAACATATAACACTTAATCACAATTACAAAAGAATGACAACACTTTGAACTTTCGTCGCTTTGTCCGATCCGGGTCTTCATCGAAAACTCTACCCACTCGTAGTCTTCCGGACTTCGCTCTTTCTTTCTCCACATCTTCGAGCTTACCTTTCAACCCATTTAAAGTACACACTCGTCTAACCATCAATGCTGAATTTGTAAGATTAAAGATTCTCGACACCCTCGAAGAAGAGTCTCGAGCATCGAACTACCCTATGGAAATATTTCCATCCGTGAAATAACCCCAAAGAATAAATTTCAACAGACTTTATAGGAAAATATTCTAGGTACGGAATATGATCAACGATCAATCCTACAAAATGACCTTTACACAAATGGATCTCACTATCGTAACTTTCGTAGTTGACACTCTTGAAAGCCCGAAGCACAACAAGACCCATCAACGTATAACAAATTCACACAATCAAATTAGCCAGTTGTCCTCTCTGCATCGAAGAACGTCAAGAACGACTAATTTAAATAATGCTAAATTGCTCAATAATTGGTTCGCACTACACAAATCTCACAACAACAAATTCATGAAATTATCCACTATCATTCAAGTAATTAATGGCATTGCGGTGCATTTTTGAAAAAACAGTAATATCATCATTAGCATTCAGACAATAAAGGTCGATCTAACTGGTTGTTCTTCACATCAGTCATCATCACCATAAACGTCTCCAACATGAATTCCCCTGCAATCCTTACCCCCACACGCTCTCCATTCGATTGGTGGCATAAATAAAATACAAAAAGCTTTGAGCCCTTGGTCACATGAGTCCCATATGGTAAATACACGCGCATGACTACGTCTCGTAGCTCACGGGAACAGGAGGATATAGCCTCAAAGATTCACACAGAAGCGACATGCAAATACCGCATACATTTCGGATCATCATGACTAAAGCGAAGCATATTTATATGTATTGTTTAATTTGTTGGTTTAAGCCCCCATATGCAGCAAATTCAAAACACCAAGTGCTTTTATTCCGAGTAGACTTCCTCTAGGCATATACATTATGCATATTTACTGAGCATAATGTTAACGATCTTCATACTGAAATCATCAACAATATACGTTCTTATGATGCAAATAATAATCAACCACCATAAAGACTTCTTTTTTTTGCAAATCATGAAAATATTGAACGTACGTCAAACCATTTATATTCGGATTATCCGCACCCATTCTCGTGGTGTAATGTGAGCCATCCGCTAATTTTGTCTGCAGATATCCCATGAAATGCACCACCGGATTAGGTGCTATTCTGCTGAAAAACGACGGATCTAGTTTTGACCGCGAGTGTTCTCGAGCAGGTAATTGTGCCCGATGAGTGAGGGAATGGTCGACCAACGTCTCTGTCATGAATATCTTCCGTTGAGTGTCTGCAGATAGTAGGCACTACTAATCGTATCAACTGAGGCCCCTGGCGAAGGATGCACGACTCTAATGCTTGCAACGTCATTCTACTTTGTCAACTCATCAAGCCGCTACAACACCATGGCAGATGCTGAACCCCAGGGTTATAAATCAATGCTTGTGTTATACTTGACGTGGGCCTCAACGAAACTTCTTCTCTTCTCCTTGCAATTAAAGGAGTTTTCGTACTCGGAACTAGAAGCGGATCCAATGTTTGTCACCATCCTCCTGATCGTTCTGGTGGCACGAATCAATGACTAATTGGTGATTTTAAAATGACAATAAACACGGCAGCGATTCTCTCTGATACACAGTGAAATTAACACTCAAACGTACACACATAAAGTAATCTACACACGAATCCTATTTCTATAGAATCAATTATCACAATTTTCTCTTCATTTTCCCTGAGCACTCCCATGAGGTATTAAGCTCGACTTTTAGCTCGATACCATATTACAAATTGGAAGAGAGCGAGATTGCACATGAATAACACGTAATAATTAATTGTATTATCGCTCACATACACAAGAGATACATATAGTTGGAGTGAGATCCAACCGATTCTAATCTCGGAGAGAGAGGTTGAGAGAATCTCTCAACAACCTCAACAAACCCAATCCAAGATATACTAAAGTAAGCTTAATCCTAACAAATCCTAATAAATTAGTGATGAAGAATCAATAATTAGAGCCTTTGAGCGATGACCCAAAAAATAAGGGGCTGACTCAATATGTTGTTATTTATTATTAATCAATTAATAATTAATATGTGAAAACATTATTTATATGGCTTTCAGAAAAATAAAAATGATATATTTGAAATTTTTTAAATAATAATAATAATAATAATAATTTTAAAATAATTTAACAATATTTAAATATAGATTATATATGTATACTTAGATACAGATTAACAATCAAAGTTAAAGAAACTATAATTATATTATTATTATCATTTATATAATAAAATATGAATCTAATTATTATAAATTTTAAATATAAAATGGATTTTAAATTTGGGTTTATAATATAATTTTTTTGGGTTTAATATTATTTCATTAGGTTCATAATCTCTAGAGGTTTTAGTATTAATCTCTTAGGTTTATAATACCAATATTTTAGGTTTATTAATCAAAGGGTTCATATTTCTAGGGCTTAATATTATTCCCTTGGTTTTATTATTCCTTTGGGTTTATTAATCTAGGGGTTCATATTCCTACCGTGTAATTGTATTTCCTTGGGTTTATTATTCCCTTAACTTTATTAATCTAAGGGTTCATATTCTTAGGGTCTAATATTATTTCTGTGGGTTTATAATCCCTTGAGTTTTTAGTATTAATCCCATAATTTTATTATTTTCTTGTAGGGTTTATAATATCAATCATGGTCCATGTCGCATTTTGTCAAAGATTGTCTCAATATGAGAATCAACCATGGTCCAACATCACATTGTGACAAAGATTGTCTTTATATGAAAAATTAATGATGGTCAACTATAGTCCAAATTTGCATTGTCACAAGGACTCTCTCAATATAAAAAATCAACCATGGTCAACCATACTTATTTTAGGGTTTTATAATCCCTTGAGTTTATAATATTAATCCTAGGATTTATAATCCCTTGAGTTTATAATATTAATCCTAGGATTTATAATCTCTTGGGTTTATAATATTAATCCCTTATATGTATAATAATACATTAAGGTTTATAATATTAGATTTTTTAGGATTAATACTGAAAATCAAAAGGATTATAAACCCAAGGGAATAATATTAAACCCTTGGAATATGAACCTTTATATTAATAAAGCCAAGAGATTGATATTATAAAGCCAAGAGAATAATATTAAACCCGAAGAATAATAATCCTTGAGTTTGTATAATTACTAATCTCTTGAGTTTGTATTATTAATCCGAAAGATTTTTAATATTAATGTGTTGAGTTTATCAATTTCTTAGATTTGCAATATTAGTAATCCCTTGGGTTTTTAATATTAATTATTTTGATTTATTATTATTCCTTTATATTTTCAATATTTATTCCTTGTGATTATTAATTTCTTGATTTATTGATTTTCTAGATTTATAATATGAATAAATTAATTCTTTGAATTCATAATTCCTTGACTTTATAATCTAGAATTTTTTTATATTAATTATCTTAGATTTAATATATTAATATAGCATATTAAATTTATAATATAACACTAGATTAAATTAACACATATAACATATATTAACCACATTTATTAATATACTTATACCAATAATAATACTAAATAAATAAATAAAAACTCAATAACATTCAAACTTAAATTATATATTTATAAAACTTAAATTATATAATTGAGTAAAGATTAACCATCAACTAAAAAGAAAAACGTATAATTATTTCATTATCACAATCCAATCCACTTATTATAAATTTCAAATAGGTGATCCATAAAAATGGATTTCAATTTTGTTTATTTTTATTATAATAGCTTAGATATACCTTTAAATCGTAGGTTTTTACTTAAAATTTCCGAATTTCTTGTGACGATATAATTTCTATTTTCTAACGGTTGTACCATAATTGAATATATTGTAATAACAGGGTTTTGCACCAATAAAACTCCGCCGCCATGAATCCCACTTAATGCGTAAACCCAAGACCCGCAAGATGCCGACAACTCCGCAAGCGCAATCGAAGCGCGGCGCACAGCCTGTAAAGAAAAATTAATATCACCGACGACTTGAATCATTCGCCTCCGCCTACAAGGCTTTACATGTCATGAGTAACGTTACCAAAATGAGACACAAGTCGTGGCGCTGATTGCGCATCAATAGACTTTGCAATGTTTCATCGACTTGAGATTCACGACTCAAAAATTCCAGCGACTCCGCAAAGTAAGATCAACTCAGCCTTCACGAGTCAAACATTCCGTGATTCTAGTCTTTACGTTCAGACACTCACTTTACGCACCTCGACCAATCCATCTTCACGGAGTTCACGCAAATGATGATTTGATGTTCGGCGTGCACCCATGTGAACAGCCATAGACAAGAAACACAAAAACCGAATATGTCGGCGACAAGAAAAATGAACTCAAGCCCACTTTAGCAGTTAGGGCAGACCCACAAGCATGTGGGGGGCGCGCAGGGCAAAGAATATCAAAAACAATTGATGCCATCAGCTAATAATTTTTGGTGTATAAATATGAGACCTTACTTCTCACCATTTTATGAGCGCCCTGTCTAATTCTGTCCAAGTTTAATATCGAAGATATAATCGATAATGGCGCCCAGAATGGCTAAAGTCGTGTGCATATATGTGATTTCTTTGAGTGTGCTTCTCTTTAACATTGAAGCGCGAGAGAGCAGATTCTTTAACAAAGAGCCTGCCTACGACAACCCCAATGGCGGATCAAATACCGGCGGGTATGGAGAGGGGTACGTCACCAGCAGCGATCGCGGTGTGGACGACGCCTTCGAAGCCGGCTCGGGCAACGGCTACGGTTCTTACCGAGGCCACGGAAACGGTAATGGATATGAATATGGCAACAGCGAGACTTCCCACGCCGGTTCTGGTAGCGGTGCTGGCTACGGAGAAGCCGGTAGCGGATACCCACGTTCGGGTTCCGGTCGAGGTAGCGAGTACTATTCAGGAAATGGGGCTGTGAACGACGATAGCGGATACGGTGGAGGCTCTGGGAACGATAGTGGCTATCGCCAGTCTCCTGGCAACGCTTATACGACATACCCTCCTGGCTCTAATGGTGGCTATGGAGAAGGTGGTAAATACGGCTCGGGCTACGGTGGGCGTTCAGAAAAAAGCGGTGCCTATGGTTCAGGTTACAGTGGTGGCAGCTACGTCACAGGCTCTGGTAATGGAAAAGGATACGAAGCTGCCTCTGGCTATGGCTCTGGATCTGGGAATGGCAACGGAGAATATGGTGCCAACAACGGTTACGATAAGGAAACTCCTTAACTTTATACAATTGTCTTTGGAGCGTGTGCCCGTGGAGTTTGTAATAAAGCCGTGTCTCAGTGTCAATTAGACTTATTGACACATTAGCACGGTAAATGTATCTGTCAGCTGTACAACAAAGAAATACAAAATAGTGTGGTCTAGTCTGGTTTTTGCAGAGATGTTTAAGCTGGTGTCAATAACAATAATTAAGAAATATGATGCACTTTTGGGCTGCTAGAATGGGTTGCGCAATAGGTATAGTTCGCGGGATGTTGTTTACAGGCACTTTCACCAGTCACGGAGCTTTTATTGTCATTTTATTAAATAATGTTCAGAATCTGTTTGTTTGCGATTTATTATAATTCCTTTTAGGAACGGTTCAGTTTATAAAATTTAAATTGTTACATCCAATAATAGCATAGGCGTGGGCAAACACTTTATCCTCCAAAATTATAAAAATTAAAGAAATCATAAAAACTAATAAAATTATTATTTTTAAATTGATAATAAGTATTATAATTAATAAAAATATTTAATATATTATTTAGAAATAAATAATGTTTTAAAAAATATGAAATAAGATTTGTAATTATGCAGATTGGTCTATTTCATTATGGAGTTTGTTAATTTGTTAATAGGTTTTGTTGCAATATTATGATTAATATCATAAATTATTAATACTATAAACCCAAAAAACAATAACTCATTTAGTATGACACATTTTTATAATATTTTTCTAAATTAATGAATTCAATTCAAAGAGAAAAAAAGATATAATTATTTTGGAAATAAATAGAATATTCTATGGAGGTTAAATTTCTACAATCCAATCAATAATTTTTTCAATGACAAATTATTTAATAATTATTGATAATTAAGTTAAATTATGAAAGTCTTATTCCAAAATAAACATGCTTATAGGCATAAAAATATATCATTAAAATATGTTGTAGGATGGGCATTTAGGTTCAAATATAATAAATTCAAATTACCATAGCTTAAGCTAATAAACCTAGAGCACCAATCCATAATAAACATCAAAACATTTAATTCATAATACATCCAGAAGTTGCTAAAATTTAAAAAAAAAATCATAAAAATTAAGTAGAATATAATTTTATTATTATTGAAATTTAGCTTCTGTGATCCATAATTTGTATAGAGATACTTTAGGTTATAATCACATATGAAAAGAATTAATATATAAGTTATACATATATTTATATTTAAAAACATGTAATAAGAGTCTTAAGTATGAATATTCCTAATATGTAAATAACCTAAATTATTATAACTCATTTTATATATAACTTGTTCATGTGATATTTTTTTTAATTAATCAATTTAATTAAAGGAAAAGAAAGAGCATGACTACTTTGTAGAAGCTTTTATTTGTGAATACTATTAAGAATATTCCAGAATATTCTATTGAGAATAAATCCATATTATTCATCTAATAATTATTGATAGTTAAATTAAAATTTTGAAAGCCCTATTCCAAAAAGTCATAACTCATTTCATATGATTTTTTTTAATTAATCGGTTTAATTAAAGGGGAAAATGGTCACAACTACTTTGGAGATAAATCTTAATATTTGACTTGTAAATACTACTAATAATATGGAAAATGGTCACAACTACTTTGGAGATAAATATTAATATTTGACTTATAAATACTACTAATAATATTCTATGGAGGTTAAAAACTTACTATTCATCTTATAATTATTGATAATTTTATATTAAATTTTTTGAAATTATATTCAAAGAAACCATAACTCATTTTATATGAGACTTGTTCATATGACATTTTATAATTTATCAATTTAATTAAAGGAAATCATAAAACATAACCACTGTGGAAATAAATCTCAACAATTGATTTGCAAATACCACTAAGAATATCAAAGAATATTTTATAGAGATTAAAATCTTGTCATTCTAATCATAGTTATTGATAATTAAATTAGAAATTTGGAAGTCATATTTGAAAATAAACACCCCTATAATTACAATTACATAAATTTAGATCCATTTTAACCACTAATCTATCAAAAACTTGGTGGAATCAAATATCTAGAAGTATAAACTTCTTCTTTCAATGCAAAACATGAATTAAAAAAAAACAAATTTACACTTCCATAAATTTATTTCAACTCTTTCATAATTGTTCCATAATTAAAATAAATCTAAATTAATAATATTATATAACATATTATGTTATATTATATTATATAACAATAATTTATAATATTATATTATAATACATAAGCACCTAAACATAAAAGTGAAACATATAAAAATTAATTCATGATGGACATAGGGTCCAAATTGTTATGGACAACAATTACTCTCCCCTTGTCGAACAAACAACTTCAACAAATATTTCAACGCAATCTATTCGCTGGTCGAAAACAGAAAGGAGTACCTTTTTAATAAAACTTAGTCATAAAAGATTGATAAGAAGTATGTTATACTAAAAGTCATAAAACGGTGATGAAGATACATTGCAAGAATACATCTTTCACTGTAAATGAAGTGATCAACTACTGGCACATTGATAAAGGCTAGCATTTTATCATTGGAATTTCATGTGTGGAAAGCATTTTCATTGAAAGAGATTTTGTTGATATTCATCAATATAATTATAACTAAGGGATTTTATGTTTTTTAATTAATCATTCATGTTCGTATCAGACATAATTTATAAACCAAGTTGCATAATCATAAAAGGTTAGCCTGTTATACTCTGCCCCAAATTTCTCAACGCAGGGAACTAGAAATGTATAAATATCTGGTATTGGCAGGGCACGATGGCTCTCCTTTATCAGAAATAATGAGCCTTAACATGATGCCCGTGGAATACTACTTATTTAATTAAGGTAATTACTCTTGTATGAAGAGTTTGTTAAAATATATAATTATCTCTCATATATATTGTTAGATAATCACTGAAGTGAATTAATTGAGTTGAGTTATAGATAGATTTGGTGAGTGAGTTAAGTAAGTTGATCAAATTCAGTTATATGAGAATGTGTACATGTCAATTTAGTTTAAATACCTTTCATCGGGTTCATTGTATTCATTGAGTGAGATTGTGATTTAGATTGATTGAAATTAATTGAAGAGCCGCAGCCCATTGTTTTGTGTGTGAAATACTTGTGTTATTGTGCGTGTGAATCTTCTGTATATCCAACAAATTGGTATCAGAGGAGCTGAGAAAGGATCATAAAATCCGTGGGTGAGCAGAGCTAGAAAAAGAGGGCAAAAAGCGAAGAAAAAAAAAAGCCAAAAGCAAAAGACGAGCGATTTTTTTCAAATTTTGCAAAGGCGGAGGTCCGCACTTTTTCTGTGTAGCACAAGCGGAGATTCCCAATTTTCGTTAAACTCACGTTTGGATGAAAAAATAGCTTATTTCGGGGTTTCTGTATTGGTGTGCGGCACACCAAACGCTGACAAAAGTCGCGTGAGTGTGAGCGTTTTGAAAAGGTACATAGGTTATTTAATTTTTGAAAGTCACTTGGGTGGTATCAAATTTGTAAACAAAAAAAAGGGCTTTATAAAAGGAGCATTTATAAAACGCCTTTTTGAATACACGAGTACTTTTAAAAAAGGGTATTTCCATTTTCACAAAAGAGCATGTGACTTTTAAAAAGGGGATTTTTAAAGTTTTCAAAAGTCCAAACTGTTTTTTAAAAAAGGAGTTTATTAAACAATCTTTTAAAAATGGATTTTAACATGAAGTGTTTGAAGAGAGGGTTTTAGTAAGAAGATTTATATATATAATTTTTTTTATATAAAAGATTTATATTATAAAAAAAAAAAAATCAGGGTTTTATTGACAGAGATTTTTTAAGGAATTTAGTAAAGCTTTTATAAAAAAGAGAAATTTAGGGTTTTTATCAGAGAAGAATATTTGTTTTCAAGAAAGATGGCCACATCAAATTTTCAGCCACAACTTTCATTTTTTACTGGGAAAGATTACGATGTGTGGGCTATTAAAAGTGAGACTGCTAAAAGCGCATGATGTATGGGATCATGTTAAGTTTGGGTTTTCAAAACCTCAGAACGACACAAAAGAACGAGCCCTAAGTAATGCAAACAGAGAGCAATGGAAGAAATATAATCAAAAGAATGCACAAGCGTTGTTTCTTATCCAGCAAGGAGTGGACCGAGCAGTGTTCTAGAAGATAATGATAACTTCTTCAGCAAAGAAAGCATGGGAGACTTTGGCAACAAGCTATCAAGATATGGCCAAAGTTAATATTGTTAAATTACAGAATACTAGGAGACACTCTAAAAGTCTGTAGATAAAGGAGACAGAGGACATTGATTCCTTCATGAATAGGGTCATGTATGTCGTCAATCAGTTAAAAATCTATGGTGAAGATGTTAAATATCGAATAGCGATTGAGAAGGTTCTTCAATCCTTGTCTACCAAGTTTGATGTTGTGGTAGCAGCCATAGAAGAAGCGAAGGATTTTGAATAAATGACATTTGATGAGTTGATGGGATCCCTTCTATCACATGAGACGAGACTAGATAGAAATAAGGACTCCAATTTAGAAACTGCCTTCAAAAGTCAAGTTTATATTTCAAGAGGCCGAGGTAGAGGTCGATCGAGAGGCAGAGGATGAGGTGGCAACTATGGTGGTCAGAGAGATGGCCGACAAGAGCATGAGCATCAAAGTGGAAGCAGCAACAACAGAAGCTTTCATAACAATAAAAGGTTTGACAAATCAAAGGTGAAGTGTTATTATTGCAATAGATTTGGTCATTATGCTCATGATTGTAGGAAGAAGATAACTGATCAATGAAATCAGAGAGCTAATGTTAGTACAGAGAATACTGACTCCATATTTCTAGCATGCAACACCATGTATGAACCGTCTGATAAGGTCTAGCTATTAGATAGTGGTTGCAGTAACCACATGACAGGCAACAAGAATTTGGTTGCAAATGTTGCAAAATTGGATGCATCTGTGAAGACAGATGTGAAGTTGGGGATTGACAAGACTTTGGATGTAGATGGCAAAGGAGTGATCAACATTGTGACCAAGCAGGGGGAGCCAAAGACCATATCAGAGGTATATTATGTCCCTGAACTAAAACACAATTTGATAAGTGTTGGTCAACTGACGCAAAAAGATACAAATTTATCTTTCAAGGGAAACAGTGTTTTATTTACGACAAATCCCCAAGCAAGCAGTTGATTGCAAAGGTGCAGATGACGAGGAACAGACTCTTTCCCCTAATTATGAACTACAATGATCAGGTTAGTTCTTTTACAGCTGCATGTTCTGATGATTACTGGTTATGGCACTTTTGGTTTGGACACTTGCATTTTTCCAGTTTAAGATTGTTGCAGCAAAAACATATGGTAAAAGCTTTACCTCCCATCAAAAAACCTACAAGCACTTGTGAGTGTTGCGTCTTGGCAAAGCAACACCGTGAGTGTTTTCCGAAAGGATGTCAGCAACAAAGTCGAATTGGGCCCCAAGGAGAGCTGGTCTCTCTCTAGTAGTCCTGTCAGCGATTCCCTTGAGTTAATTCCACGTAGTCTTCCTCATTCTTTTGTAAGTCTATTTATCAATTTCGGAGAAATTAACAAATAAATATATATTCAGCAACTTTGGAGATCTCAATGTCTCCCAAACTTTTATTCGATCGCTGAACCTTATACTAAGGTTACAATACGTCAGCTTAGTTTAATAAACCAACTACAATGCTAACTTTAATATCCCTTAGTCGCGGCCCCGACATACAATCAGCGGAACTCAATGGAATACATACGCCTATACCTTTTATTAAACCTCGTGCTACTCCTAAACACAGTCACCGTTCGATGGGCCTTCCTCCAGATTGACGGTGTTCGTCGATATCTCACTTCCTCCTCAGTCAGATGTTAACGTGCGATGGCACGCGAAAAGGCGGTTTTCGAGGTCCCGCCTTATGCTACGTGTCCTCCAGTCTATGGAATCGCTCCCAATCGAAAAATACCACTTATCTCACGAAAGCGGTGCAATCAATACCACTTCCCGCTTTTGAACAATACATGACCACAGGTTTACGTCGGGTTTACACTATCCTTTCGATTCACTCCAATTCCCAACTCAGGTTCGATCTTTAGAACAACTATCTCTTCCAGGCGGGGGTTTCACTTTAGTCGACTCACTGTGTTGCGGAATTCCAATGTTTCAGCCACACAATTCTAGGCCCGTATCGAGGTTACAATAATCAGCTTGGTTTCTCACATGGGTGCGCGTCAATAACCACTCAGGGGACTCAATATAGAATATGCTCAATCATGGACAGAGAGAAGCTTTCGGAGGTTCAACACAGGAATTTCTTCATTGACTATCACAAAGCTGGAAGCTCAATTACATCGGACTAAAGTTAATGCACATGTAGAGACACGATATCTACCATTCCACAAAGATGATCAAAACATCGAATCATATTCAACAAAGGGAAAAATGCTTAACGCATACAAAATATTCACTGTGAGAATCTCTCCTTTCAATGCATACGGGGGTTACATTTATACATCCACATTTGTCTCTTCGGTTCCACTGTGAGGACCGTTTTAGGTAAATCAAAAGCCCAAATATAATTTGTTAAAATAACTAAACTTGATAGATGGATTGAATCTAACCTATTCAACTTCTACTGACTCTAACTAATCTAAATGAAACATGCAGCTAAGGTATTGACACCTTGTTGTTACAATTCAATGATTTTGAACGCTCCTAGCCACAACATGTGGACAAAACCTCCTACATTGCTGGCTAGTGTCTAATGCCCCTGCATCAGACTCCCGAGGGCGATTTTCTTCATGGGATCCTATCCATGATCTCTTCCATTGGTCTGCCTATCTTCTGCAACATTCCTTCAGTCATCCAAGTGGCATCTTCCTCTGGCTTGTCCTTCCATTTGATTAAGTACTGAAAGTACTCTTGTCCTCTGGTCTTCCTGAACACTCTTTTGTCCAATATCTTCTCTGCTTGCAATGGTTGTGCTGGAGGTAGCTTCTTTTCCCACTCAATCTGTTCCTTGTCTACTGATCTTTCTTCTGCACCATCATCTTCATACGTGTACAAATCTGCAACATTAAAAATGGGAGATATTCCAACATCAAGAGGTAATTCAATCTCATAAGCATTGGCAGAAAACTTTCTAAGTATCTTGCATTGTCCAATATTTTTGAACTTCAGTTTTTTATACTGCTTCTTTGGGAATCTCTCCTTTCTCAAGTGTGCCAAAACTAGATCTCCTACTTCAAAATGGACTTCTTTTCTGCTCAAGTCTGCTCTGCCTTTATATCTGATGTTGTTTCCTTGTAGCTGATGTTTCACTTGCTCATGTATGGCTTGGATCTCTGAAGCAAATTCCTCACCATCAGCACTCCTTAGTTCTGCCTTTCCCAGATTTATTAACTCTGATATTCCTCTAGGGTGCATTCCATAAACAATGTGGAATGGACTCTGCCCTGTGCTTCTGTTTGGTGAGTCATTATACGCATATTCTGCCTGAGGAAAAATATGATCCCACTACTTGGGATGCTCTCCTGCAAGACTCCTCAACAAATTTCCCAGACTCCTATTCACCACCTTAGTTTGTCCATCAGTCTGAGGATGATAAGATGAGCTAAAACTCAGTTTGGTACCAAGTTTCTTCCACAGTGTCCTCCAAAAATGACCCACAAATCTGGTGTCCATGTCTGAAACAATACTCTTGGGAAACCCATGCAATCTAACAACTTCTTTGAAAAACAAGTTAGCAACATGGGTGGCATCACTAGTTTTATAACATGGAATAAAATGTGCCATTTTGGAGAATCTGTCCACTACAACAAAAACTGCATTATTCCCTCTCCGAGTCTTGGGCAATCCTACAACAAAATCCATACCCACCATGTCCCAAGGCCTGTCTGGAATAAGCAAGGGAGTGTACAATCCTGCATTCTGGCTCCTTCCTTTAGCATATTGATAGATTTTGCAATTCTTCACAAACTTATCCACTTCTGCTCTCATCTTGGGCCAATAATAGAAGTGACTCAGCTGCTCATAAGTTTTATTAGTACCAAAGTTTCCAGCAAGTCCACCACTATGCTTCTCCTTGAGCAAGTTTTCTCTCATGGAACATTTTGGTACACACAGTTGGTTTCTTCTGAATAGTAAGTCCTCCTGCAAGAAATAATCCAGCCACTGGCTTCTATCTATTAGAACAAGGTTACAACATGCCTCAAATTCTTCTTTAAAATCTGGATCTGTTTTATACAATTCCTTGAGAAAATCAAATCCTACAACTTCAAAATTGGTTTCTTGAACAAGCATGTGCCTCCTACTCAAAGCATCAGCTACTTTATTTGCTTGGCCACTTATATGTTTCAAAAAAAAGCTAAAACCTTGGAGATACTCAACCCATTTGGCATGCTTATGATTCAACTTGGGCTGCTGTACAATATACTGCAAAGCATGGTTATCAGAGTATAATACAAATTCTCTGGACATCAAATAATGCCTCCACTTTTTCAATGCCTAAACAAATGCATAGAATTCCTTCTCATAAGAGGAATACTTCCTTTTGGTGTCATTCAAATTTTCACTGAAATAGGCTACAATCCTATCATCCTGACTCAACACAACTCCAATGGCCTCTCCACTGGCATCACACTTCACTTGAAATGGTTTAGTAAAATCAGGCAGAATCAAAATAGGCTTTTCAGTTATCTCTTGCTTCAAAATTTTAAATTTTCTTTCTGCTTCAGCAGTCCATTTAAATGGATGTTTTCTCTTCTTTATTGTCTCAACGATGGGTGCATTAATCTTACAGAAGTTTCTTATGAATTTCCTGTAAAAACTGGCAAGTCCATGGAAACTTCTCACCTCAAAAACATTTCTGGGTGAAGGCCACTCCACAATTGCCTTAACCTTTTCTGGGTCCATCTTCAATCCCTCTGCAGAAACAACAAAACCCAAATACACCAACTCTTCTTTCATGAACGAGAATTTCTTTAAGTTTATCAGTAGTTTCTCTTGGTGCAGCTTCTTCAAGACATAATTAAGATGCCTTAAATGTTCTTCTTTGGTTTTGCTGAAAACTAATATATCATCCAGATACACTATCACAAATTTACCAATGAATTCTTTCAACACTTCATTCATAAGTCTCATAAAAGTGCTAGGTGCATTTGACAACCCAAAAGGCATTACCATCCATTCATACAGTCCTTCATTTGTTTTAAAGGCACTTTTCCACTCATCACCCTCTCTTATTCTGATCTGATGATATCCACATTTTAAATCTATCATTGAAAAATATTTAGCACCACTCAAACAATCCATTAAATCCTCTACTCTGGGCAAAGAGAATATGTACCTGATTGTTATCTTATTGATTGCTCTGGAATCAGTACACATTCTCCAGCCTCCATCTTTCCTTGGGCTCAATACTGCTGGCATTGCACATGGACTCAAACTTTCTCTGATTAGTCCCTTGTCCACCAATTCCTGTACTTGTCTCCTGATTTCCTCATTTTCTGTGGGAGTCATTCTCTAGGCTGCCTTATTTGGCAGATTTGAACCAGGGATAAAATCTATCTGATGGTTGATCTTCCTCACAGGTGGCAGCTCATCAGGTAAATCATCCACAACAATGTCACAATAATTGTCTAACATCTCTTGGATTTCTATTGGCAAATCGGAAATCTTGGTAGAATTAAGAACTACCTTAGGTTTGCAAAATAAAGAAAATTTTACCTCTTCTTCTTCAATCTGTTGTAGATATTCCTTCCCACTCAGCAACAAGGTCTTTGGATCAATCACTCTGCTTGATGCCTCGCCTTCTTCCATGGGTATCAGTGTATGATGTACCCCATCCTTGAAGAACTTGTAAGTGTTCTTCTTGCCATAATGCACTACTGCTCTGTCAAACTGCCAAGGTCTACCCAACAGTATGTGACACACATCCATGGGCATCACATCACACATGACTTTATCTTTATATTTTCCCATTTGGAGCTCTATCTCACACTGTTCTTTTACAATCAGCTGGTGCCCCTTATGCAGCCAGGACACCCTATAGGGAGTGGGATGCTCCCTTGTCTTCAGTCTCAACCTCTCTATCACCTCAGTGGAAACCAAATTGTCTGTGTTGCCACTATCAATGACGAGCTGGCAACATTTCCCTTGGACTTTGCATATGCTCCTAAACAAAGTCTTCCTTTGTGCAGGCTCAGTGACCTCTTTGGCTTGCTTCAACAAGACCTTATTAACCACCAAGGACTCTCCCCTCTCTAGTAGAATTTCTTCTTCAATTTCTACCTCCTCTCCAACCTGGGCAACAACAACATTTCTTGGACCAGCACCCACATTCTCTGGGCACTCATAGTGCTTATGTCCCACTCGCTGACATCTATAGCACCTCAATTCTCTACCTCTTCCTCGGCCTCCTCTTCCTTTTCCTCTGTAAGAACCCCTTCTGCCCCTTGCATCATCCTCTGTAGATCCATTCTGAGGTGAGCTACTATTAGCTCCATCCCTAGGCGTAGTAGGATTTCCTTTACCACCCTGACTTCCCCTTCCACAGAAAATACCTCTCTTTTTGGCAGACTACTTCCTTAGGAGTTTCTCCTCTACTTTCAAGGCCATCTGATAGGCCTCTTCAACTTTCTTAGGAGACAGAAGACCAATCTCATCTTGGATTACCAACTTGAGACCATTCACATATCTGGCAGTCTTCTTTGGTGTGTCTTGAAATTGCCCAGCTCTGATGCTTACTCTATAGAATTCTTCTGTGTATTCCTTTACTGTCAGCAACCTCTGTCTCAAGTTCTGCATTTTCCTAAACAATGTTAGTTGATAATCACTAGGCAAGAAAATACCTTTTAACTTAGCCATCATTCTGGTCTAGCTCTTGATAGGCTGCTTGCCAACTCTCCTTCTTTCTGCTTGCACTCCATGCCACCAAAGTGCAACATGTCCCTTCAGCTTTCTTACTGCAAAATTGACCTTCTTATCCTCGCTCATTTCTTCATATTCAAAGCACTTGTTCATTTAATTAATCCAGTCCACTAGCTCTTCTAGATTCAGTCCTCCTGCAAAACTTGACACTTCAATCCTAGGCTTGACTGCAGACCCGAGGACAGTTCTGAGGAGCCTCATGTCAGGAGGAATCTCAACATTTTCTTCCGCTTCCTCTAATTCAAGTTCACTGATGTCTTCAGGATCTCTGGGCTGTCTTCAATCCATGGTATCCATTCTGGCCTCGAACCTCTACAAAATTCCCAACACTTTTGCATTGGCAACGGGTCCACCTCTCCTTCTGCTAGCACCTCTACCAACTCGGATTGCCATGTTAATATTTTGCAAAAAAAACTCAAAACAACAGCTCTGATACCACAATTGACAGCAACAAAGTTGAATCGGGCCCCAAGGAGAGCTGGTCTCTCTCCAGTAGTCCTGTCAGCAATTCCCTTGAGTTAATTCCACATAGTCTTCCTCATTCTTTTGTAAGTCTATTTATCAATTTCGGAGAAATTGACAAATAAATATATATTCAGCAGCTTTGGAGATCTCAATGTATCCTGAACTTTTATTCGATCGCTGAACCTTATACTAAGGTTACAATACGTCGGCTTAATTTAATAAACCAATTACAATGCTCACTTTAATATCCCTTAGTCGCGACCCCCACATACAATCAGCGGAACTCAATGGAATACATACGCCTATACCTTTTATTAAACCTCGTGCTACTCCCGAACGCGATTACCATTCGATGGGCCTTCCTCCAGATCGACGGTGTTCGTCGATATCGCACTGCCTCCTCATTTGGACGTTAACGTGCGATGGCAAGCGAAAAGGTGGTTTTCGGCATCCCACCTTATGCTACGTGTCCTCCAGTCTATGGAATCGCTCCCAATCAGAAAATACCACTGATCTCACGAAAGCGGTGCGATCAATACCACTTCCCGCTTTTGAATAGTACGTGACCACAGGTTTACGTCGGGTTTACACTATCCTTTCGATTCACTCCAGTTCCCAACTTAGGTTCGATCTTTAGAACAACTATTTCTTTCAGGTGGGGGTTTCACTTCAGTCGACTCATTATGCTGTAGAATTCCAACGTTTCGGCCACACAATTCTAGGCCCGTATCGAGGTTACAATAATCATCTTGGTTTCTCATAGGGGTGCACGTCAATAACCACTCAGGGGACTCAATATAGAATATGCTCAATCATGGACAGAGATAAGCTTTCGGGGGTTCAACACATCAATTTCTTCATCGACTATCACAAAGATGGAAGCTCAATTACATCGGACTAAAGCTAATGCACACGCAGAGACAGGATATCTACCATTCCACAAAGATGATCAAAACACCGAATTATATTAAACAAAGGGAAAAATGCTTAATGCATACAAAATATTCACTGTGAGAATCTCTCCTTTCAATGCATACGGGGGTTACATTTATACATCCACATTTGTCTCTTCAGTTCCTCTGTGAGGACCGTTTTAGGTAAATCAAAAGCCCAACTATAATTTGTTAAAATAACTAAACTTGACAGATGGATTGAATCTAACCTATTCGACTTCTACTGACTCTAACTAATCTAAATGAAACAGGTAGCTAAGGTATTGACACCTTGCTGTTACAATTCAATGATTTTGAACCCTCCTAGCCACAACATGTGGAAAAAACCTCCTACATTGCTGGCTAATGTCTAATTCCTCTGCATCAAAGGAGTTTCTTACAGAGCAAAGAAACCACTTGAGTTGATGCATACCGACCTATTTGGACCTATGAGGACACAGTCGATTGGTGGAAGTTGTTACTTCCTCACTTTTATTGATGACTATAGCAGGAAGACTTGGGTTTACTTTTGAAGCAGAAATCTAAAACTTTTGCAAAGTTCAAAGAGTTCAAAGCCTTAATGGAGAACCAAAGTGATTGACAGATCAAGGTATTGAGATCTGATCGTGGTGGAGAATACGATTCGAAGGCATTCCATGAGTATTGCAAAAAAATGGAATCAGAAGACAGTTTACAACCAGATACACACCACAAAAAATGTTGTAGCAGAGAGAAATAATCGAACAATCATGAACATGAAAAGGATCATGTTGAAAGCAAGAGACTTGTCTAATGAGTATTAGGTAGAAACAGTTTCATGTGCTGTTTATGTGATAAACAGATCTCCTACAAAGAGTGTGATGAACAGAGTTCCAGAAGAAGCATGGTCAGGTATGTCATGCAGTGTATCTCATTTCAGAGTTTTTGGATGTGTAGGCTATGCACATGTGCCTAAGAAAATAAGAGGAAAATTAGATGATCAAAGTGAAAAATGTATTTTTACTGGTTATAATGAGCAATCAAAAGCTTACAAATTATATAACCATGTCACCAAGAAGACAATCATTAGTAGAGAAGTTGTGTTCAAAGAACAAGAGTCATGGAATGGGACTATAGACACACTAACTGATGCACAAACACCATTGATGGAGGAGGATGATGTAGAAGAAAAGTAGCAGCAACAAGAATCAAGAGAGCAGTCACCAAACAGAGTCACACCAACAAGGACTCCAAGATTTCCATAATAGCATGGATCTTCAAGCAGATTAACAGACCAGAATTCTCCAAGCAGCGAATCAGGTAATGAATTAAGCAATGGTAAGAAAAAGATGAGAAGTCTGAAAGATATTTATGATGATTTGGATGTTAGTTCAAATTTTGCATTGTTGGAATTCCAACCTTCTTCGTTTGAATAACCAATCAGAGATGAAAATTGGGTGCAAGCCATGGATGAAGAGATGAATTCAATTGAAAAGAATGATACATGGGATTTGGTTGATTTACCAAATAATAAAAATCTCATTGGTGTGAAGTGGGTGTACAAGACAAAGGTGAATGAGAAAAGTGGGATTGACAGATTTAAAGCAAGACTTGTAGCAAAAGGATTCTTGCAGCAACCGAGAATAGACTTTGGGGAAACATTTTCTCCAGTGGCCAGATTGGATACTGTAGGAGCAATTCTAGCGACAACATCTCAGAACAAGTGGAAAGTATATCAGATGAATGTCAAATCAGCCTTCTTGAATGGCATTTTAGAAGAATAAATTTATGTGCAGCAGCCTCCAGGTTATAAAGTTGAAGGTAAAGAAGATAAATTTTACAGATTGAAGAAAGCGCTCTATGGACTTATGCAAGCACCTAGAGCATGGTATAGCAGAATTGAAAGCTACATGATCAAGAATGGATTTAGCAGAAGTTTCATTGAGCATACCTTATACATGAAGGAAAATGAGCATGGACAACTTTTGATTGTTTGCTTATATGTTGATGATATGATTTTTACAGGTGATCTTGAGATAGATGAATTTAAAGCAGCCATGATGAAAGAATTTGAGATGACAGATCTTGGTATCATGAAATATTTTCTTGGCATAGAAGTTGAACAATCTGAAAAAGGAATATTTATTTGTCAAAATAAATATGAAAGAGATTTGTTGAAAAAATTCAGGATGGATAATTGAAAACCTGTACCTACACTAGTTGCAACAGGTACTAAGTTAAGTAACGATGATGAAGGAGCATATGAAAATCCAAATCTATTCAAAATATTGGTTGGAAGCCTCATGTATCTTACAGCTACATGACCAGATATTATGCAGGGAGTGAGTTTGATTTCCAGATTTATGGAGACTCCAAAAGACACACATTGGAGTGTTGGAAAAATAATTTTGAGATACATAGTAGGAACCAGAGATTATGGCATAATGTATGCAAGGATAGAAAATAAAAAAATTATTGGATATACAGATAGTGATTTTGTAGGAATTTTGGATGATCGGAAGAGCACATCCGGTTATGTTTTTCATATTAGTTCAGGAGTGATAGCATGGGCATCTAAGAAACAACCTATTGTGACATTATCATCAGGAGAAGAAGAATATGTAGCAGCAACTTCAACAACATGTCAAGCAGTATGGTTAAGAAGAGTATTGGATGGACTCAAGAAGTAACATCAAGGATCAACAACGATATACTGTCACAACACATTAGTGATTGCACTATCCAATAATAGTGTGTTTCATCAAAATAGAAAGCATATTGATACTAGATATCACTTTATTCGAGAACTTGTGAGAAATGGAGAAGTTCACTTGAATGCTTGTAAATCGAGTGATCAATTGGATGATATATTTACAAAGCCATTAGCAGTAGATTTGTTTGAGTTTCACAAAAGAAACTTGGGTGTTGTAAGCCTAGCTGAGACATAGACCAGCAAGCATGTTTGAGTTTCCACGAGTTATGTTTTAGTTTAGTGGTCGTAATTAAGGGGGAGTGTTAAAATATATAATTACCTCCTGCATGCATTATTAGACAATCAGTTAAGTGAATTAGTGGAGTTGAGTTATAGATATATTTGGTGAGTGAATTAAGTCAGTTGATCAAGTTCAATTATGTGAGAGTGTGTGCATGTCAATTTAGGTTAAATACCCTTCACCAGGTTCATTATATTCATTGAGTGAGATTATGATTTAGAGTGATTGAGATTAATTGAAGAGCCGCAACTCATTGTTTTGTGTGTGAAATACTTGTGTTATTGTGTGTGTCAATCCTCTGCCTATCCAACAGAGTTAGACAGTTAGTTAACCGACAATCATGAACTCTCAAAAGAAATCATTCCCTCCTAACTATAGAAGCATCAATAATGTTGAATTCTTTAAATGTCATAATTATGGGCATGTTGCAGCCAATTGCAGAAGCAGATTGTTTCAGTCACAAAAAAACAGATTCTACACAAAAAGGTACTTAGGTTTCTTTAATGGATATTGTTTTTCATGCAGCAAGTTTGGTCATAAAGCAGCTGATTGCAATAGAAGAAAGAATAGAAAAACACATTATGATCCTTATGCTTACTTTTCTGGTCATGCAAGATGTTATGCCTGTAACAAGTATGGACATGTAGAAAAAGAATGCAGGATGAATGGATCTGAGAAATTGGATAATTTCTAGCACACAATAAGAAATTTCAAGCAAAGCTGGAAAAGGAAGGAGGACCAGTCAAAAACTTAGGGGATAATAATCCTACTGCAGTCTAAAGCCTACTTCTCTCAATGGCTGCAGGATGATGTGAGATACGGGGATTAGTAATGTATCATCACAGGCGGAGCAATGTATGATGATTCCCATGGCTGGTTTGGTAATTCTGGTTATGTTTATTTCTGACATTTCATCTGATGTGAAGAAGACAGGTACAAGTGGTACAAATTCAGGGGGAGATGAAGTTGTGAAATTTTCTATATTTCACTTTCCATACGCGGGTTTAGTGAAATAAAGCCGTGTATACACGCAAGTTCTGCTGGAGACATTCGCGTATGTTTTTCTGATAAGAAAAATAGTAAGATAGCTAAAGATTAGGAGCATAGGTTCAGGGGGAGCATCAGTCTAACAAATGATTGCATTGTTGGCATTGTATTTGATTATTCCTTAGTTCTTGCTCAAATGATGATGACATGATACATGGTTTCTTATGATGAGATTATGGATGAGCCCTGTTTTCTTTTTTGCTGAAGAATATCTTTTGTTTTCACACATGGATGAGTTGGAAGTCTCATGATTAGATCATGCAGAATTTGTTGCTATGGTTGAGACCTTTTTCCTACGCATATTACATCATGATGAATCTTGAAGATCTTGGTGATTTTAGATCACATGGATGATTGCTTGACACATATTGTCTATTGAAGAAGTTGTTCTGGTGTGATAATTCCTATTGGGAAGAATTTGTTGATGCTGCAAAAAGTCTGAAGGCCTGGTTACTGATGCACTTATGCTACAAATTTTGGATGAAACTTGAAAACATAGCTACATTGTCCGATATTTCTTCTCTCATATATCCCATGGAAGCATTCGAATATCTCAGACAGAAGCTGGGAGTAGTCTCTGCCATGCAGAAAATCATAACTGCTTAAATTCAGAAGATTAAATTGGATACGTGGGTTTCTTGAAAGACAGTCATGTATATACGCGATTTTATACACAGAAAACTGCGTATGGGTGGTTGTTGACAAATTTTTCTGGGTCAGCATTCTTCAGCACAGCTGCAGTGCTGTTGGGTATCTCTGGTGATGTTTTAGCTCTCATATTTCTATTTCATTATCTGATATTTGATGAAGATGCTTTGATGGTTCGTTGTTGAAAGTGTTCAGGATGCACAAGCTAAGGGGGATCATTGGTCATGTGGAAAGGATGCATTGTTGGCATTCTCTTGATTTGTTGTGATCTGATCTCATGTTTGAGATTCCTTGGTCTTGATTATAAAAAGTCATATTTGTAATTTGATGAAAAGGTCATGATGAGACCTATGATGTAAAATTGAAATACTCAGTCATGTAAGGACTTGTTCAAATTTGTAAACCCACTTGGTTGGGTAGTTAAGTCAAAATGTGTAAACCCACTTGGTTGGGTACTTGAGTCATATATGTAAATCCACTTGGTTGGATCTTTGCTGTAAGTATGAGTCCTTGGTGATAGGAAAGGTCATAGATTCATGTACTTCATTGAATCATATGTTTGAAGATTCAGCATGAACTCAGGGGGAGCATGGTAACTTCAGTGCACATCAGATCTATGGAGCTCTTCTTTCTACATGTGGAGAAAAACATTGTCTTGGCTTTGATCCGCCCTTTGCCCTTGATTTCAAAGGGGGAGAGTAACATGGTGTTTGAATAGGGGGAGAGCATCATGGTGTTTGCATAATGGTTATATTCAATGTATCTATCTATTGTGGTGATCAAACACCATCATGGTTGCCATCAAGTCAAAAGGGGGAGATTGTTGGCATGTGTTGTCCTTGATGGAAACCTACTTGATGAAATAAGACTATTGGAAATATAATGTAGAGTGTTGTCCTTGATGGCAACCTACTTGATAAAGTTGATGATAACCTACTTGATGAGTTAAGGGGGAGATTGTTGGCAATATGATACAATGTGTTGACTTTGATGGAACCTGCCTGATGAAGTTGTCCTTGATGAAAACTGACTTGATGAGTTGTTAATGATGAAAATATGATGTATCTACAGATCAGTTCAGAAGTAAGTGCCAGAATAATGTTGAACAAGATACGTCACAAGGCATACGCGGGTTTGTTAAGGAAAAGTCTCGTATGTACGCGGAAATGTACGTGACAAGTAGCATATTCCCATTTGCGCTCTAAATTTAGGAAACCAGGGGACATTACCATGGTATTGACCCAAAGTATTGAGCGCTTGATTATATATTTGATCCCGTCCAGGAATACCATCAGAAGTTGTGTGGTTTTGGCTCATGGTATTGACAAAAGATAAATCTATATAAGGAGAAGAAAATCATTGTGCAAGGGTGTGCATAAGTCTGGGTTTTAATGAATTCTTCACTCTGAAGTATATCTGAATGGAATGGGTAACAGTTTGTTGATTGATCTGAATTAATAATGCACCTATGAAGAAAATAATGAAGAGGGATCTCTAGATCTGAAATGTATATGTATTTTCTAGATCTATTTATGGAATTTTTATATCTGAGATGAGGTGAAATACTTTCTGAAGTAAAGGATGAAATCTGAGTTGTTTATCTGATCTGAAGAGCTGCACAGTCCTGAAAAGTTACAGATCTATACGCAAGTTCGCTTCATTAAAAGCGTGTGTATATGCGGGTCTGCTTAATGAAAAGCGCGTATAGGCAGATAGGGTTTTCTGAAGAATGCACAAAAGTATATGCGGGTTGATATGCATGAAAGTGCGTACATACGCAAGTTCAGTGAAGTAAAAGCGCGTATGGGATCTAGGGTTTGCTGAAGTAAGTGGAATGAAATGTCTAATCTGTTTTGTTGTTTTACTGTTATCTGTCAATTATGTATTCATACAGATCTGGGTTGTTTGAATGTTGATTATGTTGACGATTAAGTTGATTGAAGATCAAGTTGTTGGTTGATTGATGATACAATGAATGAATTGATGGGGTTATAAGTTTCAGTTTGATGTATGTTGAGCTTAAATGTGTGGAGTGGGTCCAGTCTGAAAATCTGATGAAAAGTGGCCTACAAGATGTGTTGTATGGAATTTTTTGGATCCAGTATGAAAATTGATGAAACGTGGTCCATGGTGGTGCTGAGGGTTTCCTCTCGGGTAGTGCTGTAGCTCCTTACAAGTGAAGTCAGAACGAAAAAAACTTGGAACAGTGTCACCTTCCGCAGAGTATCAAACTATTCATGGGTTGTAGCTCCCTTCCGTGGAGAGGTTTGTAAACGAGCATAGTTGTATTTAGGTTAGGTAAGTCGCGTGTCATGAAACACAAAGACAGAAGTTTGTAAGATGTTTTCTTTATAATAAATATTGAAGACAGAGACGACGACAGTAGTGGTTTTCTCCCGAATTGGGTTTCCACCTTAAATCCTGGTGTTCATGTGTGTTGCTTATGTGTGATGGTTTATTCTGTTATTATTGCACATGCTTACTGATAACTAAAGATCTGATGAATGAATGATGCAAAGATCTAAGTAAAGAATTAAATGCATAATAAGATCTCTGGTCATATGCATGTTTTATTAAGGATATCCGCGTGTATTCACGACTTGGGTTCAGTAAAGTAGCGTATGGGTTTTAGAGAAAGAAAAAGTAAAAAGTTTTCAGTCTGCACAAAATACTGATTCACCCCCCCCCCCTCTCAGTATTTTTCCCAACAACATAAGACATGCCCTGATGGAAAGTGGCTCCAACATTTTTAAGACCAAAAGACATCTTATTATATGAAAAAGTACCCCGGGGGAAAATAAAAGTTGTCTTATGTTGATCTTCAGGATGGATAGTAATTTGATTATAACTCAAGAAGTCGTCCATGAAGGATAAAATTTCATTCCTCGCACAATCATCGATAATCTGATCAATAAAGGGTGTGGGGTACTTATCTTTAGGACATGCCTTATTCAAATCTCTGAATTCTATGCACACATGGATTATTATTTGTTTCTTGTCCACCATGAATGGATTTGAAACCCATTCAGTCAAAGGAACTGGGTATATAAAACCCGCCTTAAGCAACTTCTCAACCTTAGCATTTATATCTATAGCTTTCCTAGGATTTACCAGCCGAAAATTTTGTCGTATAGGCTTAGCGTTTTCATAAGTCTTGATCTCATGCTAGACAATTAATGGATCAATTCCAGGCATTTCCTCACAATACCAAGTGAACACATCACAAAATTATTTAATAATATCGGTATAGATTTGAGTCTCTTCAGGGGAACACTAGGCTCATATGAAAACATTCTCTATTACATTGGGATCCCTGGAAATGTTCACCGGAATTGTTTCTGAAATGATAGACATATTACCTTCGATAAAAATATGTGTTGGATCTAAAGGCTTTAGAATTGGGTGAACATGACCAGTTGACGGAGAGCTATACAAACTTGACTCAACTTCACGCAAATATGGTAGAAAATATGACCGATGATACAAATCATCCCACAGTCATTCCACACCTGTCATTTCTTCTAGGATTGCCTCCTTTTATGGAAAAAAGTATCAAGGAAGTCCAAAGAAGAATTCTAGTTAAGGGTCCAAGACAAAGCCACATCTCCATCCAAATCCTCTGGTGAAAGAGTAACCAGATCAGAGACTACAGTGTTAACAATAGATTGATAATAAATTTCAGCTGTAGACATAGGATATGTCATTCCATGCACTTACCCTTCTTCTAATGTGGTCATAGAAGAGGGTAAGGGCCAAGGATCCGAAAAATAATGATTCCAGTAGAACTCTCTTCGGGCAGGGACCTTGGAAGATGAAATGTCATTTATATGAACAAAAAGAGATGGAATATCAAAGGTACCCATCAACGAGGTAGACATACCGACTCTTAGATTCTCAACAGGTTGCTTGGCATTCTTCACCAAGGGAACAGTAGAATCAGAGGATGCATTGGAATCTATCAGAGAATAATCCATTTGATCAAAAGTAATGATTCTCCCTTCATGGGGAAAACATAGGATGCAGAATAATGATGATAAAATGGCATACATTTAATCAATCCGATTTCATCCCAATAGAAGGTTATAGTCCAAATTAGCATAAACTATTTCTACTTCGATATTGAATACCTTGCCCCTAACACAAATGGCTAAGGCAGGAACAATGCCATGTGGCCTGAGAGAATGACCATCAAATGCAATCAAGAGAGTAGGTTAAGGAACGGCTTGAGGAGATCCAATATCTTTCCAATATGAAATAGACATGACACATGTGGAAGCTCCTTCATCAACTACAATTCAAAAATATTGATCTTTCGAAACATATATTTAATTTGAAAATCCATATGATGAGGAAGCCTCTTCTTAAGATTTGAAATATCAAATTGAATCATAAGAGATTTTTTGGATCTACTGCCCCGATCACAATGAGAAGCACACTCCTTTGTGTTGGGCATGAATGGAGTACCACCAATGTAGGCATAGCAAAATGACTCTAAGCTAGATCTTCTATAATAGAGTATTTATGAGTTTCCTTGGCATTAGTTTTGATCGTCGAACATTGAGCAGAACCTTTCGGCGTACGAGGTATAGGTCAACTCCATGCCTCTCTATATGGAGCGGCTCACAAATATCAGTAGCGACTTTAGCCTTAGAAGATTCAGATTCACCATAATCACATGATCTTGTTATGACATCGAAGTGAGAACTCATCATGTATGCATTCGAATAATTTTCCCCATCCTGGTTGCCCCCTGTGGGAGCTCCAGTATCTGCATTCACGCTAACAAGAATTTCCTACCCTTGGGGAAAAGGGTTAGTTAGGACAACCTGGGAACTAGAAGAACCCTGCTGAGCCAACAAACACTAAGCATCTTGAATCTTAGGGCAAATATGAGTGAGATGGTCTCTAGTGCAAAATTTTCAAGGAAAATTAACTTTCCTTTTTTACTCTCTCTTACCCTCTCCAACATTATTGTTGGGTTTTTTTACATTATCCTTCCCATCCTTATCCTTTTTCTTATTACGTCCTTTCTTATTTCCATCGGATTGTTGATTTCCTTTGGGGTCAGAGGATTGGAAAACATTAGTCGTTAATGGTTGGGAAGATATAGACATTGATAGCATAGCCAGAATATAATAAGCAGTTTGTAAAGACAAATGATCCAATTGATTTAAGAGGTTAGCCATATCACTATCGATCAGACGAAATAGACTGTTGGTGTGGGGACCTGGCTTCAACTTGGATAAATATATCTTGGATCGAGGAGAATCTGGAAAAATATTATCAAGAATCCAACACTAAGAATAGATGAGTTCTAATTTATGGGCTCTAAATATAGCCCGCTCTTCAATAAATACCCCAAAAAGAGATACACCTTTTGATATTTCTTGCTGTAAATATTTTAAGAACCATTCCAGAATGAATTCAATGGGAATATAGGATGTAATGAGCTTCTTCTTTCTTCTCCATTCTTGAATACGGTCATAAATTTGAGTTTCCTTATCTTGTTGTAAGTTGGCCAAAAGCTCAGTTCCAATATCATATTGAACAGAAAACTGAAAATGATTCAAGAACATAGTAGCCAGTTCGTGAAATGAAGCAACGATGTTCTTAGAAAGCTCTATGTATCATTTAGCAGCATTTCTGGTCAAGGTGCACTGAAACAATCTCAACCTAATTGAATCATCAATAAGGGAGTTAGATGAGCACCATAAGTGGAAAGTTGTTACATGGTCAATTGGATCTTCACCATTTTTCCCTTCAAATTTTTGAATATCCAAGAACCGGAGGCCAAGATGGGCTATATCAGATTGGATCGTTAGTCAATTTTGAAATATATGGAAAATTTAGAGTTTCCAAGAATTGTAAGCGCGAAGGATCTTGACAATTCCATCCACCATGAGAAGGATTCCCAACATTTTAAAAAGAATAACCTGGATTTGTTGAGGCACCAGGTTGCGAAGGATTGTTCGTAGAAGATACTGAACCATAAGGAAAACCTTGTGGTCTAGAGAAATTTGGAGTAGGACCTCCTCCTACTGAAGGGTTGCCATAAAGAGGAATGTTTCCGCCAGTCAAAGTATCAAAAGAAGATGAGACCCCTTATTAAGGGTTCCATGCATTAGAAAAATGAGAAAAACCCTGATAGATTCCTACGGAGGATAAATATGTGTTCCACTGTTGACCGAACATGAATTTATTCTCAGTCCCTAAACCACTAAAATGAGGATTCCAACCTTGAAAATTATTGAAACCTTAACCTTGCGCCGAGAAAGGAAAATAACACAAGGAAGGCTTAGAATGAGGAATATGACCGCTTCCTAAGGGAAACCTTGAAAATAGTCTAAACCACTAGCCATGGAAGATATAGGTGTGGAGACGACAAATGTAGTGGTGAAAGGAACTGAGGGAATTGCACTAGAAGGCATCCCAAATCAAAATGAACCAGTGTGGGAAGCAACAACTTGGGTGCCCCCACTCGAAGATGGAATGGAGGTAGAGCTAAATATTGCAGTACTATGACTGATAATTTATATAGAAATTGTACATCGTCGTTCTACCGAAAGAGGAGTCTGCACGCTAGAAGTACTCATAGCCGAAAATATGTTCCCAGCAGTGGCCATCAAAAGAAAAGAAGGAGAAATAAGAGGGTTTTCCATCTTGTGAGTCAAGGTCCCAACATATAATATAACACCAGGAAAATTAGAAGGAAGAGGGGAAGAATGAGTAACTGGAGGTTCAGAAATCTATTCAACCTCAACTTCTTCTGACGGAAAAAGAACCCTGGAAAGGAGTGGAGTACTCCTCTATAAATCATGACTAACACTAGGATCACCCTCAGAACTTTTAGCCCCAAGAGAAGGATCACTCTTCAATGCATTTGCTGCTAATGAATGGAAATCACCAACATAATTTCCCCTACGCCTTCTAGGAGAAGGCTCGAAACTCACATGAGAAATCTCACGAAGCCTCCTAGATTGACGAACTAATCGATCAACCACTTTCAATTATTAAGAGAACTTATAAAGACTCAAAAAACTATAAATCTATGGCAGTCTAGGAGAAAATAACACTCTCTAAAAATTTCCCTAAAGATTCAACCAATCAAGTAACCCTTAGGTATTTCCGCTCTGGGTGATTAGGACGGGACACAAAAATACAAGAAAGCGAAAATATAAGGACCTTCCGAAAATATAATAGGGTAATTATGCCCCAAGCCTATTAGCGAAGGTAATAGAAGCAGTTTCCTTGACATCCAGACAAAAGCCTTTGCTGGTGCAAGTACCCAAGCTTCGTAAGGGAACCCTACAGAAGTACTAATGAACGTGATGTAATGTCGGCCTTAGGTACCATGGGTATTACCCCCCACAGTCATCTATGAGATACCTAGGAATGGTAACTAAGGTCACCAGTTCATATATGAAGCCGAACCAAACAGTCTTTGGTCAGGATCTGGAAAGTAGGAGAGGGTGTATCTCTCTTCCCTACTTTCACTCACCCTTGCATTTGACTCGCTTTTTAGTAGAGATTTTCCGGACAACTTAACGAGACTGGGTTTCACTCTTTTAATCAACTTCTAAGTTTAAATTTATATAGCTTGATGTCTTTAATGACAAGTCAAAAAGATTCTAGATCATTTTAAATTTTATTGCTTGATTTTAAAGGTTGTTCATTTAAGTCAGGGGTGAAATGGAGTTGCAATTTGTGGTGTTATGGATGCAAGAAGAAATCAATAGAAACCTGCTACATGCAAAATACAACTTTTTCTTTAATGAAAAGGGATTTCCACAAAGGGAACTAGGAAGAAAATAATGAAAACAAAATTTTTTATTTTATTTCTCAAAATACACGTTCTCACACTCAAAATCTACGAAAGACTAAAAATTCTTACAGTGAAACTACTCTAATGCAAACTACCAATGCCAAATGCAAGATTCTAGGATTACTCTAAAGAAAAAACAAATATGTTTCCCAATAAAGAGGTCTGAAACTTGACATAAAATAAAGTAAAAATTCAAACAATAACTTAACCCAACAAAGATGCCAAAAACTTGATACAAAAAGGGGAAAATTCAACCAAGAACTTTGCTTAAAACCAAGCGAATTCAACCAAATGAAAATTTTTACACTTGCTCAAAAATGATAAAAAAATCCTTTAAAAAAACCAAAAGAAAAATGAAAGGAAAAAAAAGATGTTTTTGTGTCTTTTTCTTTTTAAAGAAGAAATAAATTCTTTGAGAAAGCAAAAGCTACCCAAAAACTCAAAATCACCAAGTTGGACAAAACAAGGCCTCAAATTCCTTAAGCCATCAATATCATTTTAATGACAAGACTTAACAAGCAGAAAGAGGTAACCAACTCAAACAAATGACCTAATCAACAGCACAAAACTCCAACAAACAAAGAAACTCCAAGAAAATCAAGAATGCCAGAAATGCCTTTCTAAAAAAACCAAGAAAAACAAGAAATATAACAAAAGAAAAGAAAGAAGTGAAGCAATAAGATGGCTAAGAATGAGAAAATCAATAGTAACTCACTGTCTTTAATACTCATAAAATCCAAGAATTTCAACAAGAATCCATGGTGCCAAAACCAAAACTGAAACTTCACAAAGAAGGGAAAACCCTAGGTTGACTAGGTTTTAAACAAGAAAGAGAGGATATTGATAAACTACCGAAAAAAATGCTTCCCAGAAACACCCAAGATTAAACAAAAGTAGCCAAGAACACGAAAAGACTTTACTGGACTCAAAATATCAAATTTTCATTTAAAACTAGCATACATGGCTTAACAGTGAGAAACTAGCGTGTATACAAGACTGTGTACAAGGAAACTCACGTATATGTATGTTTCTTTGACCAAGATGCATATATACACGATTGTATAAACTAGAAAGCACATATAAAATTGGAAGTAAAGAAAAAATAAAAAAATCCAAGTCTGATCTAGAAGATCAGAACTTTTTCCTGGATGGATAATGAACCAAAGAAACTATAAAAGTGATCAAACCAAACAAAAAACCAAAATCCAGAGAGAAACAACCCAAACTTGGAATTACATCTATGTAATTCCCAGTGGAGTTGCCAATTTTGTTACGGGATGGATTACCCTAGGTTCTTGGTTGAGAACCCCAACAAAGCAAGAGGCATACAACAACAAGAAGCAAGAAAATTTATAGTCCTAATGCTTAAACTAGTAAAATTGGGTGAAGAGACCATACTCGTAGGTCCTATGTTTGAAGGCGATCCCACAGGGTTCAAACCCTCTGCTTCTCTTAGTGCTTCAAAATCTGCAACTCATTCAAAAAAACACATATACTACTAATAATTGAAAGCACGTTCTAGATGTCAGTGTTAGATCATATAATCTTATAAACAAAATAACATGAAATCAACCATAACAATATCATAACATGTGTAAATCATAAATATCACGACATCAGGAACGGGACAAAGCTTCTTTATTGATGTTTTTAAAGGTGTGTGGAGGAATACTACCTGATTCAGCCATGGCTATAAGCGAAACCGTCCTCTGGATCGGTCTAGCCCAAACCTCAACAATCTCCTTCCATAAGCATACACATGGATGTGATGTAAGAAGAGTGAACATCTCCATGAGGGAAACAAGAATTTCCAAAATTTTGGAAGTGTAGGGGGCACAAGGATAAATTAGACTTTATCGGGGACTAAATGGCTATAGTATCAATACCTATCTCTCTCTCCCCTTTAGGTCTTCCCATGAGGTGTATTTATACCACCCCAATATGGTTTTTTCAATTGGGATACAGTTAGGCCACAAGATCTTGGAGGTAGGCTTCCAGTGTAACCCATAAACCTTGCCCCAAAAATAGGGAATTTTAAATTTTTTTCATATTTCAAATTATATACGCAAGTTGGGTATAACTGGACCCGCGTTTGCATGCACTTTTGAGAGGGCAGAGTCACGTATGGAATTCAAAATAATGTTTTTTAAGTAAAGGAAAAATTCTGAAGGGAAAGGGCTTCCCAAGGCCATAAAATAGAGCATCAAGTATATAGAGGTGAGAAATGATGTTATAACATCAAGCCAGCTAAGATCAAAGTGAATGTGAAATTTCTAGACAATTTCCTAGCAACCCGCCCTAAATTCATCTATATTGTAAAAGAATTGTGGTGGGATAGTGATTTATTTAAGGACATGCCAATAAGAAATACCCTACATAGGATCTGTGAGCACCCTTCTATTATCTCACAACCATGACCAACAAAATTTATGGTGAGTTTAAGACTCCCCATTTCAAAATTGTGTGGTTTGCCTTAGTAGTATAAATAATTTCAATGGGCTACATGTTTAAATGGTTAAGAATTTTGTCGGAAAAATTATTGAAATCCATCTTGAAATTGAAGTATGCTCTCACCAATCAAAGACTCATTCTATATCTCATCCTAATTAATAAACAATTTTTTGTATCGCGAATGAATTACTCAAACTGAACTGGAAATGGACTCCATCACATTCCACATACATATTTACTCTTGAGAATTATGGGTAGAGTAGTATGACAAATTATTTTATGAAATTTCCGACTAGTTCTTAGCCAAAACCCATCATATCCTCTTTGGTTTTCTAGCACCCTTGTCATTCGAGAAAGCAAGGAATGTTATTAGGGGAAAATTAAATTGGTATTATGAAGAACATTACACCTACATCATGATATTTGGTTGTTCAATACCCCCTCACTTGAAGCATAAGTTGGGTCTTGATAAGATTATATTTAGGGAGATGACCTATCAGACTGTAAGAGTCGGGGTAGCATTATCCCTGTCCAATAATAATAAAATTCCCTATTCAGGATTCCCTATAATAATAGGTCACTAAAATCTAACAATGTTTCCCTAAGCAATGAAATAAGTTGGTAACGTCAAGAAGTTCAAACTCCTCA
Source organism: Pinus albicaulis (assembly GCA_034641835.2). Classification (NCBI taxonomy): domain Eukaryota; kingdom Viridiplantae; phylum Streptophyta; class Pinopsida; order Pinales; family Pinaceae; genus Pinus; species Pinus albicaulis. Next base: position 1,217,251,383 of record CM076580.1, read on the forward strand.
TACACATCTTTAGGAGGAGTGAGGAGTGATCCCCATGGGGTTTTCAAAGTGCATTCCAATTATGTAAAGCTCACATCCCCATATGAACATGAGTCTATACCTAATTACTCATGGTTTCAAGATGTTTTCGCCCATGAAGCGTCGAAGTTTAAACTGTAACTGAGAGAAAAAAACATATTTTCCACCTATCTAGTTCCTAGAAGAAAAGAATAGAGAAAAACAAAGGGATCAATGCTATTAAGAGATAGAGGCACTCCGAAATAATAGTAATGAAGAAGAAAGGTTTAATGTTGAAGCCCTTGAAAAGAAAATAATTGAGGGAGAGATAAGATTACAGCAACAAAGGCTAGCCGAGGTCAAAGCCCCAACTCTTGAACAAATAACCATTGATAATGATCAACCATAAGAAGAGATAATCATATCAAAGAGGGTATTTGTAAGGTGAAATATCGATAGCATTCCCAAAAATCCTTGCGACAATAAGAATTAGTAGAGCCAAATGATTTGATGGCGACTCTAGTATAATGGCCCATTATCTCACAGAGTTTGATTTCCTATGTCACATTGATCACTAAAAAAATAGGTGCAGCACCTCCCTTAGATCATCCCGGGGACATCAACAATGAAGTTCCGAGCTAGGTGACTATTATTATAACAAATCTAGGAGATAAATTATCCACAATGCCCCAAAGAAAAGAAAAACGGAACTACTGGTGAGGAAGTAATCATTCAAGAAAGCACAGAGCAAAGGATAATCTGGAGTATAGATAGCCGGAGAAACAAAAAGGACACAATAGACACAACCTCTGTTCTAGGATGCCTGGCTATAGAAAATAAATATACCACCGAGATTTTATCCATAGACATTGAGAAATTGAGTCAAATGGTGGTTGCTACAACAATAGCCGAAGGAACAAAAAATTCAATTGGAAGTTGAGAAATAGGAAGGGTTGGAAAAACATTAACTAACATTATCAAAGAGTTTTAAGACTCAATCAGGACAACATATATCATAACTCAAGGAGACTCACCTTAATGAGATAAAAAAATTGAGTGAAAGTAAAAAATAGGATATTAATGCAGGGATTGAACAGACATAAAACACTCAAATTAATCTCCATGTACTTAAATCGCAAGATATTAAATTCCATAATGGATTTCAAAAAACAAAAAATTATTTTATATAAAATTTTCAATAGGTTCAGGATTACTTCATACTGTTGGAAGAGGTAACCTGCAAAATTGGTGCTAAATCACAAGCCTATGATAAATCCAGCAAAGCTCGAAATCAAATTCTTGAATGGAAAAAGGAGTACTTAGATGCTCTAGGTTCATTGCAATGATTGTGAAAAGAAAAAAGTGGAAGGATCGATTGTTGATTAATGTGTGGAAATAAAAACATGAAGGAAGCAAACCAATGGTAACTGTAACAATTAAATGTGTGAGAAGAATGTGGGATGCAACCATTAAAATGATAGAATGTTGGGAACTCAGAACCTTAGAAGTTCAATCCTGCTCTAGGTCCACCAGACTAATACTTCATGAAATATCTAAAGTCTAGGTCATGATAGTCCCTGAGATTGAGAAAACCCAAGGGTAAATGAAGAATCATTTGAAAATTTCATCATCATTCCCAAGACAGAGGTGACATAAATATGTTGCTATACCGTCGATATGAAGACAAATGTGCAGAGACTAGTTTATCGAGCATTAAAGGGATGGAAATAGTTGCAGAATATGGAATACCCTAGGATTTCTAAAATGTCTTGAAAATTCACTAATAATAAGCTTTATGAAAAAAGTCTTAATTTTTCCACTATGCCTAAGTCATTACATGTCGAAACCCCTTTTGTAATTGTATTATAAATATATAAATAGAAAGGTCCTTCATAAACAAAAGAGAGGAGGAAAGGGAAGGGAAGGGAAGAAGGTTCTAAGACTAGATGCCTCTATTCAAGGTCCCCATTTTGCAATATTTAATAATGAAAGACTTATTCTACTATTCAATACACTTGACTCGTCCACGAGATATATGTGCCATTCATGTATAGTAAATTGTAAATTTTGTATTGAATGAGTCTTATATAATGAAATGAATTTATGAAAAATGTAAGAACTAAGTTAAAATTGATGAGATAATCATGATACTAACTAATTTTTTTCCCATGGTTGTAGATTACATCAACATTGTGGTAAGTTTGCAAACATCTTATGCTTTCCTTATATTTAAGAAAAGAATTTAGTCAATGCTTTTTATATTCTATTATTTTTAACCATATGTTTCCATATTTAAGAAAAGAATTTAGTCAATGCTTTTTATATTTACGCCGAAGGTGTTCCCTTTATGGGTTTTGCTGGGATGAACAGAGCAGCAGCGAATCTCATTACGCCACCTATCGTTCTTACAGCCTCTCAAAACTTGACACTTGGCGGTTGTTCCCACCCCCTGCTCTCAGCTGCTTCCCGCGCGCGTCAGCTCCTCTGCGTCCGTCGTCCGTGCTGCTGTCAAACATTACGATTGTTGTCGTTCAATTAATTCTTCTCGCCCTAACTTCAATTCTTTACACCTACTCCTTTTCGAATTTGAAAAACGTATTCATCAGGCCAGCGCATAGCACGACTACTTGAGCCCCGATAAATCTTGAGCCCCGATAAATCTTTGAGAAGGACATGGTCATTATTTCGACAGTCTGGTGCTTTAATTTTTCCTGTTGTTAACGTAAGTCTTTTGTACAACTTCACGTGATGGTTTGGTGCTCAGAAATTCACGCAATGGAACCGGGTGATGTTGACTAATCTGTCGACACTTGTAGGGTTTCGATCGACTAGGGTTTACAATAGAATTCTAATTAAAACGCTCAATTTACAGCCTTCATTTCTCTCTTTGGTTTTTCGTTCTGAAAAGAAATTGGTTAACCTGACCAATGCATCACTTCAAACTGTTCATTGTGTAAGCCCTTGTCTCCCAGAGCATGGCGTGGCTGGATGATGTGCTGGTCTCGACTCCCACGTTAACTTTCGAGCATTCAAGCCTTCTTACGTATTTTTGTAACAGAGTTGTTGTTGCAGGGTTGTCCCCGTAAATAATCTTCAATATTTGGCAAAAAATTACAGGAAGCGCTTGTTATTTAGTTTAGGTCAAGAAAATTATACTTTACAGTCGTCGGACGTATTTCCGCCGTAGTCGGGTTTCTGGAATATGGACCGTCGGTGCTAGCAATGTTATATTTGTACTGGGAATTCGAGGATTGATCCCAATACAAGCAGATTTTCACAGACAGAACTAAGCAAGTTTATCTTTGTGGACAAGGTTATTATTACGTTAAGTTCAAAGTTTTTCTCGATTATTTCATCTTTCTACAAAATTGTTCTATTCCTGTGAAATTTCCTTTTACTATAGATCATTCCGTTATTACCCACGCTTATTCAGTTATTTATTTATTTAGTTTTTGGCCGAAAATCTCAGCGAAAGCTTCGAGATTGTTACAAAATTATGGAGGAGTTGGTATTAGATCCGTTGTGTCCTACATTCTCCTCAGACTCGAAGTCCCTCACGAGCCCATAACGATAACAAAAATCGCTGCCAATGGAAATGCAGTCTTACAAAGGGACGTTGATATATTGAAATATGTAAATAATGAAAATGTAGTAATGTATAGGTTCGATTTGAATTTAGGCCAACCTGTCTGGAGTTGCCTCTCTCCCTCCAAAAATTCAAGGAAACTAATCAAACTGACACTGAACTTTCTGTATGAATTTTCAACTTGGGATTCAACAGAAAAGGAGATGCACCTCGGAACAGTTTTATCCGGTAACAATCTTGTTTTCAACACCTCATTACAAATTTTTCTTTTCAAAATATCGTTTTCTTTTATGCTCAAAAAATTTGGCATCTCCATGCCGATAATAGTCACCAGGTCGTGTGTTGCACTAAGCTCAGCTCAAAGGAGGACTCCAACGCATCAAGTCCTTCCAACTCACAATTAAGTGATACAATTAAAATATTTAAAATAATCTTTAAACTCTCATACAACATATCAACAAAATGCTTGCCACTCTTAAGGAACAATTAAAATATTTAAAATAATCTTTAAACTGTGATACAACATATCAACAAAATGCTTGCCACTCTTAAGGAACATACCATGAAGCACAAGCTTCTATTCTTATAATTTAGAAGCATCTAAAAATTGGAGGGAATGTTCAAAGTATTCCAAATTTCTAGACTCTGTTTTTGTGGCCATAGTAGTCATCCAACGTAAGTTTGTTTAAAACCTTTATGAATAAGAAAAATTTAATAACGAAAAGGATCAAGAGAACACACGATGGATTAATAAAATTGAACGATATTTCTATATATTAGTTAATAATGAATAACAATTACTAATATTCTATAGAATAATATGGATTTATTTTTGTTATAATTAATGCTCAAATAAAATTACCATCTAAAAATTTGGTAACAAATCCATTTGGATGATGAGAGGAGAGTAGCTTCCGCCCTGCGGATGGCCCGAACCAGTGCTTTCTTCAAACTTATTTTTGACTGGTAAGTTCCCTCGTTTATGTTTTTCCTCTTTATTACTCTCATTCGATAGGTTGGATTAAATATTTTGTTTGAACTTTTCCTATTTACTCTTGCACATACGATTCCATTTCCTGCCTTCCTATTGATTTTTTCCTCTCCTCTCTTGGAGACTTCATGGCACGAATTCGAAGTTCAGAGTATGAGGTGTAATAGCTTTTCCATTGTAAAATCTCTCACGATTCCGGTTTAATAGGTAATCACCTGCATTTGTTCCTGAATTCAATTCAGTTTTATTTTCATTTTCCACTACTCCTATTCATCCTCAGATTTTTCATTTTCAAATTTTTATTGTTGTTCATTTGTTTATGCCATAGTTCGGTTTTTACTTGGGCCTGCATAACCACATGAATTCGTTTCTTCGCTCGGTTCTCGTGTGGAGTAACCCAGGTACTTTTCCCTTATCGACTTCTCTTCACCAGCGCATTTAGAATTGTGTCTCTGTCTGAGTATTTAAACTTCCATTTAGAGTTCTACTTCTGCAAGACCGATAAGCAATAATGTGTTTCATAGATATGTCAATCTCCCTTGTTCTTCGATAATCCCACCAAATTTTTGTTAATATTCATCACTAAATTTCATATGCTTTAATTTAGAAGTATGATGTGCTTTTGTTAATTTCGGTTTAGAAACTTGGGAGATGCTAATTTAAGGTAAAATCTTTCCACCCATTTTTTAACAATTTTCACAGTTTCTATTTCTTAGTCAGTATATTTCTGTTCAAGCGTTGTTAACTTGACTACTAAATGTACAGGTATCGAAAGCCCTTCTCTTCATAATTCACACGAAATTGAGGAAGATCGAATATGATGCTTACTGGCCTTCTTTTCTGTATTGTTCACGCAGGTCGATGTTAAATATCTTCGCCCTGTGATGTAAGGTATATAAATAGTTTGATAGAAATCAGGAATCCCCAATTCCGGGTATATAATTAAATCAAAACCCCCAATTCGAAGTATGCCCATAAATGAAATCATGAAGGTGCTGCATATATAGAAAAAATTTCCTCTGTTGAATTTTTTCGCTATCGCTTCGGCTCTGATGCGGAGTCTTCTCTGCTTTTGTATTCGCCCTGTGGTGTAATTCACGTCACAATATGTCTCTCAATGTATGATAATTGTGTTAAAATAACAAAAACATTGCGTTGAATGGGATCTGCCATATCTATGGTAAGGAGATTTGTTTCCTTTTCTCGCCGTTTATTTATTTTCTTTGATTTAGATCTGGATTGATCACATTTGAAATTTAAATTTAGATTTAGATTTGCGCTTTTAAATTTTTCCTTTCCGTGCATATATTAGATCCGGATTCGATGGTACAGTGGAAATATATTTTCATAATCTGGTCGTGTTTTGTTGTCACAGTTTGTTTTTTTCCCTCTGATTTTCTTTCAAATGATTTTGGGTTTTAATATTGTTGTGGGTTAGACAAAAGCAGAGATATCTGATTAAGATGTCTAATTTTATTAGACGATAGCTTAAACTGAACGACAGAGATGGTAACCTTAGCAATAACATTCTGACCGAGGGTATCCTTTCGAAAGAGTAGTATGTTGCCATCACACATCTAAATTTCCTGTGGGAGAGTAATGCCTTAAGTGGAAGGCCAAAGCCTCTCTGCATAGGTGCTGCGTATTTCATCGCGGCCCTAAGAATTGTGGTTAGAGCCGTTGCACGGCCCTGACTAATATTTTAAATCGATGCCAATTCCATTAGTTTCCATCAGCAATTGAATGCCAATACTTTGGGAATAATGATTTTAATTAGCATTTGCCCCTAAGGTACACTGAAGGAGTAGACTTTGTATTAACTCTTGTGCCTATCAAAAACTTCGCCTTGGTCGTGTTTTGATTGAGATTAACAATTAACATTTTTAAATAAATTAAATGTTAAGAATATTGTAATACTATTTATAGTTTAAATATATAAAGATTTATTTTATTTTTAATAATTATATGTTAGTTGAATCAAAACTCGTAGCATCAGTTACCTTATTTTAGAAGTATGCAGATATAAAACATACAAAATAAAAAATAAAATAAAATAAACAAATAAAACAAAATAAAATAAATAAATAGATAAAAATTAAAATAAAAACGAATAAAATGAAAAATAAAAAAAATAAACAAAATACAAATAAAATAAAAATAAAAATCAAATATATAATCGGTCCATATCCATTATGCATATTTGGTCACATTTCAATATGTATATAGTTCAATTGATTTTTGCACTATGTGGAATTCCAACTTCAAAATTAACATTTCTAGACAAAATCTTGATATTATATTGTTTTTACATCAAATAAAAATACCTTGTACAACTAAAAATTAAACTCTATATAAGATTTCAAACAATAAGCTTGTCTTTTATCCACTATATACTTCCATAAATATGTAGAATAGTGACTCCAATAGTTGAGATTATATGAAACATTCAAATAAATATTTAATTAATTATGATATTTTAAATATTAATTATGGTTCAAATAAATTTAAAATTATTAAAAATTTTATTAAACAAAATTGTTTAAATTTCTATTACAAATTTTATTAAACAAAGTTGTTTAAATTTCTATTGATATTAAAACTTAAATATAAAATTATTAACTAAGAAAAGTTGGTAAAGGAATTATTAAAAAATAAATATCCAAATAAATAGATAATCTTTTAAATACAACATAATAATCTTATTTGGAAAAACATAAATCACATGACCATATAAATTAGAAAATTAAAAATTATGCTATATTAAAAGTTTCAAAAGATTTTTAACTTTAAATTTAAGATTTTAAACTTAAAAAATTTAAAATTTAAAACTTTATTCTAATAAAAGTTTAAAAAAAACATAAACTTACAAAATTGTAAATTATCTATAATAAAACAAATTCCTCCCAAACATTATTTCAAAATAATAACACTATTTCAAAATAATAACATTATTTTATTTCATGATATACAGAATTAAAATAATAACATGAATTTAATTATATTGTTATTTTTAAATAAAATTTATTTTTTCATAAATTTTACTATTACCATTATTATTTCATACACATTATGCACTTGAATACAAATATTTATTTTCATTTCAGAGACATAATTAATTACGTGGAAGGTGTCCCTATTGTGAGCTTTGCTGGGATGAAGAGTGCTCTCAGCCAATCTCTGTGTTCCACCTATCACCCTTCCACCCTCTCAAAATTCAACACTTGCCGGTTGCTGCACCCTCCTGTTGTCATCTCCTTCCTACGTGCGTCAGGGCCTTCTTCGCGTTCGTGCTGGTGTTGCGTCGTCCCCCCTTCGGCGTTCCGGCGGGTCATTTGTTAAAATGATCAAGTGCTAGTCTATTCTTTTTAATAAGATATTTCCCCAATCTTTAGTAAATCGTTATTAAAATTAAATCAAAATATCTAGAACTCCGTTAATAATATATAGAGTAGTCAACTTGTAAAACGACAACGTACCCTCAAAATGAAAACCGGGCCCACATATCGTTCGGAGATTATTATCCCGAATGAAAATAAGTCTAAAGACAATTATATTCACATTTTAGCGGTCAACAAAAATTGATACCCCGCATTAGTATTTCCACTGCCATAGGCCATTAATGCGCCTAAGCAGGAAATGCTCATCGTTAGATTAAAGCCGTAGATCATCGTGCGGCGGACATTTTCTGCCTGAGCGCATTAATGGACCTATGACAGTGGAAATAAGGCTCGCCGCATTAGTAAACATTTCGCATGCATTACTTTGAGTTTCTTCAAAATGAGACTTGGAGAAAAGTTTTTCCAAACATCCCCATCCATGGAGTCTAAGAAATCATCTCGAGAAATGACATTTCGCATGCATTACTTTGAGTTTCTTCAAAATGAGACTTACTGAAAAGCTTTTCCAAACATCCCCATCAATGGAGTCTAAGAAATCATCTCGAGAAATGTGCAGAACGCTAGTTATTTGTCTACCATCGAACATTTTTTTTGCATTTTATGTTTATTTTTATTTTATTATTTAATAATTTCTAATCCATTTACATATTTTTAGTGTACTCGAATATATTATAAATATAATGTAAAAATGTTGATAATGAAACTTTTATACTATTTATTTACAATTTTATTCTATTTTGAAATAAATAAATTTTACAATGCAGTTTAGTACCGGCTGAATAATTATAATTAAAAAAATATTTATTTTAATGATTTGAAGATATTTGTATATTTCTTATTAATATTATAAGCAAGGTTTTTTTTTTAAGTTATATATATATATATATATATATATATATATATATAACGAAAGTTGAATAGTTAAATATTTTTAAATGTAAAAATATTTATATTATTGATTTAAAAGTATTTATATATTTGCTATCTAATATTATAAAATTAAAAAATTGGTTTTCGTGATTATTAATTATTGAAAAGCTCTTTGGGGTATAATAAAGTTATTTTTAACTATATTAAAAAATAAAATATATATTAGATTTTATTTTTCAATGTTAAGAGAATAAGTTGTGCGAGTATTCTTTAAGCAAATATTTATGAACGGATTTAATATATTTCTTATGTTAAGTATATGTGCATTGAATTTTTAGGTCAACTTACGAGAGCCGTGCAATTTTTACAATGAGGTATAGATTACGGATGCATTTTAATAATAAAATTCTATGTTTAATATTTTGTTTAGTAGCAGATCTAACATATGTATTATATCATTTAATTAATATTAATTAAAATAATAAGTAAAGTTAACAAAATTGTGAACTAATATTTTAGACTACTCCAATTTATGGTGAACTTCACTAAATACGATTGGAATTAAGCTCGATGACTTTTATATAAAAGTATTGATTGTTAATTGTGGCGTGTGATTTGTAAAGAAAAGTATCCAGACCTAACTTGATGGGCGTAGACATATCCACATTAATTTCAATTCAAGTTAGCATATATCGCTTTTATAAAAAAATTCTTTAGATGTTAGTTATTATCTACACCCTAAATTTGGGTGATATTTTTTTATTAAAATGGTTGATTCTCATCCATTTAATCAACAAAAATATGTTTTTTACTTTTTGCCAATAAAATTAATTTAAAGATCACCCTTCATTGATGGTTGCCTATGCAACCTATCTTATGTTGAAGATTATCGAGAGAATAGCTGGTTGCCTACATAAAATCCATGGTAGTTTGATCACCCTTCATTGATGGTTGCCTATGCAACCTATCTTATGTTGAAGATTATCGAGAGAATAGCTGGTTGCCTACATAAAATCCATGGTAGTTTATTGAGTGAACCATGCCATCACAAAGAGCTGCAGGTCAATCAAGAATATGGAACCTCCCCAAAATAACAACAATTAGTGATGAAGAATCAATAATTAAAGCCTTTGGGTAGTGACCCAAAAATAAGGGGCTGACTCAATATGTTGTTATTTATTATTAATCAATTAATAATTAATATGTGAAAACATTATTTATATGCCTTTCAGAAATATAAAAATGATATATTTGAAAATTTTTAAATAATAATAATAATAATAATAATAATTTTAGAATAATTTAACAATATTTAAATATAGATTATATACTTATACTTAGATACAGATTAACAATCAAAGTTAAAGAAACTATAATTATATTATTATTATCATTTATATAATAAAATATGAATCTAATTATTATAAATTTTAAATATAAATGAGTGATCTATAAAATGGATTTTAAATTTGGGTTTATAATATAAATTTTTTGGGTTTAATATTATTTCATTAGGTTCATAATCTCTAGAGCTTTTAGTATTAATCTCTTAGGTTTATAATACCAATATTTTAGGTTTATTAATCAAAGGGTTCATATTTCTAGGGCTTAATATTATTCCCTTGGTTTTATTATTCCTTTGGGTTTATTAATATAGGGGTTCATATTCCTACCATGTAATTGTATTTCCTTGGGTTTATTATTCCCTTCACTTTATTAATCTAAGGGTTCATATTCCTAGGGTTTAATATTATTTATGTGGGTTTATAATCCCTTGAATTTTTAGTATTAATCTCATAATTATATTATTCTCTCAGGTTTATAATATCAATCATGGTCAACCATAGTCAATCATGGTCCATGTCGCATTTTGTCAAAGATTGTCTCAATATGAAAATCAACCATGGTCCAACATCGCATTGTGACAAAGATTGTCTTTATATGAAAATTAATTATGGTCAACTATCGTCCAACTTTGCATTGTCACAAAGACTCTCTCAATATAAAAATCAACCATGGTCAACCATACTTATTTTAGGGTTTTATAATCCCTTGAGTTTATAATATTAGTACTAGGATTTATAATCTCTTGGGTTTATAATATTAATCCCTTATATGTATAATAATACATTAAAGTTTATAATACTAGATTTTTTAGGATTAATACTGAAAATAAAAGGGATTATAAACCTAGGGGAACAATGTTAAACCCTTGGAATATGAACCTTTATATTAATAAACCCAAAAGATTGATATTATAAAGCCAAGAGAATAATTTTAATCTAGAGTTTTTTATATTAATTATCTTAGATTTGATATATTAATATAGCATATTAAATTTATAATATAACACTACATTAAGTTAACACATATAACATATATTAACTACATTTATTAATATACTTATACCAATAATAATACTAAATAAATTAAAAAAAAACTCAATAACATTCAAACTTAAATTATATATTTATAAAACTTAAATTATATAATTGAGTAAAGATTAACCATCAACTAAAAGAAAAACGTATAATTATTTCATTATCACAATCCAATCCACTTATTATAAATTTCAAATAGGTGATCCATAAAAATGGATTTCAATTTTGTTTATTTTTACTATAATATCTTAGATATACCTTTAAATCGTAGGTTTTTACTTAAAAATTCCGAATTTCTTGTGACGATATAAATTCTATTTTCTAACGGTTGTACCAGAATTGAATATATTGTAATCACAGGGTTTTGCACCAATAAATAGCAGTCAATAGTGACCCGAAACTCAGCCGCCATGAATCCCACTTAATGCGTAAACCCAAGATCCGCAAGATGCCGACAACTCCGCAAGCGCAATCGAAGCGCGGCGCACAGCCTGTATAGAAAAATTAATATCACCGACGACTTGAATCATTCGCCTCCGCCTACAAGGCTTTACATGTCATGAGTAACGTTACCAAAATGAGACACAAGTCGTGGCGCTGATTGCGCATCAATAGACTTTGCAATGTTTCATCGACTTGAGATTGACGACTCAAAAATTCCAGTGACTCCGCAAAGTAAGATCAACTCAGCCTTCACGAGTCAAATATTCCGTGATTCTAGTCTCTACGTTCAGACATTCACTTTACGCACCTCGACCAATCCATCTTCACGGAGTTCACGCAAATGATGATTTGATGTTCGGCGTGCTCCCATGTGAACAGCCATAGACAAGAAACACAAAAACCGAATATGTCGGCGACAAGAAAAATGAACTCAAGCCGGCAGACCCAAAAGCATGTGGGGGGTGCGCAGGGCAAAGAATATCAAAAACAATTCATGCCATCCGCTAATAATTTTTGGTGTATAAATATGAGACCTTACTTCTCGCCATTTCATGAGCGCCCAGTCTAGTTCTGTCCAAGTTTAATATCGAAGATATAATCGATAATGGCGCCCAGAATGGCTAAAGTCGTGTGCATATATGTGATTTCTTTGAGTGTGCTTGTCTTTAACATTGAAGCGCGAGAGAGCAGATTCTTTAACAAGGAGCCTGCCTACGACAACCCCAATGGCGGATCAAATACCGGCGGGTATGGAGAGGGGTACGTCACCAGCAGCGATCGCGGTGTGGACGACGCCTTCGAAGCCGGCTCGGGCAATGGCTACGGTTCTTACCGAGGCCACGGAAACGGTAATAGATATGAATATGGCAACAGCGAGACTTCCCACGCCGGTTCTGGAGAAGCCGGTAGCGGATACCCGCGTTCGGGTTCCGGTCGAGGTAGCGAGTACTATTCAGGAAATGAGGCTGTGAACGACGATAGCGGATACGGTGGAGGCTCTGGGGACGATAGTGGCTATCGCCAGTCGCCTGGCAACGCTTATACGACATACCCTCCTGGCTCTAATGGTGGCTATGGAGAAGGTGGTAAATACGGCTCGGGCTACGGTGGGCGTTCAGAAAAAAGCGGTGCCTATGGTTCAGGTTACAGTGGTGGCAGCTACGTCACAGGCTCTGGTAATGGAAAAGGATACGAAGCTGCCTCTGGCTATGGCTCTGGATCTGGGAATGGCAACGGAGAGTATGGTGCCAACAACGGTTACGATAAGGAAACTCCTTAACTTTATACAATTGTCTTTGTAGCGTGTGCCCGTGGAGTTTGTAATAAAGCCGTCTCTCAGTGTCAATTAGACTTATTGACACATTAGCACGGTAAATGTATCTGTCAGCTGTACAACAAAGAAATGCAAAATAGTGTGGTCTAGTCTGGTTTTTGCAGAGATGTTTAAGTTGGTGTCAATAACAATAATTAAGAAATATGATGCACTTTTGGGCTGCTAGAATGGGTTGCGCAATAGGTATAGTTCGCGGGATGTTGTTTACAGGCACTTTCCCCAGTCACGGAGCTTTTATTGTCATTTTCTTAAATAATGTTCAGAATCTGTTTATTTGTGATTTATTATAATTCCTTTTAGGAACGGTTCAGTTTATAAAATTTACATTGTTACATCCAATAATAGCATAGGCGTGGACAAACACTTTATCCTCCAAAATTATAAAAATTAAAGAAATCATCAAAACTAATAAAAATATTATTTTTAAATTAATAAAAATATTTAATATATTATTTAGAAATAAATAATGTTTTAAAAAATATGAAATAAGATTTGTAATTATGCAGATTGGTCTATTTCATTATGGAGTTTTTTAATTTGTTAATAGGCTTTGTTGCAATATTATGATTAATACCATGAATTATTAATATGATAAACCCAAAAAACAATAACTCATTGAGTATGACACATTTTTATAATATTTTTTTAAATTAATGAATTCAATTCAAAGAGAAAAAAAAGTATAATTACTTTAGAAATAAATAGAATATTCTATGGAAGTTAAATTTTTACAATCCACTTGATAATTTTTTTCAATGACAAACTACTTAATAATTATTGATAATTAAGTTAAATTATGAAAGTCTTATTTCAAAATAAACATGCTTATAGGCATAAAAATATATCATTAACATATGTTGTAAGATGGGCATTTAGGTTCAAATATAATAAATTCAAATTACCATAGCTTAAGCTAATAAACCTAGAGCACCAATCCATAATAAACATCAAAATATTTAATTCATAATACATCTAGAAGTTGCTAAAATTTAAAAAAAATCATAAAAATTAAGTAGAATATAATTTATTATTATTGAAATTTAGCTTCTATGATTCATAATTTGTATAGAGATACTTTAGGTTATAATCACACATGAAAAGAATTAATATATAAGTTACACATATATTTATATTTAAAAACATGTAATAAGATTCTTAAGTATGGATATTCCTAATATGTAAATAACCTAAATTATTATAACTCATTTCATATATCACTTGTTCATGTGGATTTTTTTTTTAATTAATCAATTTAATTAAAGGAAAAGAAAGAGCATGACTACTTTGTAGAAGCTTTTATTTGTGAATACTATTAAGAATATTCCAGAATATTCTATTGAGGCTAAATCCATATTATTCATCTAATAATTATTGATAGTTAAATTAAAATTTTGAAAGCCCTATTCCAAAAAACCATAACTCATTTCATATGAATTTTTTTTAATTAATCCCTTTAATTAAAAGGGAAAATGGTCACAACTACTTTGGAGATAAATCTTAATATTTGACTTGTAAATACTACTAATAATATGGAAAATGGTCACAACTACTTTGGAGATAAATATTAATATTTGACTTATAAATACTACTAATAATATTCTATGGAGGTTAAAAACTTACTATTCATCTTATAATTATTGATAATTTTATATTAAAGTTTTTGAAATTATATTCAAAGAAACCATAACTCATTTTATATGAGACTTGTTCATATGACATTTTATAATTTATCAATTTAATTAAAGGAAATTATAAAACATAACTACTGTGGAGATAAATCTCAACAATTGATTTGCAAATACCACTAAGAATATCAAAGAATATTTTATAGAGATTAAAATCTTGTCATTCTAATCATAGTTATTGATAATTAAATTAGAAATTTGGAAATCATATTTGAAAATAAACACCCCTATAATTACAATTAGATAAACTTAGATCCATTTTAACCACTGATCTATCAAAATCTCGGTGGAATCAAATATCTAGAGGTATAAACTTCTTCTTTCAATGCAAAACATGAAACAAAAAAACAAATTTACACTTCCATAAATTTATTTCAACTCTTTCTTAATTGATCCATAATTAAAATAAATCTAAATTAATAATATTATATAACATATTATGTTATATTATATTATATAACAATAATTTATAATATTATATTATAATACCTAAACATAAGCACCTAAACATATTTAAAAGTGAAACATATAAAAATTAATTCATGATGGACATAGGGTCCAGATTGTTATGGACAACAATTACTCTCCCCTTGTCGAACAAACAACTTCAACAAATATTTCAACGCAATCTATTCGCTGGTCGAAAACAGAAAGGAGTAACTTTTTAATAAAACTTAGTCATAAAAGAGTGATAAGAAGTACCTTATACTAAAAGTCATAAAACGGTGATGAAGATACATTGCAAGAATACATCTTTCACTGTAAATGAAGTGATCAACTACTGGCACATTGATAAAGGCTAGCATTTAATTATTGGAATTCCATGTGTGGAAAGCATTTTCATTGAAAGAGATTTTGTTGATATTCATCAATATAATTATAACTAAGGGATTTTATGTTTTTTAATTAATCATTCATGTTCGTATCGGAAATAATTTATAAACCAAGTTGCATAATCATAAAAGGTTAGCCTGTTATACTCTGCCCCAAATTTCTCAACGCAGGGAACTAGAAATGTATAAATATCTGGTATTGGCAAGGCATGATGGCTCTCTTTTATCAGAAATAATGAGCCTTAACATGATGCCCGTGGAATGCTATTTATTTAATTAAGGTAATTACTCTTGTATGAAGAGTTTGTTAAAATATATAATTATCTCTCGTATATATGGTTAGATAATCAGTGAAATGAATTAATTGAGTTGAGTTATAGATAGATTTGGTGAGTGAGTTATTAAGTTGGTTGATCAAGTTCAGTTATGTGAGAGTATGTACATGTGAATTTAGGTTAAATACCCTTCATCGGGTTCATTGTATTCATTGAGTGGGATTGTGATTTAGATTGATTGAGATTAATTGAAGAGCCGCAACTCATTGTTTTGTGTGTGAAATATTTGTGTTATTGTGTGTGTGAATCTTTTGTGTATCCAACAAATTGGTATCGGAGGAGCTCAGAAAGGATCATAAAATCCGTGAGTGAGCAGAGCTAGAAAAAGAGGGCAAAAAGCCAAAAAAAAAGCCAAAAGCAAAAGACTGGCGACTTTTTTTTAAATTTTGCAAACGCGGAGGTCCGCACTTTTTCTGTGTAGCACAAGCGGAGATTCCCAATTTTCGATGAAAAAATAGTTTATTCCGGGGTTTCTGTATTGGTGTGCGGCATACCAAAGGCTGACAAAAGTCGCGTGAGTGTGAGCCTTTTGAAAAGGTACATAGGTTATTTAATTTTTGAAAGTCACTTGGGTGGTATCAAATTTGTAAACAAAAAAAAAAGGGCTTTATAAAAGGAGCATTTATAAAACGCCTTTTTGGATATACGAATACTTTAAAAAAAAGGGTATTTCCATTTTCACAAAAGAGCATGTGAGTTTTAAAAAGGGGATTTTTAAAGTTTTCGAAAGTCCACGCTGTTTTTTTAAAAAGGAGTTTATTAAACAATCTTTTAAAAAGGGATTTTAACATGAAGTGTTTGAAGTGAAGGTTTTAGTAAGAATATATATATATATATATATATATATATATATATATATATATATAATCAGGGTTTTATTGATAGAGATTTTTTAAGGAGTTTAGTAAAGCTTTTATAAAAAAGAGAAATTTAGAGTTTTTATCAGAGAAGAATATTTGTTTTCAAAAAAGATGGCCACATCAAATTTTCAGCCACAACTTTCATTTTTCACTGGGAAAGATTACGATGTGAGGGCTATTAAAAGTGAAACTATGCTAAAAGCGTATGATGTATGGGATTATGTTAAGTTTGGGTTTGCAAAACCTCAGAACGACACAGAAGAACGAGCCCTAAGTAATGCAGACAAAGAGCAATGGAAGAAAGATAAGCGAAAGAATGCACAAGCGTTGTTTCTTATCCAGCAAGGAGTGGACCGAGCAATGTTCCAGAAGATAATGATACCTTCTTTAGCAAAGAAAGCATGGGAGAATTTGGCGACAAGATATCAAGGTGTGGCCAAAGTTAATATTGTTAAATTGTAGAATACTAAGAGACACTCTGAAAGTCTGTAGATGAAGGAGACAGAGGACATTGATTCCTTCATGAATAGGGTCATGTCTATCGTCAATCAGTTAAAAATCTATGGTGAAGATGTTAAATATCGAATAGTGATTGAGAAGGTTCTTCAATCCTTGTCTACCAAGTTTGATGTTGTGGTAGCAGCCATAGAAGAAGCGTAGGATTTGGAATAACTGACAGTTGATGAGTTGATGGGATCCCTTTTATCGCATGAGGCGAGACTAGATATAAATAAGGACTCCAATTTAGAAACTGCCTTCAAAAGTCAAGTTTATATTTCAAGAGGTCGAGGCAGAGGTCGATCGAGAGGCAAAGGATGAGGTGGCAACTATGGTGGTCAAAGAGATGGTCGACAAGAGCATGAGCATCAAAGTGGAAGCAGCAACAGCATAAGCTTTCATAACAATAAAAGGTTTGACAAATCAACGGTGAAGTGTTATTATTGCAATAGATTTGGTCATTATTCTTATGATTGTAGGAAGAAGATAGTTGATCAAGGAAATCAGAGAGCTAATGGTAGTACAGAGAATACTGACTCCATGTTTCTAGCATGCAACACCATGTATGAACCGTCTGATAAGGTCTGGCTATTAGACAGTGGTTGCAGTAACCACATGACATGCAACAAGAATTTGGTTGCAAATGTTGCAAAATTGGATGCATCTGTGAAGACAAAGGCGAAGTTGGGGATTAACAAGACTTTGGATGTAGATGGAAAAGGAGTGGTCAACATTGTGACCAAGCAAAGGAGCCAAAGACCATATCAGAGGTATATTATGTCCCTGGACTAAAACACAATTTGATAAGTGTTGGTTAACTGACACAAAAAGGATATAAATTTATCTTTCAAGGGAAACAGTGTATTATTTACAACAAATCCCCAAGCAAGTAGTTGATTGCAAAGGTGCAGATGACGAGGAACAGACTCTTTCCCCTAATTATGAACTACAATGATCAAGTTAGTTCTTTTACAGCTGCATGTTCTGATGATTACTGGTTATGGCACTTTTGGTTTGGACACTTGCATTTTTCCAGTTTAAGATTGTTGCAGCAAAAACAGATGGTCAAAGCTTTACCTCCCATCAAAAAACCTGCAAGCACTTGTGAGTGTTGCATCTTGGCAAAGCAACACCGTGAGTGTTTTCCGAAAGGATGACAGCAACAAAGTCGAATTGGACCCCAAGGAGAGCTGGTCTCTCTCCAATAGTCCTGTCAGCAATTCCCTTGAGTTAATTCCACGTAGTCTTCCTCATTCTTTTGTAAGTCTATTTATCAATTTCGAAAAAATTGACAAATAAATATATATTCAGCAACTTTGGAGATCTCAATGTATCCTGAAATTTTATTCGATCGCTGAACCTTATACTAAGGTTACAATACGTCGGATTAATTTAATAAACCAATTACAATGCTCACTTTAATATCCCTTAGTCGCAGACCCCACATACAATCAACGAAACTCAATGGAATACATACGCCCGTACCTTTTATTAAACCTCGTGCTACTCCCAAATGCGATCACCATTCGATGGGCCATCCTCCAAATCGACAGTGTTCTTCGATATCGCACTGCCTCCTCAGTCAGATGTTAACGTGCAATGGCATGCGAAAAGGCGATTTTCGGGGTCCTACCTTATGCTACGTGTCCTGCAGTCTATGGAATTGATCCCAATCGGAAAATACCACTTATCTCATGAAAGCAGTGCGATCAATACCACTTCTCGCTTTTGAACAGTACATGACCATAGGTTTATGTCGGGTTTACACTATCCTTTCGATTCACTCCAGTTCCCAACTCAGGTTTGATCTTTAGAACAACTATTTCTTTCAGGCGGGGGTTTCACTTCAGTCGACTCACTGTGTTGCGGAATTCCAACGTTTCGGCCACACAATTCTAGGCCCGTATCGAGGTTACAATAATCAGCTTGGTTTCTCACTGGGGTGCGCATCAATAACCACTCAGGAGACTCAATATAGAATATGTTCAATCATGGACAGAGAGAAGCTTTCGGAGGTTCAACATAGCAATTTCTTCATCGACTATCACAAAGCTGGAAGCTCAATTACATTGTACTAAAGCTAATGTACATGCAGAGACAAGATATCTACCATTCCACAAAGATGATCAAAACATCGAATTATATTCAACAAAGGGAAAAATTCTTAACGAATACAAAATCTTCACTGTGAGAATCTCTCCTTTCAATGCATACGGGGGTTACATTTATACATACACATTTGTCTCTTCGGTTCCTCTATGAGGACCATTTTAGGTAAACCAAAAGCCCAACTATAATAAAATAACTAAACTTGACAGATGGATTGAATCTAACCTATTCAACTTCTACTGACTCTAACTAATCTAAATGAAACAAGCAGCTAAGGTATTGACACCTTGCTGTTACAATTCAATGATTTTGAACCCTCCTAGCCACAACATGTGGACAAAACCTCCTGCATTTCTCGCTAGTGTCTAATGCCCCTGCATCAGAATCTCGAGGGTGATTTTCTTCATGGGCTCCTATCCATGAGCTCTTCCACTGGTCTACCTATCTTCTGCAACATTCCTTCAGTCATCCAAGTGGCATCTTCCTCTGGCTTGTCCTTCCATTTGATTAAGTACTGAAAGTACTCTTGTCCTCTGGTCTTCCTGAACACTCTTTTGTCTAATATCTTCTCTAGTTGCAATGGTTGTGCTGGAGGTAGCTGCTTTTCCCACTCAATTTGTTCCTTATCTGTTGATCTTTCTTCTGCACCATCATCTTCATACTTGTACAAATTTGCAACATTAAAAATGGGAGATATTCCAACATCAGGAGGTAATTCAATCTCATAAGCATTAGCAGAAAACTCTCTAAGTATCTTGCATGGTCCAATCTTTTTGAACTTCAGTTTGTTATACTGCTTCTTTGGGAATCTCTCCTTTCTCAAGTGTGCCAAAACCAGATCTCCTACTTAAAAATGGACTTATTTTCTACTCAAGTCTGCTCTGCCTTTGTATCTTATGCTGCTGCCTTGTAGCTTATGTTTCACTTGCTCATGTATGGCTTGGATCTCCAAAACAAATTCCTCACCATCAACGCTCCTTAGTTCTGCCTTTCCCAGATTTCTTAACTCTAATATTCCTCTAGGGTGCATTCCATAAACAATGTGGAATGGACTCTGCCCTGTGCTTCTGTTTCGTGAGTCATTATATGCATATTTTTCCTGAGGCAAAATATGATCCCACTGCTTGGGATGCTCTCCTGCAAGACTCCTCAACAAATTTCCTAGATTCATATTCACCACCTCAGTTTGTCCATCAGTCTGAGGATGATAAGCTGAGCTGAAACTCAGTTTGGTACCAAGTTTCTTCCACAGTGTCCTCCAAAAATGACCCACAAATCTGGTGTCCCTGTCTGAAATAATACTCTTGGGAAACCCATGCAATCTAACAAATTCTTTGAAAAACAAGTTAGCAACATGGGTGGCATCACTAGTTTTATAACATGGAATAAAATGTGCCATTTTGGAAAATCTGTCCACTACAACAAAAACTGCATCATTCCCTCTCCAAGTCTTGGGCAATCCTAGAAAAAAATCCATACTCACCATATCCCAAGGCCTGTCTGGAATAGGCAAGGGAGTGTACAATACTGCATTCTGGCTCCTTCGTTTAGCTTATTGACAGATTTTGCAATTCTTCACAAACTTATCCACTTCTGCTCTCATCTTGGGCCAATAATAGAAGTGACTCAACTGCTCATATGTTTTATCAGTACCAAAGTTTCCAGCAAGTCCACCACTATGCTTCTCCTTGAGCAAGTTTTCTCTCATGGAAAATTTTGGTACACACAGTTGGTTTCTTCTGAATAGTAAGTCCTCCTGCAAGAAATAATCCATCCACTGGCTTCTATCTGTTAGAACAAGGTTACAACATGCCTCAAATTCATCTTTAAAATATGGATCTGTTTTATACAATTCCTTGAGAAAATCAAATCCTACAACTTCAAAATTGGTTTCTTGAACAAGCATGTGCCTCCTACTCAAAGCATCAACTACTTTATTTGCTTGGCCACTTATATGTTTCAAAACAAAGTTAAAACCTTGGAGATACTCAACCCATTTGGCATGCTTATGATTCAGCTTAGGCTGCTGTACAATGTACTGCAAAGCATGGTTATCAGAGTATAATACAAATTCTCTGGACATCAAATAATGCCTCCACTTTTTCAATGCCTGAACAACGGCACAGAATTCCTTCGCATAAGAGGAATACTTCCTTCTGGTGTCATTCATCTTTTCACTGAAATAGGCTACAGGCCTATCATCTTGACTCAACACAGTTCCAATGGCCTCTCCACTGGCATCACACTTCACTTGAAATGGTTTAGTAAAATCAGGCAGAATCAAAACAGGCTTTTCAGTTATCTCTCGCTTCAAAATTTTAAAGTTTCTTTTTGCTTCAATAGTCCATTTAAATGGATGTTTTCTCGTTATTGTCTCAACGATGGGTGCATTAATCTTACAGAAATTTCTTATGAATTTCCTGTAAAAACTGGCAAGTCCATGGAAACTTCTTACCTCAAAAACATTTCTGGGTGAAGGCCACTCCACAATTGCCTTAAAATTTTCTGGGTCCATCTTCAATCCCTCTGCAGAAACAACAAAATCCAAATACACCAACTCTTCTTTCATGAACGAGCATTTCTTTAAGTTTATCAGCAGTTTCTCTTGGTGCAGCTTCTTCAAGACATAATTAATATGCCTTAAATGTTCTTCTTTGGTTTTGCTGAAAACTAATATATCATCCAGATACACTATCACAAATTTACCAATGAATTCTTTCAACACTTCATTCATAGGTCTCATAAAAGTGCTAGGTGCATTTGACAACCCAAAAGGCATTACCATCCATTCATACAGTCCTTCATTTGTTTTAAAGGCAGTTTTCCACTCATCACCCTCTCTTATTCTGATCTGATGATATCCACTTTTTAAATCTATCTTTGAAAAATATTTAGCACCACTCAAATAATCCATTAAATCCTCTACTCTGGGCAAAGGGAATCTGTACCTGATTGTTATCTTATCGATTTCTCTAGAATTAGTACACATTCTTCAGCCTCCATCTTTCTTTGGGCTCAATACTGCTGGCACTGCACATGGACTCAAACTTTCTCTGATTAGTCCCTTGTCCACCAATTCCTATACTTGTCTCCTGATTTCCTCATTTTCTGTGGGAGTCATTCTGTAGGCTGCCTTATTTGGCAGATTTGAACCAAGGATAAAATCTATCTGATGGCTAATCTTCCTCACAGGTGGCAGCTCATCAAGTAAATCATCCACAACAATGTCACAATAATTTTCTAACATCTCTTGGATTTATATTGGCAAATCAAAAATCTTGGTAGAAGTAAGAACTACCTTAGGTTTGAAAACTAAAGCAAATATTACCTCTTCTTCTTCAATCTGTTGTAGATATTCCTTCCCGCTCAGCAACAAGGTCTTTGGATCAATCACTCTGCTTGATGGCTCGCCTTCTTCCATGGGTATCAGTGTATGATGTACCCCATCCTTGAAGAACTTGTAAGTGTTCTTCTTGCCATAATGCACTGCTGCTCTGTCAAACTGCCAAGGTCTACCCAGCAGTATGTGACACACATCCATGGGCATCACATCACACATGAATTTATCTTTATATTTGCCCATTTGCAGCTCTATCTCACACTGTTCTTTTACAATCAGCTGGTGCCCCTTATGCAGCCAGGACACCCTATAGGGAGTGGGATGCTCCCTTGTCTTCAGTCTCAACTTCTCTATCACCTCAGTGGAAACCAAATTGTATGTGCTGCCACTATCAATGACGAGTTGGCAGCATTTCCCTTGGAATTTGCATATGCTCCTAAACAAATTCTTCCTTTGTGCAGGCTCAGTGACCTCTTTGGCTTGCTTCAACAAGACCTTATTAACCACCAAGGACTCTCCCCTCTCTAGTATAGTTTCTTCTTCAATTTCTACCTCCTCTTCAGTCTGGGCAACAACAGCATTTCTTGGACCAGCACCCACATTCTCTGGGCACTCATAGTGCTTATGTCCCACTTGCTGACATCTATAGCACCTCAATTCTCTACCTCTGCCTCGGCCTCCTCTTCCTTTTCCTCTGTAAGAACCCCTTCTACCCCTTGCATAATCCTCTGTAGATGCATTCTGAGGTGAGCTACTGTTAGCTCCATCCCTGGGCATATTAGGATTTCCTCTACCACCCTGACTTCCCCTTCCACAGAAAGTACCTCTCTTTTTGGAAAAATGCTTCCTCAGGAGGTTCTCCTCTGCTTTCAAGGCCATCTGATAGGCCTCTTCAACTATCTTAGGAGACAAAAGACCAATATCATCTTAGATCTCCAGCTTGAGACCATTCACATATCTGGCAGTCTTCTTTGGTGTGTCTTGAAATTGCCCAGCTCTTATGCTTACTCTATAGAATTCTTCTGTGTATTCCTTTATTGTCAGCAACCTCTGTCTCAAGTTCTGCATTTTCCTAAACAATGTTAGCTGATCACTAGGCAAGAATTTACCTTTTAACTTAGCCATCATTCTGGTCCAGCTCTTGCTAGGCTTCTTGCCAACTCTCCTTCTTTCTGCCTGCACTCCATCCCACCAAAGTGCAACATATCCCTTTAGTTTTGTTACTGCAAACTTGACCTTCTTATCCTCGCTCATTTTTTCATAGTCAAAGCACTTGTTCATTTCATTAATCCAGTCCACCAACTTCTGGATTCAGTCCTCCTGCAAAACTTGACACTTCAATCCTGGGCTTAACTGCAGACCCCAGGATAGTTCTGAGGAGCCTCATGTCAGGAGGAATCTCAGCATTTTCTTCTGCTTCCTCTAATTCAAGTTCACTAATTTCTTCAATATCTCTGGGCTCTCTTCACTCCATGGCATCCATTCTGGCCTCGAACCTCTGCAAAATTCCCAACACTTTTGCATTGGCAACGGGTCCACCTCTCCTTCTTCCAGCACCTCTACCAACTCGGATTTCCATGTTAATATTCTGCAAAAAAAACTCAAAACAACAGCTCTGATACCACAATTGATAGCAACAAAGTTGAATCGGGCCCCAAGGAGAGCTGGTCTCTCTCCAGTAGTCCTGTCAGCAATTCCCTTGAGTCAATTCCACGTAGTCTTCCTCACTCTTTTGTAAGTCTATTTATCAATTTCAGAGAAATTGACAAATAAATATATATTCAGCAACTTTGGAGATCTCAATGTATCTCGAACTTTTATTCGATCGCTGAACCTTATACTAAGGTTACAATACGTCGGCTTAATTTAATAAACCAATTACAATGCTCATTTTAATATCCCTTAGTCATGGCCCCCACATACAATCATCGGAACTCAATGGAATACCTATGCCCGTACCTTTTATTAAACCTCGTGCTACTCCTGAACGTGATCACCGTTCGATGGGCCTTCCTCCAGATCGACGGTGTTCATCGATATCGCACTGCCTCCTCATTCGGACGTTAATGTGTGATGGCACGCGAAAAGGCGATTTTAGGGGTCCCACCTTATGCTACGTGTCCTCCAGTCTATGGAATCACTCCTAATCGGAAAATACAACTTATCTCACGAAAGCGGTGCGATCAATACCACTTCCCGCTTTTGAACAGTACGTGACCACAGGTTTACATCGGGTTTACACTATCCTTTTGATTCACTCTAGTTCCCAACTTAGGTTCGATCTTTAGAACAACTATTTCTTTCAGGCGGGGGTTTCACTTCAGTCGACTCATTGTGCTACGGAATTCCAACATTTCGGCCACACAATTCTAGGCCCATATCAGAGGTTACAATAATCAGCTTGGTTTCTCACAGGGGTGCATGTCAGTAACCACTCAGGGGACTCAATATAGAATATGCTCAATCATGGACAGAGATAAGCTTTCGGAGGTTCAACACAACAATCTCTTCATCGACTATCACAAAGATGGAAGCTCAATTACATCGGAATAAAGCTAATGCACACGCAGAGACAGGATATCTACCATTCCACAAATATGATCAAAACATCGAATTATATTCAACAAAGGGAAAAATGCTTAACGCATACAAAATATTCACTATGATAATCTCTCCTTTCAATGCATACGGGGGTTACATTTATACATCCACATTTGTTTCTTCGGTTCCTCTGTGAGGACCGTTTTAGGTAAATAAAAAGCCCAACTATAATTTGTTCAAATAAGTGAACTTGATAGATGGATTGAATCTAACCTATTCGAATTCTACTGACTCTAACTAATCTAAATGAAACAGACAGCTAAGGTATTGACACCTTGCTGTTACAATTCAATGATTTTGAACCCTCCTAGCCACAACATGTGGACAAAACCTCCCACATTGCTAGCTAGTGTCTAATGCCCCTGCATCAAAGGAGTTTCTTACAGAGCAAAGAAACCACTTGAGTTGATGCATACCGACCTATGTGGACCTATGAGGACACAGTCGATTGGTGGAAGTTGTTACTTCCTCACTTTTATTGATGACTATAGAAGGAAGACTTTGGTTTACTTTTGAACCAGAAATCTAAAACTTCTGCAAATTTCAAAGAGTTCAAAGCCTTAGTGGAGAACCAAAGTGATCGACGGATCAAGGTATTGAGATCTGACCGTGGTGGAGAATACGATTCGAAGGCATTCCATGAGTACTGCAAACAAAATGGAATCATAAGACAGTTTACAACCAGATACACACCACAGAAAAATGTTGTAGCAGAGAGAAAGAACCGAACAATCATGAACATGACAAGGAGCATGTTGAAAGCAAGACACTTGTCTAATGAGTATTAGGTAGAAACAGTTTCATGTGTTGTTTATGTGATAAACAAATCTCCTACAAAGAGTGTGATGAAAAGAGTTCCAGAAGAAGCATGGTCAGGTATGTCATGCAGTGTATCTCATTTCAGAGTTTTTGGATGTGTAGACTATGCACATGTGCCTAAGAAAATAAGAGGCAAATTAGATGATCAAAGTGAAAAATGTATTTTTACTGGTTATAATGAGCAATCAAAAGCTTACAAATTATATAAACATGTCACCAAGAAGACAATCATTAGTAGAGAAGTTGTGTTCAAAGAACAAGAGTCATGGAATGGGACTATAGACACACTAACCGATGCACAAACACCATTGATGGAGGAGGATGATGTAGAAGAAAAGGAGCAGCAAGAATCAAGAGAGCAGTCACCAAATAGAGTCACACCAACAAGGACTCCAAGATTTTCCGAGCAGCATGGATCTTCAAGCAGATTAACAGACCAAAATTCTCCAAGCAGCGAATCAGGTAATGAATTAAGCAATGGTAAGAAAAAGATGAGAAGTCTGAAATATATTTATGATAATTTGGATGTTAGTTCAAATTTTGCATTGTTGGCATTCCAACCTTCTTCGTTTGAAGAACCAATCAGAGATGAAAACTTGGTGCAAGCCATGGATGAAGAGATGAATTCAATTGAAAAGAATGATACATGGGATTTGGTTGATTTACCAAATAATAAAAATCTCATTGGTGTGAAGTGGGTGTACAAGACAAAGGTGAATGAGAAAGGTGAGATTGACAGATTTAAAGCAAGACTTGTAGCAAAAGGATTCTTGCAGCAACCGGGAATAGACTTTGGGGAAACATTTTCTCCAGTAGCCAGATTGGATACTGTAAGAGTAGTTCTAGAGACAACAGCTCAGAATAAGTGGAAAGTATATCAGATGAATGTCAAATCAGCCTTCTTGAATGGCATTTTAGAAGAAGAAATTTATGTGCAGTAGCCTCCAGGTTATAAAGTTGAAGGTAAAAAAGATAAATTTTACAGATTGAAGAAAGCGCTCTATGGACTTATGCAAGCACCTAGAGCATGTTATAGTAGAATTGAAAGCTACATGATCAAGAATGGATTTAGCAGAAGTGTCATTGAGCATACCTTATACACGAAGGTAAATGAGCATGGACAACTTTTGATTGTTTTCTTATATGTTGATGATATGATTTTTACAGGTGATCTTGAGATAGATGAATTTAAAACAGCCATGATGAAAGAATTTGAGATGACAGATCTTGGTATCATGAAATATTTTCTTGGCATAGAAGTTAAACAATCTGAAAAAGGAATATTTATTTGTCAAAATAAATATGCAAGAGATTTGTTGAAAAAATTTAGGATGGATAATTGAAAACCTGTACCTACACTAGTTGCAACAGGTACTAAGTTAAGTAACGATGATGAAGGAGCATATGGCAATCCAAATCTTTTCAAAAGATTGGTTGGCAGCCTCATGTATCTCACAGCTACACGACCAGATATTATGCAGGGAGTGAGTTTGATTTCCAGATTTATGGAGACTCCAAAAGACACACATTGGAGTGTTGGAAAAATAATTTTGAGATACATAGTAGGAACCAAAGATTATGGCATAATGTATGCAAGGATAGAAAATAAAGAATTTATTGGATATACAGATTGTGATTTTGCAGGAATTTTGGATGATCGAAAGAGCACATCCGGTTATGTTTTTCATATTAGTTCAAGAGTGATAGCATGACCATCTAAGAAACAACCTATTGTGACATTATCATCAGGAGAATAAGAATATGTAGCAACAACTTCAACAGCATGTCAAGCAGTATGGTTAAGAAGAGTATTGGATGGACTCAAGCAGTAACATCAAGGATCAACAATGATATACTGTGACAACACATTAGTGATTGCACTATCCAAGAATAGTGTGTTTCATCAAAAGAGAAAGCATATTGATACTAGATATCACTTTATTCGAGAACTTGTGAGCAATGGAGAAGTTCACTTGAAGCCTTGTAAATCGAGTGATCAATTGGCTGATATACAAAGCCATTAGCAGTAGATTTGTTTGAGTTTCACAAAAGAAACTTGGGTGTTGTAAGCCTAGCTGAGACATAGACCAGCAGGCATGTTTGAGTTGCCATGAGTTATGTTTTAGTTTAGTGGTCGTAATTAAGGGGGAGTGTTAAAATATATAATTACCTCCCGCATACATTATTAGAAAATCAGTTAAGTGAATTAGTGGAGTTGATTTATAGATATATTTGGTGAGTGAATTAAGTGAGTTGATCAAGTTCAATCATGTGAGAGTGTGTGCATGTCAATTTAGGTTAAATACCCTTCACCAGGTTCGTTGTATTCATTGAGTGAGATTATGATTTAGAGTGATTGAGATTAATTGAAGAGCCGCAACTCATTGTTTTGTGTGTGAAATATTTGTGTTATTGTGTGTGTCAATCCTCTGCCTATCCAATAGAGTTAGACAGTTAGTTAAGTAAGTACACAAGTCTAGTTGTGTGATAGATGAATTTGGTAAGTGAATTAGAGAGTCAGTTAAGTGAGTGATGGTCAAGTTGAGTTAAATGGTAAGTGTGTGCATGTCAAGCTATTTAGGATAAATACCCTTCGCCGAGTTTATCGTATTCATTGTGATTGAGAGAAATTGAAGATTAATAAAATAGCCACAACTAATATGGTTTGTGTGTGAATTGTTTTTTGTTTCTTCTCTATGTCATTCCAACAAATTAGTATCGGAGTTGATTGAGAGATCCAAGAGAGAAGACAGATTAGCAACAATCCGTGAGAAAAAAGATCCAAAAGATAAGGCAGATTAGCAACAATCGGTGAGTAAGAAAAAAGAAATATTTTTCTCTTAATTCGAGCTATAACACTCCCTATAGTGATGATATACCAGGGGTTCCAGGGGTTATAACACTGAAGGTCTCAGAGAACAGTCGCGTTAAGTGTGGTTCCCGTTCCAGCAGCACGCAGGTTCCTCTTGAAGATATACCAGGGGTACCAAGGGTTATAACATTGAATGTCTCAACAAACAACCACGTTAAGTGTGGTTCCCATTCCAGCAGCACACATATTTCTCTTATTTCGGTAGCGTTAATACACTAACGTGGTTCTGGGTGCAGTGCCCAGCATTACACACTACCATAGTACCTTTCCGACACGTTATAGCTAACATAAAATTCAACGAAATATTGTTAAGGATTAGCGTTATTCCTTAAAATTCGTTCATCTTTTTTAAAAAGATTTGATTTCGTATTTCATAAAGCATGAAATATAAAGGATTCGTAAAGTTTAAAAAGGAAGAGAGTTTATTAAAGTTTTCTCATTAACATTTTTTATAAAAAGGTGTGGTGGATGGTTTTTTTAAACTAAACATTTATATTAAATATTTTCAAAGGGGATTTTGAGAAGATTTTTTAATATAAATTTTTTTAAAGGATTATTTTTGGGAAAGTGGAGTTTTCTTAAAATGTTTTTTTTGAAAGGGTTTAAGAGATTTAAGAGATTGGAAATTTTTTTGAAATTTGCATGGTATAAATATTTTTTTTTATTGGCAAGAGAATTTAGGGCTCTGCCAAAGTCAGCGAGTCTATAATTTTTGGTGTTTTTGTCAAGCATGACAGGTTGTTTGGAGAAGATTGTGCCTTACGAGGGCGCATATTAAAATCATATTATTTTTTTCAGGGGTGATATGGGAGATAGCCTCATGCAAGCAGCTATGACATCAGTCATGGGCCACAAAGTGCAACTGAAGAAGACTAAGAAAAATGATAAAAAAGAAGAGGTAAACATTTTTGTCGTGTTTAAAGAGGCTTAGGCCATAGCCGAAGAACAAAGATGTCTAACAAAAGACAAATATTCCCTAGCTTTGAGTTTCATTTAGCATGGAATGGATGAAACAGTTATGTGCAAGGTAAAAAAGCTACAACTTCCAAGGAATCATGGAAAATCCTCAAAGCAGAATTTGGTGCAAGAGAGAATGACAGGCAGCAGTAGGATATGTCACATGGAAATATGTCAGATGCAGATCTGATAGTAGATGAGGAATATTCTGGGAGGACAACAAATATTGGTGAAACCCATTATGCAAGCATGCATATGGATGAAGAAGATGCAATAGAGATTGCAAAGAGAGAAGTTGAAGTCTGTGTATGTGAAACAAAGTAAGAGCATATCAATGCTCAAGCACTCCACTGTAACGTGGATGGTGCAGATGATGGCGAAATCCATTATGCAAGCAAGCATATGGATGAGGAAGATGCAACACAAATTGCAAAAAGAGAATTTGAATCCTTGGTATGTGAAACAGAGCAAGAGAATATCAACGCTCAAGCACTCCACTATAACGTGGATGGTGCAGATGATGGTGAACCCCATTATGCAAGTAAGCATATAGAAGAAGAAGATGTAACACAAATTGCAAAGAGAGAATTTAAAGCCTCTGTATGTGAAATAGAGCAAGAGCATATCAATGCTCAATCACCCCACCATAATGTGGATGGTGCAGAAGATGGTGAATCCCACTGTGATGAAACACATGTGAATGGTGACTGCAAAGTTAGATGTGCACTAGTGAATATTGAAGCAACTCATGAATTTGGTAAAGCTGAAATTGTCGCTGAAATTGGCAATGAGCACATGCATGCTCGGATATCCCACCATAGGGTGGATGAACATTATGTTGATGATATGTGTGGTTTAGTTTTCGAAACAAGTATTGATTATGGTAATATGGTAAGCACCATGTTTGATGAAGCATTGAAGGTTGAAGCTACCTTTATAGTAGCAAGATATGAAAAAGTTGAAACTGCTCATGAAGAAGGACATGATCTAGCAACAGCTAATGATCAAGAAGAGGATAAATTAATTGAAGAGTTTTTGATGAGAATATCCACTAACAACATAATAGTGGAAGACAACCTTCATAGAGTTGAAAATAAGGGAGAGAAGGAAGATGAAGAGGAAGAAGCTCTCACTGAAGAGCATAATAAAGATGTTTTTAATATTGTTTTTGAATATGCAGGTACTCAAAATAGCATGGGAGCAGAAGTTGAAATAAAAGATGTTAATAAGATGCAAATTTGAAGTTCATTGAAGAATGGATTCAGAAGCCAATTGAACAAATTGATGCGGGTCTTAAAGCAATATTTGGAATAAAAGAATTGAATGAAATGGTGAATAATGATTTTGAGTGTGCGGATTATAGGAAGAAAGAAACAATACTTGATGATGAATGTGAAGAGAATGATATGGAAGTTTCTGAAAAGAAGGAAGAATGTAGTAAAACCATTTTTCTACAATGCATTCAAGAAGAGATAAGATTTTGTTATCAAGAAATATGGCCGAAAGAAAGTTAGGAATATGAAGCACGAGAAGCAGAGCAAAGAAGAAAATTTGAAGATATAATGTTGTGGCAGCAGTTCATGTTTGAACAAATATTTGAAGAGGAAGTGTAGAAGACAAGATCAGATTGTTTTTCAACAAAAATTCGAGACAAGTCAGACAAAAATTGTAGAAGCAACAAGTGAAGAAATCCTGTCCAACAACGAATGAAGCAATTTTGACGATATATAATTTGGAAGCAGAGAAAAAGAAAATGAAAAATTGCAAAAGTTTTGATCCATGGGAAGCCTAGCTGAGACATAGACTAGCAGGAATGTTCAAGTGATATTTGAGTATTTTTTTTATCGTAAGCCTAAAAGGCATAGTTAATTCTTGTTTGAGTTATGATGAATCATAGTGTCGTAATTAAGGGGGAGTGTTAAAGTAAGGTAATTACTCTCGCAAGAAAAGTTAGACAGTCAATTAAGTATGCAAGTATAGTTGTGTGATAGATGAATTTAGTGAGTTACTTGTTTCTTTGTTTGCATTCGCATCTCCGCGCGTAGGAAATAGAGCACACATCTCTACGATTTTTGCAGCCATGGAAATTTTTACTCGACTTCATTGTAAGGACGGACGAACACAGTGGGTAAATTATATATACGTTCTTTTACTTGAAGTGTTCTGCCCCGGATCTGACAACTAACGAAATTTCTTCTAATCCAACTACAAATTCGGAGATTATGCTTTTGAAGATACATATGCGAATTAATTAATCATTATACGATTGAAATAGAGTTGACAATTTTTTCGTCTAATATTTAACATTTGAAACTTATACATTTACCTTATATTTAACATATAAAATTGTCTTAAAAAAGCATCAACACCAATACAACACATCTTAAGATTATGATGTAACGAATTAGTCTTTCACATGCTGGTATCATGAGGTTAATAATACATTTCCTCACTATTAAAAATAGAAAGAAAAGGTATTGTATTGGTTAATATTTTTTTTTTAGCAAAGGAGTGTAGTAGGGGAGGGATATTACTCAATCATGATGGAATAATAGAGACAAAATATGCAGGGTAGGTAAGGAAAACCAATAATAATGATTAGATGTATGGTCTTTTTCAAGAATTTTACATTTCTAAAAACAAAGGCATCAAATAAATTATTGTTCTTGGAAACCCATTGGTTACAATGCACTATCTCTTTAACGAAGGAAGCCTAAAGGAAAATTTACTTGCCGTGGTGCTTCAAAGAATCAAATATTTGATCACTTCATCTCATTTCAAAAATTTCTTCCATGTCCTTAAAATCAACAACGTGGATGTCAATTAACAAGAAAATAGAGATTTCTCTATGGAAGAGACAATGCTAGAAATCAACGACTCGACTTATTCCTCCCCTATCCCCTAAGACTATATGTTCCTAAACTTTTGGTTTCTCCATTGTCCCCTCCCTATGGCTATTTGTACCCCTAAATTTATCCTATGGGATCTCATTTTATATACCTTTACCCTCCCTTCCCCCTCCTATTCCCCATCCCCTCCCTTGTGACGTTGTTTATTCCTTTATGAGATACTTTGAAGGTTTACTTGTTGGATTAATAGATTGGACATGCATTCCCCTTTATGCGACAATGTATGTGCACTATGGCCATGCATATGTACTTTCCACTTCTTCGCATGCTTGGAATTATAGTTTTCATCTACTAAGACCTTGGAATCAACCTCTTCACCAAACCATGAGGAATTTCTTTGGTAGTTGCATGAGTGAAATTAACTATAGAATGATTAGAATCATGTTGATGGATAAGAGAGTGAGAGATAAATTTGTCTCCAGTTTGGATTTTTCCCCATTCTTGGATGAGTTTGTTTTATGCATTGATCCACAACATTTGTGGCACGCTAATCTCGAGATAGCTATGTCTTTGAATTTCACTATGGTGTGTAGGCGTGGATCTTTTGGGCAGCTCTATAAAGAGCTTTGACTCCAATTTCAGGCTCTTATCCTTTGGATAGCACAATTGTGGGCTCGACATTCCAACTCGTGGAAAGTTTAGCGAAAACGGTGCTTTGGTTATCAAACAACCTCAAGAGCGCCTGGTCTCTCCTCCATAGTTTGTTTCAAATGAATATGGGATCCCTTGTGTGAAGGTTATTAGTCGAATTTCCCCTACTTTGGTGACCTAGGAAGATGCTTATTTAACCAACACAGTTCATTATACAATTGGGCATCACTAATACGATATTTTTCACTACAATTTAGTTTCCTCTTTCAATTCTAGGGAACTATCTTCTTTTTACAGTCTTATTGGGGTGGTCGGATCACTCTTTCATGAAACTTGTTGCATGCGACCACTCTGCCATTGCATCATCTCGAACATTGACTCCAATTCCAAGTCTTTTTCGACAACAATCCCTTGTTCCCACAACTTATCTACTCACTAAGCCCTGCAGAAGGTTGATTATTACTTTCAAGTCAAATTATATCATATGTATTACTCATTGATTAAGCATGCTAATAAAATTTTGGCTCTCGACCATCAAATCTCAAGACTGGAAGATGAAGTGGATGCACTTAAGGTTATTACTAGCACAACCACATTATATTTACTAATGTGGTTGATATACACCGATAGGCGTATACAAAATAGATTTACAACCACATTTACCAATGTGATTGATATACGCCGATAAGCCTATATCCACTACCCATCACATTAATTTATATATCAATAAATAAATATTATATTTAATAATTTTATTATATTAACTTGAAATATATATATTATATATTAATAAGAATATTAATATATTAAATATGATTAAAATCACAAAAATATTTTATATATATTAATAATATTAACTATATACATACTATAAATTAACTTGAAATATATATAATATATATTAATATAAAAATAATATTAAAAATATATAATATTTAAATATTTATTTAAATATTAATATCATAGATGATTATATTATTAATAAACCAAAAGAATCAATAATATATTAATAATATATATTATATCATAGTTAGTTATATTATTATATTAATAATATTATAATATTACTAATAATCATTATTAATAGATATTTGAATATTTATTTATAATGATTTATAATATTATTAATATATACAAAAATATTTTATATATATTAATAATATTATAATAAGTATTAATAATATTTATTAATAATATTAACTATATACATACTATAAATTAACTTGAAATATATTAATATATATTAATAATATGTATTAATATAAAAATAATAAAAACAATATATAATATTATAATATTTATCTATATATTAATATCATAAATGGTTACATTATTAATAAACCAAAAGAACTAATAATATATTAATAATATATATTATATCATAGTTGGTTATATTATTAATAATATATATTAATAATAATATTATAATATTACTAATAATCATTATTAATAAATATTTGAATATTTATTTATAATATATATTAATATATTAATAATATTAAGCTCAAGAGAGTAATAAACCATATGAAACAATATTTAAAAACAAAAAACCTAAGAGATTAATAAACCTTAACAATTAATATTTTAAAGTAAAGATATTAATAAACCCAAGGGATAATTAATAATACAAACCCAATGTCATCATAAACCAAAGGTTTAAATATTATAAACCATAGGAATTGGTGAACCCAAAGGATAAATATTATAAACATAAGGGATCAATATTAAAAACACAAGAGATTAATAAACCGTAAGAATTGATATTTTAAACTAAAAAACCTAATAAATTAATAATCCATAAGAATCAGTATTTTAAACATAAGATATTAATAAACCAACGATATTATTAACATTATAAACCAAAAGAACTAATAGACCCAAGGGTTTAATGTTATAGAGCAAAGGAATCAGCGAACCCAAGGGATAAATATCATAAACCTAACGGATGAATATTATAAACAATAAAGATTAATAAACCCTAAGAATTAATATTTTAAACTGAAAATTCTAAGAAATTAACAAACCCTGAAAATTAGTACTTTAAACTCAAGAGAGTAATAAACCGAATGTGTGATTAACATTATAAATCAAAAGAACTAATAAACCCAAGCGTTTAATATTATAAACCAAAGGAGTCCATGAACCCAAGGGATAAATATTAAAAACCTAAGGGATCAAAAAGGCTAAGGGAAATATTAAAAACAATAGAGATTAATAAAACCCAAGAGTTTAATACTATAAAACAAATCAATTGGTGAACCCAAGGGAAAACCATTATCCAAAAAATTATAAACCAAAGGAATTGGTGAACCCAAGGGAGTTGATTTAAACATTGAGATCATTGTTGTGAAAATGCGACGTTGGACCAACTATGACCAAGGTTGGCCATGGGTGATTTTCATAATGAGACAATATTTGTCAGAATGTGACATTTGATCATGGATGACATTGATCGATTATTCATATTATAAACCAAAAGAACTAATACACCCAAGGGTTTAATATTATAAACCAAAGGAATTGGTGAACCCAAGGGACAACCATCACCCAACAAATTATAAACCAAAAGAAATTGGTGAACCCGAGGGAATTGATTTAAACATTAAGAGAATTGTTGTCACAATGCGACGTTGGACGAACTATGACCAGGGTTGGCCATGGGTGATTTTCATATTGAGACAATATTTGTTAGAATGTGACATTTGATCATGGATGACATTGATCGATTATTCATATTATAAACCAAAAGAACTAATAAACCAAAGGATTTAATATTATAAACCAAAGGAATTTGTGAACCCAAGGGACAACCATTACCCAACAAATTATAAACCAAAAGGAATTGGTGAACCCAAGGGAATTGATTTAAACATTGAGGCAATTGTTGCCACAATGCGACGTTGGACCAACTATGACCATGGTTGGCCATGGGTGATTTTTATATTGAGACAATGTTTTTCATAATGTGTCATTTGATCATGGATGACATTGATCGATTATTCATATTATAAACAAAAAAAACTAATAAACCCAAGGGTTTAATATTATAAACCAAAGCAAGTGGTGAACCCAAGGGAAAATCATTACCCAAAAAATTATAAACCAAAGGAATTGGTGAACCCAAGGGAATTGATTTAAACATTGAGACAATTGTTGTCACAATGCGACGTTGGACCAAGTATGACCATGGTTGTCCATGGGTGATTTTCATATTGATACAATGTTTGTCAGAATGTGACATTTGATCATGGATGACATTGATCGATTATTCATATTATAAACCAAAAAAACTAATAAACCCAAGTGTTTAATATTATAAACCAAAGGAATTGGTGAACCCAAGGGACAACCATTACCCAAAAAATTATAAACCAAAGGAATTGGTGAACCCAAGGGAATTGATTTAAACATTGAGACAATTGTTGTCACAATTCGACATTGGACCAACTATGACCAGGGTTGGCCATGGGTGATTTTCATATTGAGACAATATTTGTCAGAATGTGACATTTGATCATGGATGACATTGATCGATTATTCATATTATAAACCAAAAGAACTAATAAACCCAAGGTTTTAATATTATAAACTAAAGAAATTGGTGAACCCAAGGGACAACCATTACCCAACAAATTATAAACCAAAAGGAATTGGTGAACCCAAGGGAATTGATTTAAACATTGAGACAATTGTTGTCACAATGCGACATTGGACCAACTATGACCATGGTTGGCCATGGGTGATTTTCATATTGAGACAATGTTTTTCAGAATGTGTCATTTGATCATGGATGACATTGATCGACTATTCATATTGTAAACCAAAAAAACCAATAAACCCAAGGGTTTAATATTATAAACCAAAGGAATTGGTGAACCCAAGGGAAAATCATTACCCAAAAAATTATAAATCAAAGGAATTGGTGAACCCAAGGGAATTGATTTAAACATTGAGACAATTTTTCTCACAATGCAACGTTGGACCAACTATGACCATGGTTAGCCATGGGTGATTTTCATATCGAGAAAATGTTTGGAAGAATGTGACATTTCATCATGGATAACATTGATCGATTATTAATGATTATTAATATTATAAACGGAGGGGAATAAACATGGTTTACCATGCTTGATTTAAACATTGAGACAATTGTTGTCACAATGCGACGTTGGACCAACTATGACCATGGTTGGCCATGGGTGATTTTCATATGGAGACAATATTTGTGAGAATCTGACGTTTGATCAGGGATGACATTAATCGATTATTCATATTATAAACCAAAAGAACTAACAAACCCAAGGGGTTAACATTATAAACTAAAGGAATTGGTGAACCAAGGGAAAAACATTACCCAACAAATTAGAAATAGAAATAAAATTATTAACAAAATTAAGTGATTAAAAAAGTATTATAAACCAAAAGAAGTAATAACCCGACGGTCCAATATTAGAAAACAAAGGAACTGGTGAACCCAAGGGAAAAATATTAATAACCCAAGGGACCAATAACGCGAAGGGAAAAAAATTTTAGTCGAATATTACTATCACAACCACATTATATTTATGAAGAGATTAATAAAGTGGAGGGAATATTAACAATATAAACAAAAATATATAATAAACCCAAGGCTTTGATATTATAAACCAAAGGAATTCATGAACTCAAGGGAACATTATTAAAAACATAAGTTATACGAATAGTCCCTTTTGTTTATATTAAGTTGACTGAGTGTTTTTCATAATGTGAAATTGGACAATGCATTAGTATTAAACTCCAGGACTAATATAAAAACCCCAATATTTGAATTTAATAATGTGAACGGAATATTATTACAAACCGAAAGAATCCGAAAAATCAAGGAATCAATGTTATAAACCCAATTGATCAACAAATACAGTGAAATATTAATAGTATAATCATAAAACATCAATAAAGCAAAGGGACCATTAATATTATAAAAATTGAACATCAATAAACAGAAGGGATTATCAATATTATAAACCCAAAAAATTAGTATTAGAAAAAAATACCGTTAATAAACTCAAGTGACAAATAAATTTGAAGCATAAAAAATAAAATAAAAAAATACTCAAGTTGAAGAAATTGATAAACACAAATAATTAACCCAAGGGATTATTCATATTATAAACCAAAAGAACTAATAAACCCAAGGGTTTAATATCATAAACCAAACGAATTGGTGAACCCAATGGAAAAATATCAATAACCCAAGGGACCATTAAGGCCAAGCGAACAATATTAAAAACACAATAGCTTAATAAAGAATACGACTCAATATTTTACATAGAGAAGAATTTTAAAGTCACATGAATATTATTATGATAAACCGCAAGTGATCAATCAACCTTACTGATTGTTAATATTATAAACTGAATAAATAAATAAACTAAAGTGATACTCAATTCCGCCATCAGTGAAACCAAAAAAAAACACTGAAATCAACATATGTTTTTTGTTTTCTTTACATAAAGAAATCCCACCACAAAAATGGACTCAAAACAATCCATGAAATGTCATTTATCAAATAGCCTCTTCAAGAACACAACCAGACTGGCCACAAAAGGAACACCAATTCAAATCAACAGGATAATGATCACGATACTTAACGCTTTCCAACCAATCCCTTCTTGTTTTTCTCCCAGCCTCCCTCATGTGCACATGCAACAGGTATTTCACATTCATTTTCATTTCATCAAGCACACGAAGATGCTCATCAATAAAAGTAGGATGGAAGCCATGCTTTCTATTGAGCTTGTTCCAAATGTAAGAAACAAGACTGATGAGTCTAGAAATATTTTCCACCGCTTGATTATAATAGATCCCATCATTATTATCCATACCTGCATTTGAAAGGAAAATGACAAAATAAAAATTTATACAGAAAGAGATAGAAACATCTAGACAGATATATATATATATATATATATAACACCCCGTTTGTATTGTTTTAAAAAAATTTAATCTTAAAAACGTGATGCTATAAACCTCATTAGAAATACATACTACACACATGAAAAGAGTGATAAAAATAAATGTGTGATATGACCCATATTACAATAATCAACAAGAAAGCACAAAATTCTAAACTCAATGTTTATAATGAAATATTAATAATGTTAGTAATTCAATATTTGTATTTAAATTAATGTCGATGTATATATTATTTTTAGTCTAATATTATTAACAAATATAAATATCTTGTCATTGAACCAAACCACAACACATTTAGCAAACCACATTGATAAATATTTTTAGTTTCATGTAATAGGGATATGGACTTGAATCTTGAATTTAATGATTGGCTAATATAACTGGCTGTATATGTCTGAATGGTTTACTATAAACAAAAGAACAATAGCGACTAAAAAACGGAGGTATATTGAACAACACAAAAAACGTCATGAATGTATTTATTTAATTAATACGTCAAAAGAATTCCTATACGAAATGAAAAAAGAGACGATAATAAAAACAATTATAAAACATTTTATAAATATGTCAGAATACTATTAGCTACATGTGACAGTGATATGGAATTCCATCTTGATTTTTAATGGCTGGCTCGTGTAACTAGTTTTCTACCTATGAATGGTTCATTGTAAGAAAAATAACAAAAAATGGCATTATAAAACAAGAAAATTAAACAACAGAAAAAACGATGTAAACAACATTCCAAAATATTACTATGAATTTGATGAATGTAGACATGTCATTAATATATCAAAAGCATTATTATTATATTAATAGTTGCATATCATAGCGATATGGACTTTAATCTCTCCTCTTCTTTCTTCATAATTTTAACATACGCACTATTATTCATCTTGGCATAACGCTGATAAGAGAAAGGCAGTGCAATGTGTAAACCATCTATTGATTTCACTCTTAATATGGCTGTGAAGGTCAGGCCTTGTTGTTCTCTATTCCTGATATCAATTGATGCTCGCTCTAAAGTCAAACCTTGTGACTTGTGAATTGTAAGAGCCCATGCCATCTTTAAAGGAATTTGTTTTCGATTTCCTCTTATCACTGGTGTGATAGGTAGAATGTTTGGATTGCTTGCATCAAACGGAACACCAACATACTTATCAAAAATAACAGTTGTGAACATTGGAAGCTCTGGTGGCTTAGAGTTGGGCATATAAAATATTTCCTTCACATACCCAAGTGCACCATTCACCAAACCAGCTTCAACCCACAAATTACATGTCAACATAACACGCTGGCCACGGCACAACAAAACTTCACGGTCCAGTTGATCATCATCGGCACCAATGATTTCTGAATGCCTTGAATTCACAGCAATACATCATGCAATTGGAGAATTTAATGATTTCAACATATGTCTGTTATGGAAGGAGATCAAATTATTTGTTGGAAACATGTGAACTGCTGCATTAAATAAATCCCTTTCTCTAGGATGCGACCTGATATCAACCCGCGACATAAGAAACTCCCAATCATCAAGAACAGGTTCTGCATTTCTTATGTTATTGAGGACTCGACGAAAACAAGATTGTTTCTCATTGCTCCCTTGTTGGCGAAATATTGTGTCAAGAGTGACAACAGTGTTGAATTTTTTCCATAATACTTTCCCTGCTGTATTACCTGCATACAAAGGCTTATCTCTCACAGGAGGTAGCTAGCCAAGGTCACCCACAAGGATCATGGATCTACCACCAAAAGGACAATTATTTTTATCTGGAAATTCTTCTCGTAATCGAGCATCTATTTGCATGAACAACCTTGATCCTAAAAATCTCATTTCATCAATCAATATATATCGAATGTGCCTCATTTCCTCTTGGAATAGTGCCAATGATTGACCCTGTAGTGGTTTCATATCTCTAATTGGGATTTTCAAAGCAGAGTGTATTGTTTTTGCATGTATATTGAAAGAAGCTATTCCTGTTGGGGCAAGAAGAATCAAAGGACTTTTTCCATTACTTGACAGATTAGAAAGAGCCTCAGAAATACAATGGATAAGGAAAGACTTGCCAGTGCCTGCAGTGCCTTGAATAATCATAAGAAGAGCTTCACAAATCTTGGAGGTGTATCCTACTCCAAGAGAATAAAATACCTTATCACTAAAGAAATGTAAATAGAGGAATGTAATAAAACAACCACTATTGCATCAACTGTAAAGATATCATTCGATTACCTCCATTGTTCCACGCGAACTGCTATTAGGGATGACTGTTTCTGTTCATCGGAAAACATTATTTTTAGAAGGGAGATTGGAAGAGACGATGCTTTGACCAGCTGGATCCAAATTATCAAACAAATGGCCAATCAAACTATCATCCAAGTCATCACATAAAATATCATCATTCCCTCCACCATGGATATTTTGCAACCTTTGGCCTTTCTCACAAGATGCAATTGCAGAGACAGAAGGGTTAGGGTCAACATTTTCATCCACGTTATGAATATGATGTTCCTCCCTATTGCGAGATGTTTCCTCAATATTATGATAATTTTTAGGAGAGCGTTGAAAAACAAAATTATGCTGACGAGGAGCATATTCTGGCAACGAACTACCAAGAGGAAATGTTCTTTCCATGATATCATCCATAGTACGATACCTAGGAGGAACCATAAAATCCTTTTGAATAATTGTTTCAGTCGTTCTTCTACGATATTTAGCTCTCCTATGCTCATTTATTGTGTCCTTATTTTTTTGATACCGTAAACGACGACTTTCATTAGACTTGTCACGCGATGCAGGCGACTTATTCCTTTTTATTGTACGTTTGCTTGTACCTTCAGATGACATGTCTACAACGAAAAATAACATATTTGTTATAGAAGAGTAAACATGGAACAGATATAATATATCCAATATAAATTAACAGAAAAGGATGAAAAAGGAACACATTTTTTTCCCACCCAAAAAACAAATTAAAATCGTTCACGTTATTTTTCCAACCAAATGGTTGAAAAGAAAAATGGATTTTTTCAAATGGCCAAAACAAAAAAGGATTAAATTTCTTGTATCATATTATAACTGTAATGGGAAACCCATATAAACGGAACAAAATTCTAAAGAATTATATGAATTTGAAATATATCTAAATATTTGGAACTATATACCATCAAAAAAACCTAAAGATATAACATTGTTTGAGAATCAATGACAAAAAACTGATGGAAACACCATGTATAGAATAAGTCACAATAATTACAATTATAGAAACAGAGAGAAATGGATAACATCCAAACACATTCAAATGCAATTAAGAGGACTAAACGGGACAAAAAAAATAAATATTTTTCGAGCAAATTGCAATGGATTTTAATATATAGCATCTGCTACATACACATATAGAAGACACCCCCTCAAAATAGAGCC
The DNA here is from genome assembly GCA_034641835.2 of Pinus albicaulis. NCBI lineage: Eukaryota > Viridiplantae > Streptophyta > Pinopsida > Pinales > Pinaceae > Pinus > Pinus albicaulis. The sequence continues at coordinate 1,217,294,168 of CM076580.1, forward strand.
ATATAAATATCCATAGTCTTAGCATACATACCCAAAAGTATGCAAAGTAAAAAAAAAAAAAAAAAGGAAATATTTTCCACGATGACAGAGAAAATACAAAATGGCTAATAGCCTACGACTCCGTGTCCACATCTAATGGTGGAATCTCATCTATAGAATCCATACATAGAGCAATTGCAAAGACATTTCCAGACTCGATCAAATCGTTGAAATCCTGCAACGTTGGAGACAAAAATCCATTCATTTGTTGATTAGTTGAATTATCAATATCTATTGGGAAGCAAAGGCCAGCCATCATGTCATATAATACGAAAGGAACTTCACTGCATTTGCACATAAGAACCACACCTTGGACTATTCAAAAAGGAAGATAACCAGGACATTTCATATTTATATCTATAGACATTTCTTCCAACAACTTCCATCTAAAGCCCCAATCATCCTCAAAGTAATTAGTTCTTCGTTCAATACACGGGCGACCAAATTGAAAATTATCTATTTCTTCAATTGACCATACAGAAGTGGAGCCATCATTGAAAAGACATATCAACTCATTCTTGCATACTGCCAATGACATACACTGAATGTCAGTGATTGGAACAAATGAAAATCCCCAGTCATTTTTTTATCACATCAAACCAGTAGATTGTATACCCATATCGAGGATAGTCTTCATACTCTGTGTCGAGGTAGAGCCAAAACAATTTACTTCTATAAAACACTCCATTTTGAGGGGGTGAAGTGCCACCAAACGGAAGATCAGCCCTTCGCCAAACCCTATAAAGACTACTGTAAAGATAAAATTTAGACTGAATTCTATCATAGATATGTTTTAGAACAACCCAGTCATATTTGTTGCTGCTGACATTCTCCAATAACGAAAAGAATCCCCAGTCTCCAATTCGTATTCGCCCAATGTTTTTTAACGCCTTTGTAAATGGATTCATCACAAAATAGTTTCGTGAATGGGAGAATTCTATTGGTAAGGATAAAACCACCATTGGTCCAATAGTAGACTCCACCTTGTATCTTGAATCTATGAATCACAAATGAAAACGAGATATCTGCCCATTTTGATTAAGGTATTCAACAACAAAACAATTGTCTTCATCATTGACGAAAGGAACCATAAATCCAAATTCATTTGTACATATATGCTTGCAACGCAATAAGAAACAAGGATTTTGCAAAACAGTCTTCCATTGCTGACAAACAGTGCTAAACTTTATCACAACCGATAAAGGGATCCAAAGGAAGACAATCTCAAGAATTTCAAATGGAATACAACTCCAAATAGTTGGATCGATGATAAAACAAGGAAATCACCTAACATAAAAGAAAACAGACGTGATATCAACAAAACAACTTTCAATTAATGGTGAAAAGAATAAGCAATATAGAAAAGCAATTTTCCATCTACAAATATAGTAACATGCACATATACATAATGTATAAAACGATATGACCGACAAGAACAACAAGTTCCTCCTCCAAGATGAGAGGTGTAATCTATATTATTTTTTCCCAAAAAATATTAAAAATATGGTTATTAATTTAATATTATTGCTATTATCAATTAATAATATTATTAAATAATTAACAATAATAGTAATATATAATAATTAATAATATATTGAATTAAATAATATACCATAATTTAAAAATTATTCAATTAAAAAAAAATTTCTTAAATAATTAAATAATATACCATAACAACTACTACTACTACTACTATTGTTGCAAAATAATAATAATAATATAAATAATTTAAAATAACAATAATTTATTAAAGTAGTTAATTTTGTAATATTATTACTATATATTTATTACTATGAGTTTAACGTTACATCTTTTACATCATAATATTTGTTGTAATACTCACCTTCCTAGCCTTTTAAGATGCCAAAATTATAGTGAGCTTGGAAAAATTACTAAATAATTAAATAATATTTGCAGTAATAATAATTAATATTAAGTTGATTATAATAAAAAAAATAAACTAACTATAATAATATAGATTAATCACTATTATTATTTTTTCTAATGATAATAATTATTTATTGTATTAATTATTTTTATATTTATATTATTTTTTATTATTAAATATTTATTAATATTATTTTAATATTATAATTAATATAGATTTATTTCATTTATGGATATTTTATTTATTATTAGTATTATTAATTATAATTGAAATACAATAATATTAATATATTTTTTATAATAACAATAAAATTATTATTATATGTTTAATAATATCAATATTAATATTAATATTAATAGTAGGTCAGCCCCCTTACTATATCCCTTACAAATCCAAAGAAAACTAAACTCTAGTCAACATGAGCATCATCTTTTCCAAATAAAAAATAGATTAGTGAACCATATCCAACAAAAGTCAACATGGGAACATGTTTTAGAAACAATATTTATAATATTAAAATATAACCAACAAAATATAACCTTTGACAACAAAAATAAAATATAAGTAACAAAACTCAACAATAATCAACCATAGTCAACTAAAGTTAACCATAGTCAATAAAAGCCAATTATAGTTAACAATAGTCGACTTAGGCATCATTTTTCGGAAATTATATGTACATGAATCAAGCATAGTTAACAAATGTCAAGCATAGTTAAATATAGACAACAAAATCTACCATAGTCAATCGAGACGTCATATTTTGCAAATTTTATTACAATATTTTACTGTTCTCAAACATAGTCAACAATAGTAAACATGGGCATAGACCTAAGTTAATCACCATGTGTGTTGAATCCACAAGGGTTTAGTGTTTTAAAAAAAGTAGTTTTTGAGTGGTTGGTGTCATGGTTTGAGTCCTATGAATACACATTACAACGATAAGCTTGTGAACAAGCAAGTAGAATAATAGATCATTTCACTTTTGAGCTAGTTTTTAGGATTTGTATTTTTGGTATCACTTGAAATCAATTAATTCTTTTGTTCACAATAGGTAAATTCCTGTCAGTTTAGACCCTTATTAGCCATTTAAGAAAGTAGTTGTGTATTTATGATTAATCAATTAATTTATCCACTTCATATATTACTATGAGTTTAATATTACATCTTTTACATCATAATATTTGTTATAATATTCACCTTCCTGACCTTTTAAGATGCCAAAATTATAGTAAGCTTGGAAAAATTACTAAATAATTAAATAATATTTGCAGTAATAATAATTAATATTAAGTTGATTATAATAAAAAAAAATAAACTAACTATAATAACATAGATTAATCACTATTATTATTTTTTCTAATGATAATAATTATTTATTGTATTAATTATTTTTATATTTATATTATTTTTTATTATTAAATATTTATTAATATTATTTTAATATCATAATTAATATAGATTTATTTCATTTATGGCAATTTTAGTTATTATTAGTATTATTAATTATAATTGAAATACAATAATATTAGTATATTTTTTATAATAACAATAAAATTATTATTATATATTTAACAATATCAATATTAATATTGATATTAATAGTAGGTCAGCCTCCTTACTATATCCCTTACAAATCCAAAGAAAACTAAACTCTAGTCAACATGAGCATCATCTTTTCCAAATAAAAAATAGATTAGTGAACCATATCCAACAAAAGTCAACATGGGAACATGTTTTAGAAACGATATTTATAATATTAAAAAATAACCAACAAAATATAACCTTTGCCAACAAAAATAAAATATAAGTAACAAAACTCAACAATAATCAACCATAGTCAACTAAAGTTAACCATAGTCAATAAAAGCCAATTATAGTTAACAATAGTCGACTTAGGCATCATTTTTCGGAAATTATATGTACATGAATCAAGCATAGTTAACAAATGTCAAGCATAGTTAAATATAGACAACAAAATCTACCATAGTCAATCCAAACATCATATTTTGCAAATTTTATTACAATATTTTACTGTTCTCAAACATAGTCAACAATAGTAAACATGGGCATAGACCTAAGTTAATCACCATGTGTGTTGAATCCACAAGGGTTTAGTGTTTTAAAAAAAGTAGTTTTTGAGTGGTTGGTGTCATGGTTTGAATCCTATGAATACACATTACAACGATAAGCTTGTGAACAGGCAAGTAGAATAATAGATCATTTCACTTTTGAGCTAGTTTTTAGGATTTGAATTTTTGGTGTCACTTGAAATCAACTAATTCTTTTGTTCGCAATAGGTAAATTCCTATCATTTTAGACCCTTATTATCCATTTAAGCAAGTAGTTGTGTATTTATGATTAATCAATTAATTTATCCACTTCATATAGCAATTTCTTATTTCCTTCCCAAACAAAACTATAAAATTAGATTTTCATATTAATAATTATTAATTTAACATTGACTAACTTAAATTATAAATATTTGTATATTTTTCTCTCAAAACATATAATTTGTAGATTGAGAATTATACTACTTGCAACACTTTTAAACTTTTAAAATGAATGATTTATATGACTTATTTTCAACTCAGAAAAAATATTTATGAATAAAATAATCTCATTTCTACGTAGTTGATAATATGTTTGTTGGGAAAAGAAAAAAAAAATGCAAAAAAACTTATTCAAGTGCAAAAAATATCTAATATAACATGGATCAAAATTTGAACATCTATGCCAATAGCATGTAGATTTTGTTAAAGTAAAGTAAATGAAGTATCAAATTTTTACTAGTTTTTATTAAAAACAATACCAAAATCTAGCATCTGCAAATTTGGTTAAAACCCCTGCGGTTAAATATTATCTAATTTTTAAATAAATTAGACTGCGTCATATGTTGTTTTGTGGAATCATTACATGCAAACACATAAAGAGACAAAGAGAGATTGGTTGAGTGAAAGCTAGGCGAAGGATCAAATGAAGTAATTCTGCTTGCACATATATCAAGCATAGAAATCTTTATTTTATTATTATTATTATTATTATTATTTTTAGTTAATGGAAATTTATGGGTTAATTCGAAATCTCTATTTTATTTTTTTTATTATTATTAATTTTTTTAGTTAATGGAAAGTTATGGGTAATTCTTTTTTATATTTTTGAAATTATATTTTGCTACTACCTCTACTTGAGTGTATCTATCTCAATATATTTTCAAAAACAAAAAGCCAAAAAAATAGATTAATCAACGACCAAGCTTGAGTGTATCTGTCTCAATATTTTTTCAAAAAAAAAAACCAAAAAAATAAATAGATTAATCAACGACCAGGAGGTTAAAAATTAATCTAAAAGTTGATCCACTATAATCTCAGTTAAAAATATATGTTGGCATTGTTGTTACATGAAGATAATATCTTCAGATCTTTGAAAATACAGCATATACCGAAAGATGAATTACAGCACAGCTAATCAAAGCACCATCACACGACGGTAATGTGCAGCTTTGTCCAATTTCTCTAAAATAGTGGTTGAGATACATGGAGTCTCAGAAGCATTGGCTTGGAAAAAGAAAGTTCTAAAATTCATCCATAGAAAAACTATGAATGTGTGAATGAATGGAAAAACTATCAAATTAGTGCAGGCAAAAAAGGTGTGACTAGTAATCCATCTACTTAGCTTCTCGTTTGTTTCATGTCAAGAGATCGACAGATTGAAGCAGCTATCATGGATATAGTAAGGGGGCTGACCTACATCACTGCCTTTTCTCGGCGTTGAAGCCTTCCAGTATTTCTGTCAAACATATATTCATGTATAGGAGTTTGAGCGCCGCCTGCGTAGCCTTCTTAATAAAGGTAGATCGTCGTAATGGCACTATTCGCACTATCTATGAGATAACTATGGAAGAAATCTACAGCCTTGCGTACGTGAAATGTCACAAAAAAAAGCTTAAAAAATGGCAGGACCAAGAAGCAGTTGCGGGGTTCGAAATCATGGCCAGAGAGAAGATAACAAGTTATCAGGAATGAGTGATGGATCACCAGTCCACAGTGAAAATCTGCGAGAGGATGAGAGCTTATTAGCAATGCGAGGATCTGCTGACCTTAAGAATCAAAGCAATAGAGAGAATCAAGCTTGGTACATCGTCTTTTCTGAGAACCCTAGTTATTCGGATGAAAATGCAAACAGACAGCATTCAAGATATCGCATTGCATTAATCTAAAATATTAAAGTAAACGAAGAGGAAATACCTGTAATAATCGCTTGCACACTGAGAGTCGGAGCCGGGCTGGAGTGTTCCCTTCAAAATCACCCTTGAGCCAGACCCTAGAGGTGTTCTTCCTGTTCGCAGCCTACGCCCCACGATACTCTGTAACAAAAAAAAAACAACACACAGTAATGTGGAATTGCCAACGACTACCATAATCCACAACATTGACGCATCAACGCAGGCCTTTCAGATTTTTTATTAACTAACGCACAAGAGGAGAAGGCCAACTCAAGCACTGGCAAAGTGGGCAACTTAATCGTCATGAAAGTCGATGAGAGCGATCTTGAATTCCGCTTCTCGTCCCACTCGCCCACCACCATACCAAAAGAATCGGATCAGCCTCCAAGTGGGGTACAGGATCAAGGGTATTAATTAGGTACCAATATTAAATCCGAAGGATTTTTGAATCTACACTCTATTAATCTCTTTATATGAAATTAAAATCTCACAAAACTAAATTCAACACAAATTGTGCGACTGAACATTTAATAAAATATATGTTTATATAATCGTAGTGTCCAACAGTTCATCCACGCTTGCCGAGAAATTGAGTTCGTGTCTGTTCTTATTGTTGAGATTCAAGCGATGAATGAAGTGGTACCTCGTGTCGTACGGACACGTTCCCGTCGCCGTAAACGCTCGGCAGATGCATTACATCAGTAAGGAATAATAATGAAATAGAACGTTGGACGCATGCATATAGAACGTCAACCGAGCGAATCCTTCAGTGGTTTCCACATTTATAGGTGATGTTCGCATGTTTAATTGAAAATTTGAACAATCAAATAGGTGGCATGTTAGTTTGAACCATCACTGGTTAATCTTGATAGGTGGCGGTCAACAAATGACACAGTAAATTTTTAATCATGTTTTGTAAAAAAATAATTTAAGTATGGTTTAAACACGTGATTTAGATATGCAAGGAAGTTACTTTTTTGAATTTCATCCATTGATTTAGTGGCGACGACCAGAATATACTGGCATCTTTCAATCTAGACCATCAGATCAAAAAGATTAATTAGCATAATCACAAAAGAGCCTACTTCCGATAGGGGGATACGCCTATCGGCATAATAACTGACCTCGATCTTAAGAAAGATGAAACTACAGGTCGAGATCGACTTCTAGAATATCTAGGCAAGCGATACATTGATCTCAAAAGGCCAACAACTAAAACTGATTAATTTTCATTGAGAAGAATGTTCGTTATGGATGGTTTTTCATCTTTTGCAATTTTGTAAGCTTTTCGAATGTGTTTATCGTTGATCTGTTTATGAGACAGTATCGAAAATGCAATGGGTAAATAATCATGTAATGGATCTATATTCATTTAATGGGTGTACAGTCAATATTTCCAAGAGACAATACTGAAAATGGGCAACGTAATCACAGATGTATTGCTATGACCTGGTGAAGAATTAATGCCAAACCTACTTTTTTTTGTTTAATTTTTTTTTTCTTTAGTAACCATTGACCAAAGGTCCATTCACTACATGAATACATGTAAGTCATGGTACTTCCAAGTGATTTACCGATGAACAAAACTTTAGCTTCATTTGTATTTCATTTTGGTCATGAGCCCAATGACTCAATTACTAAAGCGACATGAAAGAAAACCAATAATAATGAAACATTTTATGGGAATTATTCCTCTACAACCTTTCTCCCTCTACACTAACATATAAAAATCCACCACACATCCTTCACATTATGTATCCAAGAATTCCATTGGTCTAAGAATTACTACCACTTGTTAATGAGATTTTAAAATGCCATGCAACTTCTTCATGAAAAGAAAACTAAAACTTATTTGTCATGGTTAGTTCTTTATATAAGATAAAGCTCCACACTAAAATGAGAAAATATGAAAAATATAGAAAATCGTAAAGATGGAAATTTATCTTAAAGTTTAAAAATTTTGGTGAATTTTTTAGTGTGTAATATGTAAATTGTAAAATGTTTGTTGATATTTTTGTAAAATTACTCAAATTTTTAATGGGTTTTATAGTATTGCAAATTTTTGACAATTTTAAAGTAAAATAATCATATCTTCTAAAAACTGAGTAAATTTCTTTTAGAAAAAAAGAAAATTAGCTAATCCCTTTTCTAGAAAAAAAAAATAGAAAATTAATCCATATGTGAATATTAACCCTTAAATATTAAAATATAATAATAAAAACCATAAGTATAAGAGTTTTATAACTTAACTTTTCCAATATGTGTGTATGCAGATGGTTTTTTCTATATACATGTCAAATTTTACTAAACAATATCAATCAAAACATTTACAAAGGTAATTAAAATAATTAAAAACACTAAGACTATATTAATGGGTTGTTATGTCCAATAAGATAATTAAATAGAAAATACTACGGGTGAGAAAGATAAAATTTTCCTCCAACTCCATTTTTTTAAATTAATCATACAATTTTAGTAACGATGTTTTACAGATGTTTTTCATGTGCATATAGTGACTCATCATTATGTCCAACCATGTTGGTGTTTTGCACATGCATATAGTGAATCATTGTTATGACCCACCATGGTTGGTGTTGTCATCTCATTATGTTACCTTGTCGTCCAAATAGGCTGATGCCTTTTTATATCCAGGGCTTTAATAATTTTCATGGTTAATATGTTTTCAACAGCTAACTAGCTAACGGTTAATTATTCTAATATCTGAATTGTAAGTATGGATGTTGAGGTAGCTTCATTCAATTCTTAATAACAAAAATAACAATAGATTAAACCAAAAAAAACTCTATATTCACTAAAGAATATATAAATCAAATATGGATGTTGAGGTAGCTTCATTCAATGCTTAATAACAAAAATAACAATAGATTAAACCAAAAAAACTCTCTATTCACTAAAGAATATATAAATCTAATTTAATATTTCTAAAAATTATATATATATTAAAAATAATTAATAATCACAATATATTTCTATTAATTTAATTATATATATATTAAAAATAATTAATAATAACAATATATATAAATTTAATTAAGTTGATAGGTATGTTTGTTTTTATATCTGAAATTTTAATATTTTTCTTGATTAATATGTCTTTAACATCTAGTTATTAATTATTTTAATACTTGAATTGTAATTAAAAATGTTGAAGTAGCTTTTTTGACCATTTAGTTATAAAAATAGAAAAAAATTATTTACTAAGACAAATTGAAAATTTCTGAATTTATGAAAAAACATATTTTTATTTCATAAATTATAATTATAATTATAATTATATATATATATATATATATATATATATATATATATATATATATATATATATATATATATATATATAACTTTAATTTTGTTGATAGACATGTTTATTTTGGGATAAGATTTTTAATTTTTTTTAATTTAAGTATCAATATTTATTAAATGAGTGACAGAAATTTAAATTCCATAGAATATTCTTAGTAGTGATTACAAATCAAAGGTTGAGATTTTTCTTCAATGTAGTTATTTCATTTTTTTCTCCTCAATTAAATTGATGAATTAAAAAAAGTATGAACAAAGATTATATGAAATGAGCTATGATTTTTTTTTTTATAAGACACCAACATTTTTAATTTAATTACCAATAACTATTAAGATAAATGATAGGGATTTATTTGCCAAGTAATTATGAACTTTTTTTCCTTAAATTGATTAATTAAAATAAATATCATATGTGTAAGTGTCATATGAAATGAGTTGTGGTTTTTTGAAATATTGCTTTCAAAATTTTAATATTATTAAATGAATGATGGAGATTTAACAACCATAAAATATTCTAAAATATTTTTAGTAGCATTCATAAATGAAAAATTAAAATTTATCTTCCAAATAATTATGCCCATTTTCTTTTTAATTAAATTGATTGCTTAATTATCATAAACAAATGATATATATAATGAATTATAGTTTTTTCCAAACATATAATATTAATAAATCATACTATTCACCCATCCCTCGTTACTCTATTAATTTATCGATATGATTGGCCGGAATTTTTGAGTCGTGAAACCCAAGTAGATCCAACATTGCAAAGTGTATTGATACGCAATCAGCGCCATGAACTTATCTATTATCCAATATTTAATTTTAGAGGTAAACATAAGTATTCTTTAATAAAATAAAAAGTTTATATATATATATAATTATTATCATCTTCCAAATATATAATGTTTTATTTATTATTCAATTATTATTCAATGTTGTTAAATTTTAAAAGTAAGCATAAATATTTTTTAATAAAATAAAATAAATTATTTTTTATAAGATTAAAGTTTTATTATTATTTTTCAAATATATAATTTAAAAAAAAATTATATAGACAATGTTCATAGATATTTGTAATATTTGTAACCTTATGGGGACTAAACCTTAAGCAAACTAACATACCTACACTTAATAAGTATTTTCTCAATAACATGAGATTGCATACACTTAATAGGTATTTTCTCAATAACATAAAATGGCATAACCTAAATTGTTGGATAATAAATAAATAATAATTTTCTAAAAATAATTATAATTTTATAGTTTTTTGTTGTTGAAAATTTTAATTTACAAAATTAATCTATAAAATAAAAAAATATCACGCAAATTTCATGATAAAACAAAATTAACATCTAACACATGTCAGAATTTATTGAATTGTTCATAATAGACGAGAACCTTCAACTTAATCTTATAAAAATGATATACGTTATCTTGAATTAAATTTGATGTGTAATTCTTCATCCTCGTTAAGTTATGTCTCATATAAAATTATATCGTACAATTAACAATCAATAGTTTCAGATAAAATAAAAAAATATCACCCAAATTTCATGGTCTAGTCCGTAATTAACATCTAACGCAGTTTATAATTAATTGAATTGGTGTTAATAAGACGAGAACCTTCAAATTAAGTTTGCAAAAGTGATATTTGTTACTTTGAACTAAATTTAATGTTGAAACTCTTCATCCTCTATGATTATGTGTGTTCATTAAGTTATGTCTCGATAATTTCCTATATAAAATTAGATGGATGGTTAGTTGTGACGAAGACTCATACTACCGGAGCCTAGGCACTCCCCACTCCTATAGTTTTGTTCCTCGTCTATGAGGACAGAAAAAGAATAGAGATTTTTTTAGAACACAGATAGAGTTCATGAATTACCTATGATGTGTATAATGTATTATGCGTATAATAAATAGTAATATTAATTTTTTAAGTATAAATAGATTTTGTTTTTTTAGTATAAAATTTTTTATTTTTATTTTTGTTTAAATTTTTAATATTAAAATATTAATTATTATAAAAAAATTTAGAATAATTTCAAATTCAACTAATTTTATATAAATAAATAAATTTTCATATTCTATTTAAAATTTAATTATAATAATTTCAAATAAAATTACCTTATTATTAAAATTTCTTTATTATTATTATTATATTAAATATAAAACCATGGTATACTATTATTTTATTATTTGAATGGTAAGTTATGAATAATTTATAAATTTAAATAATATAATATTAATTTAAAAAAAAAAAAAAAATTTAATTACAAATTTTATAACTTTCCTTTTATTTTATTTTAGAGGATTATATTATAATTATATAATAATAAAATTTTCATTGACATAACTTATTTAGGTCAAACCTTTTCTGTGCATCATGCATGTCTTTGGAAGTTATGTCGATCAATTTATTATTTATTCTTATAATTTAGTATACTTATTAAATCGATGATTACTTATTATGATATTTGAATTAATTTTTTGATTATTTTGATTTTATATTTATTATATTTTTGTATTAATTATTTATATAAGAGAAAAAATTTAATTTTTTTTACAATTAATGGAATGTTAATTAGATCATTCCAGTACTCTTGTGATATGGGTCAAATGCCATTGCCATTATATTTATGGGCTTATGATATGTTCTTATTTCAAGGCAATTGAACTTTGCATTTATTAGTTTATATGATTTGTTATCGTTTTGATTATCATCTGAAATTATTTTACTAAATATAAATTATTTATTTATTTATTTATATTCTATACAGAAGAATCATACCCAGTATGATATATGAAATTTATTTCAACCACTACCATTATAACTTTGAGCTATATACATATACAATTCTGGAGAATTTGAACCTGAAACCGCTCCCATACATAATCACGACTATCCTCAATTAAACTGCTCCCAAATACTCAAAAATATAAACAAATTAATATAAAAAGTCAATTATTTTTTCCCTCCAATTCTTTTGCATATCATTTAATACTTTAATATGATTAACCGATTTTATAATCTTTTAAGTCAATTACATGATAGAGAATTATCTATAATACGATCACCCAAATAGCAATACATAGTTTATACACATAAACTATACTTACTACTTCAAAGAGATATTTCTCTATTATTGAAACAAAATATAGAGCTTTACGGTGTGAAAAACACACTCATTTCGATATATATTTTACTTATCATATGCATTATTTACTACTCTAGTAAGTTCTTAGTACACAAAAAAATAGTTATTGGTACACAAAAAATAGATCTTTAGGGTGACGAAAACATCTTCATTTCAATATCTCTCTTACTTGTTACATGCAGCATTTATTGGCACCTTTTACGTTATCAATAGAATGAGATATCAAAAAAATTTCTCACTGTTTCCTTCTTTCATTTTTTGGTCAATACAATTTTTTTTTATTTAAAAAATATCATCATTTTTCCTTAAATACTAATTTTTTTCAATTAAATTTTATATTATTATTATATAAAATATTGATTTTTTTTCATGGTTTTTAATTTTAAATATATATATATATATAGAAAATGTTATATATTATTTATTTTTTAAATAAATAAATAAATTATTTTAAATATATATCTTTAATTACTTTTGAAATAGGGTGAAAAAATAAAAATATAGAAAATGTTATATATCATTTATTATATATATATATATATATATATATATATAATTACTTTTGAAATAGGGTGAAATTTGTTAAATTTGTTATTTTTAATGAAAGTTTAACTTTATTTCTATATACAATGAATAGTTATAACAAAAGAGATTTCTAAACATTTAATTAAAAATTTTCATTTTAATACTAAATTGTAATCTTTGTAGGTCATTTTCATTCATTCATTTTTAAAAGCAGGTCACATCCATGAAAGACATTCGGTGGCCTTAACTTGCTCAGTGGGAAATCAAGTTTGTTGGCCACCAAAACAACGTTTGGTGGCCTCAACCTGCCGAGTGGGAAACCAGGTTTGTCAGCCACCGAAATGAATTATAAGTCATCCAAAATCTTAGTAACTTAAGTCTATAAAACAAATCCTTATAGGCCTGAATGTTTAAAAACTAGTTTTCATGTACATAGTTGTAATATATGATACTAGCCAACATATAGATAAAAAAATTAAACAAAATAAAACCATAATAGAACTAAAAACTAATCATCATCAAAGGAATCCACGAGGGTAGGGTCCTTGGTACTGGATCCCGGTAATTCGGACTGGGGGAGGCACAAAATGTGCTTTTTGATACGGCTAAGGCGAACATTATGTTGCCGAATTTAAAATTGAATAAGCGACAGTTCCCTTTGAATTTCCTGAAGGCCTGGGTATGATTTTCTAAAGTTAATCGACAAAGTCATGATGACTTTAGCCACAAGACTCTTCATAAGCCAATAAAGATGCATTGTTTGTTTATATTAAGTGGTTCATCCCTAGGTATGCCCAGGATCTAGAGCTAGAATGTGTCAGTCCTCCACCTGCACTTCGGCTTCTGCTCATTGATTAAGATCAACTTCCCATGGCGAGATAAATTGTTTCACTTGGGCGATAGTTCCAATATTATAAGCCTGAACTACTCCCTGAATTACATGGGTGTTCGACCTACGACCACTTCAATTCTAGTGTGGAGTTGAGGAGGTGCCTCTACTGCGATGTTTTCCATTCTTCCTACCTCGGCCCCGACCTTTGTTACTAGACGAGCTAGCACCAGGTGTAGGGTGATCCATCTTATTTATCTCTGAATTGAACAAACTATAAACGAACCAACAGAAAAGGTAGGCTGAGGACCCATACTTGTCTTTGTACCTGTTGCCATAGTGTGTTAGGTCCCCATATTACTAGTGCAGACCCATATTGTTATTAGTGTAGCCCCCTTATTGTTATTGTTGTACCTCTATAACCCCCATATTGTTATTATTTTTCCCTTACATTATTATTGTTAGGTCGGCTAGGATTATATTGTGACCCAATGGACTCCTATATATAGAAGAAGGTTATGTCATTTGTATAATCCAAGAATTATTTATTTATGTAATGTATTGGAGGTTTCCCTCTCGAAGTGGCTAATTTCTAAGGCATTGATCTCTCTTTTCTTCTATTTCTGGAGCTGGTTTCATTACATTTGGTATCAAGGCTTTGGATTCTAGGGTTTCGCTGCTCCAAACAGGTCATCGTGGAATTTTCGCTATAAATTTTTTTCTATGAAGGTTTAGAAGCTTAATTTTTTATAGAGCAAAGACGAAATCCTGAGGAACGTCATGTACAAATTTCAGATCTTTTTTTACAATATTTTCAGAGATATGATCTGTAGAAATTAGGGTTTTTTTAGGCTCCTGAATTTCACCTAAACAGATCATCGTGGAATTTTCTCTATAACCATTTTCTACGAAGGTTCAGAAGTTGAAATTTCAATAGAGCGAAGCCAAAATCCTGAGGAACTTCTTGTAAAAATTTCAGATCTTGGTTCGCAATATTTTCGAATATATGATTTGTGGAAGTTAGGGTTTTTTCAGACTCATGAATTTCGTCTCAAAGAGGTGACCTTGGGAAATCGTCATAACTATATCTTTGAGCATCGGATTGGAATTCTATAAAACGTGGCCGCAAACACACGAATTTTACTTTCCCGTGTAGCAATTTCAGAGCTGAGGGAGGAAACAGGGAGACATGGCACGTCGTACAAATGCGCTCTACTGAACTAGTCCATAATTTGGTCATTATGGGAGATTCAACATAACTTTAACTTGAAGTATCCAAATCAGGTCAGACCCGTGGCATTCGAAAGAAGATTCAAAGGGCTACTATAGGACCGAATTTCAGATATTGAAGATACACAATTATAGATATAATTCAGTTTCAATATCGAGCTCCTCAAAATCAAGAAAAAGGTGTTTATTTTTTTTCAAATTGCATAAGTCTTGTTTGTAAAAAATAGTTTTAAGTGATTCCAAGGGCATATTGAGCATAGGTATCAGTATTGGGTTCTAAAATTCCCCCTAAAAAGAATTCAACACCCATTAAGCTCTCAAAATACTCTACTATGACCCATGAAGATGAAGAATTGCAACATGATCTATCAAAATTACAAGAGCAAGTGCACTAAATTTTGTTCTCGCAAAGAGCACCAAAAAATGAAATGGAAGTTTTGAAGAAAAGCGTGGAAATGAAGATAGATGGTTTGAAGAATAATATGGATGGTTTGAATAAAGGCATGGAAGCTAATATGGATGACATGGAAGAAAAAATGAAAGACAACATGGAAAACATGAAGAATGATCTAAAAGCAGACATGGAAGGTTTGACAAAGTTGATACAATAAATGTTTCCCAATGGCAAAAAGATAATAGAGGAAACTCATGATGAGAACAAAATAAATTTTAATTGTGATTCCATAAAATCTAATGTTGGATAGAAGAACCACCATATTCCAAAGATGGATATGAGGAAGTTTGATGGCAAGGATCCCGTAATATGGATACTATAGATGGAGCAATATTTTGATCTGAATAATGTGGAAAACACACAAAAGGTATGCATTGTAACTTTATATTTAGAACAAAATACATTTGTATGGTATCAATGGCTTTGCTCCCGTAAAAAAATGATCACTTGGTCAATTTTTACGGAGGAAATGATAGCACATTATGAGGATACAAAGAGCAACACCTTTTTTAGCCAATTGATAAATCTCAAATAAAAGGGTTCAGTGGTGGAGCACATTGAGGACTTCCAAAAATTGAATATAATGGTAACTGATATTCCAAAGGAACACAAGAGTGATGTCTTCATAGGGACTTTAAAGGATAACATCCAACATGAAGTTCGTGTTTGGGAACCTGATTCATTGGAGAAGGCTGTAATATTCCAAATTAGCAAATAGCTAATCGGAATATCAAACCGGATCAATTTTTCCGCCTCTAGTAAGTTGCCAACAACCGTGAGTGGGTCGTGGACTCACCCGGGCGTGCGAAGGCAAGTACGCAGGCTGAAGCTGGCAGTGTGGGGACCGAGGGGACTGCGCGGGGAAAGGAGGATGTTAGCTGCGTGGGAAAGGAGGGAGCTCGAGGCTCGAGAGGAGGGCCGAGTACAAAGGGGAGATGGCTTCCTCATTTTTGGGGACGGTTGAATTTTATGAAATTGAATCGGGTCGCTAAGACTTGAGCATGCCGACTGTTTAGCAGGTCTGCAGCACTGTTCAGTGCGCCGAGCGTCTCTGAGTGGAGACCTCAACCTCAGCCCCGGGGGACTTCGAGTGCCTTCTCGGGTGAGGTTGTTCTACCATTGTTCCAAATCAGGAGGATGGGGTTTGAGCTTCATTACAGGCGTGTTGGGAAATGTGGCGTGAGCAGTCAAGCAGAAGATATGACTCATCTCGTGGAAACTCTGTGTTATTACCATTTGGAGGTTTGGGTCAAATAAGTCAGAGGAGGCGTCACAGGTGGATCACCTCGGCCATCTGCCGACAATGGTGCATTCTAGTCTTTGTCAGAGACGGTGCACAGTACCCTTTGTTATTTTCTTGAATCCCTCTTGATTTAGTGGGCAGAAGTTTTCAGAGTCTTTCTTTATATGTATTGTATTTCCTATAATTTCTAGGCATATAAATGGCTGGATTTAGAAGCAGTGTATATAAATGCAGGCGTTCATCTTTATGTATATTTGAATGTTTGCTTATGAGTCATTCCTTCGTGGTACCATTTGCTGTGTTTATTTAATTTCATTAATCAGGAATATTACAGTGGTATCAGAGCATGGTTCTGGCTCAGCCTGTGGAGTGAAGAGTCTATGTCATCAGAAGGACACCCCTACATCTGCTACAGAGGAAGGAACTACAGAGATATTGAGCATAGGTTGGAAAACACCTACGGAGAAGGGGATTGTATTCGAGTAGTGGACACAGAACCGGGGGAGCCGGGGATAGGTGCGAGAGAGAGAGAGACAATGGCAGACGATAGCGATGCAAAACAGTTTGGGGAAGCCCTCCTCAAATCCGTACAGGATCTGTCGCGACAGATTGAGATGATGGGGCAGAGGTTCACCACTGTTGAAGCTAGACAGCATGAAACCTCGAGGGGTTTTCCGGGGGGTGAGGGGTCGGGTACATCCAACCATTTGTAGGAGCAGGATACCACCCCGCACTAGGCATCACACGCCCCCACTCGTGCTACTATGCCCACTTTCCTAAGTGCAGACACTGGGACAGGAGCACAGGAGGAACCAGAGCCTGACCACATCGGTGATTACTTTGCTGAATACCAGACATATGGACAAGAGTTCAGGGAGGCACTTCTGTTTAGAGATTTTTTCCAGCTCAAACGGGACCACAGGCCCCGTGACCATTACAGAGGGCACCGGCATTATCATGATGGAGACACCCAGCGTTCAGAAAGCCGATATCATTTGCCTACGTTTGATGGTTCAACAAGCAGTTCGGCAAGGTCCTGGGTGGAGAAGCTGGACATATATCTCCAGCTCAACCAGATGGCCGAGGCGGAGGCCATCAAGGTGGCTACGCTGCATTTGGATGGTGAGGCCCATAATTGGTGGTTCCATGGAATGGTGACACTTGGGCATTCCACTGTGACCACATATGCCGAGTTCACCCGAAGACTGATAGAGAGATTCGACCGGAAGGATCCGGAAGAACATTTCGTTGAGTTGACGAGGCTCAAGCAGACGAGAAGCCCAGAGACATATATTGCCGACTTCATGAGGCTTTCAGTAAGGGTGCCCGATTTATCCGCGGCACGGATGATATTTATGTTCATCGAAGGGCTGGCGGAGCCACTTCGAGGATTGGTCAGATCCGTGAGACCATCCACACTTCAGGACGCTATTGGCAGGACCCGGGATCTGCAAGACGCATTGCCTAGGACCAGAACACCTTACCCCCAAAAGCAGGTTTTTCCGCCAAGAGGGAAGGATATGAGGACCCCGCCTTCCAAGGGGAGCCCGGGTGGGGGACAGTTAGATGACAACGCTAGGAAGGAATTGAGGAAGGAAAAGCTGTGCTTCACCTGTCGGGAGCCATGGGCGTCGGGGCACAGATGCACTGCCGGTAAGGCGCATTTTATAGAGGTCTTCTCCGAGAGTAGTGGGGAAGAAGACGAGTACGAGGATGGAGAGGCAGGAGACAGGCAGGCAGTGCACGATCATGGGCCACCGACGGCGGGAGGTGCGGCTTTCGCATCGACGGGGGGAACCCTTGCAACATTGCGAGGAGTACCTAAGTATCTAACGTTGCGCGTCCGAGGGACGGTGCGTGGGCAACGAGTTTCAGTTTTGATGGACAGTGGGGCCACCCACAACTTCATCGACGCACAGATGGTTGAGCGGAGGGGCATACTGACAGAAGGTTTCGATGGTTTCTCTGTATTGGTCCCAGGAGATCAGTCAATGCAGTGTGTGCGATACGTCCCGGAGCTGGCAGTAACCATGGGCACTTACACAGTGACCAACCATTTCTTTGTGGTCAACATACCCGACACCAATGTGGTTTTCGGCGTACAATGGCTGATCACTCTGGGGAAGGTCACCACGGATTGGGAGGCCTTGGAAATGGAGTGGGACGATAGGAAGACAGGGAAGCATGAGAAGATACGTGGGATGCACACTTACCCACCTCAGGTTGTTTCATCTCACCGGATGGAGGAAAATTTCTGGAAGGGAAACATAGAATGGGCGGTAGAGCTCTGGGCATCAGAGATGGGAACCGCTGGGCGGGAAGTTCATCCTGACATCCAGGCTGTCCTTGACAGGCATGATGCAGTATTCAGAGATATACCACCAGGGCGGCCACCGGATCGGGGGTTTGAGCACACGATAGAGCTAGAGCAGGGCATCCAGGCCATTATTACCACGCCCTACAGGCACCCTAAGGCCTATCGGGACGAGATTGAGCGGGCTATCCAGGAGCTGCTGGCTCTTGGACACATCCGACCGAGCACCAGCCCTTTTGCTTCCTCCGTGGTGTTAGTTAAGAAGAAATACGGCACGTTACGAATGTGCATCGATTACAGGGCTTTGAAAAAAAAGACCCTGAAGAATCGGTACCCTATACCCAGGATCGATGAGCTAATGGATGAGTTGAGGGGAGCACAATTTTTTTTGAAGATTGATTTGAGATCTGGGTACCACCAGATTAGAGTGAGGGAGTAGGACATGCCCAAAACCGCTTTCAGGTGCCACTATGGCCACTTCGAGTTCTTGGTTATGCCTTTTGGGCTAACCAATGCCCCCGCCACCTTTCAGTCTTGCATGAACCACATCTTCCGCAGCCACCTGAGGAAGTTTGTATTAGTATTCTTCAATGATATATTGATATATAGTAGGACGTGGGAGGAGCATCTCCAGCACATTGAAGCCGTGCTGCATATCTTGGAAGAGCAGCAGTTTTATGCCAAGCTCTCCAAGTGTGAGTTTGAGGTGACGGAGATGTTGTATTTGGGACACATCATAGGAGTGGACGGAGTGAGGGTCCATGAAGAAAAGATCAAGGCCATCCAAGATTGGCCAGAGCCGAAGAACGTGACAGAGCTTCGAGGATTTGTTGGCATCTGCACATATTACTAGAAGTTCGTCAAGAAATTCTCTCAGCTCACAGCCCCGCTTACTGATTTGACAAAGAAGGGGGCCTTTAGTTGGTCCGAGACAGCGCAGCAAGCTTTTGATAGGCTCAAAAAGGTTATGAGCAGCTGCCCAGTGCTCGCGCTGCCATATTTCACACAACCTTTCGTTTTGGAATACGATGCGTCGGGAGAAGGGATCGGCGCAGTTTTGATGCAGGACGGCCACCCTATAGCCTATGAGAGCAGGAAGCTCCTTCCCCATGAGCGGATGTACCCTATATACGACAAGGAGATGCTAGCCGTGATGCACGCGTTAGCCAAATTCCGGCAGTACTTAGTAGGTAGCAGGTTCAGGGTGAGGACGGATCACAACAGCCTCCGATTCTTTTTGGAGCAGAAGCAGCTTCAGGAGAGGCAGCAAAGGTGGATTAGCAAAATTCAGGCTTATGATTTCGACATCGAGTATGTTAGGGGGAAAAACAATGTGGTAGCTGATGCACTTTCACGTAGACCCGTTACATTGTCCCCGATGAGTTGGGAGGCGGATTGGAGGGCCCAACTCTTGGTGGAGTACTCCAAGGACAAGTTCGCTTGTGAGATTTTGGATGGTTAGGTGGTGGACGATAAGTACAGGGTGATAGATGAGATTATCTATTACAGAGACAGGATTTTCCTGACTGTGGGCTCCCAGCTCAAGAAGAAAATACTTCAAGTGTCTCATAATTCACCGTTAGCCGGACATCAGGGGTTTTTCAAGACCTACAGGACAATCCGGGAGAGGTTCGCGTGGAAAGGCCTCAAAGGGGACGTACTCCAGCATGTTAGGGAGTGCGAAGTCTGCCAGCGCAACAAGGGGGAAACGAACCATCCAGCAGGACTGTTGCAGCCTCTTCCCATTCCCGAGGGGAAGTGGGAAAGTATTTCTATGGATTTCATCACAAGATTGCCCGTAGTGCAGGGCAAGGATAGCATATTTGTTGTCGTTGATCGGCTGACAAAGTACGCACATTTCTTTTCCATATCCGCACACTATACCGCCGCGCAGGTGGCAGAATTTTTTTTCAAGGACATCTTCAGGTTGCACGGTCTTCCCAAGACCATTGTCAGTGACCGGGACAGCCGCTTCATGGGCGGGTTCTGGGAGGAACTCTTTCGATTGGTGGGGACGGAGTTGACGCCAAGCACTAGCTACCACCCCTAGACTGATGGGAAGACAGAGAGTGTTAACAAGTGGCTGGAAGGCTACTTGCGAAATTATGTCAGCGAGCAGCAAAGAGCATGGCTGAAGTGGCTGCACCTGGGGGAGTATTGCTATAACACCACATATCACATGTCCATCGGAATGTCCCTATTTTATGCACTATATGGCTATCATGCTATGTCTTTTTTTGATGTTGTGTTTGGTGCCTGCAAGGCTCAGAGAGCCAAGGATTGGATCCAGGAAAGTCAGGACATCCTCCGGGCTCTCAAAAATAATATCGCCACTACGTAGAATCAGCAGAAGTTGTATGCCGACAAGGGTCGGGTGGAGAGGTAGTTCGAAGTAGGGGATTTGGTCTACCTGCGCCTACAGCCATACCGCCAGTCTACTCTGAAGCGGAAGGGGGTGGAAAAGCTCAAGCCCCGCTTTTATGGACCTTACCGGGTGATACGCCGAGTGGGACAAGTTGCTTATGAGTTGGAGCTACCCCAAGGCAGCAAAATTCATAACATTTTCCATGTGTCGTGCCTGAAGAAAGCTTTGGGATCACAGGTGACAGTGACGGAGGAGCTTCCGCCCACAGATGACGAAGGGCATTTGGTGTTGTAGCCGGAAGCCATCATTGATGTCAGAGAGAAGCAGCTGCGGAATAGAACGGTCTGGGAGTTCTTGGTAAGGTGGAAGAACTTGCCGGATGAGGATGCTACATGGGAGGGAGAAAAGATCTTGCAGCACCCATCACTACAGTTGCTTGGGGTCAAGCAACATTTTGCCAGGGGAGACTGTAATATTCCCAATTAGCAAATAGCTAATCGGAATATCAAACCGGATCAATTTTTCCGCCTCTAGTAAGTTGCCAACAACCGTGAGCGGGTCGTGGACTCACCCGAGCGCACGAAGGCAAGTACGCAGGCTAAAGCTGGCAGTGTGAGGACCGAGGGGACTACGCAAGAAAGGAGGATGTTAGCTGCGCGGGAAAGGAGGGAGCTCGGGGCTTGAGAGGAGGGCCGAGTACAAAGGGGAGATGGCTTCCTCATTTTTGGTCACTGTTGAATTTTATGAAATTGAATCTGGTCGCTAAGACTTGAGCACGCCGGCTGTTTAGCAGGTCTGCAGCACTGTTCAGTGCGTCGAGTGTCTCCGAGCGGAGATCTCAACCTCAACCCCGGGGGACTTCGAGTGCCTGCTCGGGTGAGGCCGTTCTACCATTGTTTCGTCAGAGGATCGGGTTTGGAGCTTGTTACAAAGCCGCGTTGGGAGTGACGGCGCAGGCAGTGTGGGAAGATCGCAGCTCATCTCGTGAGAACTCTGTGTTATTGCCATTTTGGAGGTTTCGGATCTAAAGCAGAATCAAGAGCGTCTGGGTGGATCCTTTCCAGCCGCAGCATCTTAGCAGCACGCGGCAGTGCATTCCAGTCGCCTGTCCGAGGAACGGTGCACTGCAGTACCCCTGTTATTTCTTGAATCCCTCTTGATTTTCCGTGGGCAAGGTTTCAGGTGCTTTCACTTGCATATGTATTGTATTTCCTTATAATTTCCCGGCATAATAAAATGGCTCAGATTTTCGCTGTTTAACGTATGTCTGTGCATGAGCAGTCCTATTATTTTATGTATATTCGAATGTTTGCTTATGAGTCATTCCTTCGCGGTACCATTTGCTGTGTTTATTTAATTTCCTTAATCAGGAATATTACAAAGGCACTCAAGTTGGTAAGAAAAATTGAATGTAAAATTATGGCAACAAGGAAGCCTACCACTCACATCTATAAAGATGGAAGTGTTGCTACTCCTAGACTTCCACAACCTACAAGGTTGACTCCACAACAATTGGAAGAAAAAATAGCAAAAGGGCTTTACTACAATTGTGATAGCAAATAAACTAAACGTCATAAATGTACTGAGAAGAAATTATTTTACATAGATTGTGAAGAGGAGGAAGAAAATGAACAAGAAACTTCAAAATAAGAGGATATACACGAGGAACCAACCCTAGAAGAAGAAGAAATGAATCCGACCATATCATGGAATGCATTGGCAGGAATTACCACTCCTCAAACTCTTAAGATAGAAGGACATATCAAGAATAAAAATTTAATAGTGTTGATTGATTCAGGTAGTACCCATAATTTTATTCATTGTAAGCTAGCCAAGGAATTGAATTGTTTCCTATACCCAACACCAAAATGTCAAGTGATGGTTGCAAATAGAGGAACTATAAATTTCTCTTGAAAATTCCATAATATCAAGCTCACCATGGGGGAATATGTATTGAATAGTCCAATGCTTTCCATTCCAATGGGAGGTGCTGATGTTGTGCTAGGAGTACAATGGTTACAATCTTTGGGGACGGTTTAATTTTCAAGAACTTTTCTTGAATTTTTTTCGGAAGGAAAGGAAATCGAATTACAGGGTATCACAAGGAAGCCGGGAAAGATAATAAGCTCTAATGTCACTACAAAGATTCTGAAGAAATAACAACGAGGCGTAATTGCACAATTATGCTCACTAGAAGTTCCAAAATCAAAATAATCTATTTCTCCATATCTCCAAAAATCCTTGGACAATCATTCGAAGGTGTTTGAAACTCCCAAATGAATCCCACCTATTCGTGATCGTGATCATGCTATTCATTTGATTCCAGGAAGTGTTCCTCCAAACATCAGGCATTACAGATATCCTTATGTGCAAAAGAGTGAAATTGAATGTATGATTGCATAAATGTTAGAGGCTAGTATAATTCAACCTAATCAAAGTTCTTTCTGTGCTCCAGTAGTATTGGTACACAAGAACGATGGATCATGGCACATGTTTCCAGATTATAAAGAGCTCAATAAGCTAACTATTAAAGATAAATTTCCCATTCCTTTGATTGATGAATTATTGGATGAATTACATGCCGCAATTTATTTTACCAAGTTGGATCTTCGTTCATGATATCATCAAATTAGAATGAAGACTGAAGATATTCCAAAAACATCATTTCGAACTCATGAGGGTTATTATGAATTTTTGGTCATGCCTTTTGGCCTTACCAATGCACCTTCTACATTTCAAGGGTTGATGAATTCCATTTTCAAACGCTTCCTTAGAAAATTTGTGCTAGTATTTTTTGATGACATACTAATCTACAATAGGTCTTGGAAGGATCATGATCAACATGTTGACAAGGTGCTCAAACTATTGGAAGAGAAACAATTATATGCAAAAACATCCAAATTTTTCTTTGGAGTACAAGAGGTGGAATATTTGGTTCATATTATATCTCACGAGGGTGTTAAGGTAGACACTAACAAAATTAAAGCCATTAAGGAATGGAAACTCCCCATAACCATAAAGCTATTGTGAAAATTTCTTAGGTTATAGTCCAAATTAGCATAAATTATTTCTACTTCGATATTGAATACCTTTCCCCTAACAAAAATGGCTAAGGCAGGAACAATGCCATGTGGCCTGAGAGAATGACCATCAAATGAAATCAAGAGAGTGGGTGAAGGAACGACTTGAGGAGATCCAATATCTTTCCAATATGAAATAGACATGACACATGTGGAAACTCCTTCATCAACTACAGTTCAAAAATATTGATCTTTCGAAACATATATTTAAATTGAAAAGCCATATGATGAGGAAGCCTCTTCTTAAGATTTGAAATATCAAATGTAATCATAAGAGATTTTTTGGATCTATCGCCCCGATCACAATGAGAAGCACACTCCTTTTTGTTGGGCATGAATGGGGTACCACCAATGTAGGCATAGAAAAAGGACTCTGAGCTAGATCTTCTATAATGGAGTATTTATGAGTTTCCTTAGCATTAGTTTTGATCATTGAACGTTTAGCGGAACTTTTGGCATGCGAGGTATAGGCTCAACTCCATGCCTCTCTATATGGAGCGGATCACAAACATCAAGAATGAATTTAGCCTTAGAAGATTCAGATTCACCATAATCATGTGATCTTGTTATGACATCGATGTGAGAACTCATCATGTATGCATTCGAATAATTTTCCCCATCCTGGTTGCCCCCTATGGGAGCTCCAGTATCTGCATTCACACTAACAAGAATTTCCTACCCTTGTGGAAAAGGGTTAGTTAGGACAACTTGGGAACTAGAAGAACCCTGCTGAGCCAACAAACACTGAGCATCTTGAATCTTAGGGCAAATGCGAGTGAGATGGTATCTAGTGCACAATTTGCAAGGAAAATTAACTTTCCTTTTTTACTCTCTCTTACCCTCTCCAACATTATTGTTGGGTTTGTTTACATTATCCTTCCCATCTTTATCCTTTTTCTTATTACATCCTTTCTTATTTCCATCGAATTGTTGATTTCCTTTGGGGTTAGAGGATTGGACAACATTATTTGTTAATGGTTGGAAAGGAATAGACATTGATAGCATAGCCGGAATATAAGAAGCAGTTTGTAAAGACAAATGATGCAATTGATTTAAGAGGTTAGCCATATTACTATCAATCAGACGAACTAGACTGTTGGCATGGGGACCTGGCTTCGACTTGGATAAATATATCTTGGATCAAGGAGAATCTGGAAAAATATTATCAAGAATCCCACACTGAGAATAGATGAGTTCTAATTTATGGGCTTTAAATATAGCCTTCTCTTCAATAAATACCCCAAAAAGAGATACATCTTTTGAGATTTCCTGCTGTAAATATTTTAAGAACCATTCTAGAATGAATTCAATGGGAATATAGGATGTAATGAGCCTCTTCTTTCTTCTCCATTCTTGAATACGGTCATAAATTTGAGTTGCCTTATCTTGTTGTAAGTTGGCCAATAGCTTAGTTCAAATATCATACTGAACAGGAAACTGAAAATGATTCAAGAACATAGTAGCTAGTTCGTGAAATGAAGCAACGATGTTCTTAGTAAGCTCTATGTATCATTTAGCAGCATTTTTGGTCAAGGTGCACTGAAACAATCTCAACCTAATTGAATCATCAATAAGGGATTTAGATGAGCACCATAAGTGGAAAGTTGTTACATGGTCAGTTGGATCTTCACCATTCTTCCCTTCAATTTTTGGAATATCCAAGAACCGGAGGCCAAGCCGGGCTATATCGGATTAGATCGTTAGACAATTTTGAAATATATGGAAAATTTAGAGTTTCCAGGAATGGTAAGCGCGGAGGATCTTGACAATTCCATCCACCATGAGAAGGATTCCCAACATTTTAAAAAGAATAACCTGGATTTGTTGAGGCACCAGGTTGTGAAGGATTGTTCGTAGAAGATACTAAACCATAAGGAAAACCTTGTGGTCTAGAGAAATTCAGAGTAGGAACTCCTCCTGCTGAAGGGTTTCCATAAAGAGGAATTTTTCCCCTAGTCGAAGTATTAAAAGAAGATGAGACCCCTTGTTAAGGGTTCCATGCATTAGAAAAATGAGAAAAACCCTGATAGATTCCTATGGAGGATAAATACGTGTTCCACTGTTGACCGAACATGAATTGATTCTCAGTCCCTAAACCACTAAAATGAGGGTTCCAACCTTGAAAATTATTGAAACCTTAACCTTGCGCCGAGAAAGGAAAATAACATAAGGAAGGCTTAGAATGAGGAATATGACCGCTTCCTAAGGGAAACCTTGAAAATAGGCTGAACCACTAGCCATGGAAGATATAGGTGTGGAGACGGAAAATGTAGTGGTGAAAGGAACTGCGGGAATTTCACTAGAAGGCATCCCAAATCAAAATGAACCAGTGTGGGAAGCAACAGCTTGGGTGCCCCCACTCGAAGATGGAATGGAGGTAGAGCCAAATATTGCAGTACTATGACTGATAGTTTATATACCAATTGTACATCGTCCTTCTACTGAAAGAGGAGTCTACACACTAGAAGTACTCATAGCCGAAACTATGTTCCCAGAAATGGCCATCAAAAGAAAAGAAGGAGAAATAAGAGGGCTTTCCATCTTGTGAGTCAAGGTCCCAACATATAGTATAACACCAGGAAAATTAGAAGGAAGAGGGGAAGAGCAAGTAACTAGAGGTTCAGAAATCTATTCAACCTCAACTTCTTCTGATGGAAAAGGAACCCTAGAAAGGAGTGGAGTAATCCTCTATAAATCATGACTAACACTAGGATCACCCTCAGAACTTTTAGCCCCAAGAGAATGATCACTATTTAATGCATTTTCTGCTAATGAATGGAAATCACCAACATAATTTCTCCTACGCCTTCTAGGAGAAGGCTCGACACTCACATGAGAAATCCCACGAAGCCTCCTAGATTAACGAACTGATCGATCAACCACTTTCAATTATTAAGAGAACTTATAAAGACTCAAAAAACTATAAATCTATGGCAGTCTAGGAGAGAATAACACTCTCTAAAAATTTCCCTAAAGATTCAACCAATCAAGTAACCCTTAGGTATTTCCGCTCCAGGTGATTAGAACAGGACACAAAAATACAAGAAAGAAAAAATATAAGAACCTTCCGAAAATATAATGGGGTAATTACGACCCAAGCCTACTAGCGAAGGTAATAGAAGCAGTTTCCCTGACGTCCAGACAAAATCCTTTGTTGGTGCAAGTACCCAAGCTTCGTAAGGGAACCGTCCAGAAGTACTAATGAACGTGATGTAATGTTTGCCTTAGGTACCATGGGTATTACCCCCCACAGTCATCTATGGGATACCTAGGAATGGTAACTAAGGTCACCAGTTCATATAAGAAGACAAGCCAAACAGTATTTGGTCAGGATCTGGCAAGTAGGAGAGGGTGTATCTCTCTTCCCTACTTTCACTCGCCCTTGCATTTGACTCGCTTTTTAGTAGATATTTTCCGGAAAACTTAACAAGACTGGGTTTCACTCTTTTAATCAACTTCTAAGTTTAAATTTATATCGCTTGATGTCTTTAATGACAAGTCAAAAAGATTCTAGATCATTTTAAATTTTATCGCTTGATTTTAAAGGTTGTTCATTTAAGTCAGGGGTGAAATGGAGTTGCAATTTGTGGTGTTATGGATGCAAGAAGAAATCAATAGAAACCTACTACATGCAAAATACAACTTTTTCTTTAATGAAAAGGGATTTCCACAAAGGGAACTACGAACAAAATATTGAAAACAAAATTTTTTATTTTATTTTTCAAAATACATGCTCTCACACTCAAAATCTACAAAAGACTAAAAAATCTTACAGTGAAAATACTCTAATGCAAACTACCAATGCCAAATGCAAGATTCTAGGATTACTCTAAAGAACAAACAAATATGTTTCCCAATAAAGAGGTCTGAAACTTGACATAAAATAAAGGAAAAATTGAAACAATAACTTAACCCAACAAAGATGCCAAAAACTTGATACAAAAAGGGGAAAATTCAACCAAGAACTTTGCTTAAAACCAAGCGAATTCAACCAAATGAAAAATTTTACACTTGCTAAAAAATGATAAAAAAATCCTTTAAAAAAACCAAAAGAAAAATGAAAGGAAAACAAAGATGTTTTTTGTGTCTTTTTCTTTTTAAAGAAGAAATAAATTCTTTGAGAAAGCAAAAGCTACCCAAAAACTCAAAATCACCAAGTTGAGAAAAATAAGGCCTCAAATTCCTTAAGCCATCAATATCATTTTCATGACAAGACTTAACAAGCAGAAAGAGGTAACAAAATAAAAAAAATGACCTAATCAACAGCACAAAACTCCAACAAACAAATAAACTCCAAGAAAATCAAGAAGACTCTTCAAGAATGACAGAAATGCCTTTCTAAAAAAACCAAGAAATCTAACGAAAGAAAAGAAAGAAGTGAAGCAATAAGAAGGCTAAGAATGAGAAAATCAATAGTAATTCACTGTCTTTAATACTCATAAAATCCAAGAATTTCAACAAGAATCCATGGTGCCAAAACCAAAACTGAAACTTCACAAAGAAGGGCAAACCCTAGGTTGACTAGGTTTTCAACAAGAAAGAGAGGATATTGATAAAATACCGAAACAAATACTTCCCAAAAACACCCAAGATTAAACAAAAGTAGCCAAGAACACGAAAAGACTTAACTGGACTCAAAATATCAAATTTTCATTTAAAACTAGCATACATGGCTTAACAGTGAGAAACTAGTGTGTATACAAGACTGTGTACAAGGAAACTCACGTATATGTATGTTTCTTTGACCAAGATGCATATATGCACGACTGTATAAACTAGAAAGCACGTATAAAATTGGAAGTAAAGAAAAAATAAAAAAAAAATCCAAGTCTGATCTAGAAGATCAGAACTTTTGCCTGGATGGATAATGAACCAAAGAAACTAGAAAAGTGATCAAACCAAACAAAAAACCAAAACCCAGAGAGAAACAACCCAAACTTGGAATTACATAGATGTAATTCCTAGTGGAGTTGCCAATTCTGTTACAGGATGGATTACCCTAGGTTCTTGGTTGAGAACCCCAACAAAGCAAGAGGCATACAACAACAAGAAGAAAGAAAATTTATAGTCCTAATGCTTAAACTAGTAAAATTTGGTGAAGAGACCATACTCGTAGGTCCTACGTTTGAAGGCGATCCCACATGGTTCAAACCCTCTGCTTCTCTTTATGCTTCAAAATCTACAACTCATTAAAAAAAACACATATACTACTAATAATTGAAAGCATGTTCTAGATGTCAGTGTTAGATCATATAATATTATAAACAAAATAACATGAAATCAACCGTAACAATATCATAGCATGTGTAAAGCATAAATATCACGACATCGGGAACGGGATAAAGCTTCTTTATTGATGTTTTTAAAGGTGTGTGGAGGAATACTACCTGATTCAGCCATGGTTATAAGCGAAACCGTCCTCCGGATCGGTCTAGCCCAAACCTCAACAATCTCCTTCCATAAGCATACACATGGACGTCATGTAAGATGAGTGAACATCTCCATGAGGGAAACAAGGATTTCCAGAATTTGGGAAGCGTAGGGGGCACAAGGATAAATTAGAATTTGTTGGGGACTAAATGGCTATAGTATCAATACCTATCTCTCTCTCCCCTTTAGGTCTTCCCATGAGGTGTATTTATACCACCCCAATAGAGGTTTTTCAATTGGGATACAATTAGGCCACAGGATCCTGGAGGTAGGCTTCAGGTGTAACCCATAAACCTTGCCCCGAAAATAGGGAATTTTATATTTTTTTCATATTTCAAATTATATACGCAAGTTTGGTATAACTAGACCCGCGTGTGCATGCACTTTTGAGAGGGCAGAGTCACATATGGAATTCAAAATAATGTTTTTTAAGTAAAGGACAAAATCTGAAGGGAAAGGGCTTCCCAAGGCCATAACATAGAGCATCAAGTATATAGAGGTGAGAAATGATGTTATAACATCAAGCAAACTAAGATAAAAGTGAATGTGAAATTTCTAGACAATTTCCTAGCAACCCGCCATAAATTCATCTATATTGTAAGAGAATTGTGGTTGGATAGTGATTTATTTAAGGACACGCCAATAAGAAATGCCCTACATAGGATCTGTGAGCACCTTTCTATCATCTCACAACCATGACCAACAAAATCTATGGTGATTTTAAGACTCCCCATTTCAAAATTGTGTGGTTTCCCTTAGTAGTATAAATAATTTCCATGGGCTACATGTTTAAATGGTTAAGAATTTTGTCGAAAAAATTATTGAAATCCATCTTGAAATTGAAGTATGCTCTCACCAATCAAAGACTCATTCTATATCTCATCCTACTTAATAAAAAAAAAATTGTATCACAAATGAATTACTCAAACTGAACTGGAAATGGACTCCATCACATTCCACATACATATTTACTCTTGAGAATTATGGGTAGAGTAGTATGACAAATTCTTTTATGAAATTTCCGACTAGTTATTAGCCAAAACCCATCATATCCTCTTTGGTTTTCTAGCACCCTTGTCATTTGAGAAAGCAAGGAATGTTATTAGGGGAAAAGTAAATTGGTATTATGAAGAACATTACACCTACATCATGATATTTGGTTGTTCAATACCCGCTCACTTGATGCATAAGTTGGTTCCTGATAGGATTATACTTAGGGAGATGACCTATCAGACTGTAAGAGTCGGGGTAGCATTATCCCTGTCCAATAATAATAAAATTCCCTAGTCAGTATTCCCTATAATAATAGGTCACTAAAATCTAACAATGTTTCCCTAAGCAATGAAATAAGTTGGTAACGTCAAGAAGTTCAAACTCCTCATATACATCTTTAGGAGGAGTGAGGAGTGATCCCCATGGGGTTTTCAAAGTGCATTCCAATTATTTAAAGCTCACATCCCCATATGAACATGAGTCTATACCTACTCATGGTTTCAAGATGTTTTCGCTCATGAAGCGTCAAAGTTTAAACTATAACTGAGAGAAAAAAACATATTTTCCACCTATCTAGTTCCTAGAAGAAAAGAACAGAGAAAAACGAAGGGATCAATGCTATTAAGAGATAGAGGCACTCTGAAATAATAGTAATGAAGAAGAAAGGCTTAATGTTGAAGCCCTTGAAAAGAAAATAATTGAGGGAGAGATAAGATTACAGCAACAAAGGCTAGCCAAGGTCAAAGCCCCAACTCTTGAACAAATAACCATTGATAATGATGAACCATAAGAAGAGATAATCATATCAAAGAGGGTATTTGTAAGGTGAAATATCCATAGCATTCCCAAAAATCCTTGCGACAATAAGAATTACTAGAGCCAAATGATTTGATGGTGACTCTAGTATAATGGCCCGTTATCGCACAGAGTTTGATTTCCTATGTCACATTGATCACTAAAAAAATAGGTGCAACACCTCCCTTATATCATCTTGGGGACATCAACAATGAAGTTCTAAGCTAGGTGACTATTATTATAACAAATCTAGGAGATAAATTATCCACAATGCCCCAAAGAAAAGAAAAATGGAACTACTGGTGAGGAAGTAATTATTCAAGAAAGCACAGAGCAAAGGATAATATGGAGTATAGATAGCCAAAACAACAAAAAGGACACAATAGACACAACCTCTATTCTAGGATGCCTGGCTATAGAAAATAAATCTACCACCGAGAGTTTATCCATAGACATTGAGAAATTGAGTCAAATGGTGGTTGCTACAACAACAGCTGAAGGAGCAAAAAATTCAATTGGAAGTTAAGAAATAGGAAGGGTTGGAAAAACATTAACTAACATTATCAAAGAGTTTTAAGACTCAATCAGGACAGCGTATATCATAACTCAAGGAGACTCACCTTAATGAGATAAAAAAATTAAGTGGAAGTAAAAAATAGGATATTAATGCAGGGATTGAACAGACATAAAACACTCAAATTAATCGCCATGTACTTAAATCCCAAGCTACTAAATTCCATAATGGATTTCAAAAAACACAAAATTATTTTATATAAAATTTTCAATAGGTTTAGGATTACTTCATATTGTTGGAAGAGGTAACCTGCAAAATTGGTGCTAAATCACAAGCCAATGATAAAGCCAACAAAGCTCGAAATCAAATTCTTGAATGGAAAAAGGAGTACTTGGACGCTCTAGGTTCATTGCAATGATTGTGAAAAGAAAAAAGTGGAAGGATCGATTATTGATTAATGTGTGGAAATAAAAACATGAAGGAAGCAAACCAATGGTAACTGTAACAATTAAATGTGTGAGAATAATGTGGGATGCAACCATTAAAATGATAGAATGTTGGGAACTCAGAATCTTAGAAGTTCAATCCAGCTCCAGGTCCACCAGACTAATACTTCATGAAATATCTAAAGTCTAGGTCTTGATAGTTTCTGAGATTGAGAAAACCCAAGGGTAAATGAAGAATCAATTGAAAATTTCATCATCATTCCCACGAGAGAGGTGACATAAATATGTTGCTATACCGTCGATATGAAGACAAATGTGCAGAGACTAGTTTATCAAGCATTAAAGGGATGGAAATAGTTGTAGAATATGGAATACCCTAGGATTTCTTAAATGTCTCAAAAATTCACTAATAATAAGCTTTATGAAAAAAATCTTAATTTTTCCACTATGCCTAAGGCATTACATGTCGAAACCCCTTTTGTAATTGTATTATAAATATATAAATAGAAAGGCCCTTCATAAACAAAAGAGAGGAGGAAAGGGAAGGGAAGGGAAGAAGGTTCTAAGACTAGATGCCTCTATTCAAGGTCCCCATTTTGCAATATTTAATAATGAAAGCCTTATTCTACTATTCAATACACTTGACTCGTCCACAAGATATATGTGCCATTCATGTATAGTAAATTGTAAATTTTGTATTGAATGAGTCTTATATAATGGAATGAATTTATGAAAAATGTAAGAACTAAGTTAAAATTAATGAGATAATCATGATACTAACTAATTTTTTTCCCATGGTGGTAGATTACATCAACATTGTGGTAAGTTTGCAAACATCTTATGCTTTCCTTATATTTAAGAAAAGAATTTAGTCAATGCTTTTTATATTATATTATTTTTAATCATATGTTTCCATATTTAAGAAAAGAATTTAGTCAATGCTTTTTTATATTCTATTCTTTTTAATAATATATTTCCCCAATCTTTAGTAAATCGTTATTAAAATTAAATCAAAATATCTAGAACTCCGTTAATAATATATAGAGTAGTCAACTTGTAAAACGACGACGTACCCTCAAAATGAAAACCGGGCCCACATATCGTTCGGAGATTATTATCCCAAATGAAAACAAGTCTAAAGACAATTATAGTCACATTTTAGCGGTCAACAAAAATTGATACCTCGCATTAGTATTTCCACTGCCATAGGCCCATTAATGCGCCTAAGCAGGAAATGCTCGACATTAGATTAAAGTCTTAGATCATCGTGCGGCAGGCATTTTCTGGGCCTATGGCAGTGGAAATAAGACTTGCCGCATTAGTAAACATTTCGCATACATTACTTTGAGTTTCTTCAAAATGAGACTTGGAGAAAAGTTTTTCCAAACATCCCCATCCATGGAGTCTAAGAAATCATCTCGAGAAATGACATTTCGCATGCATTACTTTGAGTTTCTTCAAAATGAGGCTCACTGAAAAGCTTTTCCAAACATCCCCATCCATGGAGTCTAAGAAATCATCTCGAGAAATGTGCAGAACGCTAGTTATTTGTCTACAATCGAACTTTTTTTTTGCATTTTATGTTTATTTTTATTTTATTATTTAATAATTTCTAATCCATTTACATTTTTTTAGTGTACTCGAATATATTATAAATATAATGTAAAAATGTTGATAATGAAACTTTTATACTATTTATTTACAATTTTATTCTATTTTGAAATAAATAAATTTTACAATGCAGTTTAGTACCGGCTGAATAATTATAATTGAAAAAATATTTATTTTAATGATTTGAAGATATTTGTATATTTCTTATTAATATTATAAACAAGGTTTTTTTTTTAAGTTATATATATATATTTTTTTAAATGTAAAAATATTTTAATTAATGATTTAAAAGTATTTATATATTTGCTATCTAATATTATAAAAAAAAATTGGTTTTCGTGATTATTAATTATTAAAAAGCTCTTTGGGTTATAATAAAGTTATTTTTAACTATATTAAAAAATAAAATATATATTAGATTTTATTTTTCAATGCTAAGAGAATAAGTTTTTTAAGTTGTGTGAGTATTCTTTAAGCAAATATTTATGAACGGATTTAATATATTTCTTATGTTAAGTATATCTGCATTGAATTTTTAGGTCAACTTATGAGAGCCGTGCAATTTTTACAATGAGGTATAGATTAGGGATGCATTTTAATAATAAAATTCTATGTTTAATATTTTGTTTAGTAGCGGATCTAACGTATGTATTATATCATTTAATTAATATTAATTAAAATAATAAGTAAAGTTAACAAAATTGTGAACTAATATTTCAGACTACTCGAATTTATGGTGAACTTCACTAAATACGATTGGAATTAAGCTGGATGACTTTTATATAAAAGTATTGATTGTTAATTGTGGCGTGTGATTTGTAAAGAAAAGTATCCAGACCTAACTTGATGGGCGTAGACACATCCACATTAATTTCAATTCAAGTTAGCATATATCACTTTTATAAAAAAAATTCTTTAGATGTTAATTATTATCTACACCCTAAATTTGGGTGATATTTTTTTATTAAAATGGTTGATTCTCATCCATTTAATCAACAAAAATATGTTTTTTACTTTTTGCCAATAAAATTAATTTAAAGATCACCCTTCATTGATGGTTGTCTATGCAACCTATCTTATGTCAAGAGAATAGTTGGTTGCCTACATAAAATCCATGGTAGTTCATTGAGTGAACCATGCCATCACAAAGAGCTGCCGGTCAATCAAGAGTATGGAACCTCCCCAAAATAACAACAATTATATTACAAATTGGAAGAGAGCAGAGATTGCACATGAATAACACACAATAATTAATTGTATTATTGCTCACATACATAAGAGATACATATAGTTGGAGTGAGATCCAACTGATTCTAATCTTGGAGAGAGAGGTTGAGAGAATCTCTCAACAACCTCAACAAACCCAATCCAAGATATACTAAAGTAAGCATAATCCTAACAAATCCTAATACCCTCCCTTAATGCTTACTTTACAAAACATATAACACTTAATCACAATTACAAAAGAATGACAACACTTTGAACTTTCGTCGCTTTGTCTGATCTGGTCTTCATCGGCAACTCTACCCACTCTGTAGTCTTCTGGACTTCGCTCTTTGTTTCTCGACATCTTCGAGCTTACCTTTCAACCCATTTAAAGTACACCTGATTCTAACCATCAATGCTGAATTTGTAAGATTAAAGATTCTTGACACCCCCGAAGAAGAGTCTCGACACTGAACTACCCTATGGAAATATTTCCATTTGTGAAATAACCCCAAAGAATAAATTTCAACAGTCTATAGGAAAATATTCTAGGTACAGAATATGATCAGCGATCAATCCTACAAAGTGACCTTTACACAAATGGATCTCACACTGTAACCTGTAGTTGACACTCTTGAAGCCCGAAGCACAACAAGACCCATCAACGTATAACAAATTCACACAATCAAATTAGCCAGTTGTTCTCTCGGCACCGAAGAACGTCGAGAACGACTAATTTAAATAATGCTAAATTTCTCAATAATTGGTTCTGCACTACACAAATCTCACAACAACAAATTCATGAAATTATCCACTGTCATTCAAGTAATTAATGGCGTTGCCGGTGCATTTTTGAAAAACAGTACTATCATCATTGGCATTCAGCACAATAAAGGCTGATCTAACTAGTTGTTCTTCACATCATTCATCATCACCATAAACTTCTCCAGTATGAATTCCCTGCAATCCTTACCCCACACGCTCTCCATTCGATTGGTGGCATAAATAAAATACAGAAGCTTTGAGCCCTTGGTCACATGAGTCCCATCTGGTAAATACACGCCGCGTACTGCTTGCCTAGAGCTCACGGGAACAGGAGGATATAGCCTCAAAGATTCACACAGGGCGACATGAAAATACTGCATACATTTCAGATCATCATGACTAAATTGAAGCATATTTATATGTATTGTTTAAGTTGTTGGTTTAAGCCCCGATATGCAGCAAATTCAAAACACCAAGTGCTTTTATTTTAGTGGACTTCCTCTAGGCATATACGTTATGCATATTTATAGGCATAATGTTAACGATATTCATACTGAAATCATCAACAATATACATTCTTATGATGCAAATAATAATCAACCACCATAAAGACTTTTTTTTTTTTTTGCAAATCATGAAAATATTGAACAGACGTCAAACCATTTATATTCAAATTATCTGCACCCATTCTCGTGGTGTAATGTGAGCCATCTGCTAATTTTTCTACAGATATCCCGGTAAATGCACCACCAGATTAGGTGCTATTCTGCTGAAAAACGACAGATCTAGTTTTGACCGCAGAGTGCTCTCAGCAGGGTAATTGTGCCCAGTAGTGACGGAACGGTCGACCAGCGTCTCTGTCATGAAGATCTTCTCTTGAGTGCTGCAGATAGCAGGCACTACTAATCGTATCAACTGAGGCCCCTGGCGAAGGATGCACGACTCTAATGCTTGCAACGTCATTCTACTTTGTCAACTCATCAAGCCGCTACAGCACCACGACAGATGTTGAACCCCAGGGTTATAAATCGATGCTTGTGTTATACTTGACGTGGGCCTCAACGAAACTTCTTCTCTTCTCCTTGCAATTAAAGGAGTTTTCGTACTCGAAACTAGAAGCAGATCCAATGTTTGTCACCATCCTCCTGATCGTTCTGGTGGCACGAATCAAAGACTAATCGATGATTTTCAAATGACAATCAACACAGCAACGATTCTCTCTGATACACACTAAAATTAACACTCAAACGTACACACATAAATTCACACAGTAATCTACACACGAATCCTATTTCTATAGAATCAATTATCACAATTTTCTCTTCATTTTCCTGAGCACTCCCATGAGGGATTAAGCTCAGCTTGGCTCTGATACCATATTACAAATTGGAAGAGAGCAGAGATTGCACATGAATAACACACAATAATTAATTGTATTACTGCTCACATACACAAGAGATACATATAGTTGGAGTGAGATCCAACTGATTCTAATCTTGGAGAGAGAGGTTGAGAGAATCTCTCAACAACCTCAACAAACCCAATCCAAGATATACTAAAGTAAGCATAATCCTAACAAATCCTAATAAATTAGTGATGAAGAATCAATAATTAGAGCCTTTGGGCAGTGACCCAAAAATAAGGGGCTGACTCAATATGTTGTTATTTATTATTAATCAATTAATAATTAATATGTGATAACATTATATATATGGCTTTCAGAAATATAAAAATGATATATTTGAAAATTTTTAAATAATAATAATAATAATATTAATTTCAAAATAATTTAACAATATTTAACTATAGATCATATACTTATATACTTAGATACAGATTAACAATCAAAGTTAAAGAAACTATAATTATATTATTATTATCATTTATATAATAAAATATGAATCTAATTATTATAAATTTTAAATATAAATGAGTGATCTATAAAATGGATTTTAAATTTGGGTTTATAATATTAATTTTTTGGGTTTAATATTATTTCATTAGGTTCATAATCTCTAGAGGTTTTAGTATTAATCCCTTAGGTTTATAATACCAGTATTTTAGGTTTATTAATCAAAGGGTTCAATATTATTCCCTTGGTTTTATTATTCCTTTGGGTTTATTAATCTAGGGGTTCATATTCCTACCGTGTAATAGTATTTCCTTGGGTTTATTATTCCCTTAACTTTATTAATCTAAGGGTTCATATTCTTAGGGTCTAATATTATTTCTGTGGGTTTATAATCCCTTGAGTTTTTAGTATTAATCCCATAATTTTATTATTTTCTTGGGTTTATAATATCAATCATAGTCAACCATAGTCAATCATGGTCCATGTCGCATTTTGTCAAAGATTGTCTCAATATGAGAATCAACCATGGTCCAACATCGCATTGTGAAAAAGATTGTCTTTATATGAAAATTAATGATGGTCAACTATAGTCCAACTTTGCATTGTCACAAGGACTCTCTCAATATAAAAATCAACCATGGTCAACCATACTTATTTTAGGGTTTTATAATCCCTTGAGTTTATAATATTAATCCTAGATTTATAATCCCTTGAGTTTATAATATTAATATTAGGATTTATAATCTCTTGGGTTTATAATATTAATCCTTTATATGTATAATAATACATTAAGGTTTATAATATTAGATTTTTTAGGATTAATACTGAAAATCAAAGGGATTATAAACCTAGGGGAACAATATTAAACCCTTGGAATATGAACCTTTATATTAATAAACCCAAGAGATTGATATTATAAAGTCAAGAGAATAATTTTAAACCTGAAGAATAATAATCCTTGACTTTGTATAATTACTAATCTCTTATGTTCCTAATATTAATCCGAAAGATTTTTAATATTAATGTGTTGAGTTTATCAATTTCTTAGATTTGCAATATTAGTAATTCCTTGGGTTTTTAATATTAATTCTTTTGGTTTATTATTATTCCTTTGTATTTTCAATATTTATTCCTTGTGTTTATTAATTTCTTAATTTATTGATTTTCTAGATTTATAATATGAATCTCATTAATTTCTTAATTCTTTGAATTCATAATTCCTTGACTTTATAATCTAGAGTTTTTTATATTAATTATCTTAGATTTAATATATTAATATAGCATATTAAATTTATAATATAACACGTTAACACATATAACATATATTAACCACATTTATTAATATACTTATACCAATAATAATACTAAATAAATTTAAAAAAACTCAATAACATTCAAACTTAAATTATATATTTATAAAACTTAAATTATATAATTGAGTAAAGATTAACCATCAACTAAAAGAAAAACGTATAATTATTTCATTATCACAATCCAATCCACTTATTATAAATTTCAAATAGGTGATCCATAAAAATGGATTTCAATTTTGTTTATTTTTACTATAATAGCTTAGATATACCTTTAAATCGTAGGTTTTTATTTAAATCGTAGGTTTTTACTTAAAAAATTCCGAATTGCTTGTGACGATATAATTTATATTTTTTAACGGTTGTACCATAATTGAATATATTGTAACACTACTACCAGTAAAGGACAGTTTAAGACATTTGTTTAAGACAAAAGAAATATTTTGTCTTAAAAGGTCACTTTTTATTTTAGTTATTTTATATTAAAATTTAATATCAATTGAATTGTCTTAAATATAAAATTTAAGACAAAAGTAGTATGAGACAAAAGTAGTTTGAGACAAAACTTTATATTTAAGATAAAAAAGCAATTTGAGACAAAATATTTTAAGACAAAAACAATTTAGAGCTAAAATGTTTTAAGACAAAAATTTTATATTTTAGACAAAAACGGTTTGAGACAAGAATAGTTTAAGACAAAACTTTATATTTAAGACAAAATGCGTTTGAGACAAAATATTTTAGTACAAAACTTTATATTTAAGACAAAAGCACTTTGAGACAAAAATATTTTAATATAAAACTTTATATTTAAGACAATGCAATTAAAGCAAAACGCATTTAAGACAAGCTAGGCAATTAAGACAAAATCATTAGTATTGTGGAAGTTTCAGAATTTCAAATTCTATGAGTAAAATAGTGGATAATTATATTTTTTATTTTTGAATATATATATATATATATATATATATATATTCAAACCACATGAAATGTAATCATGTCAATTTTATTTCTTTTATAATAGATTTTTCCTTTTCCATTTAACCACATTCTAAAATTATGATAAATAAATAGATTAAAAAAATATTATGTTTTGGTTGGCCACTCAGAGGGATTTAAGTTTGAATCTCGTGTTTTTACATAATACTTCATAATAAGGTGATTTTCAAATGAGTTACATTCCATGAACTAAATTTTTTTTTTTTTTTTAATATGTTAACATTTTTAAATTACTTCAACTAAAACTTTGATATAAATTTGAAAGGAATTAAATACAATATAAAGATTAAAAAAAAAAAAAAATAAAATAAATAAATAAATAAATAAAATATATTAAAAAAAATAAAATAAAATAAAAATAAATATTTTCTCAATTGTTTTCAATATATGCATTTTAAACCT
This sequence comes from Pinus albicaulis, assembly GCA_034641835.2. NCBI lineage: Eukaryota > Viridiplantae > Streptophyta > Pinopsida > Pinales > Pinaceae > Pinus > Pinus albicaulis. The sequence goes on from CM076580.1 coordinate 1,217,335,165, forward strand.
TCATTTTTTTCTTTCAAAATGAAAAATCAAAATTTTGATTCTTGCATGTCTTATAGTCACATCTCGGTTTTCTTTTCACTATTGAACAAATATATCAAAGAGATAAATAACAATAATTTAATTAATTTTTAGATAAAATTTTAGGCATTTAATTTTTTTTATTGTAAAAAAACTTTCTACTAATTCGCAGTCGCTACGTAACTACCTCCGGAAATGTCCCTAGTTGCGTGTATTCTCACAGGGGGAGCGACCGGAGGTTCTCAAGTCGATGGCGTTTCCATGTCAAGGGAGAGATTAAGGCTTTTGATGGTACCCTCATTTTGTCTCAAGGGTTAGTCACTTGGATGGGCTTCGATGGCTCCGATCACCGATGGGTCGTGGATGTCTCCCCGGGGGTTTTATTGCAAGTGTAGAAGGTTAGGTTGGTTGTGTTACGTCTGCTCCACTTCCTTAATTGATATATAGGGAGTTAAACTCATATCATAGTAACTTTTTATCACATGTTTGCCTCGATTGGGCTTCTAAGAATTTGGCAGATGTGGAGGAGGGTGTTATAGAGTAGTATCGTAGCATGGTTCCCTTCTCCTTGGGTGATGTCTTTGCTTCGTTCCACTTAGATGAATGTGTTTTTGTATCTACATGTTGGTTGCATATAGGTCCTTGTACTTGTGATATATGTGCTTGTTGTTTATGCATGGTATCGGGTCATGATTGTAGTGGTAAGTTATTATGAAAGTTGATGGTGTCGTTGTTGAATGTATTTGTTGTGTTTATGTCATTAGCATCGATTATGTGTATCGTTGTTTATATGTTGTTATGCATACTTTGACTAGATGATGGTCGTTGTGCATGAAGTCATGGTATGTGGTCAACATAGTCATGCATTGATAAATGGACAATGATTGAAAATATGTTTATATGTTGATATGATTATGTTTATGTGTGTGTGTGTGTGTGTATGTGTGTTGCGCTAATATGGTCGGTCTTGCAGATGAGATATCCTCTTCGAGCTATACTAAGATACGATGGTTGTTTATGATTTGGTTTAAGCGACATAATATATCTTGCAAGAAGAAGAGATCCCGAAGATGACTAACAAGATGGTAGACTACAAAGATTCTCACAATTAGATGGGTAGTAGTGTGGTGTTGAGGAACACTTATGACTTAGCAGGACACATTGAGGAGTTTGAAGGGAGGAAATAAGGATTTGCAAAGCGAATAATGACAAAATCATGCGGGCGTAGGAGAAATAGAAGTGAAGTCAATGCAATAATTCTTCGGAAGTTTGTCGAAATTGCGAGAGACGGACCACTTCGGATCAGCTATGGATAGGAGGATATGACTAATGGGGCATGTGGAAGTGGGCCCCATAGTGGGCATGAGTCAGATAGAGATGACATGATCGGGGATATGGGGTTCTTGGATACTCCGAAAGGAGAGTGATGGACATAGGTACTATTCTCGTTACGGTTACGAAAGGTATCATGGTCATCATCGTTATAATCCTTAAAGGAGGAGTGATAGAGATATTTTCTGGATGACTTCAGAAAGAAAAGCCACCTACATTCGATGGGGAAATGAATAAATCATGATACAAAAGCATGGTTGATTGGAATAGAATAAATTCTTGATTGCACGATTACTTAGAGAACATGAAGGCCGGGATATCTACATTCAATCTTAAAGGTCGCGGAGATATTTGGTGTGAAGATGTAAAGAACATTAGAGATATTTATGAGAGTTGACTTGGAGTGAATTTGAGAGACTATTGAACGTGTCTATTGAAGATGTACTATGATGACAAGGAAAAATATTTTTATGAGCTAAATATGGACTCTATTATTGATGAGGGTAAACTAGCAAATTTGCAGGTTGTTGAGATAATAGCCTTACCTCAAGGAGGGAGAAGGCCAAGATTCAACGATTCATCAATGGGTTGTCGATAACATTCAAAGGAGGGATTGAGTTTGATGAGACTAGATCATTGGAGGAGGCCATCTACGGCTAAAGCATTGTTATGAGCAATCAAAGCGTAGATATGAGACTAACCGGAGGCGGAAAGGTCATGCGCTGAATAAGGGAAATGGGATAAGAAGCGAGCAAGGCCTCGAAGACACAAGTAGAAAGAGAATGCCTCGAAGTTACATTTCCATTTCCACATCTTTCCATTTCGCTAAGTTACAAATGAATGAGTCCAATTCTATATGCAATAGACTAATAACCTATTGATACACCTTTAGTGATTTATGCATAGCTCTCACCTATCACTATAGATCAATAGATAAAGCCTAAAAAGAGTTTGATTTTATGCCCGAAGACACCGGTATAATGGAGTAGTTGTGAAGGCAACGATATCCATTGGGGATTTCCATTTTTTAGCAACATACAAGAAAAATCTTGGTGTTGGAGGAAGAGATAAAAAAGATCTTTGTCAAAAACACAATATCATCACTCTCCTAGTGCAAGTACATTAACTCGTTAGAATGCGGAGGTAATGCAAAGGATTGATCGATATCTATGAAATTTTCTCTCTTTCCAATAACAAAATAGGTTCATCCTAATATTAATATATAAAATACGGTTCATTAATATGCATGGTTCATATGATCCTATTTCTCTAAAGGATATACATTTTTGAATTTTGTTTGGTATAAGATATGGTGATACCTTTAAATATGAGGTAATTTTGGGTAAGAATTAGAAGTGGAACAAAAAAGTTGTGGTTTGAATTTCCTTTGTAGTAGTAGGCTACATGCAATTTCTTTTGAAAAGGGATTTTGTTATGGCCCAACATGGAATAATCTTTGGATGAAAATGTTCATTATGGGTGGTATGTTTTTTAGCTCTTCAACTCATTGGATTCTTTATTACGTTCATAGTATTTGTTGTTCTCAACTTAGAATCCACTGAATCACCACGAAAGGTCATCATAATGTAACTTTTGGAGGCATTGATGGACAACCTTTGCAAAAAAAGTCATTAGAATAAAACTTTTATAAGCTTTTTGTTAAATGATTGCCTCCAAATGTTCAATTCTCATGAATTTTGGGGGAGGGGGATCTTTTGGTGTATTGAGCGGGGAAAGGGGACATAAAGGTATCATGGATGGGTAGAAGTGAGAGGTTAGTGCATGATATATTGAGATCTATAATACTAACATTAGAGAATGAGAAGGAGCCTTAGGGCCTTATGCCACAGGGCTAAGGGACCTATAAGTAAAAGACAATGAGATAAATTGATAAGGGAACCTCAATATTTTTTGTGATAAGGGGATTAGGGGACACATTATCACAACCCATAGAACTTAACCCATAAACACTAAAGTCTATATCCCTTTAACCCCAAATCCACAATCCCTTAACCCCTACTTTCGTAACTCATAAGAAATTAACCCCTTGATCCCTTAAACCCCGAAGCCACTAACCCCTTAACCCTAACCCCTAACACGAAATCCTTGAAACCCTTAAACCCTAATCCCATATCCTCTTAAAACTTGACCCTTAAACCCTGCAAGATTTTATCTCACCACCAATTATGTTTGAAAAATTTCTATTGGTTGTTAAAATCCCCTTCAATCTTTAGTTAAAGTCTCATGCTTTGAAGCATTGAACTTAAAAGAATGTTTTATATTAGGGTGTTATACATCCTCGGGGTCTCTAATATTTTTGTTTTCTTTCGATAACCCAACCTCACACAAGGAATCGATCTTTGAATACTTTGATCAACAAGAATGATGTCGTAAAACATTTGTAGAGATATATAGATGAAATTACCCCCTAGCCACCACTATATTATACACATTGATTCAATGGATAGGGGTTCGTAGTTATCATTCAATGAAATCACTTCTAACTAGTGTCAATCTTTATTTCTCTTCTGGCTTGTTTTTGACTTAATGGCCACCTTCTTCGATGTCGTTCCTTTGGAAGTTCGAAAAGGGATTTTATTCTTCGGAAAGTAAGAACGAGGGTCTCATATCACTCAAATTTTGAGGGTGATGGGAGAGGATTTAAATGGAAACAAGGTATGGAAAACCTCGGAAGAAACAACTTTTCTATCACAATTCGGCGGCCTTACATAACAAGCGGCTACTTTGTTTCGCTAGCACATCAAGATAAACAAGTTGAGACCTATAATCTATTTTTTTCCCTTGAAGATGTCGAAATAATGCTTCGCAACCTATGGTACTTGTTTCGATGGGGTGGACTCTAGGTGGCTCACGTTGAAGGTTTTACGGTTAGTGACTACGCTTCCGGGGACCTTATTAATCGATTGACCATGTACAACTCTTATTATTATTTCCTTAAGCGTGGAAATTATGTTTTATTGTCACTTGTATGGTGTATGAATATTTATGGTCTTGTTAACGGTGGAGAGAGTATAGAGTGGATCTTCATTTGGTCTGTTGTACATGCTGCGGAAGTGGAGGATTCCCATTGTTGTTGTCAATATTATGCTACTTGGTATTTTGTTGGCGGTTTATGTTTATGTTTTCATGATCCTTGGGATTTGGTGCTAGCATCAAAATAAACTTTGTTTCCCTCTCATTTTATAGGTACCCACAACTTGAATTTTGGCAATTGAAGATTGTTTTAACATATTCTTTCAACTTAGCTTGTTTTGGGATGGATGAGTATGTTCGCATACGAGAGAGTAGTTACTGCTTTCATGCTAGATGGAAGATGTGGTTTTGTGTAGAGGACCCTTAGGAAGGCCATAATATCATATACTTTCCAACCATCTTTCTACACATTTCCAAAATACTCAAATACAAAATAAATATTAGTTAAAATATATAATACATGATACCATTCACTAATTTCATTAGTCAATTTCCAAAATACACTTGTAACGATTTGTGCGATCGCGGGTTTGCTATCATATACTTTCCAACCATCTTTTTGCACATTTCAAAAATACTCAAATACAAAATAAATATTAATTAAAATATATAATACATGATACCATTCACTAATTTCATTCATCGGTTTCAAAATACACTTGTAACTAATTGTCCGAGCATGGGTTTGCTAATGGAATCACGAGCTAATCCATTTTAAATTGGGTACCCTTTTTAGCTCCTTATCAAATTATGTTTGTGTTCTACGAGCTTGCAAGTCGCTTAAACTCTGTTGTGCACTTATTACGGTGTGTTCTAAACTCTTCGGTCGTGAGTCGTGATAAGCACTCGAGATCAAATGCCATACAACCGTCGCTGACTGGAGATTGACTCCCATGTGACGTCCCATGGGTGACCACGCTCGTATTTCAATGACGAAAAGAGGAAAAATAGCCAAAAAACCACGCGAAGACATATTCAGAAATCGGGAAGATCGGTAATTAAGAAGCCCTCGAACGCGATGGTCCTCGAACTTGCAAGAGCAAGGGGAATAGTGAACTTGCAAGGAAAGCGAGAGGAATAGATTGTAGGGATGTTATGCGGGGCGACGAAGCTAACCCTAGGCGAAACCCACCCATCACGGGTGAAGGTGTGGTTATATCCTAACTCGAGAATCTATCCCTAGCCTTGATTCTTTGATTCATCGCATACCGTATTCTTTGAAGTCCCCATCTTCTACGGCAACCCAAATCTTGGCTCTCACATCAAGCGTTCTTTCTACGCCTCATAAAGTCTCGAGTCGGCCAACGAGGCCCAAAAAAGGCACGGGAGCCATCATTTTTATATGCAATGCTTGATGAAGTTGGATCCCGCACGGTTCGAGGGCACGACTAATGCGACGAGCTCCGCTTCAAATCGAAGTTCAATTTTTTGGTTTTAGGCTTTGTGTGGGTATCGAGGGTGAGGGCTTCCAAAAGGCTACGAGGTTTTGAAAAAACTTGAGATTATGAGATTGGTACACGGATTTTTCAATGAAGATCGCGGCGTCTCGGCTTACGAAGGAAATATGGGTCATGGGTACTTGACTTAAGGACGAGCAAGGGACTTCGAAGGTGAAGGAAGCGAGGTTTGAACCTAGGAATCTAGTATGTATTAGTTTGATTAAGTGTTGTGTCGTTGATAGTAATGTTTTCATTTAGTCAATTCGGCTTTCGCTTCAACATATGTTGTTGGGGGCGGGACAATGGGGTTAGGGTTTAACCACTTCAACATATGTTATTAGGGGCGGGAAAATGGGGTCGGGTTTGTCCATCTTGTTTCTTGTTTTGGCATCTCCAAAAACCTACGCTAGCGCGAGGACAATGGGGTGGGGTTTGGCCATATTCTATTGCTTGTCTAGCATCTCCAAAAAACCTTGAAGATTTCTTGGTAGTACTTATATGCTTGGCCATCTTCTATTGCTTGTCCGGCATCTCCAAAAGCCTTGGGATCCATGCCAATTACTAAATTGGCTGGGGTTTAACCACCATGAGGTATAGTAATGTAAGAGATTTGTGGCTAGGGTTTCACTACCGCCTCTGTGGATTCCTTAATCGACCCATATCCTTGTTCAATCCCACCATGTTGTTGTCCATCTAACAACATCTCTAGAACGAGGATTTTATAATTCTAGGATGAGAGTTTTATAACTCTGGGGCAGAGAGTTTTATAAACTTTAGGACGGGAGTTTTATAACTCTAGGATGGGGATTTATGAAGACTCTAGGATGAGGAGTTTTATAAACTCTAGGATGAGAGTTTTATGAACTCTAGGAAGAGTTTACTGAGAGTTTATGTCGGTAAAACTCTCGGACAAGAAAAATACTTAACTCTGCGTCCCGAAATTATTTTAACTCGATTGACCTAATCAAACTCTCGGGCGAAACATTAAAAATATTTCGGACTAGAGTTTTAAAAACTCTCGGTCGAGAAATTGAGTTGACTATTCTCTTGGACGAGAAATTAAAATTTTCACCCAAATTCTAGCCATCCGCCAAAAAATGTTTCCCAACGTCGAGATTTCACCCGCAGGCCACCTTCGACCACACTTCCTCTGAAATTTTCCTCCAGTTTGATGTTGATTCTCTGTCCCCATCTTTCTTTTATCATGTAAGCTTCCTTGGTAATAAATAATCCTTTCGTAGCATAGCCCCATATCAATATGTCTGACCCTTCCTCGAAGGTGATACTTCTTGATTCTAGCTCCTTCGGAAATGTATCCATTGATACGAGATTCGTCGCATTTGTGATCTGTCATGTTTTCCATCTTCTCCATCATCGTTAATGGTCTCTTCCCTCCGGTATTGGTTTACTTGTTTTATAATTGGTGTTCATAACATAAGTGAACCATTCACTCAACTCTGTCTAGGGAATAATTTTCCCCTACGTTGCTAGGATTCATTCCAAAAGAGTGTTGTTTCCATTCATTATTTCCCGAATAAATGTTACAAAATAAGATGTCTACATTTTGGGGCAGCACAGATTCCGGAGGGTCGATCCTTCCTAGGGGGTCCTGGTATCTTAAAATATCTCACAGCCTTGGTTGGGCATGCCGTATTTCCTTGTCCATATGTGCTTCCCGGTCCGTTCCTCCCACTGTGCCCTTATCCACCTGGGCCGCCCCCAATACTGGTTGAGAATAAATGGGTCTATCGACCTACTCCCTTCCATCTTAGGTTTGATGAGGTTCGACCATGCTACCAAGGACCATTTTTTCAGCTGTTGGACCCCTCCCCAAAGGAATTTCTTGAATATTTCCTTCATTTTGCGTAGATTGTTTTGGGCGTGGCCATTCAGGACAAGCTGGTAAATGGGGATGGATTGTGGGACAATTTAAAAGAAGGATGGTGTGGGGAGCCATATTGAGGCCTCTAAAAGTCCAATTGTTGAGCTTTGCTTTGATTTTTGTGGATAAGATGACTCCAGCAAGTAATTTTCGAGAGCTTTCAGCAAGGGGCATGCCCAAGTATTTAGTGGGAAGATGTTGATACCAAACCCCAACACTCTTGCCATAAAGGTTTTGATATTTCTAGCCTTATTAAAAGAAGAAGATGCATATTTTTTCATTATTGATAAGGGTGCCACATGCTTCCGCCAAACGGATAAGGTATATCTTTAATGTTTTTTTCTTCTTCAGCGAGACACGACAAAAGAGCATAATGTCGTCAACAAATTGGCATTTGGTGGGTAAGAGGAGGTAATTTTCCCGAGGAGCCTAAGGCCACGGATCTTGAGATTACGAGCTTCCTTATTTAGGAGTCGATGGGGTTTAAATAAGGTTTTGATGTTCATTTTAGATAAGATTACGGAAAATTGATCGGTAACACCTTGAATATAAGGAAGGGTTACCTTGGCTAAGGGAGGTGCAAGGACGGGTTTTGGGGCGAGGATGGAGGCAAATAGATCTTTAGTTGATCCTTCGGATTTTCATCGCCATAATCTAGTGTGAGTAGTGACACAATAAAAATGCCTAATTAATCATGAAATTAAACAAATATGGATATGAGCAGGAAACCTTTAAACCCCTAACCCATTTAACCCCCTAAACCCTAAACCTCTAACCCCTAACCCCTTAACCCCTATTTCCCAACCCCTAGCCCATTTATGCCCCTAAATCCCTAAACCCATAACCCATTTATCCCCCTAAACCCCTAACCCATTTAACCCCCTAAACCCTAACCCCTAAAATCCTTAACTGCTAAATCCCCTAACCCCATATACCTCTAAACCCCTAACCCATTTAACACCCTAAACCCTAAACCTCTAAACCCTAATTCCCAACCCTTAACCAATTCCAACCCCTAAACCCTAAAACCCTAACCCATTTAACCCTAAAACATAACCCCATTAACCCCTAACCTAATCCTTAAATGCTAAATCCCCTAACCCCCTAAACCTCTGTGAAGCCCTAACCATTTAACCCCCAAACCCCTAACCCTTAACCCCTTACCGGCCCCTAATTCCCAACCTCTAACCCATTTAACCCCATATACCCCTAAACCTAACCCATTTAACCCTAAACCCTAAACCTCTAAACCCTAACCCATTTAACCCCCGTAAACCCCTAAAACCTTAGTTAACCCTAAACCTAAACCCTTAAACCCCTAAATCCTCTGCACTAAACCCCCTAAATCGTTAATGCTTAATCACCTTGACTAACCCCTAAAATCCTTAATTGTTAAATCCCTAACTTGAAAGCCTCCTAATCCTAATCCCTTAATCACTAACTCATTATTCACTGACCCTAACGGTGCCTAAATCCCCTAACCACTAAGCTTCCAATCCTAATCCCTTAACCATTATCTCATTATTCCTCTAATAACCCCTAAATGCGCCCAAAATTCCCTAACCCTAACCCCCAATCCCTAACCCTTTAACCACTAACTCATTATTCCCTAACCCCAATCCCTAATCCCTTAACCACTTACTCATTATTCCCCTAACCCCTAAATGCGCTTAAATCCCCTTAACCCTAAGCCCCCCAATCCATATCCCCTTAACCACTAACTCGATATTCCCCTAACCCCCTAAACCCTAAACATCTAACCCCTAAGCCCCTATTCCTCTAACCGTGGCCCCCTAATCCCTAATCCCTTAACCGCTAACTCATTATTCCCTAACCCTTATAACAATCCTTAAAACTCATTGGGATTAGCCATTCCAAACGAAAATTTGGTCATGGATGGGACCTACGATCGGGGTGGTCGCCCTTGTTGTGAGGAATTTTTTGTCGACAACCCTATAGTCCTTAATCCATCTAACATATAACCTATATTATTGTTAATTCATATGAACTTTAATCCTAAGCCTAATTCCTCTAAAACTTATAAGATGCAATCCTTATAACCTTTGCCACACATAATACCTAAAGATTACAACCACTTATCCTCTAAAAATAATTTACCTCTCTAACATGTAATACATATAATCATTGACTCCCGGCCACTATACTCCTTAACACATATAAACCATAACCATAATATTATAACCATTATATCTCTTTACATTTACCATCATAAACCCTAAATTTTATAACCTTTAATCCCTATCTCTTTTTAAACCCTAAAACCCCGAATATAACCTTATAACTATATTTCAAATAATCCCTAATGTTTACAAACTTAGTCCTTATAATCCTTGCATTAAACCCTAACCTTATAATCCATATTTCCAACGATGGCAACCTTCCGAAGCCCTTGGTCCTTATAATCCTTGCATTATAACACCAAAACTTTATTCTTGTAACTACAACCATCGCTTAGTGACTATAAGCACCTTATCTTAAGCACAATGTACAAACTTGATCACCACTTTCATAGGAATTATCTTAGTCCAAGTTGACCATTGACATTGGCATGGACTTGTAATTCCCCTAGTCATACTTGATTGGTGATCATTGGTACCATGGGTTTATTAAACCACGAGATTAGATGACCACGTGGGAACTCAAATTGGCGTAGGATTATCCGTTGTTGTTGTGGGTGTTGGAACTTCGTCGCTAGTACAAAAATGATTGCATGGCGACACAAAACTAATGCAATTGCGTTGGAGTATGTATCAACATGCCATGCCATGCACAATGCACGACTGGTAAACACTTGGGTGCATAGTAAAGATCTCAATCACAACTACGTGTTTATTAAACACCCATGTTCACTTTGTGAATATGGAGTTGGGGTGATATCATGAAACCATTTAATACACCGGCAAACTTCCCTATAGTGAGAAAAATTTGACGACACGGATAGTAATGATTCTCATTCATCCAAAACCACAATGAAATTTTGACAATACGGATTGACCTAGAATTTGGCAAAATTTGTAAGCACATTGTTCCACTACAGATGAGCTTTGGATCATAGTAGAACTCTGCAGGTACTAAAATTTCTACCAAATCATTACCAAATGATTAGCTTATTTTGTGACACTAGATAAATTTTAAAGAACTACCTAATCTTATAGCAAACTTCTTTCTAATTGTTGATATATGATGATAAAAAGAGCTAAAATTCTTATTGATTTACAACTTTACCGTACTATTTAATTTGATCTGTGAACCAACTAAACTTTGAAAGATATTGTTTCACCACGAATAAGCCATAAGTAGTAGTAGACGCTACTTATATCTACCTTTTCTATCAATTATTACCATCTTTTATTAGTGGAAAGAAAATCTATATCCTTCAAAAAACATGAGTTATTTTATTAATTGAAGCCTTTGACTAACCACTGATCTTTATATTACCACTTCATTCTCATGATTGACTTTATATTAGTGTTTTATAATATTAATTTAATATAATTAGAAATATAAACATAGTTTTTTTGTAAACAACAAGACTCTCATATTCTGAAAGATCTACAAAATAATTCCAAAGCTGTACACAATATTTACGAATTGACATTATAAGGGAACAAAAAATAATTAATTGTAATATAAATTACATCATGTCTACATGCCATACAACATTTCAATAAGAGTCGGCATATGAAGACTATAGCAATGTTATAAATACCTCGTAACTGATCATAATAAATTACGATATATTCAACAAAATTGCTGCTACGATTCAAGATATATTATAAGGCGAGCATGGTAAGGCCAAAAGACCGTAGTTTAATTAAAGAAAAAATGCGTATATTGTATGTTTGCATCACATATTTTCTGTTGAGAAAATCATAACGGATACACCCAATGAGTTTCCATTATGAGAGAAGACTAATAATTGGTAGAGTGGTAAATTCTTGCAGATTCCTTCTATGTAAAAAACTTGAACCAAGTAACCTAAGAGGTTTGAACACCATAAATTTCTTTCCAAATGGAAGTATTTTTATATTAGTGTTTTAAAATATCAACTTAATATAAATTGCTTGAGTGACTTAGTCCCTTGATACATATTGACTTAGTCCAAACTTTCTTCGATTTTGATTCTCAAGGGTAATTGGGAAATTAATTCCCCTTCCATGTTTTCGATGTTTTACTTTAAGAATGATTACAGAAATTTTTTTTGGCCTACGAGTGATTTCGGCGAACTTTTCTTGCTACTCATTGTGTGATATCTATATATATATATATATATATAGATATAGATATTTTTTTACGAATTTCTTCCTGCGGAAACATTCATCAACGAATCTAAATTATAAATACTTGGAAGGAAAATATCGACCAAGTATCTAAATTGAAGTTCTTAAAGAATTAAGGTCTGAATTTATTTAATGATCTATCATAGTTGGTCATCTACTATCGGATATATACATTAACCCTCTTAACTATGCGGGTTTTTTCTTCCCTCACAGGATTATTTTTGGTTACTAACACAATTACATTTGGGACCAAAATGAAATTTTCTCAATTATTCTATCTTTGTAATCAATATAATCAATCATTCTACGCGTCATGTGTATGTTTGATAATGGCCTAACTGCCCGAAATTTATATAGGCGGGAACGAAAAATGTGATGGGGTTTCTAGATTGGGGTCCTTGACTAGGCCAAACGCTCATTGCCTCTATGATGGTGGAGGACTTCGGTTCCGATCCTTCTCGGGACATGAGATCGAAACCCTATAGGGCCAAGAACAGGCTTTTGAAGCCCTTATCACTGCAGAGCTTTAATGGTTGCAACGTGACACCATGACGGTAAGGATAATCATCCTTTTAGTATTTCGGGCGGTTTTGCGGCTGGTTGGTGCCGACGAGAGGTTTCGTGGGACTATAAACCGCCCACGGACGTAGTGGCGAGAAATTTTGCGAGAGAGATTGGCTAGGGGATTCAATGCACCGGATTGAATACGGCTTATTTTAAGTGCTTTCGTCTTGTTTCTTCACTGGTGGGGTGAAGATCTCCTTATTTGACCATCCCCACCGAGCGGTCTCGGCCCTACTACCTCGGCTGGATTCCTGGTCTGTTGTCTAAATATCGGGTATGAACAAATCGGGTTTTCGCGTGTTCCTAGTTTTGAGTGCTCTATAAAGTATTCTTGCTGCGGTTTGCTCATTTTTTTTCTTTATCGAGAAGAATCGTTGTGGAGTCGACATAATTTGCCCATAGAAAATATTTGTTAGCTTGAATACATTTCGGATAACGTTATCAATATCAATAACTGTGTGCCAATTTCGACCCGATCAAATTTAAATGGAATTACTAATTAGCGCACGCTTAATTATCGTGCCTATAAGCAAATACTTTATCTCCCCCTGGAATCGAACTTTTGTTGCCATGTCTTCGAGCGCTGAGGATTAGTATTTTTAGAATAGACAAGGTAAAGAATAAAGTTTTCAAGATGAGATAACGTTTTAGTGAAGGAATGTTTCTATTTAATTCCCACTTAAGAACTTGAGCAGAATATTTAAATGTGCGGGAGTTGTGTGACATAAATATGTTTCCCTTCTGTTACCTTTCGTTAGCTTTTTGATCCCTTTGATGTTAGAGCGTAAACGATATCACATGCAATTTCTCATGATGTGCTTATATGTTTGACTATTGATTGATTTAATCCTTGTCTTCGGCTCCAATGGATGTTTGATTAGAAATGTATTTTCTTTTTGTTTGCATATACTTTGCAAGAGTATAGGTTGCTGACTTTTTCTTGCTTGTTAGTCAAGTTCCAGGCTCGATCAAATTTATGTGGACTTGTTTGTTTATCGGATAGGCAGGTTTCTCACCAATGATCTAGGCTTTACGGTCTAATTCGAGCTAGGTTCGGATATACGTATCTACTATGGCAATTCCCAAGCTTCCATAGAGATGTTGAAGTTGTCCCGGATAATGCCTAGCGCTGCGATAACTTAACTAAATGGGAATTCGGGATTCCCCGGAGAGTACAGGATAAGAGGATCTTCTCAGCTTACTCTACCCAGTGGTGCCTATGCATATCTGTTACTATACGACGTTACCATCTACTTGGACCCGGGGAAGGTGTGTGAATGGTGAAAGCGCATTGAATTTACGTCAACTTATTAGGCTAGAGTAATTGAGATTAAAATTGAAAAATTCTACTTTTCCTTTGTTTCGCTTAGTGTGTTAATAATTAGACATTCTAACCATTGTTGTAGTTTTCGGATCTAACTCTATATAAATAGGTTTATCATTAATTGCTCAACTTTTCTCTTGAGTTTGTGAGCATAACCTCAATCAGACAATGGGAGATTACTATTGTGATAAAGTAGAGAAAAACTTGCACTTAGATTGAATGGGTGTGTTAAAAAAAGGAAGCTCAAAAGCATATATGTGATGAACATCCCCGGAGAAATAGCAATGTTTTAAATGTAAAATCAAGCTTTCTCAGCACTATTGAGGCTGATATCAAATCAGAATGGCAGAAGCATCTTTGCTTCTTAAGCATCCAAATGAACAAATAGCCTTTGCAAGCAATTGGCAGTATACCTCTTCTAAACAAGATTCAAAGAAGGAAGAGATAAAAACTTACACTACTCTCAAAAATACTTTTGCATTGTTTTTCCAAAGAAAAAGCGAGAGAAAAAAGCTGTAATGCAATTCCATAGACCCAGAAGATAGATAAAACCAATTGTTTTGAATACGAAGCAATGCACACCGGAAAACGATACACCAATGGATGGTGCCTTGGAAAATAGAGGAAAATTGAAGTTGAAACTAATGCCAGCTTCAATCTAGCGCAAATTTGGAGTTCCACATAATATGGTTGAGGTTTTCCTCCTTCCCACACACCAAGCACCTATTATACGTGAATCCACTTTTGGCTAGCGAACCTTTGTTGACAACCTTGATAAATAATGAATCGGCCAAAGGCTCGGAAGCACGGATATTTTGAGGGTCCCTGAGACTATGCAATCTTTTTAATTCATTTCTTTTGATCCATCAAGAGCCATCTAGGATTCAAAGTAGGGGCTAAGTGAAACTTCTTGCAAAGCGAATGATAAATCCTCTTGGTATCATAAAAATAAAGAGGCACCAAGTAATGACCACATCCAATCTCCATACAGGTCCTTGCATCGAATGTTCATTTTAGATTGCTCTTCTAAAGGAATGAAGTTTTGGATGTCACCAATTAATTACTCTGTCATAAACATGCAAAGTTTTTAAATTTTTGTCCAAGATGTAGATTCCAAACCCATAAATCATTCCGAAAACAAAGATTCCTTTCCCTCCACCGAAAGCAAGGGATTTCGACCATATCTTGATCATTCGGTTTTCGACTCCAAATCGGACATAGACAAATCCCAACCAAAATGTCTACCGGAAGAAGTTCCAACATAGATGCTTCATAAATATACAACACTTCCCAAATACTTTTTGGAATGAAAATTAACATCAATTTTTATAATTGATAACATTTAATAAGAATAAGTAAAATCCAAAGATCAATGCTAAAGATTCTTTTGTCCTCTTGTCGGTACATGGAGTTATCTATCACCTTGATGTGAATAAAATTGTATTCAATAAGTTCAATTTATTTAAGGCTAGATTGATCAATACCTAATGATCAGAATTTCATCTCCGATTCTCTGCCATCATCCTTTTGTATTATAATATGCATTGTTGGGTAATAAAAGACAAAATTTGGTTTCAAAAAATCTTTAAAGGCCAATCTTGTTCTTTCAACTAGTGCTTTAAATTTTAATATTTAATCATGAATACGATTAAGCAAATGAAATGTAACATTAATTGAAGGTATCAAATTCAAGTGGAAAGAATATTTATTCATTAACAGAAGCATATTCAAAAGTAGCATACATGAATTTTCTCGAGCTTGTAAATAAACAATCGGCTATGTATGTAGGTAAGATTGAGAACGGAAGACCAAAAAAGTTGATGGATCTGGCCTTCTATGTGGCTTGTAGAATGCATGTTCTGAAAAATAAAGGGAGAAAAATAGATAAAAGATATACGATCTCCATACACGGGTAATGATTTATATTCATATGCACACACAATGAATATGTTTGAACGAGTTTAATTTCTATGATTACTTGATAAATTTGGTAACAATTGAATCTAAAAAATGGCTTTGTGGAGTCAAACTTGTTAAATGGAGAATCGAAAGATATAGCTAGGAACGGAAATTTTTATATGAAGTGTAGATGTAAATTCTAGGATTCTTATATTCTGTTAGATGACCATTTGATAGCGAAATGTTATATGGGTGCTTAAAGATGTGATTCTTTGATGACCCGATTGAGTATTTGCATGAAAGTCTTTGTGCTTTCTTCATATTCATGCGGTGTGAGTTAGTGAGACAAATAGAAGATAACTTTTCTACTATTTTGTGAAGTCGAGAAGATATCTGACAAATGATCCACTTCTTCTTTGACTTGGGGGCAGTTGCCATAGGTTTCCATTTGGAATTGCCTACGGGATTGGTTAGCTATGGGCACTCTTGCTCTTGTTCTCTTTGCTCAAATTTGCTATTCTTGAATGATTTTCGATCTTGTATATATTTAGTTTTCAAATTGTATCAATACAGGCATGTGGACCGTAAGCCTTCATTTTTCTCCTTATTGTTGGAGTGTTGGCACCCAAAACGATCAAAGTGCTATTATAATTAGGTTTATAAATACTATTATGTAAAGCAAAGAATAATGGAAATCGATAAATTATGGATTTTATACTCTTGAGCCTTGGCTATTTAATGTTCGGCGCATTTGATTAGCTTAAGGATAATATTACCAAAAATTACGCTTAGAATGGCCCGAATCATTAAAATTTTTATTAGAAACTTGTTTACCATTGTTAAACTTTGGTAGTGCTAAATCCATTTCCACTATCAAAAATACAATTCAAGCACTCTAAATGCACGATTTTTTGAATTTTATTTTCTTAATTCCAACAAAAAAAATGCCATCGAGGCTATTTTGTATCTTTGAGTAGACAACTTCAAGTTAATTGTCGAATATAGATAGATCTTCCTTGCCCTTAAACTTACAAAGGCTAGGTAAGGAGGCGGGGGAGCTATTTTTTAAATTTGTAGAAGGAAAATGATACATATCTCATGCTTATCTCTCTTTATTGCTTATTTAAATTTGTACAATGCTTTTTCCTATTGCGAGTCCCTTTGAGTTATGATCTCAATAAAAAGTGCAGGAATTTCACACACACTCATCCCCAATCCACATTCTTGGACTAAGGTTGGCGTTCAGGTCTGTTAGCTCTGCTAGTAGTTTTTAATGAAATATTTTCAATTGGGACACTAATTGTTTTTTTACTCTTTTCAATATTCGTCGGTAAACGCTACTAGATTTTCTTAAGGCACAATGCATTATCATTGATATAGCATCTATTTGTTATCAACTTTTCACATTCGATTGCTTTTATCACTTTGGAATGTGACATTGTTAAATGCGTTTGTCATCCAACTTTGACTTAACTTGGATGCCATTGAATGTATAGAAACTTACATTATAATGGATTAACCATGAATAGTTTTGCACATGTGGGTCTCCAACATTATTTTTCTTATTCTCCGGTTGGAATTTGGTTTTTCTTCACCTAAGATGCATTTCCCAGTTACACGAAAGATGGGAGAGCTTGCATTTATCCAAGTCCTTAGCTCAATATCTTCACTAATTCCATATGGTTCAGTCTAGAAAGATGGGAGAGCTTGTCTATCCAAGTCCTTAGTTCAATATCTTCACTAATACCATCAAACTTAGGAATAAGGACCCTCTTAAATGACCTTTAGTTAATATAGTTACCCTTCTGGTTTTCTTTTATTTCCTTGATATGTATGATTTTCACGCTTATTTGTTAAATTCTTTACAAGAGGGTTCCGGTCATGAACATGATGGCCAACCTCTCTTCTCTGATTTTGGAGTCTTCAGCAGCCAGCTTTCATGACTGCTCTCTTCTTCTCATTTTCTTCTTTCCATAGCCACATTGAACAAACATATGGTTTTATTTGTTTCTTCTATAGTGTGCTGTTACCCATCAAGGGTTTTCTTATGGATTCCTTCATTGTTAATGAAAATTTTATTTTATTTTATTTCGGTTATTATGAATAGTTAAAATTGAAGTGATTGTTGGTGTTTTTTCCAGGGCGAGAAAAGTCCTCTTATACCACTTTTATGATCTAACTTGATCACTCTTGATAGAGAAGAGGAAAGAATTGCCAAAAATAAACAATTTCTATTCAATGGGCAACCTAAGACTCAAGAGCCAACAAGAGCTTAAAAGGCTCTATTAACAACATGTTGCCTCAATAAAGAATTGGAAAAAGGTTTTGAATACAACATAAAATATTATGTAATTACATGCAATGAAAGCAATGGATTAGTACAATTTTTTATTATAAAGTATTTTAAAATACAACAATTTAGAGTAGTGCAACACCTATTCTAGAAACTAGGCAAAAAATGTGTAGTGGGAAAAGTTAAGGATATCATCCTGTAAAGGAACTCTGAAAGTATATAAATAAAGAAAACCTTCTTGAGAAAGTGGATGCCAACTTGGGCTCAGATTGTTCATGCTACGATTATCGTGGCCAAAGAGTTGGTCTCTCAGAAATCACGCTCACAATAAAACATCTCAACATCACGTATCTTTGATATTCATGGCCTGTTTAAAATTTCCTCTCTTCATAGGTGGTTTGACATGCATGAACTTTATCTTTAATATAATTATTTTTAAAGTGAATTGTGTGATAAATGTCCTACCAACCATGAGATATCATAAAACCCCAAGAACTAACATAAAGGTACAAGCAATAACATAAAGCTCTAATGACTTTGTTAAAGTAAGCGATGGCTAAAGGACTAACATTTAAGTGCAAATGACTAACATTAAAAAGTATATTATGATTTATCTTTAGGAATAATATCGTATGTATATATTTTAGAATATATACATTATTATTTATGGAATCATTTTTTTAACAATCTTTTTGCCCCTTCTTTAGTCTTTGGTTTTCTGTGTGTGCGAGGGAATCTATCTTACAACCATTTTTTAAGGAGCTCTTCCACGACATGGCTTGGAGACGAGAATTTGAAAGTGCATGCAAGCATTAATTTGATAGAAATTCATCAGATGATTTTTCAAAAATGACCGAAAGAAATTTGATATAAACTCTTTCCACTTTCTTCTTTCTTCTCCCTCTCTGTGTATACTTACTTATCTTTATTTCCATCTGTTATGCTTAGCAGTGTCATACATACCGAGTGATGTCAACATCTCTTGTAAGTGCTAATCGACAAGTTTCTTTTTGTCAACTTCACTATTTATTATAATGTGATATCATGACGTGCGGGAATTTGGTGGAAATTACTTTACAACAAATGGCTTGATAATAGGTAGCATGCTCTCTTTCTATCTCATATTTTATTTTATTTATTAAAGAGTAAGAAAAGGAAAAATATGGAATTACGCCTGAGAAACTGTGTTTATTTCTTCATCGGGGAAAAGAGCTAGACTTTGGTTAATGACACAAAGTCATCGATCTAATATTTATTCGAGGAGCAGCTAGGCATTAGTCTAAAATCGTATGCGATAGATTGAATTTTTATACGGTTGTATATTTTTTAATATAACGAGGTGTTTGTTTTAGGCTATAATAATAGTGAATAATCATTTAGGCCTGATTATCATCTACAATTTCTTTATTCTAGCCCTTCCACGAGAGGATTAAGTTGCCTCCAACGGACCTTTCCTTGCAATAGAGGAAGCTCCACGTTGTGAGTTGATAGGGTTGTTTCCCTTTTAACTTTTTTGGTACAATAAATTGCATTTTTTCCAAGGTGAATCTCGATACAGTTTATAATCTTGGATGCGGTGGTTTGAAGCATTTCCTGTCTAATCCACTTTATGTCGGAGGAATCTTATTATGGTATTGTTTCCTTTGGTGGTAAATGCAATAGAAAATGGTAGAGCACACACGATGCAAGTTTTTGTTTCATTCCTCTGTTTTTGAAATAGGATGGAATTTCTTGATAGCGTGAGAAGTTACTATAGAGTTGATTTGAGGGTTGAATTTCGGGAAAAACATAGGTTCCGGACTTTCTATTATTCTTTATACAATTTGTTTTGATTGATACTTTGATGTTTGATCCTTGCAACGTCTCTTTCTTGGCTATGACGAAATGAAGGCTGGTATTAAACCAACTTTGAACCTTAAGGTAAAAAATATTTGCTAATATAATTGAACTCATAGCTTTCATTCGGGCCCCCTCCAAAATATGTTGAGGACCCATTAACAACGTTACGTATTTTACTAGATGGTCTCATGAGGTACGACTTCTTGCATGGCTAGTTTTTTCGGGGTTATACGGTTGGAAATGGAAGAGCAGATGGAAAGCATTTGATAATTCATAGGTGCCTTTTGCACAGAAGGGACTAATTCGGACAGATTATACCCGAGGTGTGTACTCTGCAACGAGTAAAATAACATACTATGGAATCATAGGCACAATATTTGTATTATTCATACATACATGTATGGTAGTTCCAAGGATGCCATTTGAATGGTAGTATAATATGATATTATTTTATGAGTTTAAGAGAATCTAAATTAGTCGGTGTTTCATCGGTTGTTCGATATAGAACTTCTAGATACTTTGTATTGCTGCGGGCGATGAGAGACTTGCATTAGTAGCTATTTGTATTCCACCAATGCTTCTTGTCAATCGAGCCTATTAGCGATGTCAAAGGTAATGCTTGTAGTACTTCTCTAACATCTATCGGTCTGCATTGATACGCCAATGGTAATGAGCAAAAGCAACAACGGTCTGTTGATTTCAATCGCGATACACCTTGTCGATTATGTACATGCTCATTTGGTGAGAAATTGGGCTCTAGGAGTTACAAATTTTGAGGTCGCTTCCGTCGGGCGGGGACTAGCTGTATTTTATGACTTCCCCTTGTTGTGAAATTTTTAATATATGGTGGTAACCATCCATAAAATTTTGAGGTCTCGGAAGAAGGGGTACATGATTTGGCTACTATCGCTACAACATAGGTCGGAAAGTTGTGCTTTCCAACAATTTCTATTTAAATCTCTCGTGTCGAATCCATAGCATTTTGCTCTCGGAAAAAAAGAGAATTTGTGAGTATATGTAGGAAATATTGCATAATAACGGTGTGAGCATTAGCAGAATGGATGCGGCCACGGCTATAATAATATATCATTTCCTCTTTCCTTTTTAAGTGAACTCACATGCCCTGGAAATACATTTTAGAACCAATCACCAACAACGAGGTCGGGTGATCAAATCACATCAACTATCCATTCTTCATTCCCTTGCCGATTGCTATGTGGTGATCATCTGCTGAGCCTACCTATCAATCCATTATGTAGATGTATTGAATCAGCCCATCATCTCTCACTTCTAAGACACGCCACTTCTTATCAATGACAAGCGCACGGGCGTAGGAACTCTTAGTGGGTTTGGAAATTGAAAGATTAAATAATTAAGACGGTTATGGTCCTGGTCCAATACAGGGAATAATCTAGATAGAACTCCTAAACCTTTAAAATAGACCCATCAATTGAGCTCTGAGCTAATGTGGAAGTCGGTCGGACAATTAGTTATTGTGCCCTCTGCATAATATTGAAAAAAAGATAAGACAAGCTATAGAAATGGAAGCTCTAGTTTGCCAGAGCAGCATTCTCGTGGTTATCTTGCGGTTGTTAGTTTTATTTATTTGATTTCCAATTTGCATTTTAAAGTTGTTCATGCTAGATTTCATTTTCACGAGAATTCTAGTAAGAATGGAGATGAGAGAATGCCTTTGCTCCTCAGGATCCCCAAAATTATTCATCAAACATTGTAATTCTACATTTAACGTGCAATCTTATGGTGCGAGAGGAGATGGAGTGTCGGATGATGCGAGGTATAAGGAGATATTACTTTTATCTCAATTCCTTAGGCTACGTAGCCTAAGCTTCTTGTGTAAGGATTTAATTGCATGAAATTTATGCATGTAACGTTAACAAATCTACGAATATTGTGAGAAAGATTAGAATCCTAAAAGTAATTTCAAAATGTCACAATATATGGTAGCTTGGTTTTGGTACCATTGACCAATTTATGTATTGGCATTTCAATCGGCATCCACTGCAATTCCATGTCTACGAGGATTTCATTACATTAGAATTCATTTTATATAAGCAATGCAAAATTAAATCTCATGTTCTTATCATTTACGTACGAGCATTTCTACTAGCATGGAAGAGTACACTTGCGAAGTGGAATCGGCCGATTTTCTTTGTCCCTGCGAGTTACTCTTTCATGATTCGGTCTTTTTGAGTTCAATGTGCCTTACAATGATAGCATGACGTTTCGGTGAAAACCAATGTAACATCTTAATATGCGCACTAATTTTTCTTATTTATTGTGATTAGACGGTAAAAGCTCGACTGACACATTCATTGAATTCAAGGTGGATGGCGTTGTGCTTGCTCTGATGGTCTCGAATGTTGGGCTAAAAATTCCACTAAACTTCGGTGGATTATATTTGATCGGACGAATGTGCTTGCTCTGATGGTCACGAATGCGGGCTAAAAATTGGCTAAACTTCGATGGATTATATTTGATCGGACGGATAGGCTGGGGTGCGGGGAACGACCTCAAGACTATGAAGGTACGAAATTTGGAAAATTTTGGTTGTAGATCATACATGTTGATCGGTGCCTACTAGCAAGGCGGTAGCTCTTTGGGTGGTGGTTGTATTTCTTGTGTTGGAGATTATAGTTAATTTTCTTTGTATGACTAGATTAATTTGTTTGTAGATTATTGTTTATTATTAGCTTTTTGTGCAAAGTCAAGCTACAAGGGTGTCACGGTGAGCTAACTCCATTGACTTTATTTTTTATTAAGTTAGAAATAGGGGCTTGCATGATTATATATTTTACAATGATTATGCCATTACGTGTTGAACATAAAATCAATGCCTATTATACAATTTCAGAATTTGCCATAACTCCTCACATAATTCTTTAAAAGGTGCTAGCTCAATGGAAGAGTGCTATCACAGAGGTTAATGGTTGATTATTGTACCTTAACATGAAATATTCAATGATATTGTATATTTTTTAATTAAATATTTCATATTGATTTATTTTAATGGTGAGATATTTTTACGGATTCATTGTTTTATATTGTCTCTAAAGAGACAATAGATAGAATTAATAACATTGTCTCCATAAAGACAATATGTCTTTAATTCCAACTATTGTCTTTGGAGAGACAATAAATGCTTGTCTTTGGAGAGACAATAAATGTTTGTCTTTGGAGAGACAAAAAAATGCTTGTGTTATTTATTGTCTTTATAGGAACAATTTAATTTTTAAGGCGATTTAATTTAAAAGGCGCTGTAGACAATTATTTAAGACAATACACAAGTTTTCTTTTGTCTCAAATTATGACAATTTACCCAAAAATTGTCTTAAATATTGTCTTAAAACCCCCTTTATGTAGTAGTGTAATCACAGGGTTTTGCACCAATAAAGAGCAGTCAACAGTGACCCGAAAGTCCGCCGCCATGAATCCCACTTAATGCGTAAACCCAAGACCCGCAAGATGCCGACAACTCCGCAAGCGCAATCGAAGCGCGGCGCACACGTAAAGAAAAATTAATATCACCGACGACTTGAATCATTCGCCTCCGCCTACAAGGCTTTACATGTCATGAGTAACGTTACCAAAATGAGACACAAGTCGTGGCGCTGATTGCGCATCAATAGACTTTGCAATGTTTCAGCGACTTGAGATTCACGACTCAAAAATTCCAGCGACTCCGCAAAGTAAGATCAACTCAGCCTTCACGCGTCAAACATTCCGTGATTCTAGTCTTTAAGTTCAGACACTCACTTTACGCACCTCGACCAATCCATCTTCCCGGAGTTCACGCAAATGATGATTTGATGTTCGGCGTGCTCCCATGTGAACAGCCATAGACAAGAAACACAAAAACCGAATATGTCGGCGACAAGAAAAATGAGCTCAAGCCCACTTTAGCAGTTAGGGCAGACCCACAAGCATGTGGGGGCGCGCAGGGAAAAGAATATCAAAAGCAATTCATGCGATCAGCTAATAATTTTTGGTGTATAAATAGGAGACCTTACTTCTCGCCATTTCATGAGCGCCCAGTCTAGTTCTGTCCAAGTTTAATATCGAAGATATAATCGATAATGGCGCCCAGAATGGCTAAAGTCGTGTGCATATATGTGATTTCTTTGAGTGTGCTTCTCTTTAACATTGAAGCGCGAGAGAGCAGATTCTTTAACAAAGAGCCTGCCTACGACAACCCCAATGGTGGATCAAATACCGGCGGGTATGGAGAGGGGTACGTCACCAGCAGCGATCGCGGTGTGGACGACGCCTTCGAAGCCGGCTCGGGCAACGGCTACGGTTCTTACCGAGGCCACGGAAACGGTAATGGATATGTATATGGCAACAGCGAGACTTCCCACGCCGGTTCTGGTAGCGGTGCTGGCTACGGAGAAGCCGGTAGCGGATACCCGCGTTCGGGTTCCGGTCGGGGTAGCGAGTACTATTCAGGAAATGGGGCTGTGAACGACGATAGCGGATACGGTGGAGGCTCTGGGGACGATAGTGGCTATCGCCAGTCACCTGGCAACGCTTATACGACATACCCTCCTGCTTCTAATGGTGGCTATGGAGAAGGTGGTAAATACGGCTCGGGCTACGGTGGGCGTTCAGAAAAAAGCGGTGCCTATGGTTCAGGTTACAGTGGTGGCAGCTACGTCACAGGCTCCGGTAATGGAAAAGGATACGAAGCTGCCTCTGGCTATGGCTCTGGATCTGGGAATGGCAACGGAGAATATGGTGCCAACAAGGGTTACGATAAGGAAACTCCTTAACTTTATACAATTGTCTTTGTAGCGTGTGCCCGTGGAGTTTGTAATAAAGCCGTGTCTCAGTGTCAATTAGACTTATTGACACATTAGCACGGTAAATGTATCTGTTAGCTGTACAACAAAGAAATACAAAATAGTGTGGTCTAGTCTGGTTTTTGCAGAGATGTTTAAGCTGGTGTCAATAACAATAATTAAGAAATATGATGCACTTTTGGGCTGCTAGAATGCGTTGCGCAATAGGTATAGTTCGCGGGATGTTGTTTACAAGCATTTTCACCATTCACAGAGCTTTTATTGTCATTTTCTTAAATAATGTTCAGAATCTGTTTGTTTGTGATTTATTATGATTCCTTTTAGGAACGGTTCGGTTTATAAAATTTAAATTGTTACATCCAATAATAGCATAGGCGTGGACAAACACTTTATCCTCCAAAATTATTAAAATTTAAAAAATCATAAAAACTAATAAAATTATTATTTTATTTAAATTAATAATAAGTATTATAATTAATAAAAATATTTAATATATTATTTAGAAATAAATAATGTTTTAAAAAATATGAAATAAGATTTATAATTATGCAGATTGGTCTATTTTATTATGGAGTTTTTTAATTTGTTAATAGGCTTTGTTGCAATATTATGATTAATATCATAAATTATTAATATTATAAACCCAAAAAACAATAACTCATTTAGTATGACATATATTTTTATAATATTTTTCTAAATTAATGAATTCAATTCAAAGAGAAAAAAAGTATAATTATTTTGGAAATAATAGAATATTCTATGGAGGTTAAATTTCTACAATCTAATCAATAATTTTTTCAATGACAAATTACTTAATAGTTATTGATAATTAAGTTAAGTTATGAAAGTCTTATTCCAAAATAAACATGCTTATAGGCATAAAAATATATCATTAAAATATGTTGTAGGATGGACATTTAGGTTCAAATATAATAAATTCAAATTACCATAGCTTAACCTAATAAACCTAGAGCACCAATCCATAATAAACATCAAAACATTTAATTCATAATACATCTAGAAGTTGCTAAAATTTTAAAAAAAATCATAAAAATTAAGTAGAATATAATTTTATTATTATTGAAATTTAGCTTCTGTAATCCATAATTTGTATAGAGATACTTTAGGTTATAATCACATATGAAAAGAATTAATATATAAGTTATACATATATTTATATTTAAAAACATGTAATAAGAGTCTTAAGTATGGATATTCCTAATATGTAAATAACCTAAATTATTATAACTCATTTTATATATAACTTGTTCATGTGATATTTTTTTTAATTAATCAATTTAATTAAAGGAAAAGAAAGAGCATGACTACTTTGTAGAAGCTTTTATTTCTGAATACTATTAAGAATATTCCAGAATATTCTATTGAGGATAAATCCATATTATTCATCTAATAATTATTGATAGTTAAATTAAAATTTTGAAAGCCCTATTCCAAAAAGTCATAACTCATTTCATATGATTTTTTTTTAATTAATCGGTTTAATTAAAGGGGAAAATGGTCACAACTACTTTGGAGATAAATCTTAATATCTGACTTGTAAATACTACTAATAATATGGAAAATGGTCACAACTACTTTGGAGATAAATATTAATATTTGACTTATAAATACTACTAATAATATTCTATGGAGGTTAAAAACTTACTATTCATCTTATAATTATTGATAATTTTATATTAAATTTTTTGAAATTATATCCAAAGAAACCATAAGTCATTTTATATGAGACTTGTTCATATGACATTTTATAATTTATCAATTTAATTAAAGGAAATTATAAAACATAATTACTGTGGAAATAAATCTCAACAATTGATTTGCAAATACCACTAAGAATATCAAAGAATATTATATAGAGATTAAAATCTTGTCATTCTAATCATAGTTATTGAAAATTAAATTAGAAATTTGGAAGTCATATTTGAAAATAAACACCCCTATAGTTACAATTAGATAAATTTAGATCCATTTTAACCACTAATCTATCAAAAACTCGATGGAATCAAATATCTAGAGGTATAAACTTCTTCTTTCAATGCAAAACATGAAAAAAATAAATAAAAAATTTACACTTCCATAAATTTATTTCAACTCTTTCATAATTGATCCATAATTAAAATAAATCTAAATTAATAATATTATATAACATATTATGTTATATTATATTATATAACAATAATTTATAATATTATATTATAATACCTAAACATAAAAGTGAAACATATAAAAATTAGTTCATGATGGACATAGGGTCCAAATTGTTATGGACAACAATTACTCTCCCCTTGTCGAACAAACAACTTCAACAAATATTTCAACGCAATCTATTCGCTGGTCGAAAACAGAAAGGAGTACCTTTTTAATAAAACTTATTCATAAAAGAGTGATAAGAAGTACCTTATACTAAAAGTCATAAAACGGTGATGAAGATACATTGCAAGAATACATCTTTCACTGTAAATGAAGTGATCAACTACTGGCACATTGATAAAGGCTAGCATTTTATCATTGGAATTCCATGTGTGGAAAGCATTTTCATTGAAAGAGATTTTGTTGATATTCATCAATATAATTATAACTAAGGGATTTTATGTTTTTTAATTAATCATTCATGTTCGTATCAGAAATAATTTATAAACCAAGTTGCATAATCATAAAAGGTTAGCCTGTTATACTCTGCCCCAAATTTCTCAACGCGGGGAACTAGAAATGTATAAATATCTGGTATTGACAAGAGAGGGCTCTCTGGCCCAAATTTCTCAACGCAGGGAACTAGAAATGTATAAATATCTGGCATTGGCAGGGCATGATGGCTCTCCTTTATCAGAAATAATGAGCCTTAACATGATGCCCGTGGAATACTATTTATTTAATTAAGGTAATTATTCTTGTATGAAGAGTTTGTTAAAATATATAATTATCTTTCATACATATTGTTAGATAATCACTGAAGTGAATTAGTTGAGTTGAGTTATACATAGATTTGGTGAGTGAGTTAAGTAAGTTGATCAAATTTAGTTATGTGAGAGTGTGTACATGTCAATTTAGTTTAAACACTTTTCATCGGGTTCATTGTATTCATTGAGTGGGATTGTGATTTAGATTGATTGAGATTAATTGAAGAGCCGCAGCCCATTGTTTTGTGTGTGAAATACTTGTGTTATTGTGTGTGTGAATCTTTTGTGTATCCAACAAATTGGTATCGGAAGAGCTGAGAAAGGATCATAAAATCCGTGGGTGAACAGAGCTAGATAAAAAGAGCAAAAAGCGAAAAAGAAAGCCAAAGCAAAAGACACGCGATTTTTTTTCAAATTTTGCAAACGCGGAGGTCCGCACTTTTTCTGTGTAGCACAAGCGGAGATTCCCAATTTTCGTTAAACTTACGTTTGGGTGAAAAAATAGTTTATTTCGGGGTTTCTGTATTGGTGTGCGGCATACCAAATGAGTGTGAGCCTTTTGAAAAGGCACATAGGTTATTTAATTTTTGAAAGTCACTTGGGTGGTATCAAATTTGTAAACAAAAAAAAAAAGGCTTTATAAAAGGAGCATTTATAAAACGCCTTTTTGGATATACGAATACTTTTAAAAAAGGGTATTTCCATTTTCACAAAAGAGCATGTGAGTTTTAAAAAGGGGATTTTTAAAGTTTTCGAAAGTCCAAACTGTTTTTTTAAAAAGGGGATTTTTAAAGTTTTCAAAAGTCCAAACTGTTTTTTTAAAAAGGAGTTTATTAAACAATCTTTTAAAAATGGATTTTAACATGAAGTGTTTGAAGCGAGGGTTTTAGTAAGAAGATATATATATATATATATATATATATATATATATATATATATATTTTATATAAAAGATTTATATTATTAAAAAAAAAAATGAGGGTTTTATTGACAGAGATTTTTTAAGGAGTTTAGCAAAGCTTTTATAAAAAAGAGAAATTTAGGGTTTTTATCAAAGAAGAATATTTGTTTTCAAGAAAGATGGCCACATCAAATTTTCAGCCACAACTTTCATTTTTTACTGGGAAAGATTACGATGTGTGGGCTATTAAAAGTGAGACTATGCTAAAAGCGCATGATGTATGGGATCATGTTAAGTTTGGGTTTGCAAAAACTCAGAACAACACAAAAGAACGAGCCCTAAGTAATGCAGACAGAGAGCAATGGAAGAAAGATAAGCAAAATAATGCACAAGCGTTGTTTCTTATCCAGCAGGGAGTGGACCGAGCAGTGTTCCAGAAGATAATGATAACTTCTTCAGCAAAGAAATCATGGGAGACTTTGGCGACAAGCTATCAAGGTATGGCCAAAGTTAATATTGTTAAATTGCAGAATATTAGGAGACACTCTAAAAGTCTGTAGATAAAGGAGACAGAGGACATTGATTCCTTCATGAATAGGGTCATGTCTGTCGTCAATCAGTTAAAAATCTATGGTGAAGATGTTAAATATCGAATAGTGATTGAGAAGGTTCTTCAATCCTTGTCTACCAAGTTTGATGTTATGGTAGCAGCCATAGAAGAAGCGAAGGATTTGGAATAACTAACATTTGATGAGTTGATGGGATCCCTTCTATCACATGAGGCGAGACTAGATAGAAATAAGGACTCCAATTTAGAAACTGCCTTCAAAAGTCAAGTTTATATTTCAAGAGGTCGAGGCAGAGGTCGATAGAGAGGCAGAGGATGAGGTGGTAACTACGATGGTCAGAGAGATGGCCGACAAGAGCATGAGCATCAAAGTGGAAGTAGCAACAGCAGAAGCTTTCATAACAATAAAAGGTTTGACAAATCAAAGGTGAAGTGTTATTATTGCAATAGATTTGGTCATTATGCTCACGATTGTAGGAAGAAAATAACTGATCAAGGAAATCCGAGAGCTAATATTAGTACAGAGAATACTGACTCCATGTTTCTAGCATGCAACACCATGTATGTACCGTTTGATAAGGTCTGGCTATTAGGCAGTGGTTGCAGTAACCACATGACAGGAAACAAGAATTTGGTTGCAAATGTTGCAAAATTGGATGCATTTGTGAAGACAGAGTTGAAGTTGGGGATTAACAAGACTTTGGATGTAGATGGAAAAGGAGTGATCAACATTGTGACCAAGCAGGGGGAGCCAAATACCATATCAGAGGTATATTATGTCCCTAGACTAAAACACAATTTGATAAGTGTTGGTCAACTGACGCAAAAAGATATAAATTTATCTTTCAAGGGAAACAATGTATTATTTACGAAAAATCCCCAAGAAAGCAGTTGATTGCAAAGGTGCAGATGACGAGGAACAGACACTTTCCCCTAATTATGAACTACAATGATCAGGTTAGTTCTTTTACAGCTGCATGTTCTGATGATTACTGGTTATGGCACTTTTTGTTTGGACACTTGCATTTTTCCAGTTTAAGATTGTTGCAGCAAAAACAGATGGTCAAAGCTTTACCTCCCATCAAAAAACCTGCAAGCACTTGTGAGTGTTGCGTCTTGGCAAAGCAACACCGTGAGTGTTTTCCGAAAGGATGTCAGCAACAAAGTTGAATTGGGCCCCAAGGAGAGTTGGTCTCTCTCCATTAGTCCTGTCAGCAATTCCCTTGAGTTAATTCCACGTAGTCTTCCTCATTCTTTTGTAAGTCTATTTATCAATTTCGGAGAAATTGACAAATAAATATATATTCAGCAACTTTGGAGATCTCAATGTCTCCCGAACTTTTATTCGATCGCTGAACCTTATACTAAGGTTACAATACATCGGCTTAGTTTAATAAACCAATTACAATGCTCACTTTAATATCCCTTAGTCGCGGCCCCCACATACAATCAACGGAACTCAATGGAATACATACGCCTGTACCTTTTATTAAACCTCGTGCTACTCCCGAACGCAATCACCGTTCGATGGGACTTCCTCCAGTTCGACGATGTTCGTCGATATCGCACTTCCTCCTCAGTCAGATGTTAACGTGCGATGGCACGCGAAAAGGCGGTTTTCGAGGTCCCACCTTATGCTACGTGTCCTCCAGTCTATGGAATCGCTCCCAATCAGAAAATACCACTTATCTCATGAAAGCGGTGCGATCAATACCACTTCTCGCTTTTGAACAATAAGTGACCACAGGTTTACGTTAGGTTTACACTATCCTTTCGATTCACTCCAGTTCCCAACTCAGGTTTGATCTTTAGAACAACTATTTCTTTCAGGCGAGGGTTTCACTTTATTCGACTCACTGTGTTGCGGAATTCCAACGTTTCGGCCACACAATTCTAGGCCCGTATCGAGGTTACAATAATCAGCTTGGTTTCTCACATGGGTGCGTGTCAATAACCACTCAGGGGACTCAATATAGAATACGTTCAATCATGGATAGAGAGAAGCTTTCGAAGGTTCAACACAGCAATTTCTTCATCGACTATCACAAAGCTGGAAGCTCAATTACATCGGACTAAAGTTAATGCACATGTAGAGACAAGATATCTACCATTCCACAAAGATGATCAAAACATCGAATTATATTCAACAAAGGGAAAAATGCTTAATGCATACAAAATCTTCACTGTGAGAATCTCTCCTTTCAATGCATACGGTGGTTACATTTATACATCCACATTTGTCTCTTCGGTTCCACTGTGAGGAAAATTTTAGGTAAATCAAAAGCCCAAATATAATTTGTTAAAATAACTAAACTTGACAGATGGATTGAATCTAGCCTATTCAACTTCTACTGACTCTAACTAATCTAAATGAAACAGGCAGCTAAGGTATTGACACCTTGCTATTACAATTCAATGATTTTGAACCCTCCTAGCCACAACATGTGGACAAAACCTCCTAGATTGCTCGCTAGTGTCTAATGCCCCTGCATCAGACTCCTGAGGGCGATTTTCTTCATGGGCTCCTATCCATGAGCTCTTCCATTGGTCTGCCTATCTTCTGCAACATTCCTTCAGTCATCCAAGTGGCATCTTCCTCTGGCTTGTCCTTCCATTTGATTAAGTACTGAAAGTACTCTTGTCCTCTGGTCTTCCTGAACACTCTTTTGTCCAATATCTTCTCTGGTTGCAATGGTTGTGCTGGAGGTAGCTTCTTTTCCCACTCAATCTGTTCCTTGTTTGTTGATCTTTTTTCTGCACCATCATCTTCATACTTGTACAAATTTGCAACATTAAAAATGGGAGATATTCCAACATCAGGAGGTAATTCAATCTCATAAGCATTGGCAGAAAACTTTCTAAGTATCTTGCATGGTCCAATCTTTTTGAACTTCAGTTTGTTATACTGCTTCTTTGGGAATCTCTCATTTCTCAAGTGTGCCAAAACCAGATCTCCTACTTCAAAATGGACTTCTTTTCTGCTCAAGTCTGCTCTGCCTTTATATTTTATGCTGCTGCCTTGTAGCTGATGTTTCACTTGCTCGTGTATGGCTTGGATCTCCGAAGAAAATTGCTCACCATCAGCGCTCCTTAGTTCTGCCTTTCCCAGATTTATTAACTCTGATATTCCTCTAGGGTGCATTCCATAAACAATGTGGAATGGAATCTGCCCTGTGCTTCTGTTTGGCGAGTCATTATACACATATTCTGCCTGAGGAAAAATATCATCCCACTGCTTGGGATGCTCTCCTGCAAGACTCCTCAACAAATTTCCCAGACTCCTATTCACCACCTCAGTTTGTCCATCAGTCTGAGGATGATAAGCTGAGCTGAAACTCAGTTTGGTACCAAGTTTCTTCCACAGTGTCCTCCAAAAATGACCCACAAATCTGGTGTCCTTGTCTGAAACAATACTCTTGGGAAACCCATGCAATCTAACAACTTCTTTGAAAAACAAGTTAGCAACATGGGTGGCATCACTAGTTTTATAACATGGAATAAAATGTGCCATTTTGGAGAATCTGTCCACTACAACAAAAACTACATCATTCCCTCTCTGAGTCTTGGGCAATCCTACAACAAAATCCATACTCACCATGTCCCAAGGCCTGTCTGGAATAGGCAAGGGAGTGTACAATCCTGCATTCTGGCTCCTTCCTTTAGCATATTGACAGATTTTGAAATTCTTCACAAACTTATCCACTTCTGCTCTCATCTTGGGCCAATAATAGAAGTGACTCAGCTGCTCATAAGTTTTATCAGTACCAAAGTTTCCAGCAAGTCCACCACTATGCTTCTCCTTGAGCAAGTTTTCTCTCATGGAACATTTTGGTACACATAGTTGGTTTCTTCTGAATAGTAAGTCCTCCTGCAAGAAATAATCCAGCCACTGGCCTCTATCTATTAGAAAAAGGTTACAACATGCCTCAAATGCTTCTTTAAAATATGGATCTGTTTTATACAATTCCTTGAGAAAATCAAATCCTACAACTTCAAAATTGGTTTCTTGAACAAGCATGTGCCTCCTACTCAAAGCATCAACTACTTTATTTGCTTGGCCACTTATATGTTTCAAAACAAAGTTAAAACCTTGGAGATACTCAACCCATTTGGCATGCTTATGATTCAACTTGGGCTGCTGTACAATGTACTGCAAAGCATGGTTATTAGAGTATAATACAAATTCTCTGGACATCAAATAATGCCTCCACTTTTTCAATTCCTGAACAACTGCATAGAATTCCTTCTCATAAGAGGAATAATTCCTTCTGGTGTCATTCAGCTTTTCACTGAAATAGGCTATAGGCCTATCATCCTGACTCAACACATCTCCAATGGCCTCTCCACTGGCATCACACTTTACTTGAAATGGTTTAGTAAAATTAGGCAGAATCAAAACAGGCTTTTCAGTTATCTTTTGCTTTAAAATTTTAAAGTTTCTTTCTGCTTCAGCAGTCCATTTAAATGGTTGTTTTCTCTTCTTTATTGTCTCAATGATGGGTGCATTAATCTTACTGAAGTTTCTTATAAACTTCCTGTAAAAACTGGCAAGTCCATGGAAACTTCTTACCTCAAAAACATTTCTGGGTGAAGGCCACTCCACAATTGCCTTAACCTTTTCTGGGTCCATCTTCAATCCCTCTGCAGAAACAACAAAACCCAAATACACCAACTCTTCTTTCATGAACGAGCATTTCTTTAATTTTATCAACAATTTCTCTTGGTGCAGCTTCTTCAAGACATAATTAAGATGCCTTAAATGTTCTTCTTTGATTTTGCTGAAAACTAATATATCATCCAGATACACTATCACAAATTTACCAATGAATTCTTTCAACACTTCATTCATAAGTCTCATAAAAGTGCTAGGTGCATTTGACAACCCAAAAGGCATTACCATCCATTCATACAGTCCTTCATTTGTTTTAAAGGCAGTTTTCCACTCATCACCCTCTCTTATTCTGATCTAATGATATCCACTTTTTAAATCTATCCTTGAAAAATATTTAGCACCACTCAAACAATCCATTAAATCCTCTACTCTGGGCAAAGGGAATATGTACTTGATTGTTATCTTATTGATTGCTCTGGAATCAGTACACATTCTCCAGCCTCCATATTTCTTTGGGCTCAATACTGCTGGCACTGCACATGGACTCAAACTTTCTCTAATTAGTCCCTTGTCCACCAATTCTTGTACTTGTCTCCTGATTTCCTCATTTTCTGTGGGAGTCATTCTGTAGGCTGCCTTATTTGGCAGATTTGAACCAGGGATAAAATCTATCTGATGGTTGATCTTCCTCATAGGTGGCAGCTCATCAGGTAAATCATCCGCAAAAATGTCACAATAATTGTCTAACATCTCTTGGATTTCTATTGGCAAATCAGAAATCTTGGTAGAAGTAAGAACTACCTTAGGTTTGCAAACTAAAGCAAATATTACCTCTTCTTCTTCAATCTGTTGTAGATATTCCTTCCCACTCAGCAACAAGGTCTTTGGATCAATCACTCTGCTTGATGGCTCGCCTTCTTCCATGGGTATCAATGTATGATGTACCCCACCCTTGAAGAACTTGTAAGTGTTATTCTTGCCATAATGCACTACTGCTCTGTCAAACTGCCAAGGTCTACCCAGCAGTATGTGACACACATCCATGGGCATCACATCACACAGGACTTTATCTTTATATTTTCCCATTTGCAACTCTATCTCACACTGTTCTTTTATAATCAGCTGGTGCCCCTTATGCAGCCAAGACACCCTATAGGGAGTGGAATTCTCCCTTGTCTTCAGTCTCAACTTCTCTATCACCTCAGTGGAAACCAAATTGTCTGTGCTGCCACTATCAATGACGAGCTGGCAGCATTTCCCTTGGACTTTGCATATGCTCCGAAACAAAGTCTTCCTTTGTGCAGGCTCAGTGACCTCTTTGGCTTGCTTCAACAAGACCTTATTAACCACCAAGGACTCTCCCCTCTCTAGTAGAATTTATTCTTCAATTTCTACCTCCTCTCCAACCTGGGCAACAACAGCATTTCTTGGACCAACAACCACATTCTTTGGGCACTCATAGTGCTTATGTCCCACTCGCTGACATCTATAGCACCTCAATTCTCTACCTCTACCTCGGCCTCCTCTTCCTTTTCCTCTGTAAGAACCCCTTCTGCCCCTTGCATCATCCTTTGTAGATGCATTCTGAGGTGAGCTACTATTAGCTCCATCCTTGGGCGTAGTAGGATTTCCTCTACCACCCTGACTTCCCCTTCCACGGAAAGTACCTCTCTTTTTGGCAGACTACTTCCTTAGGAGTTTCTCCTCTACTTTTAAGGCCATCTGATAGGCCTCTTCAACTGTCTTAGGAGATAGAAGACCAATCTCATCTTGGATCTCCAGCTTGAGACCATTCACATATCTGGCAGTCTTCTCTGGTGTGTCTTGAAATTGCCCAGCTCTGATGCTTACTCTTTAGAATTCTTCTGTGTATTCCTTTACTGTCAGCAACCTCTGTCTCAAGTTCTGCATTTTCCTAAACAATGTTAGCTGATAATCACTAGGCAAGAATTTACCTTTTAACTTAGCCATCATTCTGGTCCAGCTCTTGATAGGCTGCTTGCCAACTCTCCTTCTTTCTGCTTGCACTCCATCCCACCAAAGTGTAGCATGTCCCTTCATCTTTCTTACTGAAAAATTGACCTTCTTATCCTCGCTCATTTCTTCATATTCAAAGCACTTGTTCATTTCATTAATCCAGTCCACCAGCTCTTCTGGATTCAGTCCTCCTACAAAACTTGACACTTCAATCCTGGGCTTAACTGCAGACCCCAGGACAGTTCTGAGGAGCCTCATGTCAGGAGGAATCTCAGCATTTTCTTCCACTTACTCTAATTCAAGTTCATTGATGTCTTCAGGATCTCTGGACTGTCTTCGCTCCATGGCATCCATTCTGGCCTCAAACCTCTGCAAAATTCCCAACACTTTTGCATTGGCAACGGGTCCACCTCTCCTTCTGCTAACACCTCTACCAATTCGGATTGCCATGTTAATATTTTGAAAAAAAAACTCAAAACAACAGCTCTGATACCACAATTGACAGCAACAAAGTCGAATCGGGCCCCAAGGAGAGATGGTCTCTCTCCAGTGGTCCTGTCAGCAATTCCCTTGAGTTAATTCCACGTAGTCTTCCTCATTCTTTTGTAAGTCTATTTATCAATTTCGGAGAAATTGACAAATAAATATATATTCAGCAGCTTTGGAGATCTCAATGTATCCCGAACTTTTATTCAATCGCTGAACCCTATACTAAGGTTACAATACGTCGGATTAATTTAATAAACCAATTACAATGCTCACTTTAATATCCCTTAATCGTGGCCCCCACATACAATCAGCAGAACTCAATGGAATACATACGCCCGTACCTTTTATTAAACCTCGTGCCACTCCTGAACGCGATCACCATTCGATGGGCCTTCCTCCAAATCGACGGTGTTCGTCGATATTGCACTGCCTCCTCATTCGGACATTAACGTGCGATGGCACGCGAAAAGGTGGTTTTCGGCATCCCACCTTATGCTATGTGTCCTCCAGTCTATGGAATCGCTCCCAATCGGAAAATACCACTTATCCCACGAAAGCGGTGCGATCAATACCACTTCTCGCTTTTGAACAGTACGTGACCACAGGTTTACGTCGGGTTTACACTATCCTTTCGATTCATTCCAGTTCCCAACTTAGGTTCGATCTTTAGAACAACTATTTCTTTCACGCGGGGGTTTCACTTCAGTCGACTCATTATGCTGCAGAATTCCAACGTTTCGACCACACAATTCTAGGCCCGTATCGAGGTTACAATAATCAACTTGGTTTCTCATAGGGGTGCGCGTCAATAACCACTCAGGGGACTCAATATAGAATATGCTC